>OY744519.1:42332800-42385300 GCA_963556195.1 Sepiola atlantica
GAGAGAGAGGGGGTGATTTAAGTCCTATACTACTATAAGGCTTTGTTTTATTACCTTGCAATCCAGTTTACTTACAACAGCCAATTTACTTGTTTGTTTTTTTTTGCTATGAGTTTAGATGCACTCTATTTTTAAGTAGAAGCGGAAAGGAGTAAAATTTATTGGCAGATGAAAATGAATGCGGAGGGCATATTTCTATTGTTTAATAGCTTTAATTGGTAGGTTAATCTATGCATTATTTACTCATAAAACGAATTGTAGATTCACCGCAGTTACTCTGAGAATCTCCTTCTTGGAGTGAAACACAAGTGTTTCTACGATGCTCTACTCATGTGTTACTCTGTTGCAATGCTGAATAAACTATTCTATCTATATCTATTATCATACGAAACTAGAAGAATACCCCTCCCAGGACCGGTAAAAGTAATTTCACGAACAGAACAGCTTTGCACCACTTTTATGTGCCCTTACGAAGATTAAAATCTTCATGTCTTATTTCAATTTTGATCAAAATCGACTACATGTTTTGATTCTAGAAAATGTCTAAAATCTAAGAATTTGATATTCAGGGAATCTTGTTGAATTGTTTAATTAAATGCAAATTTGATATATTTGAATTTTCAAATGGAAGGTTGTACCGATATTATGTCCCCTAAAAAACTCTTTAAAATACTCCAAAGAAACTGAAATTTGGGGAATATTTATTAATTGATGTATAATACTTATTGTTAAAATTTTACAAAAATTGGAGGTATCTGAATTGTCACAGAGCTTCCACATCTCTTTGCTCCCTTTGCTTAAAACTAAAATTAAACAAAACATAGCCCACATTATCCACCCTTACACGTAGCAGCTGTGTTCCAGAATGCATAATGCTCTGTTAAATAGTTTAGAAATGAATCATATATATAAGAATATACATTTATGTATAAACATTTACGCATACCTTTATATACATAGAGACGTGAATATATCAATGTTTGTTTCCCTAAGGTTATTTTCCTATATATTTTAATAACATAAAACATATGCTAAAATATTCCTTAGTTATGGGATAGAGTTATGTTTGAAAGACGTATGGTTTAATTCTTCTAATTAGCCGTAATTAACTAAACAAGTCAACAATATCTCTCTTTGCTATCTATGTATTTCTCTCACCCTCTCTATGTTGATTCAACCACTCTCTAATATTTCTTAATGTCTCTGTGAGCATTTAGAGAAAGAGTGACTCCCTTTTCTTCAGCGTTGCCATCTAATTTACATATGTGTGTCTGTACACACCATAAATACTTCTATCTATATAAGAATAATAAAAAATAATAATAATACTTTTCACGACTCTAGATGAAAGGCTAGCACAGAAACTGAGAGGATGTATCCACAAAACAGATGTACCAGAGTGGATGATCAAAGAAAGGACAGCGCTAATAAAAAAAAACACCAAAAGGGGAACAATCCCAAGCAACTACAGACCAATAACCTGTTTACCAACAATGTGGAAAATCCGAATAGCACAACTGAGAGACAAATCTACAACTCCATGAACAATTGTGGCCTGCTCCCCAGGGAAAGCAAAAAAGGGAAACATGATCTGCTATACATAGATCAAAAGATCCTGAAGGAGGTTAAAAGCAGTATAAAAGAACATATCCATAATGCCACTCAACTACATACTCAGGAAATGTGATGCCGGATACAAGTTTACAGACACAGAACAAAGAATAAACCACCTCATGTACATGGACGACCTGAAGCTATTTGCAAAAAGAAACTGGAACAGCTGATAAATACGATCAGAATCTTCAGCCAGGACATTCAAATGGAGTTTGGAATGGAAATGTGTGCATTGCTAGAAAAGAAAAGGAGAAGAAAATAGAGGACATGAACTGTCCAACCAAGAGGAGATGAGGGTGCTAGGCAAACAGAATAGCTATAAATATTTGGGAGTTCTGAAAGCAGAGACCATCAAATCTACAGAAATGAAAGAGAAGATTGGAAAAGAATACCCGAGAAAAACAAGGAAATTCTTAGAAACAAAATTATACAGCAGAAGCCTAGAAAAATAAATAAACACCTGGGCAGTATCACTAATAAGATACTCGGGACCAGTCATAGGCTGGACTAAAGAAGAACTCAGGCACCTTGACCAGAAGACTAGAAAATTAATGACCATGCACAAGACTATGTGAAAAGTAACGAAGGGGGAAAAGGGCTGGTAAGTATAGAAGACTGTGTGAGAGACACAAAAAATGAGCTGGAGAAATACATAACCCAGAACACAGAAAGGCTGATCACGGCAGCAAGAGACTCTGTCCCAATGAACAAATCGGGAAGCACCAAAACCAGAAACAAAAAGACAAGAAAAGAAAAGCGGGAAGAAAAACAGCTACATGGATGTTTTATAAGAATGACAAGAGAAGAGACTCACCATCATGGCTAAGAAAAGGACACAGAGAAGCAGAATCTCTACTGACAGCTGCACAGAACAATGCAATTAGAACTAACTACATTAAAGCTAAAATAGGAAAACAGTAAATGCAGATTCTGTGGACAAAGAGACGAAACAGTAAATCACATAATTGTACCCCACTCCTCCAGCTTTCGTGACGTCACCAGTTTGGCCATTCTTGGGTTCAGTGGGTCACCCGGTACTGCTCGGGAAAAGTCGCCGCCCTGATGAAGGTCGCAGATGTCAAAACGCCTGGTCTAGCGATCACTCACTCCCACGTTGTGTTTGTTTGGATCAGTGAGCGATCAGCCGGGTTGGATCTGCAACCTGGTATCGCTGTGAAGTGAAGGGTTATTTATGCAGAACAGTTGAATAAAAGGAATGAAGTCTGTAACGACGTGGTCTGTTAAAATAATAATTATTTAAAAATTAAAGAAAAATAATTTACACTTGTTAGTCTACAAAGCAAGGCAGCTCGGTAATATAAAAGTTCAACTCTGTGTTTTTTTAGTTGGACTGACGGACTGCAGTAATTCTGGGCGACTTGATTGTTAGTCAGCAAAACATGTTCTAAGTTCTGGGCGAAAAAAACAAAACAAATGAACTGATGTGATATTATCGGGGGGGGGGGGGACAGAAGCGAGCCCCTTTCGTCCGGTCTCTCCTTCACTGACTCACTGACTCACTGACTAAAGCTGTTCTGTTTTCTATTTTATAGGGACCCGCTGACCGAATTTTCCTTTGTCTCTGAAAAACAATTACGGCCTTATCTTACACAGAGAAGTAATTTATTTCCCTTTATGGGGGTCTATAAAAGCAACCCTATCTAAAAGCTGATTTAATTTTCCTTTGCCTCTGAAAAGCAATTACAGCCCGCCACCGGCCTTATCTACTCAGAGAGTAATTTATTTCTCCCTATGGGAGTTCATAAAAGTACTCCCATCCACTAGCTAACAAATCTCCTTTGTCTCTTAAAAACAAATTCGGCAGCCATCAGGCTTCATCTACATTGTGAAGTGTCATTAAAAACATATATAGCTCAATTACCTATTGACACTTGAGAAGTAATTCTATTTCTCTATCTGGTGCTTGGTAAAGGCGATCTGATATTTGATTACCTAGCTGTCCAGAACTCTTGTTAAAAGCTGCTCAGTGGCAGTCCTCATATCGTTGAGTGATTTTAAGGTTTTCCCTCTCTCCATTCATACTAGCACTGTATCTTAGACTCCAACGTCCGTGTGGCTGTTCGATACTGTCACATAATAAGTGAATGCAGCAAACTAGCCCAAAAAGAATACAAGAACAGGCATGACTGTGTGGAGAAAGCAGTAAACTGGGAACTATGCAAACGACTGCATTTCGAACACACGTACAAATGGTACAAACATAAACTAGAGACAGAAATACTGGAAAACGAAAATCACAAAATCCTCTGGGACATGGAGGTGCAAACAGATAAACTCATACAAGCAAGGAGACCGGATGTGATAATAATCAATAAGAAAGAAAAATCCTGCCAAGTTGTAGATTTTGCCATTCCAGCAGAAAACAAAGCAAATACACGGAATTACCAGAGAATTGAAAGGGATATGGAGCATGAAGGAAGTCAATATAATCGTAGGAGCACTAGGAACAGTCCCACAAAAACTGGAAAAAAGACTGGGAGAAATTGGAATCGAAGGAATCACTGAGACCATACAAAAGAATGGCAATGATGAGAACAGCTGAAATCTTAAGGAAAACCCTCAAATGCGGAAACCAACCCTCATAAGCTGCGAACGGTAACCAGTCACATGGATGTTACAACAGAATAAAACAAAACTACATGATGAACACCACCAGATTAACCCAAGGAACAGAAACTGCAAGAAACTTCATAAACTATCGCCCCCCCCCCCCCCCCCAAAAAAAAAAGAGATGGAACCAGCCTTGGCTGATACATCACAAAATAGTCGTGAAGCGTCAATGAGGATGGGAAGACCGAGGAGAGAGAGCACTAACCAGACCTCCACTGGAAGAGTGCAGAGAGTACTGAGACATTTGGGAGGCTTATTGCCACCAAAATCCCAGAGGAGACCAATGGTCGTTACCAGTGAGAAATGATAGGCGGCTGTTGCGATACCGCAAGATCATTTGCAGTGGTGATCGAAAAAAGGTGGAGAGTACTGCAAATCTGGAGAGGCTTCTTGTCACTCAGACTCCAAGGAACACCATTGGTTGTTGTCGGTGAGCAATCACTGACGATGAGCTGTGTGATAATATCTAGTGAGTACAAATAATAATATAGACGTAAAGAGACTTATCATTTTTAGTTATACAAAAAAAATGTCTTAACAGATATGTTACAGTATATGAATTTTAGAATGAAATCAAAGTGGAATAAATAGTGGTTGTGGTTATGACTCAATGGGTCACGGGTACATCTAATATATATATATATATATATATGAGAAAGGAAGGATGAGAGTAATCCGACGTAATGGGAAATGAAAAAGGAAAAACCACTCACAGCCATCCACATTCATTTCACTCTCTGTCACCGACTTCTCTAAGCCCGGACCTTGATCCTGTGCTCCCAGTAGTGGCTACTACTTCTCATCAACCCATCATGTCAACCCAATATTTCTATGTACTTGCATGACATTTTTCTTAAAATTATCATCCTGAAGAAGTCTTACTTATAAAGACGAAACGTTGATGAATATATAAAAAAAACATCTTTTGGTTTTTCCTTTTTTATTTCCTATATATATATATATATATATATATATTTATTTATTTATAAAATACAGAAATTCAATGTAACATCAGTACCGTCCGTTTCAAAGCGGGAGGTTGATCCCGATTATCGTCAGCTGATAAACATATTCAGGAATGGTCCTGAATATGTTTATCAGCTGACGATAATCGGGATCAACCTCCCGCTTTGAAACCGACGGTACTGATGTTACATTGAATTTCTTTATTTTATAAATAAATATTTACGCTCTTAATCCTTCGAAATCTCGGATTTCTTAATTAATCGAGCACTCTGCTGGATTTTTCCTGCCCTACCACACAGTACTTATATATATATATATATATATATATATATATATATATATTATTATTATTATTATTATTATTATTATAAATTTTGTCCTCTTGAAGGGCCGACAATAAATAAGACAACACGGTGGTATATTTACAAGAGTGCGTATTTACAGAAGTACCGAATAGTATGTTACAGAAAGACTGTGCGTCATTTGTTGTAGGATCCACATATTGTTTAGAAGAGTCCATATAGTCACGAAATAGGGTAGCTCACCATGACACCATGACACCCCCCTTTTTAGCATTACTCCGTATGGAGTCAATACCTTTTCCGTTTTATGTTTATTACAATTAAGTCCGTTCTATTTCTGATCTTCGTTGTTCAGAACCTGTTTGCAGGATTGATATCTCAGATGTTTCGAACACGACATCCATTAGTTCGTCCTCTGGAGTATTATTCTCGACAGCATCTGAATGTATACAGTAATACGTCTGAATGTATAGAGAAATGACCTGAAAACGCATTGAGTCACAGAAACTAGGTACTCATGATTTCTGGAATATCTTCAATAGTGTGGTGAACAATGAGAAATCAACAATTCCTAACTACAATGATGTTGTTTGCACAGCAACTGAAAAGGCTGAACTACTTGCCCAGCGTTTCGCCTCAAACTCCACTTTGAACTCCACAAACCACTCTCTCCCAAATTTCCCATAGCTGACTGAAGCCACACTTGATGACTTGACCATCACCCCATCTCATGTCCGGGACATCATAAAAACCTTGACACCTCCAAAGCATGTGGGCCTTATTTTATACCAGTAATAGTAATAAAGAAATGTTCTGCTGAACTGGCCCGTGTCCTCTCAAAACTATTCAACAAATGCTTTTCCGAATCTTACTTCCTTAATAGCTGGAAAATTGCCTCTGTGGTACCAATCTTCAAGAATTATGGAGATAAAACTGACCCTCATAATTATCGCCCAATCAGTCTACTCTAGCTCTTCGCTAAAATCTTTGAATCATTAATCAATCTAGCGATAGTCCGTTACCTCGTTAATGCTAAACTTCTTTCTGACCATTAGTATGGATTTAGGCAGGCACAGTCCACTGCGGATATCCTAACGGTCATCTCCGAACGCATATATCATACACAGGAGAAGGCAGGTGAAGGTCTGGCATAAAGGTTTTCTCATAAAAATTAATTAATATGGTATTACTGAATGAATATTTAATATAATTAGATCCTTCCTTACCAAAAGAAAAATCCAGGTTGTCCTCGATGGCCGTTCATCCAAACATGACATAAATGCAGGGATTGATCCTTGGACCTTTATTGTTCCTGATTTTCACAAACGACCTCCCTGATGACATTGTATCTAAGATGGGTATATATCTGACGACACCACACTCTACTCTCTTCATGTCGGCAAAACGGACACACACATATCTGAGGCAATGGCTTAATCCTTAGAAGGTAACCTCCAGTCCGTAGTGGAATGGGGTCATAAATGCATGATAACATTTAATGCTGCTAAGACAAAGCTCCTTTCCTTCGACAACTACAAGAAACCTCTTCAACAACCGATTGCCATGGCAAATAACATCCTACCTGAGAGTTCAACGTTCAAACTCCTCGACCTGAATTGCGTTCCATTGTCTGATACAATGCAGTCAATGACCCCGAACCGGGCGAACAATTCATGTAGAAACTAATGGTTACTTCTGTGGTTGGTTTTTTACATTTTAGTATTTCCGGACATTTTGAGAAACTGTTCACCACCATTAGATAATAGAAACTATCCAGTGGGCCAGCAAAATCTGTGTGGATCCTAGACCACGGTGGGTCAGTTTTCGGCCAGGATCTGAATTTTATAGGTGTCTTTGCTGCCAAAGTACAACCGTTGCATATTTTCACTGCATTTTCAATGTCTTTGTTCATACTTGTCCAATATACATAGCTTCTCATGAGACTTTTCATTCTCGAAATTCATGAGTGACTCACCTAAAATATTTTTAGTATTCTGCGGGAATAAAGTTACTCGATCGCCGTGCATAACTACTTCATCACAGATTGAATACACTTCCAGGATCTCTCGGTATATTTTTTTTCTTTTCTTTTTTGTTTTTAAACACATTGTCGTCTAACGTTTTTTTTTCTTTTATTTCTTCGAGTGTTACCTAATGGTGTTACACAATGTATTTTTTACTTCTACCTCAGTTTGTAGGGAGGCAATCACTGTCTTCAAAGAGTTCAGCAGATTTTGGGATCAGTCTAGATAATCCGTAAGCTGGACGAAGGAAAAATTCCATTTTATAATTGTAATTGAGGAGAATGATCCCTCATCTCTGCACTCTGTTTGCAGTATGTGTTGGAATCCCTTTTTTGATCCATATATCGTTAGCAGTGGCTTATGGTTGGTTTGCGATGCAGAATGTCTTCTATAAAAAATTGGATAAAAATTGATGACTGCAAAAATAATACCCAATGCTTCTTTCTAGATTTCTAATTAACTTTATTCCGTAGGTAGTAATGTACGAGACGCATGGGCGATAGATTTTAACGATTAACAATGCTGTATGAGCTAGCATAAGTAGCCACAGTGATTTCGAGATCTGGATTGTAGTGCGTCAAAAATAATTATGATAAGGATATTTTTTATTTTTTCAAATGCCTCTTGGCATTCTGTTGTCCAGGCTCAATCTTTTTCTTTAATGTTTTGAATAAACACATTATAGTAATTTGCTAAACCAAGAAAACTTTGTAGTGACCATACATTTTCCATATTTTTTATCACATTTGGTCTTCTATTATCTTTGTCTATAATTTGACCAACATATTTTATTTTTTCCATGAAAAGAATTGCACTTTCCCTTCTTCAATTTAAATCTATAGTCCTGGATTCTCTTTGTGTACATGTGATTTGTATTGATCGGTGTCATCTAGTCATAAATTCCAGTCTGCCATTACTTGTTGAAAAATGGATGGTGCAACCTTAACCACAAATACTAATCATTCGAATTTGTACAAACTCCTATGGGTATTTATACAGAGTATTTGTAGATAAACATCACTTAAATCAACGTTTGAAAATATTTTTCATCCGTTGAGTTTAGCGAAAATCTCTTCTGGACTAGGCTGAGTGGTAATCTTTTAGTTCATGGTTCAATCTTGTGGATAAGTCTGCACAAACATGGATCTCTACTTTTTTTTACGTAGACTGTAGGCGAAGCTCACTTGCTGTACTTTACTTTCGATAATACTCTCATTCTTTCGAGTCTATTTAATTTGTTGCCAATCTGATTTAATAATGCGAATGGAACTTTTCTTTTTAAAAATTGGTTGAATATTTGGTTTTAATTCAAACTGGCAGTAAAAATCATGTTCCTAGTTTACCAGAGAAAAGTTCCGAAAATGTTTATTTTAATTCTTTCTTTTGCATTTGAAGTTTCACTATTTTAACAGAGAGTTTATGGGCATATTCCATAATTGAAATGTATCCATCCAGTCTGTACCTAAAAGATGGTTTGGGTTGTTCATTATGAACATTCTTAATTTCAAAGTATTTCCTTTTAACGTAACATTGGAGATTAGCTCGCCTTCAAATTTTATTTGTTCACCAGTGACGATTTTAGCTATTCTCATCAATTTTTTTCCACGTTTGAAGATTTATTATTGACAAATCTAAGCTGGAAACAAGTTGTAGCTTTATATTTTCATTTAATACAAATTTCCTGGTATTTTCAGCTTCGTTACTTTCAGCAATTTTAATAAAGCTTTTAAAAATTGTATTTTTAACTCTGCAGTGTGTACTTTTGTGTCCCATGCAACCGAAATTTAAACACTTTTTCATTTTATATGGATTAGGAGGAAAATTATGTTTCTTTTGTTGATCAATTTAGTTGGTGAATTAATTTTCTTTTTATAACATATTTTTCTGATATGTGACACTCTACTTTACTCAATGTCTCTTGAATCTTGGCTAACATTAATAAAACGTTTGCAGTCTTCTGCAATCAGGTTAATTCACTAGTTTATTAAAAACCGTTTGTCTTATTTCTTTCCTTGTGAGATTCATATATTTGTGAAAAAGAGACGTTTTAGGGCTAAACAATTTAGTTAATAATTGTATTGCTTCTACAAATGTAAAGTTGATGTTTTTTGTGACAATATATAATTGACGATTTTGGTATGGTTAACACGGTGGTATATTTACAAGAGTGTGTATTTACAGAAGTACAGAATAGTATGTTACAGAAATACAGGTATTTACTTCAGTCCCACTGCAGGAAGATGTGGCACAATGCCGGAAGGTGGGGATAATAAGCCAGCGCCCCTAAAGAAGGGACACTCTTGCCCCTTAAAAGTTTCTTTGGGAAGTTAGCAATAAACTAACTCTACCCCAAAGAGGAGAGGTAAGGCCTGGAAGAGTGGACTTCCTAGGACTACCCAGCCAGGACCTATACCTCAGCCTGAGAGATAAAAGGACACCGAAATGGACCAGTTTCTGCCGGACTAATTGTCGAGAACGGATCCTCGACTGGTATCTTCCAATCAAAAGTCTTTAAGTAACAGAAGTTACAGAAAGACTGACTATTTACCTCTCTCCAACCGCGAGATGTGACACGAGGTCGGAAAGTGGGATTTGGTTGGCCAGCAGACTAGATGGAGTGCACTCTGGCTCAACAAAAAATGCCTGGGCAGCCACGTCGGCATTCCCTGGTCAGGACGCTTCAGGCGGTTAATAATAAACGAACTCCATCCCAAAGAGGGGAGGCAAGGCTTGGGAGGATGTGCCTACTAGGACTACCCAGAACCATACCATAGCCCGACAGAAGGTCACCATCAGTTATAATGACCCACCTCCGTCGAACTGATTGTTGAGAACGAATCCTTGACATAGTAAGAATGGCGTCTCTGACTTTCACAGTAAAACTGGAAGAAAGAATGTCCAGAAGAGTCCATACTAAATAGGGTAGATCACCTTCATACCATAACAATAAAATAATAATATATAAAACAGTAAGATATTGATATTTATACAAATATATATATACATACATACATGCACATATACATATATGATGATGATTATGATGATGATTCGCTACATCTTCACAGACGATTTCAGTCTCATCACACTTCTCCTCTTTCATCCTTTTTTTGATCCACAACCTTCTTCCAGTGCAGCTTTCCAAACTTGGGAATCTTTATGTTGAACCCGGAAACCTGAACAGAATTTCAAACCTTTGAACCCTTTGTTTAATCAACGGGGGTAGATTGTTTTCGTATCGTCATTCTTCGTAAACATTTTAAAATAAAATCTTTAAAATCATTTTTAAGGAACTCTTTTAATAATAAAGAGGAAATATTTTTAAAAAATCACACTATATGAATTAATTTGATTGTATCGTTTGGTTTATCCGCTTTTTTCATTCATCTTTACATTATATATATATATATATATATATATATATATATATATATATAAATGTTAAAAATCTCAAGATATGAGTTAATTTGATTGCATTGTTTTGGTGAATCCACTTTTTCCATTCTATACATAGAAGCACACACACGTTCGTGACTTCGTAAGTGGCTTTTTAGACCACCCGCAGATATACATAGCCTGTAACAAAGGTGTCACACATACTTTTCACAGCATTTATGGGGTTCACCCTTTGAGATCTGTTTTGTGCTGGAGCTGGATTTACACACCTTATTACATATAACACAGGTTGTCATACATTGAGATTTGGGGTTAGGGTTTTTATTTCATGCTTCTTTAGATGATTCACACAAATTTACATAAGTTTATATCTAAATCGGAGCTGACGATTGAGTTGCTCACGTTCTAGATGATGTTCCTCCAAAGCTCTACAAGTGTCCCATATTGCCCTCTCTATTAAATTCTACTTAAAGCTATATCTTCCCATTTGCCCACATCAAGCTACATGAGTTTGAGGTTGTTCCTAATGTTGTCCTCGTACTTCTTCGGATTGTATTAATGATACTTTCCAAAACGTAGCTCGGTATAAAATAGTTGCTTGGGAGCCGATCATCTCACATGCAAACCATATGTCCTGCCTAGCGCATTTTATAGCATGTTACTAGAGACTCAATACTCGGGTATTTTTCCCTGACAAAGTGTTAGGAGTTCTTCTCTGCCACTGGATGCAGAGTATGTCTGAAAAAGCTCAAGCAGTTTGATATGTTCATGGAAAAGGTTTTAAAGGAGTATAGAAAAGTGGTCCGAACACATGCAAACTTATAAACTACGAAATACCAAGGTCTTATATACGACATGAAAAGAAACTGGATCTTATGAAGATCTCCATCATCCCAGTAATTATAGGAGCAACAGGACTAATGAAAAAGTATTTTAAAAACTATCTGGCGAATATACCCGGTGAACCGAGTACAAGAGAGATACAAACAATTGCACTTAAAGGGACGGTTAGAATCTTAAAAAGATCTCTCGGCTGGAGTGTCTGAATGGAATGTCTGGCATCCGGTAGGATGCCCCATCCCCAGCAAAAACAAAAAAATAAGAAAATTAAAAAAAAAAGAGAGAAACAACCCTTGTTATAGTTGATAATGTCCAGAGTTACTCATCTTCTCTTTTCCAGTCTCCGAAAGCCACACTTGCTTTATGGATGTATAGATGTATCTCCGAATCCAAGGAGTCATCTCTTGAAAGTGTGCTGCTGCACAGGTTAACCACTTCCTCTCTTATTCCATCAAGCAAGATATTAGGCTTTCCCAGGTGAAGGGTAAACAGTGGTCCTTATGAGGCTAATTGTAAGATCAAACGCTGTACACAAAGCTGAGAAATGGTCCATGATGCGTGGCATGCCCACCTCCATATGCACTTACAAGTCAGCATCATCTGCTCTCTGATCAAAGAAATATGATAATTTTCAAATGCAGACATCGAAGTAAATTCGAATTAGCTTAAAAAGGTATTTATATAATTTTTTTTTTACTAAAGAGTCACCGTTTATCAAGGCCCAAAGGCCACTCGAGGATAAGGGTTAATGAGTGTCAAGTGGACAGTGAGACAACACCATGATGATTGGTAATGATTGTGGAAGTTTGGCAGAATGTGATTATTTAGGAGGACCACGTAACAAGAATTTGTTTACATTGTACTTGAAAACGATAATGTTGTAGTCAGCTAGGAAGCAGCCCCGCGGTATTGAGTTTCAAACGGGTAGTTCTAGGAAAGAAACTTTGTTCATAGAAGTGGCGTGTTGGCACTATTATTCACTGAATAATATTAGCATTACTAATTAATCCTTTCCTCATAGTCAAATAATCGAAATGTTGTTATTACTATTTTATGTGTTATTTGGATTATTCGAACTTCTATTCTGATTATAGTTGTGTTACGATTTTTAGATTTCATTTTGTTTGGTTACACCCAATGGGCCCTCTATCTCTCTTTGTTGTTATTATGGGGACTGCCATCCAAGTGTGCCTTATTTCTGTGGTTCCAAACTGTTTCAAAGTGGAATTGGGTACACTGGGGGTTTGTTATCTAATCACCATGATCGCACCAGAGTTAGAGAACATACTCACACGTGTTACCACAAAAATGTGTACTGAATACTCACTGTGGCAAAAATAGAAATGAAAAGAAACAGTTTTCTGAATCCAACGGCCATTTTTCTCTCCCTATCTCCTTGGAGCCAGATGTCTACAACTATGTCCACTCACTGTTCGCCAACAGGGTATCAGAGCTGATATACCAGGTCTGATCTGACTCGACATTGCATATCATCAGTATAAAGATAGCTATTGCTATTTTTTTTAGGAGTTATTGCTTATTCTACGTTGAATTGATACATATATATATATATATATATATATATATATATATTTAATTATTGATCATGGATGATTGGAATGTGAATGTAAGTAAATTTGATTTCAAATGGACCCACAAGAATGTTACATTTTGTTTAGATTCAAAGAGGACGAGTTTAGCTGCTTACTTTACTGTGTTGCATAATCCTCGGAGAATCTTTGCACACTTTCTGGATACACAATCCTTCCATATTGTTTGGTACTTTGCTAATCTTTCCACTGCTAGCAAAGGAAGCTTTACATCGCTGTGATTTGGTCAGTTCAGCACTTTGGTGGCCTACCTACTTTTACCGGGAAATTCTTCCTTGAATGCTCGGTATACATTGCTTTCAGCACCTCTTCTGATGATGTAGCCAAACCAGCTAATTCTTCTTTTCTTGATAACCTTGATGATGCCATTTGAAACCCAAGAGTTTCTTCAATTTAGGTTTCCATGCAGCGATCCAGATGGGTCTTGTTGACCATGGTTCTCAAAGAGTCACTTTTGAATACAGAGAACATGCGTTTATCCTCTTCCTTTAATGTCCAAGTCTCACAAGTGCATTAAGTGTCTGAGTTTTAAAGAATACGATAAACCTTTGCTGCTCCAGATAGTTTTCTTTCGCCTGCCATAGGCAGTGGAGACTCATGCAATTCTTCTGTTTATGTTGTTTGATACGTTCAGAACTGAGGATCCGAGGAAAATGAAATTAATTTTTTCAATGTTGTTTTGGTTGATTTTGATTTCACAATTGAGTTTAACTGTAGCTAAACATAATCACTGATAAACAGATTGAGGAATGACTTCCATTATTTATTAGGAGCTTTAGTTGACCAATAAGAGTTTATACTTCCAGGTCAATATTTCAGTTCAGGGATGTGCCCCACCTGTTTCCATCTGTCCATTCACTGTCTCTGCCAATGGAGGCTAGTTTTACTTTTGTCACATCTGATTTGGTCGAAATCTGGTTAAAACATTGACAAAACTATTTACAAAAGAAAAGAAAATTCTTTTTTTTTAATATTTTAATTTCATGAATGTTCACAAAAGTAATTGAAAGAAAAAAGTTTTTTTAATTGAATACATAAAATATTTATTTTATATCTCCTTTGTGTCTTGACAGCCAATGGGTACCTCATGTAAGGAGGCCTGCGGCGGGGAATCTATAGTAAAGCAAGGGTTGCATAATCCCAACCGCACCTCTCGTGAACTGGCATTGTTTGAGCTCAGTCGCAAGGAGAAGTCCAGGACGACTTGAAACATTGCCGGGACTAACTCCAAAATAAAACCAGTCTTTCTCTGCTTACAGAGAAAGACTGGTTTTATTTTGGAGTAATCCTTCGTCTAGACTAGTTGCACAATCAAGACTTCAGATCCATAGTTTCAAGAAAGATATATGGATTCATAATTTCCCGAAAGGTGTTAGTGAAAGTGATACAGTAATCCAAACAGAACTTGAACCCGGCACACAGAGCCCACAGTCAGCATATGTAACCACTACACCATGCCACAGTCGAAACAAAGTTTTAATGCAATGCCTGTACTTGAAGCTTTGAACGACTTCACCCCTTACCTAAAAAGATGAGCAAGTCTACATCATTGGAAACATCAGTCGGAGCAGAAATACATATATATATATATATATATATATATATATATATATATATACACATACATACATACATATATTGTAACATAATCTCAAAACTAGATTCTTATTGCAAATAAAATATCACTGAGCGAAAATATATTATCTTTTAAATTTTATTTGTTTCTCAGCTTGGTAAATGAAAAAAAAAAGAAACAAACAACTTTTCAAATCTTCACACACTTGAAAGCATGACGATTGGGAAAACAAATTAACCATTTCTGTTTCTATGAAAGGTCACAGGAGTACATGTGACCTGTCTCTATGAAAGGTCATGGGAGTACACGCGACCTGCCTCTCTCTCCTCATTTGAACTGATATATGGACCAGTAGGACCCCTGTTGCCGCCAAAAATAAAGAAGAAATAAAGAAACTTGCCACGAGCACACAATCTCCACTAAGGTCGGGAGAACAGGAGGCAAATTCTCGTCGCTCCTAAAAACAACGAGAGAAGCGAAAGACCGACTAACTTTTTAGATTAATGACATGCAAATGCCCTGCATATTGGAAATTACCAAATCGTCTGTTATCGTTACTGACATAAGGAAAACATAATTCACCACCATGGATATATCTTGAATGCCAAAGGTATATTGAGAAATAGTCAAATTGGTCTGATTGTAACCATAAGCGAAATCAAAGAGAATTATTTGGACTATTCCCACCATGACCGATAACTGCATGCCAACTAGAATTGTTCACAGGTGTCAAAGACATTTGAATGTTTCTCATGAACTTTGAAGGTACATTGGCAAATAATAAGTTCAGACCATTTCTTTCTCTCAGGCTGATGTGTTTTATATATATATATATACATATATATATGTACATGTATTCTTTGCTCAGTCTAACTGCATATTTACCTGTCCCTGCTACTTTTGTACTTTTATCTTATTCCTCCCTATACTTTCTGTAAATAAACTTTTTTTTAACTCCTTAACTTGTGTTGGTCTTCTGTTCTTTCAATGTTCATTGTCTGTATATCCTAAATTCACACAGGCATCTTGAGAAGTCCCTTGTGCATACTTGAACCTGAGGACCTAAATCTTTTCTTTTGTTGCATGACCATATTGTCGTTCTCAATGAGATGCAAGCATATATATATATATATATATATATATATATATATATACACACACACACACACACACACACACATACACTATAAAAAAATGTAAAAAATAAATATATACCTCCAAATTTCCCAACTGGAGGTGGGTTTAGAGGCTTGCATAGTTTGTTTTTTTTTTGACCCAACTTAAAATGATGCCAGGAAAGCAGGATATCATTACAGTGAAAATATTAACAAAAAAAAAAGTTTTTTTTTGTTTGACACATTTTACATTTTAAAATCAAAATGATGTTAAATCTAAAAACGTGTATAATTTATTGAATAAATGCTGAAAATTTCATTACAAATTGGATAATTCAATTTTTTGGTGACTAAAAAAGTTGTCATTGGTTTGTTTACAAAGAATTATCTCCTCGTGGGGGGGGGGGGGATATATATATAAAATATTGAGGTAAAAAAAATTTCATTGATATTTGAACATTTTAAGATCCATATTCTTGAAAAAGGCATGAAAAAAAAAGAAAAATAATGTTATGTATATATATTTTTTCAGTATTTACATCAACAGTGCTCAATACATGAGTAGAGCTTAGTAGTAGTATAAAAATATATTTATGGCAAGTAAGCTACACATAAATATTTGTGTTTCATTTTCAAGGGAAATCATCAGGCTAATTACCTTACTTTCCATAAATATATTTTGATACTATTATACATATATTAATAGCAGAATAAGACCATCAGGGAAAATTAAAAATGATAACAAAAAAAAAAGAAAGCATAAGTTTTAACAAAGTTTGTTCTATCATCATCATCATCAAAACGCCGGTTCTGTTCTTGATTGGAGAATAGAAGAAAATATACTGTCAGCTGTCTTTTTCGACTCCTCCTGGACGGTTTCTATGTTGTTATTATGTACTTTAGATGAGTGACCATTTGGGAATGCCGGGTGATGTATGTAGAACGCGGCCCTAGTTGCCTTACAAACGAAAAACCAATACCGACCTGCCAATACAACAAACAGTTCTGGGCCATTCTTTGTGATCTGTGCTGACCAGACATCAAAACGACACAAGTTTATAACAAGTAAAATCGGAGCAAGAGTACAATAAGGACCCCAGTTCATTAACACAACACGCGGAACATGTTCCGGAAGTCACCGGCATCTTCCGGTTCGTCTTCCGGTTGACCTCGCAATGAACTTTTTCTTATAATACACAATACGAAATATAGAATGTTCTGCGTTTAAAATTTTTTTTTTTTTAGTAAATAAAAGTAAAACAAAAAAAACGATAAATTGTTTTGTTTATTGCAAAACGAAAGATTACAAGTCAGCCGATTTTTAAAAAAGCGTATATATTTCGTTTATTTTATTTACAAGTTGTTTTGTAAATAGCGACCACGTGTATTGCGAGGTCAACCGGAAGACGCCGGTGACTTCCAGAACATGTTCCGCGTGTTGTGTTAATGAACTGGGGTCCTTATTGTACTCTTGATCTGTAAAAGCTTCATAAAAGTATGCCGGTTCTGTTCTTGATTGGAGAATAGAAGAAAATATACTGTCAGCTGTCTTTTTCGACTCCTCCTGGACGGTTTCTATGTTGTTATCATGTACTTTAGATGGGTGACCATTTGGGAATGCTGAGTGATGTATGTAGAACGCGGCCCTAGTTGCTTTACAAGCCAAAAGCCAATACCGACCTGCAAATACAACAAACAGTTCTGGGCCATTCTTTGTGATCTGTGCTGACCAGACATTGGCCGGCAATGACAGATCGAATTCAGAAACCCACGATTATTAAAAAGAATCGTTTACAATGTTGGCCATTCAAACTCAAACCGAATTGCATTATATAATGCAAATATAAAATTATATAATATCCTGGGAGAAACTGAATGAGATGAACCGATTTTGGTACGGGTATTAATAATAAAAATATAACATATTTTTTTCTTAAAACGCTAGCATCACTGAATTGATACCTTTTCGATCAGCTTCCTCTGTTGTATACGCAAAATTGACTACAAAATAAATTCACAATTTGTATGTATACATAAAAAAAGCAGTCATCCATTTTATTTTTTTTAATTTCACACACACACATATATATATATATATAATTTAAATTTTTTAAATTTATTTAAAAGCTTCCTTCCAAGTTAGAGCAGTCATTGCACGAGTATGGCAACATTGCAAAGTTCACTCCTCTTACCAAATTTTGATTTGATCACAGAAATATGGCACATGGACGTTAGAGATGCATTTGAACACATTCCACTCTTTATGTCTAACGATTTGAAATCTTTGATCGTCCATGTGCCATTTTTCCATGATCTTTCCCGAATTGCCTTCGGGTGTATCTTTTTTTTCCAACTTTCTAATGAAGGGGAATTGTTGGGATAACAACCTGAATTACTTTTGTTTACATTTAACTTCTCTAGAAACATGTGTAAAAGTTTTTTGTTCTGAAATTATTATTAGATCATAGAATGGTATAAATTTGGATTTAATACTTTATTATAAGCTCTTTTTAAATATTGAACTTCACCTTTGCATTTGGAAACCGATTCCTATTCGAATCGATCTGAACTATATAAAATTTGCTTTTATATTATTACCTACATGTTTAATTTTACTTCAGTCGAAGTTCTCAGAAATCAAGGGGCCCCTTCCTGGGGCTAACACTTGATCTCTATATGAGATACATAGATACCCGAGTATTCTATTAAAATTCTCTTTTATTTCTCAAGCATTGAGTTACCTGTGTGTGTAAAAACATGGCCAGTTAGAAAATTGCATGAAAAATTTGATTTTAAAAAAAAAATAATGAAAATATTAAATTAAGCCCGATACGTAGTAACCATATTTTTTATCTTCATTGAGCAAACTAATTTCATTCATTAAAGCGGATTCATGAAGGAGATATTTATCGTCTCCTGCTCTCATTTTTAGATTGTAAAAATAATTTTCTTTTAAAGTCTCCAAGATTAACCAAAAAAATATATCACCTCAATTTTTTTTCTTTTCGTCAGCTAAGCAATTTTTATCTTGAAATTTGTTCAAAATAAGAGGCATTTTTTTCTTCTCCAAGACACGAGTAAAAACATTTACGATTTCTAAATCCTTTCGCATAGATGATGCATTTTCAATGAGAGAAAAAGAAAAGTAAAATCAGTAAAATAAAAATGGTTTCCATTTTGTATGAAGATCCCCGCCCCCCTGCCAATTTTCTTCCAATTAAGATGAGAAAAATATTTTGTATTTTTTTCTTTCCAAGTGCCAGAGTTATCTCCCCTTTTCACTCATTGTGAGGGGCGGCAATCATGAACAACAGCTGAAGCGTCCGTGTAATTTTATCTGAAAAAAAAAAAATAAATAAATAAATAAAACATGGATGAATAAATGTTGATTGATATTAATGGATGCTAATCTAAAGGAAGGAGTGCATGCTAGTAAATTGTAGCCGAAGATATTTCAACTAATATGAGAAAGATCTTAGTATACAATTTACTTCAGTAAAATTTTGTTTTATACTAATGAATAGTCGCTTATTGAGGCCGATAAGGGTTAATGAGATTGTTAGTTGGCGATGAACTACACATTTGAGGATTGGAAACAATGGCTTAAATGGTCAGAATCGGATTATTTAAGTCGGCGGATCGACAAGAATTTGTTAACATTGGACTTAAAAACGAGCATGTTGTACTCAGTTGGGAATCAGCCCCGCGGTATCGTATTCCACAGATGGGAAGTTCTTGAAAAGAAACTTCGCTCATGATGGTTCTGTTTCGTTTTAGGTACACAGAGGAAGACAGGAAAATTCTTTAACGTGGTTGACGCTAGACGAGTTTTTGCTGTGAATGTTTTACAGGGAGGAACAAGAGATTGGAGCTCAGCCGAGCACTTACCATGAAAATAACGATAGAATAAAGAAAGGTTAGCAATGTCTTTTCCATGAGAAAGAAGCTGCAGAGAAGTGAAGAGATCATCCCCACCAGATTTTGAAGTCGATTCTGTACTCTTTCAAGGCAGGAGAGAGTGCTCGCAGCGGCACATCCCTAGATGTGGCAACAGTACTCCATCTTAAGACTTATCTAGCTCTTGTACAGGTAGAGGATTACCTCAGGAGTAAGGTACTTTCTGGAACGGTAAAAAGATCTGACCATTTTTCCAGCGACCTTAGCAATGGATTTGATGTAAGTCTTCCATTTCAGGTTTGAAGTGAAGATTAGTCCTAGGAGCTTATCAAAGTAGGTGGTTTCTTCAAGGATAGAGCCATTCATTTCAACTCGTGAAAAGTGAGGATCCGAGCGATGGTGATGAAAGGAGAGAAGCTTGGTTTTAGAGATATTAAACAAGCACCTTTTGCCCCCCCCCCCGATTGTACCACATGCTACAGAGAGAGAGAATCAGAAAAATCTTGATCATGAATGCTGTTTGATGTGCTGCCATAGATGGTTGTGATGTTTGCCTCAAGGATCCACATTGATATTCATCATTGACATTTATGCACACTGGCTTTGATACTATATGCTTCTGACTTCTGCCCATCAACAACTACTTTTGTAGACCTATCTGAGAGAAAGGATTTGATGGTTGAGTGGGCATACCCAGATATTCCATAGCTTTGGTTGTGAAGCAAACCTTTGTGCCAAAACTTATCGAAGGCCTTTGATATATCAAGAACTATCACCCTAGAAACAAAGCTTCTGTTGATAGATTCATTGATCCTGTGCACTATCACAGTCAACACATCAGCTGTTTATCTTGCAGGACGAAATCCATATTGCTTGTCACTAAGTAGATTGTTTTTGCTGAGGTGGTTGACAACTTCTTGATTTATCACAGATTCAAACAACTTACTCATGATGAACAGGGGACTGAAAGGTCTGTACTGAGATGCAGAAAACTGATCTCTAGTATTTTGAAATACAGGACAGACTGACAAAGTTGTAAAGCTTTGTTACAGTTCGTCTTTAAGCATTTTATATGTGGAATAATTGTCAGTTTCTTATCAAATATAATTCCAAGGAATTTGTATTCATTAACAACTGGAATTTCTGTTCCATCAAGTTTGATTATAGGGCCATTGTGAGAACAAAAATGTACCTGCTTGGTTTTTAATTTTGAGAATTTACATCCGTTGTTTGTTGCCCATCCATTTATTTTATCAAGGTTTAGATGCAGTTGACATTTTATTGTGATAAGATTCATAGCATATTAAAAACTCATCCACATACAGGGCACATTCTATTCTAGGATTTATACATTATTTCTTTTGATACTGAAGAGAGTTACTGACAGAATACTTCCTTATGGTACCCCTTCGTCTTGCCTTTTAAGATCAGAGAGAGTGATAGACATTTCAGAATTCAAATGGCTTTCTGATAGAAATTTTTCAATGAAACCCATAAGCCTCCCACTTAAACCCAGATCATGTATGTCTCTCATAATGTCACATCTCCATGTTTTTTTGTAAGCTTTCTCCAAATCAAAGAAAATGGCAGTTAAGTGTTCTTTCTATATAAATGCCTTCCTACTGAAAGTTTCCTGGCAATCTAGATCTCTTGTAGAATCATGACAGAAATCTGGTAATTAATTTGTTTGCTTCCAGGTACCATATCAGTCTGTTGTTTATCATACATTACACCGTAACTTGTCAAATGATGTGATGATAATTTTCTGGGTTTGAATGATTTTTTTCTAGTTTTGGGGATAATTGTCGCTTCTATCCATGCTTCTGGGAATTTTTTCATTCATATCCAGGAGAAACTTCATAGATGCCAGGGGCAACTCCTTTAGGAATGCATAGTGGATTTCATCTGGATCAACAGTCTACTAGTTCTGATATTGTAAATGGTTTGTTATATTCTTCAGAGTTGTTAGATCGAAATTGTAATTTATTTTTCTCTTAGTTCTATTTTAGTTTTGTAAATTTTCTATTGTCATAAGCAGAGGAATACTTTTTAGATGGTTTCGACAATCACATTCGCATTAGCCTTTCTGGTGGTTATTTATGCAAATGTGTTTTATGGGAACTGGCTGTGTTTTGCGAGAGATTTTCCAGATTGTGTTCCAAATTGTTTCAGTTGGCTTACATAATTTTGCCAGAAGTTTCTTTTGGCGTCCTTAATTTTTTTTGTGTTCTTTTGCTCTATAGTATTTGAAGGAGATTAAATCGGCAGTTGTGGGTAAATCGTTGAATTTATGCAGGGCTTTACGTCGTAGACGAATAGCTTGTCTACATTTTTGTTGAACCAGGGTCTGTTTTGTTAGTGTGATATCGGTTTATTTGGAATGCATTTCTTTGCTATTTCGATTAATGTTTGTGAGAAATTTTCTGCAGAATGACTGTTATTTTGTGTGAGTTGTTGTAGGCATAGCTTTTTATATTCCTTCCATTTTGCCGTGTTTAATTTCCATTGAGTCAAGCTTTTCTCATCAGCATCCAAATTCTCAAGTATAATTGGAAAGTGGTCACTGCCACAGGACTACTCATACACCCCAATTAAAATCCAAGAACTCACAGACACTCAAATTTATAGCAGAGTAAAATCCAGTAGATAGATCAAGGTGTGTTTGGTATTTTGTGTTGAAGAAGGTGTAATGTCTTGATTATCTCTCTTACATCGGGCTGCCATGATTTCATTTGATGATTAGAGTGATCTTCCCTTGTATAGAATCCTGTATAAATAAACATGCAGAATGCTGACGTGTCTCTTAAGAGTTCGGCGATCAAAATGGTAACAATGTGTTTCGTCTCTCGTTTGCTACTGTTTGTACCTTGCCTTTCTGTTTCAGCTCGTGACCCAAGAGATTAATACTATAAAGTTTTGTTATATGTTTTCAAGTATTCAGCCATTTTTATTTGTGTTTGTGCATCCCCATATTCTAGTGGTGTGACTGTTAAAGTCTCTCAGTAGAAATAACGGTTTCGGAAGTTGACTTATTAAGTCATTAAGTTCGTTTTAATTGATAGGGGTTTGTAGTGGGAAATATAAGGAGCAGATAGTTAATGTTCAATGTAGAGTTACTTTGATGGTGACTGCTTGGAGATTGGTGTTAAGTTTAACTTGGCTTTGAGGTATATTGTTCCTGATCAGAATTGCTGTACCTCCACAAGGGTTGCATATTTCATAGGTTTTATGTTTAACTTGTCATTTGCTTTCATAAATGTTTCTTGAAGGCAAACAATGTCCAGACATACATTTGTTAGTAACAGAAGTAGTTTGTTCATGTTTAGTGGTATTTTTTTTCTGTTTCTAGGCACGAATTTTCCTTTTGTGTTTGATTTTGCCATTTCTTTTTATTATTCATATTTGAATATAGATCTTTTAGGTTTTCTTGAAATTTTGTCCATTCGTTGTGGTCTAATTTTTTTAATAAGCTTTCTGTACTGGCTGTTTGCTTGATTGTGTTGGTTTAATAGGATGTTTTTTTAGTAACTTCTGAATATGTGTTGTTTTTGAGTATTATTCAACAATTTTTCTTGCTTTCGGGTAGGGTATATTTCTTTTATGTTTTACTTCTGTGATTTTTTTTTCTATATGGCATATTTTGCATGTTTTGAAATAGGCTGGATGGTTTTCATTACAGTTTGGACATTTTATGTCTTTTGGCATTTCCACATCTTAATCCTTCTACATACTTCCTTAGAATGCCCATATTCATGAAATTTGCGCCTTCATAGGGGTGTTCATATGTACTGTTCTACCTTTTCGATCATATAACCTATTTTTATTTCTTGAAGAAAAAAAGTTAGTATGTATGTGTTTGTTGGTGTGATTTGACCATTTCTTTTTATGTTTATATGTGTGCATGGTCAATCACTCCTTGTTTCTTTAATAATGTTATTTCTTCTTTTGTTGCCAAAGGACAAGTCATGATTTCTTGCAACTCCCTTGGATGTATTTAATTTTTCATGTGAAAAAACTTTGCATCTATGGCTACAGACTTTTTCCATTTTTAACAAGTTTTGAGCATCTTTTTTTCCGTTTCTTAATTTTTTCATTGTTTTGGCATTTCTTTTGCTCGTTGATATTTTTTTAATTCGAAATGGTGATATTTCACTCATTTTTTTTATTTTCTCGTAATTCGATTATTAAGAATATTTTTCTTGGGTTATATATTTTTTCTTTCTTTAAACTAGAGATGTATCAGACATCAGAGTGGTATCTTTTTAAGGTTGATCCATGTGTATGTTTTTTTCATTTCAAGTCTGGAGTGAAGATAAGTCCTAGAAGCTTATCAAAGCAGGAGACTTGAAGGAGAGAGCCATCCATCTCAATTGGAGGATACGAGCATTGGTGGTGCAAGGAAAGAAGCTTAAAAGTAACCAGCCACCTTCTTCCCCCCATTGCACGATGTGCTCCAGATAGAAAGACAGAGAATCAGAAAAATCTTGATCTTTGAAGTGTTGCCATAGATGGCTTTGCGGAACAGGATTGAGTTTTGCAAAAGGGGGAAAAAAAACAAAAAAACTTCAATATTTAGTGTATTTTTGGTCAGTGTCGAGAAGCC
This sequence comes from Sepiola atlantica, assembly GCA_963556195.1. NCBI lineage: Eukaryota > Metazoa > Mollusca > Cephalopoda > Sepiida > Sepiolidae > Sepiola > Sepiola atlantica. The sequence goes on from OY744519.1 coordinate 42,357,375, forward strand.
ACCAAAAGAATGAAAAAAGAAAAAAACAGTTCAAAAATGAATGAGTGAAAACAACTATGATAGGACATGTCCATGTAGTATTCTTATTGTTCATGGGGAATGGGTTCAGAAGAGATTATAGTTTATTAAGGCCTTCCATAACAAAAAAAGGTCTAATGTTCATAACTAAATGCATATGCATAACCTTCCCAAAACGAGGCTAGGAACATCATGTGCACATTTAAATTCAAAAAAATATATTTTTGGGACATTTTTCATTGAAAATTTAAGTTTTCAATTTTTATATTTTTTTATTTTTATTTGGATGGGTCATATCACAAGTTGTCTTTAGACAAGACTATGATATTTGCCAGAGCATCTCTCTCTCTCTCTCTTTATCAAATAAATATTAACATACTCTTCCTAGAGAAGGTATCTGAAAGATGAGTTTATAGTGAAACAACCACACTTAAACTAACAATGGAAGTAATGGTGAGATAAGAAGAGATGCATAAGTGTTATTTTGGAGTTTTCATCCTCCTTGTCTAATTTCCATAACAAGATTTGAGAATCTACCCTATTTCACCCATAGTGGGAGAGGGTGATATGTATTCATACCTTTCTCAACAGTATCAAAGAAGATGATTTTAAGGCAACTTTCAAACTTACAGCACCCATTATTCCAAAATGGTCACCCATATAATTACTGATGCTAATATATGAAGACTTTGAACGAATACATTTTCAAAAATTCAAAATTGTCGCATTTCATCACTACCACATCCCAAAACCATTTCATAGTCGAATCGAGTTATTAGAATGTTAAACATTAAAGGGATTTTTCTCAATTTAAAAAACTTGGATTTATAGTTTTTGTATTCAAGCTCTTCATAAAAACATGAACTGATACCTTTCCCAATATTATTATAGAAAGTGATGCCAGGGTTGTGCAATCGCTAACCACACTTCTCTTGACCTAGTATTTCTAGAGTCTAAAGGAAAAATCCAAGACAATTGGAAGTTGGAAGCAATGCTTGGATAAACAGAAAGAGATTAGTGTTATTTTTTAGCCTTCTTTCTCCTACATTAGTTGCCAGATTAAGGCTTAAAAGTGTAGTCTATCATCTGGAAGATTGCTTAATTTTGATGATTTAGTCACAATGTAAATATTATAAAAAAGTGATATTTTTTTTTATACTTACCAATATATGGCAATTTTAATTTATAATGAATGAATGGGAAATAGACCAAAAGTCCACTAACAACAAACATAAATGCGTAAAAGAATTCGATGCGTGGATCGAGGATGATTGGTGTCACTATAAGGTAAATGGAGCCAAAAATGACAAGGATAGGAACGAATATTGGTACCTGAAAAGAAAAACAAAGATTTAAAAAAAACATAAAATGTAACAAGATTATCTGTGAGGAGGTAGAGAAAGTAATAATAATCTATATTATAATACACTAAGGCAATTTTATGTTTGCATGGACGTACATTATCACCCTCCACCTTTTTATTAAAGATGGGATTGCCTGATCGCGAAGATGCAATGTAAAAAAAGTAATTTTAAAAATTTAATTTGATGTTGTGTCGAACATGAAAATCAAACTATAATACACTTTCTTGACCTTTTGGTTATGATCAAAGTGTAGTATCTGGCCTTGTGCCTAATTTGTATGGAATGTAAAATTTTATATTTTGTGCAAATAAATATTTCAAAGTGTAGTATCTCTTCTCTCCATAGATGGTACAATAATATTGCGACGTCTGAGTTTGCGCTGGACGTCCATAGAATGGAAAATGTCACAAACTCCTACAAAGGTTTTGGAGATAGACCCCCATAACCAGATATATTCTGAAACTATGTTAAGTACTTAAATAAGTATGTTTCAGTTTGAACAAAGGTGGCACAATAATATTGTGGGGTCTGCATTCGCGCCAGACTTCCATAGAATGGAAATATTTTTAAGCATGGCAGCAATATACAACAGATGAAAGATACAACTGTGAAATTTCTACGGGTCCTGCTAGTATTAATATTAATAATAATGATGATGATGATGATGATGATGATGATGACGAGAGCTGGTTTGGCTATGAAAGTGGGTTATTCAAATATAGGTTAAAGATTGGAATGCAATTCTTGGTTCTTTTTTTAATTCAAGGCTTAGTCTGTTTTGACAGGTTTTGATTTATGACAATCGGTAGGTGGTTGTAAAATAAACATTAAGTTTTGTTGGCTAGATAGGAACGTGTAAAACCAAAACAGATTTTGATAAATATGGTAAGCCAATTAGAAATGACAAGAGAACAAAGATTAACACACAGTTGCGAGGACGTTGTGTGCTTTTCTTCCCTCAGTGGAGGCAAGGAGTTCATTGTATACACATAAATGAGTGTGGGGGTAAGATAATGTTGACATCGTCATACATCAGCAATAAAAGTAAAATAAGGAAAATCCTTTTTTGTGTTTCAAGTCTTCATTTGTGATCAAACTTGCGGAAGAAGATACTTCTGGAAATGCTAGACATGTTCGCTGGCCGAAGAAAACGAGTATTTTCAGTTTTATGTAATGTGGCATAATGTATGCGTGACACGTTACCATAAGAAGCAATGGCATTTGAAGAATATTAGAGATTCTTGTATGCGGTGCCTGTAAAGAACAATGTTGCAAAAATACACCTTAAATGACTTCCTAAGAAAAAAGTGTGGATAACCTCCTCTTGGAATTTTAATTTTTAATTTTCAGAGAGAACTGTCATAAGAGGGAAAAGGAAGGCAAAAAAAGACGGTGAGAGAAAGAAGAAGAAGAAAGAAAGACGAGGGAAAGGCAAAGAAAGATGAAGTGAGGAAAAAGAAAGAGAAATAAAATCCAGCCAAAAAGCAATGAAAGAATAATGATGTAAGACTAACAATTTGGCAGAAACGACTTTTTTCTTATTTAAAAAAAAAGAAGTGGATTTCAATCAAAAAGCACATCCATAGGTTCTAGCTACTTAAGCAAAAATACACTTCTCGATTAAAAAAAGCGGAAAACTCACATCCATGATAGCGTGGGGCATTTCTTAGATCCCCATAGATTGTCGAAGTAGAAGACGACGACAGAAAGAGCTGTTCATATCTCTGACACATAATTTTTCTCTTATCAAAATAATAGCCTTCATTAATTTTGCCAAAATAATAGCGTTCATCAATTTTGCCAAAATAATAGCCTTCATTAATTTTGCTAAAATAATAGCGTTCATTAATTTTGCCAAAATAATAGCCTTCATTAATTTTGCCAAAATAATAGCGTTCATTAATTTTGCCAAAATAATAGCCTTCATTAATTTTGCCAAAATAATAGCCTTCATTAATTAACCAATTTTACTCTTGCCAAAATAATAGCCTTCATTAATTAACCAATTTTACTCTTACCAAAATATTAGCCTTCATTAATTGACAAATTTTACTCTTGCCAAAATAATAGTCTTCATTAATTGACCAACTTTACTCTTGCCAAAATAATAGCCTTCATTAAATGACCAATTTTACTAAAACAATAGACTTCATTTAATAACCAATTTTACTCTTACAAAAATAATAGCCTTATATGACTAATTTTATTTGTGTCAAATAGCCTTCATTAATTGACCAATTTTACACAATTTTACGCTAGTCAAAATAATAGCTTAAAATGACCAATTTTACCTTGCCAGAATATGTACATATTTTGTTCTTTTAAGTGTTGTCATTAAATGACCAATTTTACTTCAAAGCTGCCTTCAAGTGCGAGTATATATCAATAAATACTTACCCTATAAGGTCGATGTAAATCTTTCTGTGTACGGCGCAACACTAAAACACATGCGCATGTTAAACCATGGAATATCCAAGCAGTGAAACTAAAAAACTGGATCAGTGTTGCAAGGTTGAATATTAGAATCAATAAAATTCCTACAATTGTCTGAAATGATATGTAAAAAAGATATAAACAGTTAAAGAATATGTATGTATATTGTTGTTCTATTTGACAAACATAAAATGTTAAATGGCTACATTGCAAGAATATTGGTTTTTAGGATTCATTCAATGAAGATGGGAAAACAAGATAATTTTGCGCAATTCAAGAAATCTTTCATAAAAAAAGAGAAAACAAAAAGTTTCAAATTTAATTTAAGAGACAAATCTGAAGATATTGCGCCTGTTCATCAATTTTTTATGTTTATTATTTTTTAAAATTATAAACTAGCATGCACTACCTGGGAATAAAGGAGGACTGCTGGCTACTCCTGCTCCCAGCACATTTTTATACTTATTTTTTAATTTCTAAAATAAAAAATTTTCAAGTTATAAATAAAATAAAGTAAAACATTGTCTTTGCTGTTTATGGATGTCCGGTGTGAACGGAAACCTCCAGATATTATTGTAAAACAAATCAATTAATACAAAATTAATATCATCATTGGATTTCACATCAAATTTGACCTGAGAAAAGTTGTTTGATCTTGGTTTAGGGATTCGTTTTCAATGGCAACACCCAACAGATAGATACACCACAATTTATAGTATAGATTTTGAAATTTCCTTTCATTTATTGAAAATTCTGTCCAATTCGGATCATTTTCAAATTATTTATTTTAGTTTGAAGAGACTTTTCAGTTTTTTATGAGTTTTATTTTAATTTTAATCTGTCTATCTTTTCTTCGGATTAATTTCTGGAACATTCCTAAGTGTTTTCTTTTTCTTTACTTGAACTGTTTTTCAAAAGTTTGAGTGATAAAATAAGTTGCCTTTCTTTAAATTCAACATTTTTTGTTATATTTATCAATTCATTTAATTGTCTTCATTTGATTGTATTATTTTTAAATATTTATTTTTATAAGATCTCGTGTGCAGTCTTGTTCAGAAGTCAAATTGCACTTTAAAAATCATCTTTATTATTTGATTTTAAAATATTCTACTGCATATAAATTTACTAGATGAAGCACCTGTCCCAATACAGGTTAGTAATACGGAGATACCTGGGGAGGGGGGGGAGATCCCCAAATACTTCAAAGCAATCAAAAACACACTGCTTTAGTGAAAACTAAAAATATCCAGAACATGAATGGGCTAAAACGATTTTCAACTTTGTGGACTTACTGCCCTCATTAAAAGATATCAAAATAAAATTTGCTCAAATTTGAGGAATGTGTCAAATTTTATGATTTGTGCAATTTAAATTTCATTCAAATTAGAGGTAAAAACGTTTCTGGTGGAGTGTTCCTCGGGGACACTTTTTATAATATATTCATATACTGTATATATAATATTCAAGGTGTAGTTTAGTCCATCGAATTAGATAAACAATACTAAACAAACATTTTTGGCTACATGTGTATATACATAGTTACACTAAAGCTTCATCAGACTCACTGGAAAATCACATTTCCAATCAAGGGACATGATATGGCCAAAATTTCACCAGACACTAAAGAAATAATTTAATGTTCCATCTGAAAGATGCTATTTTTTAAAAAATCTTTTTTTTCTTTTATGTGATCGGAATATTTTATTATTTTTATCAGTAAGAAACAACCCTTTAGCATAAAATATTAGACCATCAGCAACTTAAACAGGCACCAAAGATTCAACAAGTTGAAACAGTGACAGAGACCAACCTCATAAGGTAAATATATCTATGCGAAATTGGGTTCAATTTATCTGGCTGCACATCAAAGGGCACATTTCGTTTTATGCATATATACAATTACATACAATTGTAGCTATCAACAGCAGCTGAAATTAGCAAGTTTGTAAATGGTGTGCGTAAAAATTATTTGTAAAAACTAGCAGCAGCCACATTTGTGCTGACGGTCAGACTAGCATCCAGAAACAAATGGTAAAACTGCACGCAATGTATCGTAATAAAATCTATAATACTCAATTATCTGTTGAAACTAGAAATTGTCTTATTTAACTTGTAGTATTTCATACAGAAAATATCAGTATTTGAATTTGTTGATTTTTATATCAACTCGAATGGTGATGGTGGTAGTAGTGAGGTCCTACTTGGAAAAAAACAAACAGTCATTAATGATGGAATAGATATAGCTAATTATAGAATAGAAATTACTGAACATATAAAATGGAAAAGTTTGTTTTGTTTTATGGTAGAGCAACTGTGATACTATGGACAACCCCCTCCCCCCCCCCCTGTTCAGAGCCGACACTCTGAACAAGGATAGGAAATGACTCACCAACGCACACAAAAGCAATCAGAAATGAATAATCAGATGGGTGTGGCTGATAAAGTGAGCATGGAAGTAGTCAGTTTCTATTGTTCAGAGGGGCGATAACTAAGACAAAAGACCGGACTTCGGATTGCCGGTTAGAACTAAATATATTGGAGAGTTTACGACAGTTGACGAGTTTATGTTAGTTTTGTGAAGTTGGCGGCCTGCAGGTCCCCCGAGAGAGATCAGAGCAGATTGGCGCAGACCCAAGATAAGCTGACATCAACTGGACGGCAATGATGCCTCGACAGACAAATTAACTTAGTTAGGTCTTAGCCGATATACTAGGACTTAACTATCTGAGTTTGTGTTTTCTCTTGTTGCTTTTGTTTTTCTACACAACCATTTTAGAGTTATTTATTGCTGAATCAGGTTATTTTGATAAGATGTTTATGATTCAAATATTTGATGTGTTATTCGTGAAGTACATTTATGTGTATCTAACAGATACAGTATCACGTCATACAAAGACAGATTATATTTAATCCATAGATGGGACCCTTACCAGTCCAAGTCAGAATGGACCTGAGAGTAATGGCAATTAAGGGGTTACTCCACACTCCTCAAATTAGGGGTCTCACCACCGGACACACATTAAGGTCTTACTCAGGACAAAACAGAGAAGTAAAAACTCACAGTGAATAAAATTGATGGAACAGGAGTGAATCGTTCAGTTTGGATAAAAGAAAAAGCTTTCATCAAATGACCACTTCTTGCAACCACAAAATTTAATCTGAAAAAAAAAAAAATACAAATAATTAGGTTTAAATAATTTTATTTTGAAATAAATGTATATTTTCAGAAGGAAACATCTCTAGGTTTAGTTTGTCTGTTTTACAACAAATCAACCCTTTTGGGTGTTATTTAATGATGAGGTATGAAAGTGAAATCTGGCTAGTGAGGGTTGAGGACATGCGTTGCATGGAGAAAAATGATATAACAATGATACAATGGATGTGAAATTTGAGTCTTAAAGACAGGCTTAGATCTGATGACCTTATGTGCAGAACAGGAGACTTTGTTGATATGGACACAGTGAAAGAATGGATGAGAGATCTTGGGGTTAGTGAGTGTAGAACAGTTGAGTTAACAGGGCCAGTTCACAGGGGAAAGCCAAGGAAAACATGGGAGGAAGTGATAAGGATGGACTTGAGAGAAAGAGAGATAAATAAAGACCTGGCCAGAGATGGGTTAGTTTGGAAATCATTTAACACACATAACAGACATTAAATTGAAGAAGAAGAAATACCTATTGTAAATGATTCACAATAATAAAAAAAAGTAAATGTGTATGAATCAGGATGGTACAATGTTTTTGTCTGGCTTGATTCTGTTGTTGGCATTAGTTTCCCTGATTCTTTATAGAATCAGATACTTAAAGAAGGGACCACGTGGAGATTACCAACATTCATAAGTGAAAATTGGATTAGTCAATCCGCATCATTATCCACTTCACCACCACCACCAGCCTCCAATGATTCACGATGATTTAGATATAATTAAATTTTATAAAATGTAGCAATCTTTGAGATCTCCAATTTTTTGTTTAATTTAATTAGAATTATGTATTTGCTTTGAAAAAATTGCAAAAACTGAGTTTGGAAAATAATGAGTTTAAAAATAATTAGCTTCAATAGGTGGAGTTTAGCACCTCTGACAAAAATCTCACCTTTTTAGTCTGTGAACACATTTTAAGCACATTTTTTGTCACACTTCATTATTTTGCATAAAAAAAATGTATTTTAAGTCTTGAAATGCATGTTTTCAAATTCTGAACTACAAGAAGGCATATTGAAATGTTCATTTGCTTCCTTTTTATATGAGTAGTCATTTCTGGATTGTCATTTCGAGACTTAAGGAAAGTAAACACTATTTTACATCTATTTTAATACACATTTCGAACGCAAAAAAGAATGAATAAATGCATGAACATTTTTTCAAACTATCGATGAATTATGACAAGAAATTTTTTTTTTTTCAACGGACTCTCTAAATATAATTGAACAAACTAATTATGATAAGCAAATGATTAAATGAATACATGAATAAATATAAAGTCAATTATTGTTTAACACTTGGTTCTTTCTAGAATAATATTCTGAAGTTTGGTTTCTGACAGACACCAACTCTCCATTATGCTATCATTTACCTGCCACTTGAGAAGAGGCTGCCATTAGCTGCTCCGAAACAAGACAGGACAACAAAAACTGGCATGATCCAGGCCATTATGCCAAGCAACTTATGTCCCCAGACCTGAGAAAAAAATTGCAAAGAAAGGATTTGTATTAATCAGAGATTTATTTATTTATCATGCCTCTTTAGGCACCTTTTTAGAAGCAATAATATATTTAACTAACAAAACCTACCCACTTTCCGGACGGCAATTAGTCATGTTTACATTTTTTAAATATGATTTTTAAATATTTATTTTAGTTATCCATTATTTTATTTTTGATTTTAATAAATATTCGATTAATAGTAAACTAAAAATATAATAATTCAAAATGTATTTATAAAAGTTACATATTAGCGAGAAACACAGACACACACGATCTTGTCTGATAATTTTAGTAATAACACAGATAAAGTATGCAAAATAAAAAAATTTTAAATTAATTTTAAATTAAAATTACATTTTTTTTTTCCATTGTCAGAAAATACTGGATTAAAAAAAAGAGGATATCTAGTGATCCAGAAATATAAAGTTTGAAGCAATATTAAAAAAAATGAAGAAATACATAATTTTTAGTAGAAAAGAAATAACTTAAATTGGAAAGTTTCCAATTCAATTCCATCCAGGAGGAATAAAAAGTTAAATCCATTTCAAATACCGATCGTTGCATGCGTGTATTAGCTGAGCAATTTTTAAAAATCAATTCTTTTAAAAGTAAAACTAAGCTAAAAGATGGCAAAACGTTTAAAATTAAATCAACTTTAAAACTTCTTTTTGATAACTGTATTGTGATAATTCAATGAAAATATAATAACTATTTAGAACAAATATTTATTGGCAGAAAATATTTTAAAAATAAAATGGTTGGCACGGTATGGATTGATTGCCAACGGACGATGTATTTCAAATATATTCTGTATTGGATACGTTATTAGATGATGTGTAATATATTTCAATTTTGCTACATTTCTATTTATAAAAAACTATTAGGCTATCTAAAAAATATAATAAAGTATTTAAAAGATATTTTCAATATACACTATTTAAAAAGTATTTTAAAACCAAAAAAACATAATTATGAAAAAAATAAATAAACTATTAAAAAAATATTTTCACCCCCCCCCCCCAAAAAAAAACAATTATAAAAACAGTTTTATTTGAATGAAAATAATGTAATAATGGTAATGAAAATAAATGACAAAAATTTCCAATTATAAAAACCAGTTTGATTTTCTTATGGATTAATAATAAAAAATAAATGGTGAAAACAAATTATTAATTGCCCCCCCCCCCCCCCCCTCAAAAAAAACATCCGACCGAAAATATAATAGGTAACAGTTTTCTGATAAACACTGCTTGTCTATTTCCAATTTCAACACCGGAAGTCATCATCGAGTAGACTGTTTCTCTTTTACATCCAGTTTTCAATTTTTCTCTCCCGTCTCTTTTCTTCATTTCTATACACAGTTTATATCTGTCCTTGTCAGAATTAATTGACATATTTTCAGCAACAATTATGCTAATTTCTTTCCCAAATTGTAATTCTGGAGAAATTTTGTATCCTCTTCATGTCTTAACGTCACAAATATTAATTTATTTTTGTTGGTAGGTTGGGGGGGGGGGGGCATGCCAACAAAACAGAATGAAGCAAGTCAAAATATTGTAACTTGCAGATTCATACAAATTGCATTTATTATCAAAATGTTATGATAATTGAAACATTAGCACAGAGGATAAAAAAATGATAATTTGCCAATTATATAAAACTAGAGGAATATTGAGGACACGTATAATTAATTCCTAAAACAGAACAGTTTTACATCACTTATGTCCCCTTGCAAAGATTAAAATCAAAATATAATGCTACTAAACCTTATGCCTAGAATCCTTATTCCAATCCATTACATGATTTTGATTCTAAAAAATGTTTCAAATTTAAGGCTTAAGGGGTCTTAAGAAATTGAAATTCAGGGAGTCTTGCATAATTGGTGTCTAATAGCTACGGGCCAACTTTAATGCAAATCTGAAATATTTGAATTTTCAAATGGGAGGTTTTGCCCATATGCCCATGCCCCCTAAAAACACTTTAAAATAGTTACTTCAATTAACTGAGATTTTGGGGAATATTTATTAATAGATGTCTAATACCTATTGTTCAAATTTTACAATAATCAGAGGCATCTGAATTTTTGCAAAGGGCTTTCATCCTCTCTTTGCCTCCCCTTCCTTGCAGAAAACTAAATTAAACTAAATATAGCCCACATTTGGACCCTTTACATCTAGCAGTTTCTTCCAAAACTCATGATTGGTTAATTAATTTAGGAGTGAATCCTATACATAGAAATATATAAACATATACACATGCCTAAATTTATATAAGTAGGGATAGGGCAACTTTATTAAGCTGCATCTAATTAGAAAGTTGAATAGAAAATCTGTTTTTCATATGTTATAAGCAAATTTTATTTTTAAAGCATTTCTGGTTTTTTCTCAGTAATTCATACAGAATCAAGGGAGGTGCGAGAGCACTCTATCCCTTAATAGACTTCAAAAATGGCCTATGCTGGAAATCTCATTTCTTTGATCAATCATAACTCAAAAACCAATACACCAAATTTGTTAAAACTTTGCACAAAATTTTTATTTGATAGGTTCTATAAGTGTGTAGAATTCCAGCATCATTAGTCAAGGCAACCCAGAGATCCAGAAAGTTCAGTCATGAAATCATATTATCCGTGTGTACGTACATACGTATGTGCCACCCTGTATCTCATCAACTATTTGATGGATTCAGCTGATTTTTAGCAGAGATAGAGGTTCTAGGGTCTAGTTGATGGCATTTTAATTTCAGTTTACCATATATCTTAGTTTTCCAGAAAATTCCAAAAAACCTTTAAAATTACCATTGTATTGAGGCATAGCCTTTACAAAAGTAGTGGCATTCAATGATAAATGCCAGTATACTGAAATCATATGCCCTTAATAGGATTAAGATGAAAATTCATAGACACTAAATGTACAAAAGCAAGGAAATTCCTAAATTTTTACACTTTTATTGTCATTAAGGGTATGCGAGCACAACAGGGCTATATATTTTACTGGTAGGAATTTTTCTTCAGTGCACCTCACACACTTCATCCACTCATGCATAGAGATTTATACTGTAGTGATGTGATAATGAAATGGTTTGGTTGATATGTAGTCATACCCTTAATTAATGAAATAAACAGACAGCATTCTATGTGAAAAAAAAAATAGTAATGGTGAGTCCAATTTCTGAAACAAATCATGTATGTTGAGGCTGTCGCCTCTAAAACTTCTAAGATTTGAACATCTGTTCAAAGTAGAGCCGTTCATCAATCTTTTGAGGATTCATTTCTTTATTGTTTTTGCTTTACGGCTTCTTGAGTTATTTAATGGTGAATTAGGTCATATTGGTAAAAGTTTTTAGGCTTCACATTCTTACTATCTTCAAACATTTATTCATTTGCCCCAATTAATTAATTACGATGTAAATGTGTATACCACCAGCCTGAGCAAAGTATCACTGGTGCTATATTTATCCTGAGACAAATGCAAGTACCTTAATAATAAGAACTTATATTTTGCCCTTGACAGAGTGCCAAGAGAGGTTGTCTAGTGGGCTTTGCATAAACTAAGGGCAAATAATGGTTGGTTGCTAAAGGTTGTTCAAGCAATGTACAGAAATACTCAAAGTCTTGTTAGAATTAACAGCACATTTAGTGGCAGCTTTAATGTTAAAGTAGTAGTACATCAGGGTTTTGTACAGAGTCTGTTGCTTTTCATCTGTGTCTTAGAAGCATTGTCCAGGGAGTTTTGTACGGGTTGTCCAAAAGAGATGTGGTATGCTGATGATTTAGTACTTGCTTGTGAAACAATAGAAGACCTACTTGTTAAGTTAAGGACTTGGAGGAATTCTATGGAAAGTGATGATCAGTGGTTGTAGTATTTGAAAGCTCTCAAAAAGAGGAAAGTTTCCTGTTCAGTTTGGGAAAAGGACGTCAGGTGCAATTCAATCTTTTGTGACACTTGTAAGCATTGGGTACACAAGAGGTGCAGTGAAATTACTAGTAGATTGAGAGAGGACAACCAGTTTGTGTGCAAGAAGTGTAAGACAATGGAAATGGATGAGAACTCAGATGTGGAGAAAGTATATCTGGATAGCAAAGCTATTGATGTTGTTCAGAAGTTTTGATACCTTAGTGATATCATTGGAGTACAGGGTGGAGGAGGTGCTCGTGTGATTGCAAGAGTTAGGAGTGAATGGAGTAAGTTGAGAAAACCAGCAGAGCATTATCACTGTCGACCAAGGGAAGAGTTTATCATGCATGTGTACGCAGTGTGATGATATATGGAAGTGAAACCTGGTCAGTTGCAAAGAGAGAAATAATAGCACAATGATACGATGGATGTTTAATGCGAGTCTTAAAGACAGGCTTAGTTCTGATGACCTCAGAGGAAGATTAAATCTGGACAGTATATGGAAATGTGTGCAGAAGTGTAGACTTCGATTGTATGGTCACATTGAAAGAATGGATGAGAGTTCTTTGGTAAGTAGATGTAGAACAGTTGAGGTAGCAGGTTCGGTTACAGGGGAGGCCAAGCAAAACATGAGAGGAAGTGATAAAAATGGACCTGAGGGAAAGAAGGATAAATAAAGATATGTCCATAGATAGGTTAATTTGGAAGTCAATTTCTTAAAGCCATCCAACGCATGCCAGCATGTAAAACAGACATTAAACTGATGATGATGATGATGATGTTGATACAGCGGAAGCAGCAGTTTCATATCATATCCATGGCAAATTTTATTTAACCCATAGATAAGACCTCAATAGATGCAACCACTCAAGGTTAAGGTTGACTCTGCATAACCCAAAGCTCCCAAATTGGGTCTGATCCTCAAATGTCTTGGCATAATTTGTCTGTGTTTATTTTTCGTTCCCGTATTGGATTTTTACAAAATTTTATGAACTACCTGTGTATTTACGGTTGAAAGGGGGACTTTCTTTTCTCCATTTTTTCTTTTCTCTTTCGGTTTCATTTTTCCTTTTTTACAACCGCTAAAGAGATAAGAATTCAAATATCATCTGTATAATAAGACAAAAATTAGCATTAAAAATTTTTATTAATGAATTTTCTGAGTTTTTCTTCCCAGTTTTTCGTAAATATGCATGAAACTTTTGGAAAAAGTTCAAAGGGTTTGTAATAAGAACAGGATTAGAATATACATAAACAAAGTGACCTGTGATGTGGCTACTAAGACTAAAATAACAAGTACCGACCAAAACCAAAAGAGGTAACATATATTAGTGATGCAATATGAACATGAACAAACTGATACACAGCATCCTTTAAAACCCTCATGCTTCCCGAAATACGCCAAAGCTACATTTGACGTTCCCTCTCCATACACATGCACTTTGATGAGTTGCAGTTCACCTGAACACTGTACACAATGATTTCATTATTACTGTGAATCTCTAATGAAGAGTTCCAATCAAAGGAAGTAATGCAAATAACAAAAAAAACTAACAGAATTTCTTTGTAGTTTTGAATTTTTTTGTAGTCTTGAAAACTTTGGTATTTCTAAGAATCAAATCTCCATTCATTCTTTCTCGATAAAAAACAATGAAGAAATCTTTCCGGTTGAATACTTACAACAGCAACAGCATCCGAGATGAGGATTTCCTCCTTAGACATGACCGTGAAGTAACCAATATTAACCAAAAGATACAAAATAGTAACAGTTGGAATTCCAATAATGATGGCACGAGGTAAATTTCTGAAAGTAAAAGCAAATAAAATGTAACAAAGTATTCTTTTCTGGAAAAGAATATGTGAAACAAATGTATTTATTAAACACACACATATATACTAGCTTTCCAAAATATTACATGAGGATAACTCTGTATTTATCAATACAGAGTTACGTCCTCTTCCTTTAAGATGGCATCTGTATGAACGGTGTCTCTTCATTCTCTTTTCCTATCAATGCTGGTGTCCCTCAGGGCTCTATTTTAGGCCTAACACTGTTTCTTCTCTATATAAATGATCTTCTAGAGAACATTATTCAGAAAATTAACATCTATTCTGGTGTTGCTTCTCTTCCATCTCCCTCGGATCAGTCGAAATATGCAGCTGATCTAGAAATTGACCTGGGTTCAGTTGTGGATTGAGGTACGAAGTGGCTTGTTTCGTTTAATCCTGTTAAGACTCAACTCGTGTCTTTCAATCGTAAGTGTGTACCTTTTCTTCCTGCTCTTGAGGAGAAATCAACTCTGAAACTTCTTGGTCTTTCTTTCTCATCAAATTTTTCTTGGAGTCCATACATTAGATCCATTGCTTTTTCTGCTTCTCGTAAAGTCGGTTCTCTCTATCGCTTCAAACACTCACACCTGAGGCATTCTCTATCGCGACAAATCTACTATCAAACCATATATAGAGTACTGTTGTCATATTTGGGCTGGTGAATCTCTGTCCCATTTGAGGGTTCTTGATAAGGTGCAGAAACGTATCTGCAATTTGATTGGCCTTGCCCTTTCTTCTTCTCTGCGCCCTCTCTCTCACAGATGCTATGTTGCTAGTCTCAGTCTTTTCTATAAGTACTATTATGGCATGTGTTCTTAAGGGTTATGTGATCTATTCCCTGCTTCCTTTGTTCCAGCTCATTTGTCTAGTTGTTTCCATCAATTCGCTGTTTTGATACCTCATTGTAATACAGCATCCTATTTCCAAGAACTGCAGGCTTGTGAAACTCTCTTCCTGCTGACTGTTTTCCTCCTACCTAAGGTCTTGGTCTTTTCAAGACTAAGGCCAATAGGCAGCTTCTGTCTTTGCGATAATTATACTTTGTTCTTGTTAGCTCTTTACATCAAGTGGCTTCATGCCTTGTCTGAAGCGATTTCCATAAGAAAAAAAAATATTAATGTTTGCGCAGGTAATAACGTCACGAAAACGATTTATCTAGTTCTGCAGGGCTGAGAATAAACAAAGAATACCACAAAGTGAAAAATGAGACCCGTGTAGTATTCAAACATGTGCCTTAAAAGAGGGACCATCCTCCTCCAAGCTCTGCATTAAATTTGTGCTTGCGTTTTCACTAGCAAAGTAACCATATCTCCTTGCTGCATCACGGGAACAAAAGTACGATGCACCGGCTTATTACCAGCCCCACAAATTAAATAAATCGGTTCACTACATGGCTATGTCCTTCTGTTATCCCGGAAAGCCAAAGAAGTTTTATATCCGGTCATGGCATAACGAACATGATCTTTTTCACCCAGAAAAAATGTGTTGTACAAAGTTTTTTATATTTAGGAATAAAAAAATTTTTTTTTTTTAATTTTCAACATTATTTGTTTTTTATTTACTGTTAGTCTAAATTCGATTAATGACCATATATAGCACTGCTATCTGAACACTCCTAAATTTATCGCCGTGTTTGTTGAGCAAAGTTGGTAAAAGTCACACATAAAATATCCCCTATTTAAACTTACTTGTGAGGATTTTTTAACTCTTCAGTCACAAAGTTTAAGTTATTCCTGCAAAAAGAAAGAGAAAAAGAAATGAAAAATCTTATCAACTTTTGATACAAGGATAGCTTCAACAGAAATGATTTGTAAGAAATAAAAGTTCATATGTAATTAACTTGATAATGAATATTTCTTATATACAATCAATCTTAGAAATTGCACATTTTTTTTGGGGGGGAAGGGAGTTTGTGTAGAAAGTTTGGAAAATCTCCAATGAGGATGGGTCGTCCACAACGAAGCTCCGAAAACATTCACAACATTGACACAGTATTCATAACACTATTCGTACAGTGAGTGTAGAATGTTATCAATGAAAATCCAAAATGTTTGCGGGGACAGTCTGCAATATGGTTCATAAGGATATTCAGTACAAATAATTATTGTTGGCATCCCGCTGTCTTGGGAGACAATGGAGTTCTGCAACTCAGATTAGTCCGTTGCCGAATTGCAGCATCTGCTGTGACTGTGCAAGCCTATCCTGGATCGGCAGGCTCTGTTGCAGTTGCCACAGATGTAGATGGTATCTGGTTGTGAGAGATCTGCTGCAGCCCTTTATCGTTTGGTCTTTCTTCTCCTCACTCCTCTTGGAACATGCCTTCACAGGACTTCACCAGTAGCTGTGGTCTTCAGCCACGGACTCCCAGCCTGTTGGGTCGATGCCACCTGCCCTAATGTCTCGCTTGCAAACATCTTTATAGTGTAGGACAGATCTTCCTGCTGGTCTGGAGCTAGTTGCAAGCTCACCATAAAGAATATCCTTTGGGATTCTCCCATCATCCATTCGCCTGGCGTGGCCAAGCTACCGAAGTCGTCGTTGGGTGAGCAGAGTGAACATGCTTTAGAAGTTGGCCTGATTAAGGACGCTCTTGGTTGAGTACAAAATAATACATGATGAGGAAAGGACAGTCAATGGTGATACCAAGCAAAGCATTTAAGTTGAAACATCCAAAAGTGTTTTTAGTATCCAAAAAGTGAACTGGAGAAATGAAAAGTGGTTATGTGCAGATCCGTATGATCCATCCATGTTTCCTCGATTCTGTAATGGTTTTAAGAGTGGGGAGTAGCGAACAACACATCATGTCACCCTAATTCTTTCAACAGGATCTTTGTTTGATTGCTATTGATTACACCGAGTTGCTGGAAAGAGTTATGAAGCCATAAATAGACAATGTATGAAATGGGCAGCCAATCTGCGCGATCACATCATGCTAAACATATGACCACCTCTTGTTTTCTTTAATTATAAAAAAATAATAATTTATATATATATTTGATAATAGTGCTCTAAATGTTTTAATCAACAATAATGTGCATTTTTTAAATTGAAAAAATAAAAAACAATGCGGTATATTCCGAATCTACACAATGTTTGTTTTATCTATAAAAGCATTTTTAAAAAGTAAAACTAATTTTTGTGTAAGAAAAAAAAGAAAGGAAAATGTGAGCGCCAACAATTAAAACATTGAATTAAAGTTATATTTTCAATAAAAATAAATTAAAAAATTTGAATGTTATTTCAGAACAAAAAATACAATTTAAGACAAATCATTTTTTAAAATCCCAAATTAGGGCGAAACACAAGCAAACGAATAGGTGTGATAATCCAATTATAATTAAAGCGGATTTAGTTTACTTAACTTTACTTATCAAAAGACAATTGTTTTTGTTTGTTTTTAAGTTTCATGAAATGTGAGAGTGCAGACAACGCAACTTAGATAACAAGTTATTTCCATTTTTTGGGAAACCCAATCTCAATCTTACTGATAAAACATGACACATGACTGTCTGTCAATATGTTTTGTTCTGTGACTTAAATTGATCCACCCCATTAATACATTGTTGACAAGTGCTTTGTGGCGTTACAGATTCAATTGCACTTATAAAATGATAACCTTATTTCAAATGAGTTAATTTAAACCTTTTTTTAAAAGGTTTAAATTAACTCATTTGTTTTTAAATAAATTAAAAAATAAATACGACATAGCTTTTTTTGTTCAATTGTATAATTGGGATTGTTCAAAAATCTTGCATGCACGATTGAATTGATTTTTTTCAAATTGGATTTCTATTGTCCAGTAATAAAATTGTATTTATATTTTTAATGTCTATAAATGTCAACATATGTTAAAATAAAATTCGCATTGAGATCGTTTTTTTCTTTTGACAATTTTAAAATTTTAAATTCATTAATTTCCACCAAACTTTTTGTGTATAAAAACAATTAAAAAAAAACTCTAGTTTATTTATTATTGGTTGGAAATGTACAGCGAGATGTATTTCGGCTTCAATGTTTTTAAACAACTAAAAAAATGGTAATAGCACTTTCCATTTGTGGAACATGTTGCTACAGGATTGTTTCCCTGAGGGCTAGAACATTGTCATCTTTAAATCAAATGTCAATAAACACTTGTCATTAAATGTCCTACGTCATCAAATTTTATCATTTCATTTATTATTTTCAATCCTCTTATAATATTCTTTATCATTCAAGTGATAATCTAACTATCAAACCCTTATCTTCAAGTGGTTTTTAGCCTTAATAAGTGGTGACTCATAAGTAAAAAAAAAAACAACAAATAAAAATTGCAGACTAATCAGCGTTTCCATAATACGACAAATTCATGAAAGCAACCATCACTCAAGTAATGATACAGGTCATGTCAAAATTCCCAGTTCTGCATGGAAGTTATAATTGTGGTTGAAGACAGTTATATCGAATTAGCATGTAATTCAATGATGACTGCATCTGTGTTCCTAGTTTTGTATCAATCGATTTAGTTGTTTGAAAGATGTGGTTGATTTTCTTACGATCTTCAATATGTCCTCAAACACTGTACACACCCTGTGTATCAGTAGTGTAATGTGACTTTTTTTAAGGAATAAAATAGGCAAATACATATTAGAAATCCACTCACCAACCATCATATGCCCACAGTCCATTATAAAAGCCTAAAGCTATCTCTGAAGGATCCCTGGCAGTATCTTCAAACCCTTCGGAAATGAAATCCATTTTACCTGAAAACAAACCAGAAACAAAAATTTATAAATTTTGTTATGTTTATTTATAATTATTAAATCATCATCCATCATCAGGTTTTGGAATTTAGAGTACTGTGAGTATCCCGGGCCTTGCTAACCAGTGACTCGTTAGTATATAAAATGTTCTACAATAGTAGTTTTGAACCTATTGAGGGTGTTAGCTCAGAATTATCAGGGAGTTATCTCTCTTGAGTCCTTACTAGCCAACGAGAGAATGCAATTTAAAGTACTGTGAGTATCCTGGACTCCAGGGTAGGTAACACTAGGTAACGTCTCATGCCTGCTCTGTATGTGATCCGATCGAAAGGGTCAATATCAGTCATGCTGTATGCAGTCAAATCGCTTCTTAGGTACTCTAGCTAAGTTTTCCTCGGCCTACAATACAATACAGTGCCTGAAGAATCCAGGCGTGTTATAGAGTTGATGCAAGAGGTGGCATGCTGTACATGGGAAAACCATCTGAGTTTCTGAACGCATAAGGCATCCCACATCGCACCAATACCTTCTGATGAAAAGATCCTTGCTTCTGGTTTGCTGCGACACATCTACCTGCGCATCCTGGCCCGGTCATTACGCCAAAGCCGTTGCAGATCGGAAACATTTGGGGATCATGTCTCACTGCCATCCAAGATGGCAGAGCAAACACAGACTGAAAAGAATTTGCCCCAAATCTTAAAGGAAATGTGGCGAGATGTAAGGATTGGCTGCAGCTTTCTGAACCTTCCTCAAGCAACAACAATATTTCCAAAAAAATATTTGGCTATTTTTTATTTTGGATTCATGTATTATTATCAGTGGTGTGGATGGTGCAGTCATTTCCTATCCACCGGGTCCCTCGGTGGCCAGCCGTGAATAACCAAATGCAGACTCACTGACAGTTCATTCTAAAGGATCGTGTGGGATCCAACCTAGTCAAACAGCTCTCCATGAAATGCATCAGATGCCTGTTGTAAAAGAATGAATTTGGGCAGGTTTTAGGTTACTGAAAACTTAAATGACTGACTCAGTCGAGTGAGGACTATTGACCTTGGCTGGTAATTCACTAGTCTAGATAAAACACACAGACCCCCTAATCTGTAACAGATTGGCATGAGCAAGGACATCCAGCTGTAAAATCTTGCTTCAATTCTCATCATGACTGTTTCTGGATGAGTTTTCCATGATAAAAGGAAATTTAATAGAGAAATTTACTTTGTACTGCTATGGCCAACATGAACCCACATTTGATGTGGAAAAGACATGCCAATCAAATATGTAAGTATACGTATATAATAATGTATACGCATATAGTAATGGCTTATTTTTTTTTTTTAATCTAAAATATTTTCTGGCAACACTAGGAGCATTTTGCTTATTTGAGAGTAACTCACAATAAAACCAAATATATATTTTTAAAACGGCCAAATTCATTTACACAATTCTACGATTGAGATCAATGTTTGCTTATGTGGTAAATTTAATACAGAAATTCTCTAAATCTTATAGTGCTGTCTCACCGTCCATCTGACAAACTCATTAACACTTATCCTTGAGTGGCCTTTTGACCTTGCTAACCAGTGACTCGTTAGTATATAAAATCTTCTACAATAGTAGTTTTGAACCTATTGGGGGTGTTAGTTCAGAATTATCAGGGAATTATCTCCCTTGAGTCCTTACTAGCCAACAGAGAATGCAATTATCTACTTCCAGAATCCAAAGATATATTTTAATTCCACCCACGAGTGAAAATACAAACCGGATAGTTTCCTTTTTTTTTTGGCTGCACTTCTAGGCTGGCAGACATGTCCGCTTGGCCCTCCACCTTTGCATGGTTTTCACTAGTCTGATGCCATTCCTGTCAGATGTCTTTCATGGTCGCAGTCACTTCAGACTCTCTCGCTTCTGGTCACGGTTAGATGAGACTCCCAGAATAGCTCACCATGTTCGCATGGCTTTTTCTTCTGAACACATCATCACACTTACAGAAAATCAACAACAAAGTTATATTTACTTGTACATTAGCCATTATATATACATTTTAGCCTGAAGATTCCCCCCGAGGATGAAACGCGGGAGCCTCTGTGTAGCTTGATTGCCATAAATATATTTTCATAACTTACTATATATATATATATATATATTTGTTTACCCTGACATTACATTTTTTTTTTATTGTGTTGGAACAATTAGCATAGTTTTTCCTTTCATAAATACATCTGATTTTCACTCCTTTTATGGATCATCCTTTTTAGATTTGTCTTTGACAAACAGTCTCTGTGACGAATATATTTATATAAATATACATATATAAATATATATACACATATACATATATAAATATATATACACATATACACATATAAATATATATACACATATACACATATAAATATATATACACATATACACATATAAATATATATACACATATACACATATAAATATATATACACATATACACATATAAATATATATACACATATACACATATAAATATATATACACATATACACATATAAATATATATACACATATACACATATAAATATATATACACATATACACATATAAATATATATACACATATACACATATAAATATATATACACATATACACATATAAATATATATACACATATACACATATAAATATATATACATATATAAATATATATACACATATACATATACACATATACACATATAAATATATATACACATATACACATATAAATATATATACACATATACACATATAAATATATATACACATATACACATATAAATATATATACACATATACACATATAAATATATATACACATATACATATATAAATATATATACACATATACATATATAAATATATATACACATATACATATATAAATATATATACACATATACATATATAAATACATATACACATATAAATATATATACACATATACATATATAAATATATATACACATATACATATATAAATATATATACACATATTCATATATAAATATATATACACATATACATATATAAATATATATACACATATACATATATAAATATATATACACATATACATATATAAATATATATACACATATACATATATAAATATATATACACATATACATATATAAATATATATACACATATACATATATAAATATATATACACATATACATATATAAATATATATACACATATACATATATAAATATATATACACATACATATATAAATATATATACACATATACATATATAAATATATATACACATATACATATATAAATATATATACACATATATAAATATATATACACATATATAAATATATATACACATATATAAATATATATACACATATATAAATATATATACACATATACGGTTTGGTAGTTTTGTTTTACGGCATATCAACCCTTTTTGGGTTATTTAATGCCGAATCTGGTCATTATAGTAAAAGTTTTTATGCTTCAAGTTCTTTATATCTTCAAATGTTTAATCATCGTTTTTGGTTTGGTAGTTTTGTTTTACGGCATATCAACCCTTTTTGGGTTATTTAATGCCAAATCTGGTCATTATAGTAAAAGTTTTTATGCTTCAAGTTCTTTATATCTTCAAATGTTTAATCATCGTTTTTGGTTTGGTAGTTTTGTTTTACGGCATATCAACCCTTTTTGGGTTATTTAATGCCGAATCTGGTCATTATAGTAAAAGTTTTTATGCTTCAAGTTCTTTATATCTTCAAATGTTTAATCATCGTTTTTGGTTTGGTAGTTTTGTTTTACGGCATATCAACCCTTTTTGGGTTATTTAATGCCGAATCTGGTCATTATAGTAAAAGATTTATGCTTCAAGTTCTAAAAATAAAATAAAAAAGGGGAGGGAGAAAGGGAGAGGGGCTGTTGTTTTTGTTTTTGGTTTTGTAGAACATAATTAAGTTTTACAAAAATAAAAAAAAAAAAAAGAAGAAAAACAAAAAACGTCAATGTAGGTGAATTTCGTCTCAGGGAGCCACAGGGCAGCCTGATCTGGTATCACCAGTACACATATACATATATAAATATATATACACATATACATATATAAATATATATACACATATACATATATAAATATATATACACATATACATATATAAATATATATACACATATACATATATAAATATATATACACATATACATATATAAATATATATACATATATATATATTTTGTTTCATTTTACGTCAGTTGAAGTTCTCAAAAATCAAGGGACCCCTTCCTGGGGCAAACACTTGATCTCTATATGAGATACATAAATATTCAAATATTCCATTAAAGTTCTTTTGTCAAACGTTGGTAAAGAAGTTAAGAACATTAATTTTCCTCTCCCCAACTGACCATTAACTATGGTATAGTATATCTTTCTTCTGGTCTCTTGGTCTTACCGGATTCTAGGAAAAGAATTCATCTAGTCTGGTGGAGTATCCAGCTAAGTGCTGTTACTTGAGGTAACATTACTTGAAGATGCACCATACTTCGTATGAGTCAGTTTATAATCGTGTCGAGCAGATCTTATTTGTGTGTGTGTGTGTGTGTGTGTGTGCGTGTAAATTCAATAGTTTCTTCATCATTGTCATTTTTTCTTTATTATTCTGATCTCACGTGTTGTACTCAAAAAAATCTAACACACAACATAGCGACTGTGTTTTTTGGAACACCATAAAAACGTAGAAACAGAATATTAAATACCCTAATTCTTCAAGAGTTTACAGACTCCTCGAAGTATATGAATGCCGGCTACCAAGAAATCCTATTATTAAACGTTTCCAATAATGAAGATTTTGTGTCTGTATGTTTGTGCAACCAAAACTCTGAATATTATTTAAAAGGAATGCCCTATTACATAAAACTGGTCATTACAAGTATTTATGACCGACAATAGCTACAGACGACCCAAATAATAATTCTCCTGAAATCTAGCCCAGTTTAATAACACTAAATCATAAGCAGAGAATATAAAATATAAATAAATGATGCTAAGACAGGCATTTGTAAATGTGTTTGATAGAAATTCAGAAGAATTTTTTTTGAATAGCAGAAGAAAGAACAAAGAGAATAACAGTGCTAAAAGGAACAAGTGAAGAAGACTAGTAAAGGACATATTGGTTTGCAACTAAGTTCCTGCATTTTTATTTTATTTAAAAGGTTTAATAAAAAATAACAACTAATTAATCAATAATGTTGTTTACAACTTCTTCCCAACATTTAACAAGATTTTCAATACCTCATTGGTAGAAATCAAAAAGAAAAAAATTAAAGCAAAAAGGTGTCAAAAATATTCGTTTTTGTTAACTTGACATTCCATTTTAATAATCTAAAAAGATAACTTGAAAAAAATGTTTCCAAAATAGAATTCTCGAAAAAAAAAAAAAAAAAAAAAAAAAAAAATAGATTCCAAAATTTATAAAAACTTAGGCAGGAACTTAGTTGCCAACCCAATATATGCCATTGTCATTAGTTTAGTATTATTAGACTGGACTAGTGTCCAGGAGAGCTGGAAAAAACACAAGAATTATATGATCAGGACCTTTTGTAATTAAAAGAAAGTTCTGATTGTAGTTAAATAGAATGATTAATGTTATTTAACACCATTTTCTTTTTAAATATTCAGAGTTTGGGTTACATACAGACACAAAATCCCCATTATAGTAAAAGGATTCAATTTAATATGATTAGCAGCGTTTACAAGGGTTACTATAATGTTTAAGCCTTGAACTGGGACAGTTTTCAAGTTTTATTATCAGTAGCGGGACTTGTATTATTATAAAGAATTGCTTTCAGATCTAACACATGCACACAATTTTGGTTACAAACATACAGACACACAACCTCCATTATTATAAGGATGGCCAATACATTAATATTTCTTCAATCATCCTAATAGTATTCAGGTTAAGCAGTATTTAATTAAGTCTTAGGATAACCTTGCTGATTATCTGTAAGTTTGAATTAAGTAACAGAGAAAAACAATAGTGAATGAGGAATGATTATTTATAATAGTTATTAATACAAGAACTGTGGCCGTGTTTTTGTAGAATAGTAATATTTTAAAACCCTTTGCAGCTAAAAAACAAACGAATATTTTGGTGCTCTAATAAAAAAAGATACAGCTTGATTCAAATTATGATGAAAATATCTTTTATGCTTTTGTGGTATTAAGTTTGTCAGAAACCAAAATCAGAATAATAATAAAAAAAGCTTTCCTTATACCATCCTTGAGCAACTTGTTATCCATTTGCTAAAAATTAAGTATAGTCGTCGAATTTAAAAGATGATGCAAATAAGGGGAATGGAGTAGCAGTAAAAGAGGAATCAAACATTGAGATTTATATATTTTTATTATAAGGTAAAGGTTCATGTCCCTGTTTACTTGTTAAGTAGAGTTAGAGACAAAGGTTGGTTTTTAATCTGGGGGAAATCTATCTCCCCAAAAAAGGGGTACCCTGGATTGGGACAAAAATAAAAATCGCCTCAGTCTAGAAGGACCTCTCCTTCACTGACAGAAGACAGAAAAGATAAAGTGTATTTATTTACTCCTCTCCAGGAGTTAGGCACAAGGCCAGTTTTATCTTACTCCCACAAGTAAGATGTGACCCAAGGTCGGGTCGGGAAAGTGGGATTTTAAAAGCCAGCGCCCGAGAAAGTGAGCACTCTGGCCATTTAAAAATTGCCTGGGCAGCCCCGTCGGCATTCCCCGGTAGGGGCGCCTCAGGCAGTAAGCAATAAACTTACTCCTCCCCAAAGAGGGGAGGCAAAGCCTGGGAGGGTGGACCTCCTAGAACTGCACAGGACAGACCCATAGACCGGCGTAAATCAAGCCCCGAAGGCCAAGACAATACCAGTCTATGGGGTGCAGTATCCATCGGAACAGATACTACACTTTTCTCCTAGCCAAAAGGCCGAGTAATTATGTCATCATTTTTGTACCGTTAATGGCTGTTCAAGTTCAACAGCTATGTCGTTTCCAGCATTCTAAAGAAGTTACGTTAGTCTGTTGTCTGAAAGCTCGTCATCTTTAACATTCGGCTGTGTTGGATGTGGTTTGAAAACTCACGACTTTCCTTCAGTTGTGTCAAAGCTCTGGCATGAACTGGAAAAAAAAACTCTTAGCAATCCTTTGCTTTTATCTAAACCCTGAAGCTACCAAACTTGTTTTGATAAATAGTATTGAAAAAGTTATAATTAGTTAATCAACATTATTTTACTTTCTAATTACGATCTGGTCATGTGAACTGGTTTTTCAGGCATAGTTGTAAACAATGATACTAAGTACATCCTAGTTTTATTTTCCTGTGAATCTTGTTTTTAGAAGGAAAAGAAAGGAAGGAAAGAGTGAAGCTAGACGAGTAGAGAAGAAAAGGCAGAGGCTTAACATGCCAGTAATCATATCTTACTCACCTTGCTACAAATTCATTCAAAATTTCACTAAAATTTCACTATGAATATAACAACCAATCTGAAGACAACAGTCCAAAAGATATAAATAATAAGTTATGTTATTCACAGGTTTCGGATGGTTATTTTACTGATCATATGACCTTGTGGATAAAAGCAGTGATAGTAAAGACTCTTCCCTCAAATAAATTATCACAGCACTCCTTCCATATGACAAGCACGATAAAGTCTTATATTGCGATTCTCAATATCTTGCTTCCTGCTCTTGCCCTCTTCTCTTGTCAGATTTTCAAAGTCAGACCCAAATAGCATTTAATATGACAAATCAAACTTTGCTTCTGATAAGCCAATTTTCATTTGTTATTTTTGTACTATGTTATTGGCAATGTAATAATTTACTTAGGTACAATTTATTTTTAAAATTACTTAGTCTGCCCCAGACGAAGGATAATATAGATTTTAAATAATCACCTAAAAATATAAATCATCAAAGGAGATAACTCATTTTTTAATACGAGTTGTCTACCTTATAACTAAAATTTTATTTATTTAAAAAAAAAAAATAATAAATAAAATTACTTCGGTGCATCCTGGGCAACGCCAGGTAGGTACAGCAAGTTGGTTAATACAATCCTTCATTTTCTATTCAATTAAACCACACATATTTTGACAACTACGTTTTCTGTTTAGACCTAAGATCTTTTTTATCTATTTTATTCTCATCTATTACTTATTATCTTTAGATAAATCCAAGCATCTCTAAATGAGGCTTTGTCTGTCATGCTTAAGTTCGAAACAACATTTCTATGCAACTATATCTGCACCTCTGACAGACCGCTTTACCTCAAACATGTGTCTTGGTTTTGCACATGTGTTCTTCTTTTTATGGTCTGTGTTGAGATTCAATTATTGTCGGTTGCCTACATACATAATAAAGACAACGACAAAGATACAGGCATTATATACAGGCGACTTGTTGGACACGGGGGTGGGGGGTGAGGAGGATAGGGTCTTGTCGCTAGTGTCTCTACGTCTGAGACAACTCTCCCATCTCTCACCTTCCAAATCGTAGTTTAGACTAACGCAGTCATCTGAGAGTCGAACTAGGTCATCTGTCTCCCTTCAGAACAACTGATTCCTTTTTCTTTATTTTGTTTTCCCAGTCCCTACCTAAACCCCTTTTCTACTTCCTTTTCCGGCCTTTTTTGTTTGTTTACACTTTGTCTCATATCTCTACTCCCCCCACCGGAACTGAATGACTTCTGCTTTTTTCCACATTTTTTCTAATTCCCATATTTTGACAATGACTGTCAATGGTTAACTGTAATAGTGTTGCTTGTCTGAAATTCAAAGGATCCATCTTTTTTAATGTCTTTTTTGTAACTCCTAGATTCGTAGCTAATCTCTCCCGGTGGTTCTGATTGTGGGGGTGGGGGGGTCATTACATACATTTCTGTCACTAAATTGAATGGACACATTAAGAAAATCTA
>OY744519.1:42390300-42655300 GCA_963556195.1 Sepiola atlantica
GACCAAGCCTCCTACAGAGATGTGTTCACACATCTCTAGAAAAATAAATAAATTAAAAAATAAAGTCGATTAATTTTATTTTTAAATCTATCGAGTCACCCATCTAAGTACTGACCAGGCTCAATATTGCTTAACTTTAGTGATCCAATGTTTCAACATAATATAGACATGTGTATTACAACATGCAGTAAAAACTTATTTGTTATAAGCAAACTTTGTTATGGAAGTCCGTAACAACTTATAGTCTTGCATGTTTCTCCAGCTCTCTTGGATACTTGTCCAATCTCAGTCTAATAACGGTCATCTCTGAACGCATGTATCATACACTCGGCAAGGCAGGTGAAGCTAGGGCAGTAGCGCTTGATATATCCAAGGCCTTTGACATGGTATGGCATAAAGGGCTTCTCCAGAAAATATGCTCATACAGTATTACTGGGCAATTACTTAATATAATTAGATCCTTCCTAACCAAAAGAAAGATCCAGGTTGTCCTCGATGGCCGTTCATCTAAGCAACATGACATACATGCTGGTGTAACCCAGAGATCTATACTTGGACCTTTATTGTTCCTGATCTTCATAAACGATCTCCCTGATGACATTCAGTCTGAAATAGGTATATTTGCTGATGACACCATGCTTTACTCTCGTCATGTGGGCAAAACAGACGCGATCATACCAAGGCAATGGCTGAATCTTTAGAAAATGACCTTCAGGCTGTAGTGGATTGGGGTCATAAATGGTTGGTAATTTTTAATGCTGCAAAGACAAAGCTCCTTTCCTTCAATAACTACAAGAAACCTCTCCAACCACCGATTGTCATGGCAAATAACACCATACCTGAGAGTTCATCATTCAAACTCCTCGGCCTAACCTTCACAGGTAACATGAATTGGAACAAATATATTGAAGACATTGCCAAGGCTGCAGCAAATAAGGTGGGCTCCCTCTACCGTGCCAGTAAACTCCTCACACCTGACATTATCCTGTATCTCTACAAAGCCACCATCCGCCCATGCATGGAGTATTGTTTCCACATCTGGGCTGATGCATCATCCACTAGTCTCTTCCACCTAAAAAAAATTAAACCAGCAATAACAATGGCTGATGTAAATTAACTGTTTATGTCCTATCCTAGTTTTTTTCACGTGTTCCTTTTTGCACTTCTTTTTATCTTCTGTTGCTGACTTCTTTAGCATTCACTGATTTTCTTTCTCCGTTTTTCTATATAACACATTTAGAGATGCAAAACATTTAAACTTATGTAATAGTCTACACCTATAGTCACTGCTTGTTTAGTATCATATTGAGCCAGTGTTCAGGAGAAATGGATAAAGAGAAAGTTTATTTTGTGTCATCTGTAAGAATAAAGTCTCAGTTTCATAAATAAATGTATAGAACCATTTGTGTAAATATACAATTACAGGCAAGGAGTAGAAAAACAAATAAACCTGACCAATTTTTTTTTAAATCTAACCATAGACAAAAAAAGATAAGAAAGAAAGCTGTCAACTCTTACAGAAGGATATATTCACAGTGACACCACAACCCTGATCGTTCGCAGTGACACCACAACCCTTATCGTTCAACGTGACACCACAACCCTTATCGTTCAACGTGACATCACAACCCTTATCGTTCGCAGTGACACCACAACCCTTATCGTTCGCAGTGACACCACAACCCTTATCGTTCAACGTGACACCACAACCCTTATCGTTCAACGTGACACCACAACTCTTATCGTTCAACGTGACACCACAACCCTTATCACAACAGTTTCTGTAACAAGTAGTTGTCAATGGAGTTGCTAACTCTGTATTCAACGATTGATGTTAGTTCAGAATTTTCCTTCTCTTAGACTAGTTTATTCACCAAGGCTTGAGATTCTAGTCTAGTCTACTATTTCAACCATATATAAAGGTAGAGGAGATAGGATATCTTTCTCAAGCGTACCAGAGAGACACTCAAAAGTCCCAATGGAACCTGAACATGGAATGTCCAGCTCAGCCATTACATCATTTGCAAATCTTAGGAAAAATACTTTATAATAATTTGCAAAAAGTCTGTCTGTCCATTCATCAAACATTGCATAATGTGAAAAGTACATGACAAAACTTTATGAAAATGTCTAGATTTTTATGAATCAATTGACGAGTTTGAATGCACAACACATTAAACACCATTTTCAAAATTGTTACCACTATCCAAAAGTCTTGCATTTTATCTCCCTCTATGACGACAACTCAAAAATCATTTTGTTTAAATAATGTGAAATCTTTTCAATTTTCTTGCTTTCTAAGTCAAATTTTTAAAATCTTTTGTCTTTTTAATTTGGAATTATTGCATTTTGCATTCAAACTGTTCATTGTATAATTTGTATTATTTACTTCAATAAAGTAAAACTTGCTTTATTATTCTAAACCCCTTGATCCGCTGCTAAATCCCCTCCCCCCCCAAAAAATAAATTACTACCTTTTTAACTTGATGGAAAGAAGAAAAGATAATAAAAACAATTATTTTATCATTTAAAGTGGGGAAAATTTGCAAATATAAATTGAATTTTTTGGACCAGTTTTAGGGCAGTTCAGTCAAACTTAGGGTTAGTGTTAAAAACATTAATTGCCCTAACAATCTAGACCCTAAAAGGAAGAATCTCATTCTTAAGAGGGGGGAGGGATAATTTAGCTGAGGATGTTAATCTACAAATTTACCAAAATTTATTAAAATTATGTAATTCTCTGAGTAAAAAAAACATTTTTTTAAATTACCCCCCCCCCCCCCCCCCATCAATTGCTGCCCGGAGGGCGGGTAGGTTTTGCTAGTATATATATATATGTGACAAAAAAAAAAAAAAAAAAAAAAAAAAAAAAAATGGAACTAATCTTCCAACATAATGGAAAATGAAAAAAAGAAAAACCCAAAATAGCATTTATGTATTCATCAACGTTTCGTCTTTATTACAAGAAACGTTGATGAATACATAAATATTTTTGGTTTTCCTTTCTTTATTTTCCATATATATATATAACATGTGAAGTACATTAATTTGAATAAGTAGTAAATAAATTAAATTGCAAGTGATGTATCCTGAATGAGCTCATTATTAGAGGGATTGGAATTGTTCGCATATTTTCTGCTAGGCTTTATAATATAACAATAGATAATTGTTTACTTATTTTTCACCATGAGTATTATCTCTACATTAATAAAATCGTGTGACCACTTCTCGTCTCTGTGTGGGATTTCTCTTGTCAATGTAACTTTGGCAATTACACATGGGATTTTAAAAACATTCTTTTTAAATATTTATTGAAATCGAAAATGCAATAGTGTAAAGTAAACCAAATTTTAAAGATCTTATTTTAAATCTACCAAAATGCATTTCAGTTTATTCATAAACAAGTCAGGCATTTTATTCTTTTGTTAATAGTCGAAAAAAAAAAAATCTTTCTCTCAAGTCCATTTTTATCACTTCCTCCCATGTATTCCTTGGCCTTCACCTGTGAACTCGACCTGCTACCTCAACTGTTCAACATCTACTAACCCAAGAACTCTCTTTCATTCTTTCAATGTGACCATACCATCAAAGTCTCCTGTTCTGCAGACATCTCCCTATGCTGTCCAGATTTAATCTTCCTCTGAGGTCATCAGACTCATTCCAAAAGTAATCTCTTGCTAGAATTAAAGTTTATAGGCCAAAGTCAAGTATTATGTTATTTTTTTGTGCTCCTTAACCAAAGAAAGGAAATATGTTTTGACTGTGATGCTTGTGTCAATGAATCGAAATAAGAATGAAATAATAGGACATTCAGAAACTCATAAAAAAAGAATGAATTACTTTTGTCAGATTGAGTCAATAAAAAAAAGAATATCAAAATCGATATTTACCCAGCGTAGCTAATAATCCACACAGGAACCAAATAATCAAACTGAGAGCAACAGATCCTCCTCCAATCAAAACACCTTTCGGAGAGATGAAGATACCAGAACCTAGAAAAATAACATTTTTATTAAGATTTAATAAAGTCAGAAACAAATAAATACGGTAGAAATAGTTAATAGTGTTATGACGTATGGAAGTGATGTATGGAAATGAGATTGAGGACATATGGGGTTGAGGACATATGTTGCATGGAAAGAAATGGTATGAGAATGATACGATGGGTGTGTCATATGAGTCTTAAAAACAGGCAGATTAAAAAGAAATCAAATCAGATTCTACTTTTTTTTTTTAAAGGAGATTATGTTTAAACACACTGAAAAAACAACAAAACAATTATTTTAGAATTTAGAGTGGGGGAGGTAGATGCGCATATAAATTTTATGTAAAATGAGCCCCCATTTCCGGGCCATTCTAACTTTTTAGGGCAGTAACTAAATTTTTTATCATTAACGCTAAGTCCAACAGGCAAAATCATAAAACCATAGTAATCACTTTATTTTTCGTATTACCACACAGACTTAGGGTTTATAGTAGGAAGGAGGCATGTTTTTATGACTTTTAACAATGACATATTTTATACTAGAGTTTGATCAGGAACATTAACATGGCTAAGATTTAAAACGACATAAATTGGTTATATGTCCTTAAAATGATGTCTGGTTTGAAAGGGGTGATAATTTTATGTTAAATCGCCTAAAAAAATGGAGAATTGCTTTTTTTTGGGGGGGGGGGGGTAAATTAGCATAGGGTGCAGAGCTCTAATAATACCTTATTTTCTTTCACAACAAAAAGTTATAATTATGAATTGAAGAAAAAAAACAAGAAAACGAGCACCGATAATTTCATAAGAATGCAAAGTATCGGAAAAAATGCTTAAAAATTAAATAAAACATTTTTGTCAAGAAAAAATAATCACTGATAAACATTTATTGATATTTATAAAAAAATAAAAAATAAATTTAAAAGAATTAATTTTTTTTGCTGGTAGGCTTTTGTTCATGTTTGAATTATTTTGGTGGGTATTTATCCGGTGGGCTTTTGTCCAGTTACAGCTACCCCCCCCCCCAAAAAATGAGATTCTACTTGTTTGTGTGAACACCCTGAAAAAAGAAACAATTATTTAAGAATTTAGAGTGGGGATCAGTTTTACACATAAATTTAACATAAAACAAGCTCCTATTTCAGAGACATTCTCGCGCTTTAAAGCAGTAAATCGAAAAATATTATTTTTCTCTGAGAGATAAATTCTGTGCATTTATTTTATTATTTTATTTTATTTTTTTTTGGGGGGGGGGTCTACTTTTTTAAGCAATTACGCCTGGTTTTACGACCTTGCCAGTAAGACTTAGGGTTAGTGGTAACAAATTTAGTGAACATCCCTAAAAAGTTAGAATGGCCCAGAAATGATGATCATTTTACATTAAATTTATATACGAAACTGATCTCCTACTCTAAATTCTAAAATAATTGTTTTTTTTTTTCTTTCCACCAAGTTTTTCAAGGTGTTCACACATAATCACCTAAAAAAAAGTAGAATCTCATTTTTTGGAGGGGAGGGGGGGGGTAACTGAGGGTGCCATTATTATTATTAGTAGTACTACTATTGTTATTATCTATATCTTGTTTTTTTTTTAACAGTAAAATAAATCAAACTTTATAATTAAGATAAAAAATATGAACATTCTTTGATAGAGGGGAAGGACAGAATAGTTAACAAAGTCCCCCCGCTCTCCCTATGTTAAGAATGGTTTTCTAAATAGGAAGATTATTATTTAGAAACTCTTTCTAAACATGCGGAGGGGCTTCACTAACTGTTCTGTTCCTACACCGTCTTCTTATTTTGCATACCAATCGGCAACTATTTTCAATTGTTTATGAAAAAATTCAAATAGTATTAATAGGGAACTCATGCAAATCGGCTTTGTTTTAAAAGAAAAATCAATCTTTAGTTGTCTCACAATTTTTAATCAATTACAAAGAAAACATTTGAGAAAAATATTTAGAAAGAACTACTAGTGTAATATATCTCCCACCCCAGTGAATTTTTTTACATTTTTCAAAAATATATGCGGACATTACGGGGGGGGGGGGGTGTAATGTATCAAGTTACAGCCATTGGGTGAAGTTTTGGATTGGCCCAGAGGGCGCTTTTGTTGTAATTGTTGTTGTTGTGTTGATTATAAAAAAAGAGACTTTAACAGATCTGGTTTGGGTTCAGTCTTGACACTTAGTAAATGGTGCAGACTTAATGGGGGGGGGGGGGTGAAGTAATTTCAACATTTTTAAAAAGCAACAAATCTCTTATTAAATAATTTAGAAATTGTATCGAAATCGGAAAAATTTTGGAATCGTCTCATCACTACTAATTACTTCTATGAAGGCTTGAGAGATCAACCAACCCTACTATTTCAACCATATGAAAGACTTACCAATCATGGTGCCAACAATCAAAGCCACGGCACTTAATAATCCCACAGACTTTTTCATGACAACTGCTTCAGGTTTAGAAACATCAGAATTTGATGGCGCTTTGTCTTCAAGCATCGGCACTTTCTCTTGCGGAATCTTGTCTTCTCCATTTCCTTGAATTAGACTCGGTTCTTTATCACCAATAAGAGGTGGGTCTAAATTGGAATCCATCTGTAAATAGAATAGACACAAATACGAATAAGTAAAACGGCTTCACATGATTGCAATTAAACTTACATTTTAAGATGGTTTAATTATATACAGGGTGTGTCTAAAAAGTAACGGGACTGGTATTACAAACAATTTATTTTACTTACAAACAATAAAACTATATGGTTTCCCCTTTCAACGTAACCCCACTGCATTTTCAATCCTTCTTTACACTCACAAAGCACACCACAAGCCGTTATTTTTAAGACCAACTAATTACTGTCATTAGCGATAATGCATATCGCTTCATAAAAACGAATAGAGCACTCTTTGATTGCTGATATTTTTTAATATAAACAGTAAGATTTCCCCTTCCTTGCTTCTGTCGATGGCACAGTGGATAACATGTTTAACTGTTGAGAAAATGACTGGGTTTCAATCTCAGCCTGAAGCACGGTCTATATATATATATATATATATATATATATATATATATATACTAGCTGACTCGCACGTCTTCAGCATAATGACAGTGCAATATTCAAATGGATATGCGATGTTGGCTCAGATCAGACACGGCATATTAGCTTTTTACAGATTGAGTGGGCATTTAATTTTAATGAAGTATTTTAAAAACCTCTCTTAATAAATAGTTGTGTTCTGGTATTTGTTTTTAATTCTATTATATCATTTTATTATGTATAATAAATAGTTTGAGATATTTATACATTTATGTTAACATCAAAACGCTTACAATATGATTGTTTTTTATAAACAGATAAACGATGAGTATTATACAGGGGAACACCCACTGACCCCAAAATAGGCCACGTACACACTTTTTGTGGTATTTTTCATTAAATCATCAAGCATCCTTATTTTGCAGAATATGGTGGAAACAGGACCTGTGAACACATAGATCTCCAGCAAAGAATATAGTGGATCAAATATTACTACAAAACAGGTTGGTTTACAAAAGTGCAGGATACTTTCATGCATCAGTTTGAAGAGCAGCATTCAGGACTGGGTGAATCAGTTTGAGAACTATGGGACAGGGGATAACCTCAATACAGACAATGACAACCGCCCGAGCCATTCAGGATACCCCAAGAAGAATACAGCTGAGCTGATCGATAACATGATAGAGTCATATGTATTATTTGAATTTTTCGGACTACTGTTCTCATCTTGAGTGTTATTCTCACAACGTTTCGGCCGATCTAACCTCCAACTGTCTTCAGATGTATCTTAACAACGGCTCTTATTGGTGAATGGCGGAAAGAATGTTTTGTTCTTTTTTCAACAAACCAGAGTCGTTAGAATTCAAAATAGAATGTGTCTTTATGAAACGGAAAGAGTGTTGAGTCGTTTCCATTTTTGTATTAATTCGGGTCCATACCGATTTGATATGTTTCTGAATTTTTTTTGTTTCATAAAAACATCACATATTTTGAATTCTAACGACTATGGTTTGTTGGAAGCAAGAACAAAAACATTCTTTCCACCATTCACCAATAAGAGCCATTGTCAAGATACAACTGAAGACAGTTGAAGGTTACATCTGCGAAACGTTGTGAGAATAACACTTAAGATGAGAACAGTAGTCCGAACAATCCAAATAATACATATCAATCCCCAACTCAAGATTCAGAAATATGATATGGTCAGTTCAGCAAATTTTTAAAAAGTGTACACAAGAATGAGTTGCAGACCCTGTGCCCATTGCTTGTAAAGTTCTGGTTCAAGCAAGATCAAGTAAGCTCTCGCACCTCAAATCTGTCCCTGGGATTGGCTGAAAGAGAACTTTGGAGGCCGTGTGATCAGCCTCAAGACTGATTTTGAGCAGATAACTCACAGCCTAGATCTTAGCCATTCTAGAGTTATGCAGAGAGCTCCAAGATCATTACGGAACTCCAGGAAGCCATCAGGAAAGAAGATCAGAACAATTCCTCAGTCGGTTTGTAAGGATGTCATGGACAAATTTGTGCTGCGCTTCAAGAAATACACAGAGCTAAATGGAGGGCATCTCAAACACTTACGCTCTCGAATAAAGAAAACAATTCCAAAGACTCATCTTTTGATATGATGTTTTAGACACAATAAAGAATTAATACAGGGGGTCACCCTGTATTAATAGATATTTGAAGTCAACTCCCAATGTATAAAAGTGAAATAAGACTCTGCAATGAATAGATTTATTTTTAGAAAAAAAAACTAATAAAGACTACATAAAGAAATGGATACCTGAATGAGGCTATTATTTAAACTGCTTATTATTGTCATTTTTATGTGAAATTTTTTAAGTTAACCTTCGATTCTTCAAATGTTTAATGCTTGTGAGTGGCATAATGGATGCCGAGGTGGACTATATAATCAGCAAGCAGAGTTCAAATCCCATCAAAATTCTCACCAAGGGATAAAATATCTGTTGCTGTTCAATGGATCATCTACACTAGGCATATTTTCAAATGTACGAGGGGAAGTCCATCATTGGCCTAATAGAAACAGTCGCAGACCATGAAGTTGGCGATGCAGATTTTAAGCTCTATTGGATCTATTGTGTACAATTAATTACACACTAGAGAGTTCTGGAGACAATGGATACCCCCTGTAAAAGGTGTCTGTAAGGAGAATCTATTGTGAAGCAAGGGTTGTGCAATGCTAAACCAAACCTCTTCTAAACTGGTATTGCTTAAGTCCAGTGGCAAGGAGAAGTTCAGGATGGCTGGAAACAATGTTAGGATAAGCAGAGAGCCCTCCCATATACAGCACCTAGTATTCTCAAATGGTCACCCATCTTGTATTGACCAGGCTAAGCGTTGTTTAACTTTGGTGATCTAATGGGAATCGGTTTGTCAACGTGATGATGCCATATATTAGTATGCACTAATACTGTTGGGAAAAGTATGAATCCACAATTTACACTCTGCTATGGATAAAATATCAACTTGTGTTTAATCTATATAATACTAAAACTCTATTGTTCTTGTATGTTTGCAATCAGCTTTCAGCTTTCCGGTTTTCAACATCCGGTTGCGCATGCGTAAATAGCATCGTCTTCAATCTGTTATTCCAATTCCGTTATTCTCTATTATGATTAACGAACGCATGAAATTTTTCATTCTGGAAATTTTTAAACAATTTCATTTAATTTCATCAAATAGTTTATTTGTTTTCTTCACGGCTAAAAACATTCAACGGGAAGACTTCGTAAAGTCTGTCGCAGTTTCAAAAAAACTCCTCCCTTTTAAAAAACAAAAACAAACAAACAAAAAAACAACACTCATTATTAATATCAGCCATACTAGCGGTCGGTGAACGAAACCACCTCCCACTTTCCCTCTCATAGATTTCACCACTCCTACTCCCTCTGTTTTCGTTACATACGCGAGAAAGCTTGCTGTATCCCCTTCCTTTCTCAAATCGCCCTAACCAACCACTTATAATTCAGTAACTGTAATTTAAAAAAAAAACAATTATAATAAACAGAACGACTCATAGAAATCTATCTATATTCTTTTTTCATTTTAATATACTTTCATAGAAATGCTTCTGTTATGTAAAAAAAAACTATTTTCTTTATGTCACAAGTGTCACGCTCATACATGAATTCCATAGCTAATATAACAAACTGACCCAACGGGTCACGGGTGGTCTAGTTAATCATATAAATGAATAAATGTGAAAGTTGTTTTCATTCATCACGTCTATATTACCATCAAAATGGATTACTGTTATTTAAATCAATAATGTAACATAGAATTTCGAAATATTCTATACATAGTAGAGATGAACTATGCAAAGACACTTATTTGAATGCCTAATTTGCGTACCTATTTTTTAAACAATTCATAATTAATTCATTAACGAAAATTTTGCAATAATACAATGAAATTACAAATACATAACATCAATTATGTATTTGTAATTTCATTGTATTATTGCAAAATTTTCTTTTGATATTAACAGTAATTAAAGTTATTTAATAAGAAAAACGAATAACTTACTAAAAACTTCTTTTTTTTATAAATAAAACCAACACCGCTCACTATTCTTACCGACAGGCAGAAGTGAGCAGAGAAATAAAGGGAAAAGCTGCTTTGCTAGCTTTCTCTCCCCCCCCCCCCCTTTCCTCTCTCCTGTTAACGACGCGACGCCATCCTGTAGACAAAGCGTTTAGCATTTGTGTTTAAAAGTTCCTTTCCAGACGTTTAGGGAGACTAAGATGATTTTCAACAACTAAATTGTAAGTTAGAAAAGACCCCCTCCCCCGCACACACGGTCTTATTTAAACGCTAAATAAGTTTGCATCGAAATTACCAACACTTTAATGTTGATCTATTTATACGAATAAATGCGAAAGTTTTAATCTTGTGTTTGTAAGAAACTTATGAGTTAGATTTTAGATGCTTATGTCTTTTTAGATAGAATTTTAAAGTTAAATTCAATTTTTACGATATTTTTTATTAAATTGTTAGGTGAAAGTACAAAATGGTTTATCAACCTCCCCACGTTCATAATGTGTTTCTAAATTATAACATTATTATTTCAAACCGGTTCGTAAACTGCATAAGTACCAGCTAGTATACAATAAGCTATGGGTAAATATGATATTGACTTGTATAACATTAACCATTGACAATGTGTTTTTACAATAAATGATCCAAAAGAGGTTGATATGCCATAAAAAAGATAAACCAAACCACCAAATGTACGAACAGTGGCCTGCAGAGATTTGGTGATGCCCTCGGCCAACTCCTTGATTGTATGCCTCGAAGACTCAAGTATAAGTCCTAGTACTGCGAAATATTATAAGAAAGGGAGATAGTTTGAATATGATTGGTTGCCCCATCTGCGTCACCCCTTTGCACACCACTGTGTACAAAGGATTATTTTAAAGCACTACAGCTTTGATAAACTCCCAGTTACCCCTAAGAAAAAATTCGAATGGAAAATAAAGTCGACAAAAATGTTGGTTGGTTGATTGCTTCACAGCATATCAAACCTTTTCCAGGTTATATGATTTTTTTTTTTAATGATATTTCACTCCAAACAAGGCAGGACGCCATTGTAGACGTAAGGTGCTACTGACAATTAAGGAGTAGGTTTAGGGTGTCATTCTAAGTCGGAAGCTGTGCAGCGATATGTCCGTTTACATTAGTTTTAAACCTCTGCATGTCGGTACTGTCGGGGAAACAGGGGGCAGGGAGGGAGTTCCAGGGGCCAGAGGCACGAGGAAAGAAGCTATTGGTATAGAAAGCTCTCCGGCATCTGGGGAC
Source organism: Sepiola atlantica (assembly GCA_963556195.1). NCBI lineage: Eukaryota > Metazoa > Mollusca > Cephalopoda > Sepiida > Sepiolidae > Sepiola > Sepiola atlantica. The sequence goes on from OY744519.1 coordinate 42,402,144, forward strand.
CTCCACAGTGAATGGATGGGATTTAGTTGATTGTCGAGTTGGTCTAGTGAATTTACGTCGAGGGGGCACCAGAGTAGCCAGTTCATCGGAGCATAATCCATTGAAGTATTTGTAAAACAAGCACAAGGATGCTACATTGCGGCGATGGGACAGAGGCTGGAGCTTGGTTGACAGTGAGGGACCTATTAAGTTGGCGACTCTTTTTTGGACCTTGTCAAGGTGGAAGAGACCAGTAGATGATGCACCATTCCAGATGTGACATCAATACTCCATACATGGGTGGATGGTGATTTTGTAGAGATACAGGATAATGTCAGGTGTGAGGAGTTTACTAGCATGGTAGAGGGAGCCAACCTTCTTTGCTGCAGCCTTGGCAATGTCTTAAATGTATTTGTTCCAATTCATGTTACTTGTGAAGGTTAGGCCGAGGAGTTTGAATGTTGAACTCTCAGGTAGGGTGTTATTTGCCATGACAATCGGTGGTTGGAGAGGTTTCTTGTAGTTATTGAAGGAAAGGAGCTTTGTCTTTGCAGCATTAAAAGTTACCAACCATTTATGACCCCAATCCACTACAGCCTGGAGGTCATTTTCTAAGCATTCAGCCATTGCCTCGGATATGATCGCGTCTGTTTTGTCAACATGGCGAGAGTAAAGCGTGGTGTCGTCATCAAATATACCAATCTCAGACTCTATGTCATCAGAGAGATCGTTTATATAGATCAGGAACAACAAAGGTCTAAGGATAGATCCCTGGGGTACACCAGCATTTATGTCATGTTGCTTAGATGAACGGCCATCGAGAACAACCTGGATCTTTCTTTTGGTTAGGAAAGATCTAATTAGATTAAGTAATTGCCCAGTAATACCGTATGAGCGTATTTTCAGGACAAGACCTCTATGCCATACCTTGTCAAAGGCTTTAGATATATAAAGCGCTACTGCCCTAGCTTCACCTGCCTTGCTGAGTGTATGATACATGCGTTCAGAGATGACCGTTAGGATGTCTGCAGTAGATTGTGTTGTCTAAATCCATACTGGCGGTCAGAAAGAAGTTTAGCATTAACTAAGTGCCGTACTATCGTTAGATTGATTAAGGATTCAAAGATTTTAGCAAAGATCGGTAGTAGACTGATTGGGCAGTAGTTCTGAGGATCGGTTCTATTCCCAGAATTCTAGTAAACTGGTACCACAGAGGCAATTTTCCAGCTATCGGGGAAGCAAGATTCAGCTAGGCATTTATTGTAGAGTTTGGAGAGGACATGGGCCAGTTCAGCAGAGCCTTTCTTTATTACTATTACAGGTATAAGATTATGCCCATAAGCTTTGGAGATGTCAAGGTTTTTTATGATGTCTCTGACCTGGGATGGGGTGATGACCAGGTTATCAAGTGTGGCTTCGGTCCGCAATGGGAATTTAGGGAGGGGGTGGTTTTCTGAGTCCAAAGTAGAGTTAGAGGCGAAACGCTGGCAAGTAGTTCAACCTTATCAGTTGCCGTGCAAATGAGATCATTATGGTTTGATAGTGGGGGGGGGGGGTCGTTGATTGACCATTGGTCACCACTCTATTGTAGATTTTCCAGAAATCGCGAGTACTAGTTTCTGTGACTGAATGCGTTTTTTTGTTAACTCAGTATACCTTCTCTTTGCTTCACCTATCACGGCCTTACAATTATTTCTTGACTCTATAAATTTCTGTCTATTAGTAGTTGACTTATGACGGCCGAATTTATGGAATGCTTGCTGCCTCTCAGCAATGGCAGCTGCACATTCAGAGATGAACCATTGGGGAGAGTGGAGCTTGCTAAAGAATTTTCACATGGGGACATGAGGTCAAAACAGGTATTGAAACCTTTCAGTTAACTCATTTGCACACTGGTCAGCAGGGAGTGAGAAGGTTTCCCTCCATGGAGCGTCACTGATGTGATCTCTGATTGACTCAAAATCTGCCTGCTCGTAGTATCTCGTTATTTTGAGCAACGACTCATCAGATTTGGACGACTTTTTAGAGTGATATGAATTATTAGCACAATGTGATCAGCCTTCCCGAGTGGGCTATGGGCTTTCGTCACACGAGCCTCAGGCATTGAGGTCAAGAAAAGGTCTAGAAGTGAGGCTTCCTGGTCTACTCGATCGGGTCGGGAAATCGACAGTCTGAGAGAGGGAGTGAGCTAAGGAGAAATCATACGTAGAGTTGCCGGCTGCGTCAGTAAGGCTGGAGAATCCCAACCAGCACGGTGGTGTACATTAAAATCCCTAAATACATGTATCTGGGCATTCGAGTCAAGTGAGAGTGCTCTATCTATGCTTTCAGAGACAGAGTCTAGCAGGGTACAGTCCTGGGTCAAAGGGGAACGGTATAAGAAATATAAGTAACTAATGCTGTGATGTAAAGTCAATCTAAAGCACATGTAGTCTTGGTCATCCGATTCTAACCTATGTTCTCTAGTCAGAGGGAGGGTGTTCCGAACATAAACTCCTAGCCCGTGCATATGTTTGTCAAAGTCTTTACGGTAGAGTGGGGGGTAATTAGTCATGTCAAAGTGGTGAGAGGAGATTGAGGATTGAAGGTTTCTTTTACTTAGTACTAGGATATCCGGGGAGTTTGTCAGGAGAAAGGTTTCTACGTCCTTGATGTTGGTTCTAAGTCCCCGGATATTTGTGAATGCAAGCCTCAAGGGCGGAGGCGAAGATGTTTTTTGTTGGGTGTCTGGTTTAGGTTTGATTTTATTTTTTTGTAATGACATGTTTGTTTTGTTATAGAGTGGGTTGGGCAAGGTGGGTGCTTGTTAGGTGTCAATAAGCTCACACAACCAGTTCATTAGTCGCAACCTGGTCTATGGGGGTTGTGGCCTCGGGAAAGCCCATCAGAGATAACTGCAGGGTCCCTTTTTCATGTGCGACATGGCACATACAACTACCCACGGCATTATGCAACTGATGATAAAGCAGCCGTTCTTAGCGCTACCCAAGACTTTGTGCTCCTGTCAGTTGGAAACAGCAGCCAGACAAGTTGTCTAACCTGTACCCTCAACCTGTCGGAACAAGAGCGACCCAAACTGGTCATGTAAGACTTAGTGACGAAAAAGATTTCCCCAAGTTGCCCAAATAGAGAGGTAGGGAAACGGCGTTCATTGTCCTAGTAAGGAAACAAGGCTAGGCACCGAGTGTTTTTGAGGCGTCCCAGTGTTGGTACTTCTGCGCCTGGCTAATAGAGAAAGCAGGAGTGCAAGGGCCGGCGATAGGCAGAACCTATCTACTCCTTAAGCAATTGTAGGTTTGCAAACCGGATATTTTGTTTGAGATTCCAACTCTAGGAAGGTTGTTGATCAGGACTAAGGAGGCCTCTCTCCCCAACGGTTTACTGCCACGGCATAAGTAGTTGATAGCAAGATTTTATTGTCAGAGATTTCCTTCTCTTAGATGGATGGCTTGACAAGGTCTTACAGGTCCAACACACCGAGAGGGGAAAAATAGCCTGCGGCTTAGTACTAGTCGAATATTTCCGAGCCTCGCAGGTTGAAAAAAAAAAAAAACAAAAAAAACTTTCATATATATATATATGTAGATAAAGTTCACTGTACACTGCTGAGGGAACAGAAAGTTAAAGATAGGTTTCCCTCTCGCAAGTAAGTACAAAGAAGAGAAAGACAGCCAAAACTTCAGGCCAGCGTGGGATTTCAAGAATTTCTTCAGTGGGAAATCAATAGACAGGCAATAAGATAGTATATATCAATAATTAAACATATTTAAGTCAAACACAGAATTAAGTACATTCAGATAGTACACATTAGAATTTAGAGAAAAATAATATGTGAATGGCCAAAAGAGTAAGAAAAGTAAAAAATAAATAAAAAGTGCTTATCTTTTCGTCAGTGGCATTGGGAAATATCGGGTCTGATCCAGTCATTTTCATGAAATATTTCAAAGTTTATAACTTAATATCATCACATGTTAAATTCATGCTGTGAATGTATATGATTGTTTTGTAGATTAATGTGTTTTGTAGGCATATATTTCGTAAACAAAATCTGTAAATGATAGGATATATTTGACCATAGATGAGACCCCGACAAATACAACAATTCTGGGTCAGAGTGGACCTTGAAGTAAGTAATGGTAACTAAGAGTTGATTCCAATTAGGGTCCTAATCACCAGCGGATGCATTTTAAGGTTCTACCCAGGATGGTTGGGGGTTGAGAGAACTTGGGTAGTCGATAGGGTGGAAAAAGAAGGTAAGCTGAAAAATAAATTGGTAGAAAAGGCTGGGAAAAATGAATTTTTTGGGGGCTCGAGGGTGTCGGAGGTAGTGTTGTGCCTGGTACAAGTTGCATTTGACCCATAAATGAAACCCTGACTGGTACTACCGCTGTGGGTTAGAGTGAACCTGAGAGTAATAGCAACTAAAGGGTACTCCCTAAAGCTCCCAAATCGGGGCCTCTCAGCCAAATGCACTTTATGGTCATACCCAGAAGTTCAATAAAAATGAATGGATGCTTGAATGAGACTAGTGCATGATGCAATTACTGTAACCACTAAAAATTCTTATCTGTGCAATGTCAGCCTTCAAATGCGTCAAGTTTTACATCATTTTTCTCTTTAGACTATCACCCCAATCAACGTTGATATACTGATATTTGCATTTAGTTTTTTAAAAGTTTTTTATGGAAATCGCTCCAGACAAGGCATAAAGCCACTTGATGTAAGGAGCTAAGAAAAAAAATACTACTTCAAGGTAAATAACTAGCCAACGATAAGTGTTAGATGGATAGATTCAGACCCAAAAAACAGCAATTCTTCCCTCTTTGTCAGAAACATCGCTCATGAAATGTGGGGACTTATGGCCCCGGTGTGTTGTCTTTATTTTGGCGGGAGATATGAACAAAGGGTTAACCACAGTGGCTAAGGATTGCCGGACAAATGGTTATGAGAGAATGAATCCCCCCCCCCCCCCGACCAAAGGTTGTGAGAGAGATGCCTTTGTAGCGGCATGTCATCCCACTGTTTTAGGAACGTCGCCGGACCACGTGTAGATTAAATTAAGAGGTTAAGACAAACAAAGGGAAAGGAAGAAAACATTATTATTATCTAAAACTTATATTAGAAAGAAAGCGAAGGAATAAGAAAGCTAACACAACATAAGAATGATATTTTATAAAATTAATAAAGAGGAAAACATTTATATGAAACAAAAACAATTTATTTACTTGAAACATTTTGTAGAGTTCTTAGGTTCGTAATTGTAAGCGTATATATGCGAGCGTGTTGAATGTCTTTTGTGTGGCAAATTGTAAGTGGTGTATGTGTGAAGAAAAGTTCGTCAAATTGAAAGAGATTACCTCCCCCCCCACACACACACACACACCTTCTCAGCCGGGCCGCCGGTGGGGGTGGGGGTTGTCAATGAGAGTTCTTTATGTGCGTTCGCCCAGAACGCTGAAGGAAAAAAAAAAGGGAGAAAGAAAGTGCATGCCTTTTTATAGACTTCAAACCACACGTGGTCAAGCTGACCTGTTGGTCCCTCATTGGCCAGAATCTTTTGGCAAACGTGATTCTGCGAGATTCTCTACCTCAGAGACGAAGAAGGACTGAGCAAACAAAGAAAGATGGTCGTACATATATGCCATTAGTTGTGGCGTTTGCCACAAACTAAAGGACAAAATAAAGGAAGCGAGAATCACGAGGCTGCCGAAAGTTCACTTTCTACTTTCGTTGATATGCATAAATCTTCTTATAAACTGCTGTATTTGATTATTTTTATTATTATTAAAATTAATATTATTATCGGTTCTGTTCTCAATCATGTGGTGAAACTTTTTGGAAAGAGTATGCAATTAGTTTTAGTTTTTTTGTTATTTATGTTTCTATATAGAATTCATATTAATACAAGGTCTACTGGATAATATCTAAAATATCAGAAAAAAACATCATCATCATATACCTGAAGAAGGTCAGAGCGCATATCAGCTAAGACATAGTATATAAACAGTGATGTGAACAATGGTTTGGTTTTATATGTTTTTATGTATGTTTAACGACAAGTCAACACTTTTTGGGTCATCTAATGCCTAACTACAATACCTATTGAAGCGATTTATGGCATTCAGTTATTTGGACACAAGGTTTACTCCTAGCGGGGGGTGGGGGGGGGGTAGAATATAAAAGAATGGATTTTTGAATGAAGCAAGAGCACGGTGCAATCATTTCACCTGTTAAGCGCATTGTTATCTTGATGTGCAGCATGTGTCACCATGTGATAAATAGCAAAACACAAAATGTGCACATAAGTTAATTGGCTTCAAGGTTGTGTCCTTTCAAGAAAAAAAAAAAAAAGAAACAGCTGTAACTCGATTTGCAATAAAGTTTTTGAAGAAGAAAAACATAAGTTATCTTCTCTACATTAATAAAATTATGAGACAATTTCTCGTGCATGCGCGTGTTTTTCTTGCATTGACGTAACTGTGATAATTATTTTTTATTAAAAAAAAATTATTTTATCAAAAATGCAATAGCGCTAAATCAGACAAAAAAATTTTAAATCCTATTTAAAAAATTAATTAAATTACAAAATTAAGTCCACCAGAATGCTTTATTACTTTGTGACCCTTCGAAATTTCAAAGGAATTTGGAAGCATTTGAACTGCTGAATAGAAAGTCATTTTTAAAAGGTTTTAAAATTATTAGCAAATCCTCTTGTATTAAAAGATTGAACGTTTTGAAAGCTATTTACATCCAATAATTTTATAAATAAACATTAAAACAACATTAACTTAACCGAATTAGTTATCCTCCACTCTATAATAAAGACCAACGTGTATCAGTGAGCAAAAACTGCAGACCGAAACCATTTCAAGTGTTTAGGAAAAGGGGGAAAGCAAGTCAGAGACCCCCCTTCCACGCATTTCGAAATTAATTTGAAAAGAAATCCTAAGACGTTCTTTTTCTTTTTCTTTTGTTCTACAGAGTTATACTTTTTTCTTTCTTTTCTTCTTTTTTTTAACTTTCCCGTTTGAGACGTTTGCTTTTTTTTTTAACTTCACTGATTAAGACGTTATTTTATATGCATATGAATATTAGTGCAAACACTGGCAAAAAACACTTTTTCTCTCCATCATTTTTGACGGAGAGGGTACATTCGTAGTTTTATAACAATTTTATTCAATTAATTTAATGACCAAACTCTACAGTAATAATTAAATTTAACTTTCAAAATCCTATTAAAAAAAGCAGAAGAAAAAAAAACAATTTGGTTCAATTAATGATTTAATGACCATACGGTACCATAACAATTAGAATTAACTTTCAAAAATCCGATTTAAAAAATTATTTGCTAAAAAACAGGGGGGGGGGAGGGACATAGTAAAAAGAGAAGTGAAAAAAAATGATTACAAAAATGAAAGTAAGAAAAACCAAAAGAAAAAAAACTCCCGGATAACGCCAGGTAGGTACAACTCGTTATCTATAAATAGCAAATCAGACAGTTTTGTCTGCTGATAACATTCAGTTAAAGTCAAATAACTGAAATCTGGTAACTTTTAATGACAACATGACTAGAATTTGCACAATTACCAAATCATTCTATTTAGGTTTTGGAAACTTTTTGTTGGTCAATTGTTAACTAACTCTACATTATCATCATCATCATCATCTTCGTATCGGTTTAACCTCTGTTTTACATGTTGGCTAGGTCTTTATTTATCCTTCTTTCTTTCAAGTCCATTCTTATCACTTCCTTCCATGTTTTCCTTGGCCTTCCCCTGTGAACTGAACCTGTTAGCTCAACTGTTCTACACCCACTAACCCAAGAAATATCATCCATTATTTTAGCGTAGCCATTTCATCAGTCTCCTCTTCTGCACGCATCTCCCTATACTGTCCAGATTTAATCTTTCTGGCATCATCAGATATAAGCCTGCTTTTTAAGACTCACATTACACATCCATCATATCATTCTCATGTCATTTCTCTCCATACAACACATGTCCTCAACCCTCACTGACCACGTTTCACTTACATACATCATCACACTGCATACAAATGCCTGATAGACTCTTCCCTTGGTCGACAGTGGTAACGCTCTGCTGGTTAGTAATGGCAGAAGTTCCCTGAACTTACTCCATCTACTCCTAATTCTTGCAATCACATTAGCACCTGCTCCAATTCTAAGGTAAAACTTCTCAACGACATCAATAGCTTCGCCATCCAGATATACTTTGACCACATTCGAGATCTCATCCATCTCCATTGTCTTACACTTTTTCTTGCACACAAAATAGTTATAATCTCTCAACCTACTAATAATTCCACTGCACTTTTTGTGTACCGAATGCTTACAAGTACTAGAAAAAACATTCCACAGCTCATTGTGAAAATTATTATTATTATTACACATCTCGGATCAAGTGTACATTTGGCATCTCAATTATTCTAACAGCTGAAAGGAATGGGTTTGAATTGAATTTAGTAATCAGTGCTCAATTGTCTGACCAGTTGAGCTACAAATATTTATTTCTAAAAAAGTTACAAAAGTAAATAAAATAGAAAATGTGGCACAAGGCCAAAAAGAAGAGATGATCGGTCAATACTAACTATTGCTGACTAATCTAACTAGTTTCATTTATGACAGTCATTCACCAAAATACCGCATTTATACTTAACATTCATACTCCATTAAGCAAAAGAATTCATACCATGACTATCCTACTTAAGACCCATATGTATAAACAATATGCAATGAGGGGTTTGGACAATAAAAATTTTATATATACAAAAAAAAAAAAAAAAAAAAGAAATGGAATATATACAATGAAAAAATTGTGTTGGTAAAAAGACCCCCCTCCCCATTTCTAGAAATGTGGTAGATATGCAAATCTGCCAGTTGAAAAAGGTGATGCAGGCCCTAATGCATTATAAAACAATGCCTTGTTCAAAAATGTCAAAGGATGACCTGCATCTCTGGCAAATCAAGCAATCTATCACCTAATTTGGGAACAAAATAAGGGAAGATAAAAAGGGGGGAGGTTAAGAAAAAGAGGACCTTAATGAAACCATACTCACACCAGCTAATTTATGAACTTAGAATGGTCGATTTTTTTTGGGGAAGGGGGGGGGGGTTCTGGACGTCCCCACTTTCTGCTCTATGGGTTCCCGACCTTCACACATAAATGTTGACCCACTTTGTTCTTGGGGTTCACAGTTGGGACTTTTCTTTGAGGGCATTCTAAAGTCAGATGTCTTACTACTCTACAAGCCCAACAAGAAGGCCTCCTCCCTGCAACAATTATTGGGAGTTTTTCCTCCAATTTGTTTACAATTTCTGTGGATGCTCTGATAACTTTCTTGGTCTTACTGTCAACCACAAACATAACGCTTTTTTTTTTATTATTATTATTTCTTCAAGTTTCGGAACGTCAACAAGGAGTCCCTTTTCTATTACATGTAAACATTTTTTTTTGCGCTTTCTTAGCATCTATGACATTTAGAGGTTTGCTCTATTCAGAAAATCTAGGTTAAGGGGGATGAAGCCTTGACTGACCCCTTCCTTTTGTCGATTGTAACATCCATAATGTCTTGTGGCAGTTGGCAATTGGTAGCCATCGCAAAAACAGGAAAACAAAGTTATCATAAAAGATAACAAAGGAGAGAAAGAAAATTAAGTAGCAGAAAAATAAAACGGAGAAAAAGGTTCAGTGTAAAAATAATCCTTCGCAATCAGCAACAACAACAAAAATAATAAAAGCAATAATCAATCGCACTTGAGAATAACTTACTCTAGAAAAATTGAGTTTAGCTACAGGCAAATAAACTGAGGAGTACATGAGAAAGCCGGTTTATATTAATGCAAGTCTAATCTGAGCTCTGAGTGGCCGCTAGTTCATAAGTGGATAATCTATATATGAATAGTGATTAATTCAAGCAATATTTACATATGAACTATTAAGGCTAGTTATGCTGGTAAGTGTTAATTTGATTATACATGAGCATAATGGTCTTTGTAGTAGAATGAATTCCTTCTAGCCTTGTTGATTGTGAGGGAGTAATCTAGACAATGTCTAAGTGGATTTTGCTGGCATTGGTTTAGTGGTGCTGGTCGATGTTATTACACATTCTCTGGTTTACAGCACTAGTGTACCAGAGGCTGTGCGGTTGTTTTTCCCCGTTAACCATGAATTTTACAGACAACCATCCCTGACAGACGAGTGTGAAATCTCCCACAGCCCGAACGATTTTTCTTGATGGGACTAGGTTATTCATTGTGAGCCCCATGTTTAACAGATACTTGGTCCCCTAGACATATAGTGGCCTCACTGTAAGGGAAGATCTTCAGCTTGGTTCTGTAATCATCAGAGATGTTCTGGTCCTGTTTGGGATTCGGATTTACTGAGAATGGAATAACATATGAGTCTATTTTCATTACTTGATTTTTGCTTGTGGTCGTATATGTGCCTCTTGTTTGATTAAATATGATGCAAGCGATAAGAGAGTCAATGGGAGCCTTGTCAATCCCAAGACAATGTTGTTTTGCTTGGCACACTCTCAAAAGGTTCTTAGGCTGCCCACAAGTGCTGCATGTTTGACTCAATGCTGGACATTTTAACTGGTGGGAGCTTGGTTCCTGGGTGCCATGTTGATGACTACCACAGCCCATAAAAACTCAAAAGAAGTTCAGTTTAACAAAGTTATTATCGCAGTTAGAGGAGGTGCTGGTACAAACATTACCTCTATTAGTTTGTGGAGCACTTCTTTTTGCTTGTGGTACATAATAATCAAGCCAGTGAGTCTATTTGTACAGACAACGTATGAAATGTGTCAGACATAGAAAAGTTCCATCATTTACTGCTGGACAAGCCAATCTGGTTTACGGTTACGGTTGGGGTTAATACAAGTGGTTCACTGTGGCGGAATTGATGATCTTGAGCCAGAATCGAGCGGTGGAGGTGGCCCGGACTTAGTTCTTCCCCGCAGTAAGAGGGTCCGCCTTTGCCTGGCTTGCAGATGGAAAGGGAAATAAGTTTTGGCTTACTAGTTTTTTAGTGAGAATTAAACTCACAACCTCGAAGTAACAAATCTACTGGTTGCTGCACAATAATAGATTTAATTATCATGACAAATAGTAAGCCAGCGGATTATGTTTTTTTCTGATTGGTTAAGCGGAATTAACTGAGGGAAAATCTGCTAATAAAAAGAGAAGAAAATCAGAAGAAAAGGCGATGAGAAACGTGAGTGTCGAGTGAGATTCTGCGGTCAGCCGAATTGTTTTCGTTCATTGGAGCTCGAAGTTACACAGAGGGTTTTTGTGCTTCTACAGGAATTGAACCGAACTGAGTTTTTTTTTTTTTGTTTGTTTAACGTTTGAAGTCTAGTCATAGACTTCTGAATTCCCATTTATATTCATGTTGCTGCCTTGGAGCAATACTTGTGCATACGAGGCAATTGGTTGTGGATTTGCCTATAGATGCATTCATACTAGGACAATATACCGAGTCATTGGCACAGGCTATCATGCGAACCACGCCCTGCGGGGTTGAGTGTAAATAGCATAATACTCTTCCTCAGAGACTTGGGCACCACAGTTCTCCCATTCATCAGTGCTAAGCACTTGTCAGTACTGAGTTGATGGCATACTTCCCAGCAGTCGCAGATTTCTGGTTCAGTAAGAGAAGGTTTGCATGCAAATCCTTGTTGTATCGTGTTGATCAGAGTTGTGTACTACTATTACGTTAGGGCAGCCCATAATGAATATACAGCATTTACTGCTGCTTTGCCTTGAATGGATGTGTATTGGCACTCTGCATCAGTGCAAAATCTGTTGCCTGCAAATGTGATGTACCAGCCCTGAGGGCAACATACCAGTTCCTTCCGATGGGACATGTACATTGCTTCTGTAATAGCAGAAAACCCATGCCTCTTTTACTCCAGTCTGGAGCAAAGCAGATTGCTCTGTTAATATGAACTAATGAAGCCTTTTATGCCGGTTAGCGTCAATTTGATTCTACTAGAGTGTTCATGATGCATCTACGGGATCATTTATTCAAAGTCCAAATCAGATCTATTCTAGTCATTTATATACTAATCTTGTTGGGAAAGGGTATGAACCCATAACCCTCCACTTAGTTATGTGTTAAATAGAAACTTATGTTCAATTAATCATTTATAATGGGTGTTTTGGCATTAAATATCCCAAAGGGGTTGATATGCCACAAAACAGACAAACCAATCTAATTGCATTGGAATTGAAACTTTAAAACAAAAGAATAAAAAAATGGGGAAAAGAGAGGGAAATATGGTCTCTGTTGATGGAAACAATGTGCTCGTTGCTGGAACTTTGTTAACTGGTATACTTTTCTCAGGTGACACTGTATTCAGTGTAACAATGTGTTTACCACTAGATCTTTATCACATAATAGACTTTTCTCTAACAACGTTTTCAATACTAATCTCGAAAACAATCTGCTTGCCACTGGAAATTCATTACATGGTATACTTTTCTCCAACAACACCGGTTTCAATATGGATCTCCATCGCTCAATGATTTTAGCCCTTCAAATGTTAAAATGCTTTTGTCAACTTCTATTAAACCTGGCATTAATGGATGGAAAAACATACTGGTCACACGTGGTCGATACACACTATCGTACCGGCATGCATTTGTTCTTTCTCATATCCAAGTTCCAGATGCTGGATAGAGACAAGCTCTTTTATGATGGCGATAAATCAAGACTATTTCTACCACTCAGCCCATGTACTGGCTCATCACGTCCGCCACAGATTTAACTGACTTTCAAATTTACCACAATGGAACATTATTTATCTTTCATCATCTTTAATTCCGTTATGATAAAATGGTTGCTGAAAAATTCTAACATACCATCCTTTATTAAAAATTTTTACCTATCGACTAAAGTTACATTAAAATATTGTATCACAGCTCTTCAGTATAGCTAGCTATACTGAAGAGCTGTGATACAGTAAAAAAAGTATTTGTTGATGACATATGCCCCCTCCCCTTTGTCTTTTTTTTTCACCGATTTCAATAGTGATCTTCATTACTCCAAGATCTTAGCCCTTCAAATTCTAAAACGCTTCTGATAACTTCTATTAAACCGATTTTTTATGGAGGTAAAATACACCAGTCACACATGGTCAATATGCATACTCTGGTTCCGGCATGCACTTGTTCTTTCTCACATTCTGGTTCTACACGCCAAGTGGATACAAGCTCTTTTATACTGGCAATAAGGCAAGTCAAGACTATTTAACTGACCTTCAAATGTACCACAACAGGATATTCTTTATCTTTCATCAAAAGACATATTGCATTTCATACAAAGATTATATTTGAGAGAGAGAAATATGCACAAACACATATTTGTGTTTATTTTTTTTCCGTCAAGAACGAACATTCTTCTCCAGCTTAGCAAGGAATACATGCTGTCATTTGGAGAGGTCAGAAAGCTGCATGACATTCAGAGGTTTTCTGTGGTTAAAATCAGGTTTCACTAACCTGCGTATTACATATCTGTTCAGAAAATGGTTACACTTATTTCTTATTGCTTGCCATAATGTGCATCAATTTCCTTAGCATTACATCTTTTTTTTTTACAAGAAAAGAAAACTAACTGAACTGTTTAAACTAATTCCTTTATCACAAAATGATTATTGAAAAATTCTAACATACCATCCTTCATAAAGATTGTTTAAAAATTAACCTAAGTTCATTAAAGTACATACAAGTCTAGTCATATTGAAGATTTGTGATACAGCAAAACAGTATTTGTGGATGACATATGCCTCCTCCCTTTTGTGGGTTAAGCACTGTAGGAAGTGAATAGAGCACTTTTTGACTTATGATATTTATATAAACAGTAAGATTTCCCGCCTCACTCAAACTGATAGTGTAATGTATAAAAGCTCTGTCAAAAAAAGAAAAGAAACGACCGGTTTCAATCTCAACCTGAAGTACTTACATCTTTAATTATGCTGAAGAGCTGTGATATAACTAAACAATGTGTGAATGACTCTCCATATCTCTCATTATATATATATATATATATATATATATATATATACTAGCCGTCCCGTTCCCGCATTGCCTGGGGAAAAATATCCCAATAAACTTCTGCTTCCAGCCCTGAACTCCATATTACTATTCTAATTTTGTTTGTGAAAGTTTTTGAAATTTGTTTGAACTATTTTCAAGATTCTGAAATCTTAAAACTACTCCAACATTGCCATTGTGAATACATATTGGCTGGAGGGGAGCTCAGAGAGAAAGAAAGAAAAATATAGCCTATGTTACAAGTACTTCATTTTTAAATAGGAGTGTGAAAAATTCATTTTAATTTTGTCATAATATTTTTTATCCAATATCTATATAATGATAGGCTAAGTCATTTTGTGTTTGTACGTATGTTATCACCAATCCTACTTTTTTTTTAAAGATGAGATCGCACAAGTTGCAATGCAAAAACGTAATTTATTTAAATTTAACTATATCTGACCCAAAACCAAATATTCTAGATGCATCAGGTATTTGAGGGCATATTTTAATCTGTAAGGATACGTCAGACATTTTTTTCTTAATATTATAAATCCTGACAGACATTTATTTTTTTCAATGGAAATATTATTTACATGCAGGTAGATGAAGAAAGCAACCATAGCATTTCAACAGAGGCTCCCGAGTAGATAAATAATACTCTAATTAGTTTGTGTCAAAATCACAAATAAAATGAATCATAAAAATAGATTTATCTCCATTGCACCTGTGTTAATTATATTTAATAGTTTAGTAGTGCCCATATTTTATAATTTCAATTAGGTGTTATAAATCATACAACTTCTTGATCACTGCACGTGTTATGGTTCAAAAATATAAATCGCAAATATGACAGCAAATGAAATAATCATGTACCACAGCACGAGTCTAATGACACTGCACTACATAATAAAACCTTATTATTAGAAAATAATTTGTATGTAAAAAGATAATAAAAACTGAAAGTAAATAATACCATGTAAAGGCGAGGGTTGTATTTCTACATAATTGTTTTTTTATGTGTCAATATAAGTTATAAAGTGGGGAAAAATGGCAGTCTTTAGAGAGACTATTGTGTTACACTATATGTGAAAAAATATCTCATTGTGGACATTCAAAATAAAGTATTTTACGTTTGTAAGAGAAATTGTTTTTTGGGGTATTTATTTTAAAGGAAAACTAAAAATATCTATGAAAAGAATTAGTTAGAGTATCAACGTACCATAAAAATGCATCATCCAGAAATAAGCAACAACTTACATCCTAGCAAATGTAATCATAAGGATTAATTAATTATCAACCGTGTATATAATTTAAGGGGAAGATGACACCCACCGAATGTTTTGACTATCATGAGACACAAGTAATATTAATAACTAAATAGTTGAATAATTATAATATAAACAAATGAAATTGTTTATGTGACAGTCAAAATGGCGAGCTTTTTTTATTAAGGGCTTAAGCTGTTTAGGCGAGTAAGCGAAAAATGTCATCTTTAATTCCGTTATTATAACATGGTTCTTAACCATCAAACCAAATTACATTTGTGCTAATAACATAGAGGAAGAAAAAAAGGCTAGTCAGAATCGAGTATCGATTTGTCAAATACATTGCTATTTATGTCTAACATTAAAAGTCCGACCGACCGACTTAATTTTATATATTAGATAATATATATAATTGCTACATTAAATAACTTGTTTTTCTACTGTTACCATACAAGGAATAGGTTTCTCTCCAAACTTGGACCGATTCTTCTCTATAAAAAAAAACAAAATGTCAAAGATCCTGCTTTTAGACGAATCCTTACATGTCTGAGGGGCTCTTTTGTATTGATTGGTTACACTTCAATCTAGTCAGTAATGTTTAAGTTTTAAGAAGCATTTTCACCACTAAAACCATCAAATGAATAATGTATATCCACTCTATAATAAAGAACAATGTGTATGTTATATATGTATATGTATCCTGTAACACAAAAGTTATGAGTAAAAGAACTACCGGATGAATCCATTTCAAGTATTTAGAGGAATTGAGAAAGTAAATCTATTTCCATTTATCTTCTTTCTGCCTTCTATAACAATCTATACGTTTTTTGGTTTCATTTTTTTTTAAGCTTTCCAGTTATTTTTCTTGTCTTTTTTTATTTAATTTTTTTTTAAGCTTTCCAGTTATTTTTCTTGTCTTTTTTTATTTAATTTTTTTTTAATTTCATCAATTCGATGTTAATTTTTATGAGTATCCGTGCAAAAACTGGTGAAGGATAATTATTTTCCGTCATTTTTGACACTCTTCTTAAAAATAAACATTGTCTTTTTTGCAAAACATATTTAACTATATAATAATTTTACCTTTGCATTCTTAGTGTTATATTTACTTTACATCAAAAAGAAAAGTTACATTTCCTTTTTGGGAAAATAAATCTTTAAGAATAACTGAAATATTCACATTTAGTTGACTTCTTCCTCCTTGTCCTTCTCTTCAGTAGTGAACACTTCAGATGTGCGACAGAGCGTTTTTATTTTTACAAATTTTTTAGTTGCAAATTTAACAAAAAAAATAAAGAAATTTTATCACTTTGAACATGATATAAATACATTTTATTATCAACAGTAACCATTTACTTCAATTTGACGGGCGATTTTAATGCTCAGTTGAACTCCACGGCAACAGCACCAGAAAGGAGAAGGACAAACGACTGATTACAGTGGCTGAGCCCATTAGACTGTCCATTGGCAACCGCTTTCTTTGGCCATCATTGGGCATGGGTATAATCGAATGAGATGAGCAAGAACAGAATCAACTAATTCCTTTGCAGTCTCCAGTAAAAATCGGCCAAAGGAAGGAACAGGTTCAGTACTGGAACTTTTTTTAGCCCTCTTAGGAGGAAAACCTGAGTTTTTTTCTGGAACAAGCAGTGCCATTTTTATGCAAATAACCATTAATCCGAATTAAACAAAATCTAATAATGAAAAGTTTTGACATTGGCAAAAAAAAAAAAAAAGAATGTGTCCTGTATCGTATCTGATTAAATCGGTTGTTTCATTATTGGCATAGAGAGCTTCATACCCCCCAACTAAACTGATTGGTTAATCGTTGGTATAGAGAGCTTCATACTTCAAGAAATTCTAACAGAAACCAAACTGCTAACCATGGTACACTCCAAAATATGCTGCTGCCATTGCACACAGACACCACTATTTCAATTCATTTAAATAGATGTTCTGAAACCAAAGCTGCCTTTAGAATTGCCAGCAACGACTGCAAAAGGGCCATAGAAAACGCTAGAGAGTCATATGTCCAATCCGTTAAGTCTAGAGTAGCTGAGCAGATGCTTGGTTCCCACAAGTTTTGCCGAATAACAAAAAGGGTCCAGAACAGACGTGTGACCTCTTACTAGAGATGGGCGGTTTTACCGAAAAACCTCGGTTTTTCGGTTTCGTCTCCATACCGAATACCGAATCGTTTTTTTTTTTTAAACCGTAACCATTCGGTATTGTGTTTTTACTACAGTAAGCCACCATATACAAGGAAACACGGTTGAAAAGATTTTCTGATTTGAATAACATTGAATATTACCAAAAAATGTTATATTAGTAAGAGGACAGATTGAACAAATATATGATAAAAACATTTAATGTACTTAGCAATACACATCGACCAGAAAACTATTTGGATAATCACATATTTGAGGGTAGTTCTATTAAAATAGTAATATCTTAAAAACTAAAGCACTTTAAGAGCTCAAAATACCATCATTTTGTTAGGAAATGAATATCCTTACATTTTTCGTACCCAACTAGTAAATAAATTAATCTTTCATCTTTTTTTATGCATTAAAATTATAATTGTACGTTGTTTTGTCTTTCGGTAATAGTAATTTTAAATTATCTTATCCTAAAAAATATTGTCCTTTTTTTGAGCGAGAGTCAACAATGGCTGCTAGTATTGCTGATATAACAATCAACCAGCAGCAGCGTCTTGTAAAGCTTTGTAAAATTCGTTTATAAACTTCTTTAAAAGTAAGATAAAAATACTTTTTGTGCTTAAAAAAGTTAATCCTATTTGGTTCTTTTATAAAAAATACTTTAAAAAATACTGGTTTTCACTCAACTTTCGAACTTCTAGTAGTAATGACTTTCTAGTCGCCAATTTAAAAAAAAATTAAGATTCTACTTTTTTAGGCGATTACGTCTTAAAGTCTTGGCGAAAAAAAGAAAAAACAAAACAACAAAAAATAGTTTAGAATTTAGAGTGGGGGATCAGTTTCGCATATAAATATAATGTAAAATGATCTCCGATTTCCCGGCCATTCTTGCCTTTCAGTGAAATTTATAAAATAAATAATTACTCTACCATTAACTATAGGTACGACTAACAAGCCCACCTCCTAAAAATGCCTTCTTGAACGTATCGTACCATTAACCTTAAATATGAGTGGCAAGCCACCCCTAAAAAACTCCCTTAACCCTAACACTAAGTCCGAATGGCAACCTCCATCCAAAACAAAACCCCTTCCTTAACCTTATCACTAACGCTAAGTCCGAGTAGGAAGCCCTAATCCTACAAAAAAGCCCATTAAAACCACACATAATCATCTAAAAAAAAAAAAGCAGACGCCCATAAAAAAAACGCACAGGATTTATTTGCCATAGAAAAAAATTGATTAATGCCCTAAAACGCTAGAATGGCCATGAAATGGTGAATTATTCTACATTAAATATATGTGAAACTAATCCCTCACTCGAAATTCTAAATGAATTGTTTTTTTTTCTTTCTGTTAAGTTTTCAGGGTGTTCACACTTAATTGCCCCTAGCCCTACCACTAACCTGAAGTTCAAGTGGTAAGCCCCTCTCCTCCCACAAAGACCCTCATAATCGTCTAAAAAAAAGGAAAAAAAAAAAACAAGAAAAACGCACAAGATTTATCTCCCATAGAAAAAATTATTAACTGTCCTAAAATGCTAGAATGGCCTTGAAATGGGGGATTATTTTATGTGAAACTGATCCCCACTTTAAATTCTAAAATAATTGTTTTTGTTTCTTTCTTTCTGCCAAGTTTTTCAGGGTGTTAACATGTAATTGCCTAAATAAAAAAAGTAGAATCTCATATTTTGGGGAGGTAAGGGGGTGAGTTAGCAGAAGGTGTAAATCTACAATAATGCTAAAGAAATCTTGCAATATATTCATTTTTAAACAGTCCTAGTATTAGATTTTAGTTTCTTGTACATAAAATGTATTACAATTCAACTTTGAGTTTTCTAACTTCTTTCTTTTAATGGATTCATGGTATTTTTAAGGTATTGCAGCATATTTATGTGCACTTAGTGCAGATTACTTGGAAACCATTAATTTCTGGAGATTTTCAGTGACATATTCTGATTCCTTGTACAAAAATACACTTAAATGGTAAATTTCATTGCTTAATCTTGTGTTTTAACAAAGATATAACATTTTTACTGAAAAATTAGTGTAAAAAATGTGACGAAACGCATATGGTCTTAAAGAGGGGAAAATATCCAATCGTGTGAGGCACAAAAATAGTCATGACTTCCTTATTTTTAGTCAGATTTAAAAAATTTAAAAAGATTCTTTCTTAGATCATCAAGCTCTTTCTATATATGCCATTATTGAGATATTTTAAGCAATTTAAATTTTTTCATGTGTATTGCTACATGTAGGAAGAAATCTTTGTTTACAGTTTGTTTATCATTAACATTTGGAATTTTCAAATGAAAAAAAGAGAAATACGACAGACAACATGACATCGTATTTTTAGCATAAACTATTTTCAAATGAAAAAGAAAAAATCAAACGCGTTCCGTATGATGTCGAAAATCTATTTGATTCAACTCAAAATTGTAAAATAATTATTTGTTTGTTTCAGTGTTATCTAAAAAAATAAGTTATTAAAATGAAATTTTAAAAAAATACTTGTAAAAGTAAATAAACGAAAAGTAGTGAGCGAGTATAAACATTTAAAAAGAAAAAAAGTAGTTGCCAATGCTAGTATCACTTTATTCGGATTTTTTAAATTATTTTAAACATTAGGCATTTCATTGTTTACTTTTGAAAAGCACCTTCATACATAAATTGTCATTTCTAGAGAACTATCTCAACTATACCGTTTTCTCTCCCAAAAATGGGTTATTCAAAAAGTAGACTATGCAACGATTTATATTTTACTAAATTGTTAATATGGTATTTATTTAGAGTTGACAATTTATTCGAAAGTTTAATTATTAAACTTTAATCCAAGTCATGAATTCTATAACTAAAATTACCGTAAAGCTTAAAAAATGACTTTAGGTGAATTAATAATCTCTACTTTTTTTTAACCATCCTTCCTTTTCCTTTGGCGCGGTTTTCGGGTGTACTACTAGTCTTTTACGCATGTCTATAAAGTTTTATTACCCTGTCTTAAATACAAATATGAACCCCAACACGCACCAGTTGACAGAACTTCGAGCACACAAAATGACAGACATCCCAACAGTCAACACCGGCAATTCGAGAAGTATATAGTGTGTTTTTTTTACGCGACAAGACACAACGTCTTGCAAACATTTTCACCTATTAAAAAATTAAAATTTTTATCTGTCAAATAATTTTGACAATATTTCATTTTCATCATCATTTTTGCTTAATTTTATTTGTAAAATTATTTTGTTTGTTTAAATAAATTTTCGTTTTTTAATTTCTTGCATTTCTGAGTTATATTTTAGCTTCTGATGGGTTAAAGAATTAGATAGAATGTATATTCAAACTCAGTTTTATTCTTCAGAAATCTTTCATGAATCTTTGGTCACTGTTTTAACGAGTTAACTGTTGAAAAGGTATCAGAACTTTGATTACAACAGTCAACACCTTAAAACTTATATGATTCATATCATGGAGAATGATTCAGTCACAAAATTATCGAAACAGTGGCATAATTCAACTAAACGTTGAATAATAACTAATCATCACACAAGAGAATGAATAGCTTCCATAGTAAAAAAAATTTTTTTCAAAAAAAACCGAAAAACCGAACCGTAAACTGAGGTTTTAAGGGAAAAAAAACGAAACCGATACCGAAACCAAAATTTCAAAACCGCCCAACTCTACCTCTTACCCAACCATCATCAACGGACCAAGGGTGATTTCCTCATCATCTGATAAAGTCAAACTTTTTGCAGAGAAATTTACATCAAATTCCACCCTTTGCGATCAGGGCTACCTACCTACTGAATTTCCCCCTATGACTAAAAATACTCTGAGCAACATCCATATATTTGTCAAGAACCTTGATGCCAACAAAGCAACTGGCCCTGACAACATTCCAATAACCGAGACTAGCTTTCTAACAAAGCTGTTACATCGTTGCTTAAAGGAGAAAACCTTCTCAACACCTTTGTCAGTCTACGCAGTATTTAAAAATTTTGGAAACCGGTCTTCTGCATCTCAGTACAGACCAATCAGTCTTCTGTGCGTCATGAGTAAATTGCTTAAATCTGTGGTACATGAAGTTGTCAATCACCTCAGCAGAAACAGTCTAGTCAGTGACAAGCAATATGGATTTCTTTCTGCAAGATCAACAGCTGATGTGCTGACTGTAATATCACACAGGATCAGTGAATCTATTGACGAGGGCTTAATTTCTAGAGCAATAGCTCTCCACATATGAAAAGCCTTTGATAGGGTTTTGCATTAAGGTCTACTTCCTAAGCTTGCTAGCTATGGAATATTTAGAAATGTCTTCTCAAGAACAAATTTTTTCTCTTTTTTTATTAAAGAAGTTGTTGATGAGCAGAAGTCTGAAGCACAATGCTGGCATGCCTCAGAGATCTATTCTGGGCCCAACCCTCTTTTTGATCTTCATTAATGATCTCCCAAATCACATTCTAATATCATTTGTCAACATTTATGCAGATGATACAACCATCTATGGCAACACTTTGATAAGCTTTATTGATCAAGATTTTTTCTGATTCTCTCTCCTCCGACCTGAAGCATGTTGTGCAATGGGAAAAAGGGTGGCTGGTTACTTTTAATATGTCTTAGACGAAGCTTCTCTCCTTTCACCCCAATTGAAATGAATGGTTCTCACCCTGAGGAAGCCTCCTGCTTTGATAAGCTTCTGGGGTTGACCTTTACTCCAGACTTGAAATGGAAGACTTACACCAAATAAGTTGCCAAAGTCGCAGGGAAAATAGTTGGATCATTCTATCACTCCAAAACGTATCTCACTCCTGGCTCAATCCTCTACCTGTAAGAGTCAAATACGTCCTAAGATGGAGTACTGTTGCCACATCTGGGGAGATGCTGCTCAGAGCACCCTTTCCTTTCTTGACAGTGTACAAAACTGACTCCAAAATTTAGTGGGCGACGTCTTCTTCTCCACCCTACAGCCTCTTTCTCACAGAAGAGACGTTGCTAGTCTTTCTCTACTCTATCGTTACTTTCATGGCAGGTGCTCGACTGAACTTCATTCTATAGTTCCCTCCTGTAAAACATTCACAACAAAATAAATTCCCTTTCTCCCTCTGTGTACTTAGAACTAAGCGGAACTTCCATGAGCAAAGTTTCTTTCCTAGAATTGCCCGTCTGTGGAACACATTACCACAAGGCTGCTCCCGGCTGACTATAACATTGCCTTTTTCAAGTCCAATGTAAACAAATTCTTGCTGAGCCGTCCTCTTAAATAATCAATTTCGCTACCAGTTACAACCATCGTTACTGTCCAACCCAATAACCCTTATCCCCGAATGGCCTTAAAAGTAGATGAGGACCCACAGTTAAATCACTCCACTTCCATCCCCAACAAAATATAACTTCATTAGGGATTAGTTTTGCATATAAATTCAACGTAAAATGATCACCCTTTACCCGGCCATTGTCTAGTTAAATTAAGTTTTAAGAGCATATGACCAGTTTTTTGGGGTTTAAGGGAGATAAATAAATATAAAAAACGACTCTCCCTTAACCTTATCACTAAACATAAATCCGGATGTCAACAGCTTCCCCACCCCCAAAAAACAATAACCCTCCCTTAACTCTACCACAAACCTTAAGTCGGGTTGAAACAGCTCCCTCCCTTCCTCCCAAAAACTCCTTTAACCTTATCACTAACCTTAAAATAAAATACAGGTGGCAACAGAATCAACCCTAAAAAATAACAAACAGTTACATCTAACATTTAATATAAAAATTTTTTAAAAAAAACTTTAATGTATTAGGTTCAATATTATGTGTGTGTGTGTGGGGGGGGGGGGTTATCCCCTTTTTAAAACCTAGTCCCCATAGTTTAGACAAATCGATGTTATTTGTTTGAAAACAACAGTAAATACTTATTTTGAAATGTTTATTTTTTTTTTAAATATTATGAGGGGCTTAACCTCTATTCACAACTATTGGAGAAGGACCCTTGCCATCCTCTCATCTGCCAAAAAATTTTGATTTTATTAATTCAAAAACAAAAGAATAAATTTTAAAAATATTCTTTCTAAAATATGGGGGGGGGGCTTAGCCGCTATTTTAAACTACAGCACTCCAACATCTGAGAGAAATCGATTTTATTTGTTTGAAAACAACAGACCAAATACTTGTATAATTTAGATTATTCGGACTACTATTCTCATCTCGGATGTTATTCTTACGTTTTGGTCGATATAACCTCGGTTGTTTTTCAAGTGTGTATTGTCGAACTCAGGAATCTTTATGTTGAACTATTTTCCTATTTATTTACTCATTCCATTTTTCCGGTGCCTTTTTATACCTGTGTTATTTTTACTGTGCACCGCTATTATGATAATATCAAAATATGATGTAAATTTATTTTATTCATGTAAAAAACATGAAATTTTGCATAAATTCGCTAGGTGACCTGTAAAAGGATGCAGTTGCATTTACAAGGTTCATAAAAGTATTGAAAAATTAAAATTATTTTTAAGACAAAAATGCTGACAAACAATAATTAAATTATGAAAAATGTTCTCATTTTTTTTAAATTCATTTATTTTATGCGGTTGATATTTTGTCCGTTTTTTGTTTAATTATATGATGGGCCTTTGTCCAATGGGTATTTCTCAGGTGGGCTTTTGCCCACTCCCTAATCATTGGTAAACATTACAAAAGGTGTAAAAAAAAAAAAAAAAAAGAAAACATGTTGAAAGACTTAATGTGAAGTTCAGTTAGGTATAGATGAATTTCAAAGAAAGTATCTGTACAGCTTTCCAGCAAGTGCCTTTTTGTATTTTTTTTACATGTATGTTTCTTCGTTATTAATTCATAACATAAAATTAGAATATTAGGATTGTATTTAAATCATTTGCACGATTCAATTACGATCCTCCAATTCATAGTTACCGAATTTGGAATTATCCTATGTTGTCAAAATTACCAAATTTTCTGGACACCACAAATGTTAAGGTTATACAAACATTTTTAAAAACTTACCTGTTCAATTTTTAAAATGAGAAGTCAGTTCGCTATGTTAGTTTGAGATAAATTGACCCTCAGGTGGTATGAGGTGACATTCTCTCATGTAGATGGTCACTTTTTGTTAAACTACCATAGTTAACTTGATTCACCCCGTGACTCCTTTAAAAATTCAACAGGCAGGTTTTTTAAAAAAAGTTGTTGCTGAATCGAGTGTGCCGTAAAAACATGTACTGTGCACACCAGTGTAGTGTAGTGTGCGGAGGTGATTTGCAGCATAAAATTTGTTTTAAAAAAAAGCATCGCCCCATAATTTTACGCACTAAACATTTCAGAATTATCAGGCAGGCATAAGTGGTTTCCATTTTAGTTGTATTTAGCATAATTTACGTTAGTTACAACTTTACAAATATATTTTCATTAACGCAGTAAATGTAACAGTTTAATTTTGTTAAACATACATTTCAATATTTTCTTAGAATGGTATAACACCGAATATGGGGAGTTAGATGTGTCCTTAATGTGGACACCACATCACCTCCATCGGTTGTTTTGTTAGAAATGAAAATCAACTTTGTAATCTTTGAAGAGAACAGAAAGAAAAAATGGGACAGTTTTCTTTCTTTTTTTTCTTCTTACTTTTCTCTTTGCATTACTTTCATTTTTAAAATAAGTTACTTCCTAGTCTTTTTTTTTTTTTTTTTTTTTTTAATTTTCTAACGAAAATCTAGCTCGGTCAGTTTTCTACATAAATTTATGAAAAATTGTAAAAAACTAATAAATAAATTTTGAGAAAATCAGAAGACTAACAGAACAATGAACAAGGGGGAAAGGGGAAGGGGAGAAAGGAAAAGGGAAAAGGAAAAAAGGGAGCAAGAAACAAGGGAACAAGAAATAAGGGAAAAAGAGGCAAGGAACAAGGGAACAATGGGAAAGGGAAAAGGGGAACAAGAGAAAAGGGGAACAAGGGAAAAGGGGAACAAGGAAAAGGGAACAAGTGAACACGGAGGGGGGGAAGAGAAAGGGAACAAGGGAATAAAGGAAAAGGGAAAGGAAAGGGGGAGAAGGGAAAAGGGGAACAAGGGAACAAGGAAACAAGAGAAAAGGAGAAAGGGAACAAGGGAAAAGGAGAAAGGGAACAAGGGAAAAGGAGAAAGGGAACAAGGGAAAAGGAGAAAGGGAAAAAAGGGAACAAAGGAAAAAGAAAGGGAACAAAGGAAAAGGGAAGGGAAAGAAGGGAAAGGGATGGGACAAGAGAAAAGGGGGACAAGAAAAAGGGGGACAAAGGAAAAAGGGGGACAAAGGAAAAAGGGAATGAAGGAAAAAGGGAACGAAGGAAAAAGGGAATGAAGGAAAAAGGGAACGAAGGAAAACGGGAACGAAGGAAAAAGGGAACGAACAACAAGAACAAGAGGAAAGGGGAACAAGGGGAAAGTAGAAAGAGAACAAGAAAAAAGGAGAAAGGGAACAAAGAAAAAGGAGGAAGGGGAACAAGGGAAAAAGGAAATAATGGAGAGTGACAAAAAAAGTCCTTTCTGAATAACATCAATGGACACAAGAGAAAGCATCAATAATTCTTTAATTGTTAATTATTTTCACTCACGAGGCCTCCGTCTTTTGTGAATCGATTCTGAAGGTGTTCACTTGATGATTGCTACCCCCCTTCATGTCATCTAAGAAGGAGGCAACGATTTTAATTTAAAATATCCTTTATTTATCTTAACTATGGAGCTCAGTTTCCTTAACTAGGAGTTGCTTCTGGCTGCACTATCCACACATTTAAACGCCCTTATCTATCAGGACTTTACTTTATTCATATCTCCACTAAAATACTTACACCAACTGACTTAATCTCAAATCTCCCATATGCCATATAATTAAACTAACCAACCAACTATTCTCTATATAGGTCTTAAGCTGACCCTAAGATCATACCCTGTCAATCATAGCTAATAACCCATTGCCTTTGGCAAATTATATGTAGATATAATTTTAATGTTATATTATTGGTAAGTAATATTCAACTTCACTACAGGTTAATTCCCTAATGTCCAGCTTGTTTACTCTCTATCCCTTTACTTTCATTGTTATACTTTTTATTGTCAGTCTACTCAAATCAGATCTTTCTCTACACAACAAATCTTACTTTGCCAAATGTGAACACACTGGAAAATAGAAAAGATGTTAAGGCTCCATACATCGCTTCCGGTTCTCAACCAAAATAGTTAAACAAGATGTAGATTAAAGAACGAATGTATCAAGTCAGGATTTGTTTTTAGCAAATAAATTGGTCTCATTCACTGACTAAAATTATTCTTTGAGGAAGTCTTTTGATAATAAAAACATCACTATACAAGTTAACTTAACCGATTGTCATGGCAAATAGCACCCTGCTTGAGAGTTTATCATTCAAACCCCTCGGCCTAACTTTCACAGATAGCATGAATTGGAATAAATACATTGAAAACATTGCCAGGGCTGCTGCAAAGAAGGTGGGCTCCCTCTACTGTGCCAGTAAACTTCTCACACCTGACATTATCCTATATCTCTACAAAACCACCATCTGCCCATGCATGGAGTATTGTTGCCACATCTGGGCTGGTGCACCATCCGCTAGTCTCTCCCTCTTAGACAAGGTCCAAAAAAGAGTCGCAAACTTGATAGGTCCCTCACTATCCACCAAGCTCCAGCCCCATCGCTACAATGTTGCTTCCTTGTGCCTGTTTTACAAGTACTTCAATGGATTGTGCTCTGATGAGCTTGCTGCTCTGGTACCCCCACGACGTAAATTCACTAGACCAACCTGACAATCTGCCAAATCCCATCCATAGACTGTGGAGGTCCCCGGATGCCGAAGAGCTTTCTACTCCAAAAGTTTCTTTCCTCGTGCTGTTGAACTCTGGAACTCCCTCCCTGCTCTTCTGACGTTACTGACATGCAGAAATTTAACACTAATGTAAACAGACATATCGCTGAACAGCTCCTAAATTAGGTTGACCCCCCTCCCCCTCAAACCGTCACCCTTTTTTCTCAGTAGCCCCTTACGTCTACAGTGGGGGCCTGCCTTGTTTGGGGTGAACTATGTTAAAAAAGAAAACAAAAAAACAAAAAAAAATTGATTGTATTGTTTCGATCTATTTCCTTTTTCCATTCATCTCTACATACATAAATGGGTATGTGGGCAGCAAATATTCATTTAGACAAACATTGTTGTAAAAATGAATAAATCGTAATGTAATGACTTTTTCAAAAATGCATGTTAAAGTAACAGAGTCAATATTTATACATACATTATGATAGGATTGAGAAATCCAAAATATAAGGATGTATTTTGTGATAACTTTCTCCACACATCTGTGTATAAATTGGCTCTGTTTCTTGTGTGAGTGTGCTGCAACGATGTTCTTGAAAAAGTCTACATGTGGATGTCATATATTGAATCAAATTTCTGTTTGTCCTAATTAGTTTGTCGTTTGCTTATGTCCTTTATCCATTTTGTTGGATATTCATTGTTGAAATATACCCACACACTTTCCTTTTTTAATATAATATACAAAATTAAGTTCGTCTGATTTTCGAACTTAAACCTAAATAGCATTGCATCTGACTAGATATTTGATTCTGTCTAGAAACTTTTATGAGCATTGGTGCATGTTTTAAAGAAGAGTAAATTGCATTTTGAGTTGTTTCATTTGTAAATACGATTGATCCTGTTCAGTATATTTTTCGTAAGGAAGCCATCTTTCTTTTTGGCAGCAAATGTAAATTACAAATAGAAACTATTTTTTTTTAGCTCAGCAGCAAATTTCGTTGATAGTAGTAGTCATACTCATACGTTCTTTCTTTTTGTTAATACTATATAACTGTTTAAAAAATTATATTTTTTATTTAGATACAATCTAACGTGAAAGCAAATAGGAAATATCTGAAAAACTTATATTTCGATATCTACTCAAGTCATATGATACGTCCTTTGTAAACAGTATCTACCAAAAATAAAAATAATTTTAAAAAACCTTCATACTTCACAATAAAATGAAGGAAACATTTGTTAGCTCCAGCAACATGAAGGAGAAGGAGTAAGAAAAGGTGCAGTGGGAGTAGGATGGTGAAGAGGTAAAGAGTGTACCCTCTGAAAAATCTATAATAATATAGAATAAATACTTTTCATTCGTGAAATCCTTTCATTCTCCATTACAACAAAGGAGATGCAGAAATATTTTCTGATCTCTGCGGACCCCTAAAAAGAGAGCTGAGAGGCTCTAGGCTATTCTTTCTTATATCAATGCATACCATGTCCTACAATAAGCCAAACCTTCTCTATTATGATGAAAAGACAAGGATGAGCATCAATTCCCATCCCATTCAAAGCTAATTGTATTACTTTTGAAACTCGCTCTAACTGCTGCAAGCTGTTGGCTGCCTGACACTAAAAATTGCCTGGTCTTAAAGGTTGCTCTCATGAGAAGGCAAGAAAATAATTTATGTGTGACCTAATGAATAAGTATAATTTACATATTTCAAACCGTTCTCTTCAGCGTCGTTGTAGTTATGTTCACAACGGCTCTTGTACACTCCTGGTGAAAACAAAAAAAATTAACCGATATATGAGATATCTAAATTTGAAATTCTGAAAAGGTAACGAACTAGACAAAAGGCATCTGAAGAAGGCCGGAGAGTTCAACGGCCAAAATGTTGCGAGCGTAACAAAGATGAGAACAACAGTCAAAAACATGTAAATAATAAGAATAATTCATCTGAAAAATGTTGTCTTATAAATCAAAACTGAGAAATGTGTGATACAAGGATGATACAAGTACCATAGCTAATGTAACTGCAGATTTGTCAAGGTATGTAACCAGGAGGAATGCTAATTTGAAAATTTTTTGAAAAGACATTTTTTTTTTTATTAACAACCGAGGGAAGGTGTGATAGAAAATATTCTGCTCTGATAACCATCGCTACTTCTCTAGAGTGTGTATATAAATATATGACCAATTAAGAAAAAAAAAGGTCTGCAAATATCTTGTGTATACTTTCAAGGTTTCATGATATGACAAGCATAAACATTTTTTTTTTAATTGAGAATAATTCGATCGGCTTCTGTGGACATTATCAACACAAAAGTTTTTTTTTTCTAGAGTATGTAAGAAAATGCAAATATATGTCATTTGTTTTTTTAATAAAAAAATGTAATATTTATTTCTTATAATCTGAAACTAAAAAAATAATCAATATTTTTTTTAAATGCTTTTTTGTTTTTATTATTCAAAAAATTATTAAATGCATCATTAAATTCTCTAAAATGGAGCCGCTGTCGCTTATGTTGCAAATATTACCACTTACTATTATTCAATACTAGTGTACACCCTCCATCAAAAATGACGAGAAGAAACATTATGCTTTGTCAGTGTTCACATATAAAATAACATTTTTATTGGTGAAGTTAAAAGAAAACAAATAAGAAAAAAAGAAAACGTCTCAAACTAGAAGGTTTAAAAATAAGAAAAAAAATTGATATTAATATTTGTGCGAACACTGCCAAAGCATTATTATTTTTATTTTTATTTTTTTGTGTGAAAAAACATCAAAGACCTTAAGATGATAATAAAGAATAAAGATAATAAAGATATAAAAAAGGAAAAGGAAAGAAAGAAAAACATATAAATCGGTATAAAAAGCAGAAAAGAAAAAAAAGAAAACATTGAATGAAAATAGATTGAAGGCGGGAGGGGGGTTGACTTCCCTTCTCTTATTCATCGGGCACTTTTGTACTCGCTAACTTTTGTGAAATGGAATATATATATATATATATATATATATACATACATACACACATCACAAATAAATACACATTGCTCTTTATTATAGAGTGGAGGATTGCAAAAATGCAGCAAATTCGACATTTAAAACAATACTTTTTATGTAGAGAAAATAATGCATTTCACAAATCTGGGAGCAGAGTTCAGGGGAATATTTATCTTTTTTTTCTTTGCATTGATTTATTTACTGCCTTCTTTTGTTAGTCATTTAAATAGATTCCGTTTCATTATCTAGCTCTATAGTATGTTAACTCGGTCGTCACTCAAGATGGACTATGGGAAAGGATTGGAGTTCCCACCTGCCGAGTATTGCGCACCTGGTGGATGCAGAGTGTTCATACGTGCATCAGATTCATTCTGTCTACCCTTCTTGGTGGCTATCTTAAAGCCTGGGAATTGTCGCGTAGATTCTAAAAAAGCTCAGTCTCCGGAAGCGAACTAATAGACAGAACTCTCAATACCACCTTCAGGACATGACCGGCAACCAACCACCTTCAGAGCTTCCAGTGTAGAACCAACTTGCTCCCTACCTAAGCCAAGGGTCTACCCACCCTGTTAGCTGCAAGCTGCCCTATCACAAGTGGGTACAGCTTTAACACCTACAAAACAGGTGTGGGCACTTCTGGACTATGATGAGTGTAGTTACTGCAAACGTAACAGATGGTAATTGCTTTATTATTATTATTTTTTTATTTGCTTGTGTACAAAATATAAAATAAAGCCAGTTGAACATTTTAGTATATTTATTCTTTCTCGTTGAGTTGGTATTTAGGGTGGTGTGAGTGTCCCAGCCTCCGGGGTGGGCAAAAGCAGGCAACGTTTCACACATGCTATCAATGCAATCCGGTTCAAAGGATTGACCTCAGCCAAGTTGTATGCAGTTGTATCGCTTTTTAAGCGGGCAACCTTTTCAGAGTGAGAGCCAGATAAGACTTTTGGAAGGAGATCGCGGGCTGGAGTGAAAAACGAAATCTCAGAATTACTATATTTTGTTTACATGAATAAATTGTACAAAAATTGCATTGAACACTCAACAAATCTGATATTTTTTCTCAAGAGACTTCTGTATGTGATGTTATAAAAGGCGCTGACGAAGAGTCATTTTGGAATCATAAAAAATAATGACGAGGGAAGTAGCAAGTTGATCCAGCATTCTTTTTGACACACCTCACATAAGTTCTACTTTATGCCCTTCCCTCGTCTCTTGTTTCCTCTTTGCCTCTCTCTTTCTCTTCTATTTTTATCTCAGGCCAAGGATTTGAAATTAATAGTTAAAGAAAAATGAAATATACATGCATCATTGCTCGCTGATATTTATACATTTTTATCTCACTGTAAATCTTAATTGAAACCTACTTTTACGTCTATGACACAAAGTGATATGAGTTTTACTGAGAGGTCCGTGGGCCGGATTGCAATAATAAAGCATAGCAGGGTGTCGGGCCGGATGCTAAGCCTTCGCGAGCCGGATGTGGCCCGTGGGCCGGAGGTTGTCTGCCCCTGACTTAGACCATGTATTTCTCAGTCTACCACACTCTTTAGTGCTTAGGATATCTGAATGCATTATGGAGTTGATGCAAGAGGTTCCACGCTGTACATGGCCGAACCACCCAAGACACCGAGTGTGTAAGGCATCCGTGATCTCACCAATACCAAGTGATTTTTTTTTATGGAAATCGCTCCAGACAAAGCATGAAGCCACTTGATGTGAGGAGCTAACAATAATGAAATATGATTATCACAATGACAGGAGATGCCTATAGGAGGAAAACAGTCACCAGGAGGAAAGTTCCACAAGCCTGCAGTTCTTGGAAAGAAGTTACTGGAATAGGAAGCTGTATTACAATGAGATATCAAAACAGTGAATTGATAGAGAATTCTGAGAAAGCACAATTAATGGGATCTTCTCGTCTAGTTTGCAGTCGTCACATATCTACCTGATCATAGCACGATCAGTATGTCGAAGTCGTTGGCATATTTACATTAAACGTTAATTACTCAACAGCTTATTTGATCATAAATATTAATGTTATTTTTATCTCTCATGAATACAATTAAATAAATCATTTACGGTTTCAATTGCGTTTAATTAATTCCCAGTGGTGTTTAAATAAAACTATCAAGGTTAGAATATTTAAAGTTTTTAAACAAATTCATCCAGTTTAGCTCCGTCTTGTACATTAACTTTTTGCTCATGTATTTTCCATTCCTATACCACCCCTCCTCTCCTAGTCTAAGTCTTTTCAAACTGTTGCTATTTTCTGCTAGAATTGATAGAGTGTCTAAGCCATGAAAATCATTATCATTATTTCCAGCTGCCAATTCCAGAATCAGCACAGTGCGAGAGGAGGGGGTCTTTGACTTATTTTTTCTCTCTGCGTCTAGACCACAACTTGTAATTGTTACATATGGTAAATGAATATAGTTTGAAATTCTGATGCAATACTTCTTGATGTTACATAGCGTTGGCGTAATATCAATTACAAAACAAACTCAAATTTATAGCAGTTTTTTTTTTTGCTTTTTCACTTTTGTGTACAAGATGGCACTTCATCTTTCTTGTGAGGTTTGTTATGTTAAATTATTAAAAAGAGAAAAATAATTTTAGGAGTTACTGATTCAATTGTAGTATAGAGATCGTTGGAATATCTCGCCTATTGTTTGGTGTTTGCACAAATTTTGAATAAAATTGTTTTTAAATTGTATTTCTTCCTGAAATAAAATTGTACTCTGCTTTTTAACATAAATTTGAACGTTATTCAAATTATTTCTTTATCGCTGTACTTTTTTTTGTTAGCTATTAAATTATCGACTAGGTTTTTAACCTTTTCATTTTTGCTTTTTAAAAGTTATTTTTTGTGTAAATGAAGAATTTAGGCAGGGCATTGGAATAGAGGCTGCTCTGGGGGGGGGGGGGTTGTTCATTTTGGCGTTTAAACATATTTTTTTCTTGTATATCGATCAAGACTGACAAGAAGGCCCCAAAGAACTAATCAAAGGCCTGTTCAAAAATAAATCGGATGAAGAATAAAAAACTGCAGATTGTCGGTTACCACATTTCGAGCATGATTATCATGTACCACACGTCTGCAATCATTGTAAAATGAGCACTTTACAGTCCTCCTCTCTCCCCTGTTCCTTCCCTTCAGGTGTCGAACATCG
This sequence comes from Sepiola atlantica, assembly GCA_963556195.1. Taxonomy (NCBI): domain Eukaryota; kingdom Metazoa; phylum Mollusca; class Cephalopoda; order Sepiida; family Sepiolidae; genus Sepiola; species Sepiola atlantica. Next base: position 42,435,582 of record OY744519.1, read on the forward strand.
TTTTGCTGAACCTTTTTGTAAAAATGTATTTCTGTTACATCGACCATAAAAGAAGCAGACTATAGAATCAAACAAGCTGCGCATGCGTGGTCCCCCTCTGTATGTGACGAGTGTAAAATGCAATAAATTTGGGCAATTTGGGGCATTTTTGACCCCCATTGTACACCCCGGGGGCGCGAACCAGAATTTTTCTGAGGTCAAGGATGCTCATTTTATATCCAGAACAATTGCCTCTACATTTTGGCTAAGTTTCAGAAAAATTGAATGGATGGATTAAACGTTATGGGAGAAAAGGGTAATTTTTTGCCATTTTGGGGGCTTTTGACCTCCTGGGGGCGCGAACCAGATTTTTTCCAAGGTCAGCGATACTTATTTTCTATTAGGAACAATTGCCTTCATATTTTGGCCAAGTTTCAGAGAAATTGAATCGATGGATGAAAAGTTATGGGGCAAAGAAATGTCATTTTTTGCCATTTTGGGGCCTTTTGACCACCGGGGGGGGGGGGGGGGGCTAACCAGATTTTTTTCAAAAATCGGAGAATGTCACTTTCTAACCTGACCAAAGTTACAACTTCATGCAAAATTTCAGAGAAATTCAATTGATGGTTGCGGAGAAAAATCCGGACGGAAATGCCTCAAAACATAGGTCTCTCGATTTTATAAATCGGGGGACCAATTAACACTTACCGGCTGTGTTAATTTGATTCTATACAGAGATTTTATAATAAAATATAAATGAAATGCATGAAAATAAATTATTTGAAAAAATGAAATGATTTTTATAATCTTGCTCTTGTGGGGATGCGAGGTAAACGAACTTAAAACGTTACTAACTTTATAATGTTCTTTCTTTCTTTCTCCTTTCGTTTAGCTTATTCTTTCCTTTTCGCTTTCCCTAAAACAAAGATAACAGGATTTCACATAAATGTGAAAACTCAACATTTTCGACCAATGAAAATGATTCCTGCTCATTCCAAACGATAAAGTTGTCGTCAGTGTGAAATGTCAAACCTGAAAACCAAAGAGACTCCAACAGCACCGGAGACAAGACAGAATGCGGCATGACATTACGCTACACCCACCACCACCCACCCTTCGAGGTTGCAAATGAATACTCAATGCTGCACACAGAAGCAAACGACTACTTCACTTACAGACATATACATATTCACACACTGACAAAACAAAGGCAAACAAATACACACACACAATGCCTGTTACTCATATTCATACTGACAGAAAACAAACAGACAGTTTTGGAATTTACTTTGAAAATGGCTATATCTCATTTTAATTAAAAACGGTCAGTGAAAATTAAATGTTTGTAAGATGTGTTTTTTTTAACGGATTCGTATTGTTTTAAAGCACAGTTAAAATGTTTTGGGCAGATGACAAATAGTTATCCATTTCAGGGGTGGCTTTCGGGTCATTATCTGATTGGTCAATTTGAGTGATGTGTCAGTTTTTAAAAGTAAACAGAACCAGACGACAATTTTACGATAGAATATTTTGAAGAATTTTTCTTCAGATGAAATGTGGGTGTTGAATTGTCAACACCTTGTTTTTACTCCTTTTCCTGTAAAATCGACATTATGATGTTGAATATTGATTTTAAATAATAATTTAAAAATATAACGTACAAGACAAAGAAAAGTGGTTCCCTAAGTTTTCAATGAGAATTTATTGAATGAAAGTGTCAATTTTGGACTGCAAACTTTTATTCTGTGGAATTGATAATTTAAAGTTATTTTTCTTGGAAAATTCCGAGAATTAAAATATATGTATGACTGGGAGGCACTGTTGAAAGTTATGTTTCGAAATCCCAATATTAATTATTGTTTGGTGAAATTTGTGACAAAATGTCAGTATTTAAAAGGTTATATTAGGAAAAACGGAACCGTAATATTTTCTGTTTAGTCAAGAAAAACTAATTGTTTTGAAGGATTTGTTGAAAATATCGGACACAAGGACCCAGAATAGTTTCTATTTAGTCAAGATGACTAAATTATTTAAAAGATGTATTGAATTTAATATTGGTTTATTCGAATAATAAACAAATTAAGAAAAATTGAAGTTATCGTATTTTTTTAATTTGATTTGAGGTCTGCAGTCCAGAAATTCACATTTTAATATAGAAAAAAAAGAAGTAATTATTTTAAAAATTAATATAAGAATTAATTAAGTTAGAAAATAATAATTATTTAATTTTCAGACACAAGTAATATTTGATAATTTATTACTTGAAAAAACAGAAAAAAAAAGAATGCCGGTTTCCAGATTTTGCTCATTCCCAAGAACTTTTTTTCAATGAAAATGTCTTGTCTGCCTAGAATGTTTTTCCTGTTGGAAAAATGAAAAACCTTTTCAAGTGAAATTTGATCGCCCACTGATGAGCAAACTTTAAAAAAAAAATTTTTCTCTTTATTTTTAATAAATTTTCGATTCATCAATATACAAGCAAACTTTGTCTCTTTCCGCCATTTATTTCTTTTATTGTTAAAGAAAAAAATCGTATAAATGAACACGTCTTACGCAATTTATTTTTTTTTTTTAATTTTTCACTATGCATTTGTTTCATTAAGTATTTCTGTATGCATATTTTTTTATTAGCATATTGAATACGACTAGCATTTAAATAAAATGTTAGCATTTTTAATTGCTTATGCATTGTTGAGATTGGAAATCTGTTTTTTGACATTGCAGGTTTCTTTTGTTTTTTTGTTTAGAAAATAAATTGTGAACTGAGCTTTTTTTCTTCTTTAAATGAGTATGAAAATTGTAGGTAGTTGTTTAATTAACTTATATTGTATAACAAAATTGAACTAGAAGTTTTGTTTGAATTTTAAGGGAATTTTGATAATGGATTCCTAACTCTAACTTGCCTTTAAGTGTAATAGAGAAATTTTCAGAGATAGCGTTAATTTAATAACAAGTATTACTTTTCAAAATTCAAGACTGTATTACAGTTCTTGTTTTAAAGGCTCTCTGTGGTTGTCTTGTGAGATAATGCAATGGCCTACCATTAATTTAAACAGTGTTAATTTTGGATAGTCAAAAGATGTGTTAGACATGAGAAATATTCTTTGTCTGGTTTGTTAAGTGTTTTGTTCTTATATTTTAATTTGTAAATGTTTTAAAAGAATCTTTTATCCTGTGCTATCCGCCAGGATATATGTAATGAGATTAATACTATCTTCATTTGTCTCAAAGAAAATTTTTTATTTCTTGATAGAATCTTCAAACAAAGTTCTATCTTCTCTTGTTTGTAATTTAAATATTGTAATGGATTGTCATGTGAAATCCAAATATTTGGGTATTGTCACTATCCTTTGTAAATTGTATCTGTTTGGTTATTGCATTAATAAATACAGACATTTAAATCTGTTATTTCTTGTTGTCCATGCAAGAAATATAAGTTAAATGTTATTTAAGTATCTTAGGGTTACGGGTTTACCCAGATATGTTCTGATACTTTAATTCAATTATTGCTGGCTGTAGTTATATTAATCTGGCACTAATCTCTTATATTCACAACACCCTGTAAAATAAGTACTTATTTTATTTATAACACGTTTTAATGTATATTATCAGGAGAAAGAAAAACGCCAAGATAAGGGCCAATTTAATCCGTAAAACGAAAAAGCAACTTCCAATAACGTAAAAGGGGGGGGGGGGTAGAGATCAATTTATGTTACATAAAACATTGACAGACAGTCGTGTGTCATGTTTTATTGTCTTTTTTTTTTTAGTTTTAAAATTGCTAAATCAATTTTACAAATTGGAAGAAAATAGTCCACGTTTATTTTATTTAAGGGGGGGGGGGGTAATAGATTGAGATTGGGTTTCCAATAAATGGAAATAACTTTTTATCCATTGTGTGCACTCGTATATTTCACAAAAAGATTAAAATTTTAAAAACTAAACTCATCCTTTGATAAGTAAAAAAAATGAATCCGCTTCAATTGGATTATCTCACTGACTCTGCTTGCGTTTCGTCCTGATTTGGGATTAAAAAGAAAAATTGATTGGTGTTAATTGTATTTTTGTTTGTCCTAAATAACATTCTCATTTTAAACTTATTTTCTTTGTTGAAAATATAACTTTAATTCAACGGGCACATTTGGTTTTCTTTCTTACACCAAAAATAGTCTTACTTTTTTTAAAATGTTTTCATTCACAAAACGAACATTGTGGAGATTCTGAATAGAAACCTCATTTTTCTTCTTTTTTTTGGGGGGACAATTTTTTTTATTTTTTATTTTTTAACGTAGTTCTCCCCAAACAAGGCAGGCCGCCACTGTAGACATAAGGGGCTACTGAGAAGAAAGAAAAGGGGAGAATGTTAGGGGGGGGGGTCAACCTAAATTGGGATCTGCGCAGCGAGATGCCTGTTTACATTAATTTTAAATTTCTGCATGTCAGTACTGTCGGGGAAACAGGGGGCAGGGAGGGAGTTCCAGAGGCCAGCAGCACGAGGAAAGAAGCTATTTGAGTAGAAAGCTGTCCGGCATCTGGGGACCTCCACAGTGAATGGATGGGATTTAGTTGATTGTCGAGTTTAAAAAAATGCACATTTTTGTTGATTAAAACATTTCGAACACTATTATCGAAAATATACATTTTTTTGTAGTGATTGAAAAATGGGTTTTGTATATAAAAAAAACAGCCCCATCAATCATGTGCACACATTCCATGAACCTACTTTTGTACGTCGGGTTAGAGTTAGGGTGTACAAAATGCAGAATAAGTGCTACTGTGGAACGAACCGGTGACCGATGTATCAGCTCCTCTGGTTAATCATACATCTTACAAAATGATCACAGGAGAATCACCCGGTAAAAACGATAGTCAACATACCGACTCATCGATTTAATACCGGATGAATGAAAGTCAGACTCCACGAGCATGCACATCACACGATTACTCATTCCCTCCAGCAAACGATGTCACAACCAAGTATTCCTGGGCATTCATCTAGTATGGAAAATGCCTAGAATTCCGACCAATGAAATAATAATCACGAATAGTCCTTGATTAACTCCTTGACGAAAAACTCATCTTTGAACACTGCACTTTGACAGCAGTAGAATCCTGCTTGCACTACTGACCTTAAAAACTGCAGATCCATTTGCACTCGTTACTTCAAACTTCCTTTGCAGACCCGCTTGCAAACAATTTGAACTGACAGCAGTGCAGGTTCACTTGCACTGATCGCTTCAAGCTAAGCTATGCAAACTCACTTGCAACATGAGTACATATTCGTTTTCTTATCAATTTATCTCAACGATTTTTTTAAATTGATTCGCTCAATTATCTAGGGACAGGACCTTGTTGTGGGCCGTTTTACAACTTGCCACTCCTTAGTAACAAACCGTATGTTGTCAAAAACTGACGATGACTTTCCCCTTTTATTCCTGGCTAGTTTTTCATTCAACGGCTCGTTTCAACATTAAATCAATACATAGAAAATTCACCGAGTCAACACAGTATATAAGATCAAAGTGCAATATCCGTTTCAGCCAACATTATTGTGGCCTGAAAATTAACCGCCGCCATTTTTTATTTCCAGCTTGTCTTTTGTACTAGCTTGTCTAGTTTGACGTATAATCAGCGCCCATACGACGCCTGCACTGCATAAACCTGCATACATTCCATGCTCTCGAGGAACTGCATGACGGTTTCTGTTGCTCCACCCAGAGACCATATTAAATACTTGCCCAATTTATTTTTTAGTTTAGCAAACGGATGTTTGTTGTAGTTTTGGCAAACCTTAACAACCCACAAGTCCAGCTGTGACTAGCGATCTTGGTCAGCTGCTCCTACGCCTGGCTGCAACTAACGCTTCTGTTCCGGCTGACGTTCAAGTTACTTCAATCTGCTGATGACTTCGTCTGGCTGTCAACAACTTCATGCCTATCCAACAATTGACCCGACCAGCCCATGCTAACGTTCTTTTTTTCTGACCAGACACCGGTATTCTATTTGTCCGTCCCAGGACAAACCACTAACTACAAATTGTGCATTTCTACATGTCCTTTTCAGGATAACTTACTAACTAGGAGAGTAGAAAGTGGACTTTGGGTTTACTTTTAGCAGCCTCGTAACTCTTGCTTCCCTTATTTTGTCCTTTAGTCCTCACATTTCATGAGCGATGTTTCTGACAAAGGGGGAAGAATTACTGTTTTCTGGGTCGGAATCTATCCATCTAACACTTATTGTTGACTTGTTTTTGACCTTGATGCGGTAATTTTCTTTTAGCTCCTTACATCAATTGGCTTCATGTCTTTTCTGGAGCGATTTCCATAAAAAAAAAAAAAAAATTTTTAAACTGCAACAATTTAATGTGTTACCCATCCTTTCCAGGACAACTTTCTTTTTAATCTGCCCAGAAGTCATTCAACCTTGACGTCCATACCCGACCAACATTGATTGGAGGGAGCTACCAGATCTACCAAGCTGTTTTCTCTAATCTCAATGACATTCACGTTTTCACCACAAACATTGAGAGGGTAATTCATGACGCAGACAGCTGATCCAATTTATTTATCCATACCTTTATGGCCCAAATATCCTGACTATTTTATTTAGAACTGATATTCCTGTGTTTTCTCGTCTTTCTTTCTCATCGATGTATTTGTCTTGTGTCTATCAAAAGTTGTTGGAGCGACTTCCACTGTCACGTCTTGCAACATGCCTTTCATCCTTTCATCCACCTCAACACAGCACTATGAATTTTTATTTAACAAATATTTCTTTAAAAAAAAGAAAATCACAAAAGATAATGATACAATTTCTATTCCAAATCTCTGCAAATGAACTTTTTCATCTTTAAAATGTTTTTGTAGTGAAAAGTTTTGTTGTGTGTTTACCGTTTAAAATTTAAAAATATTTTTGGTGTAAAAAAAAACCACGGTAATTTTATAGAATAAGTCGTCTCCAATCAGGCGGTTTTATGGGTTCTTTAAATGGCCAGAGGACGATTTTGGCATTGAAAATCATCGCAAATAAGTAGTTTAGTTGTTACGTCATATAACGTCAAGGCGCGTGTGGGGTGAGGGGACTAATAGCTAAACCTAATCAGTTTGGAGACTGAGGTGATTCTATAAAAATACCAATTGTAGTTCGGTTGGCTAAAGCAAGCATGCTCCAACTTGCGCAGCGATACACGGGCGATTAGTGAATAATTGCATACGCGCATTTCCTAATTTTCACCCAGCTTGGTTCGTGTGCAAATACAACTGAGTCCCTGAACAAGATGCCGTAGAGATAAGATGCTATAACATGCTCTTCTTCTTTGCCAGGAATCGGCAAGACGAAATGGAACTCCAGAACTCTGAAGCCTGCCTGCCGAGAAAACTCGCCTTACATACTTATAAATAAAGTTGTTTTTATTATAATGAAGATGTTGGTATTTGACTTGGAACCAGGTGAATTTTTTTTTTCTTCAATTCAAGCCAGCTCAGTCAGATAAATATAGACACGGTCAACTCAACAAAATGATGGTTATATTGAAGTTTTTAGCTATGGCTGTCAAATATTTGCAAATAGTTTTGTCTCGCATTGCAACCGGCGTATGAGACAAAATAATATGCTGTATTTTGCCCTGTTCGAGTCTTGCGGATTTTTTTTTTTTAATTTTATTTTGCATTGCAAATATTAATTTGTTTTCTGATTTTTTTTTGGGGGGGGGGTATTAATTTTAATTTGTTTTGATGGCCATGTGGTAATTTATCATGAATTTAATTCCTGAAAGATGCTATACCAGCCTTAGAACTTAGTTTTCTAAATCTTTCTTTAGATTCAGCCATACAAACTTCCGATAACATTAGCAGCATTAGATGGTTGGCACGGCATGGCCTAAGCGCCAATCATCATCATATACATATACAAAGATGACCAGAAAACGCATTCAGTCGTAGAAACTAGATACCTGTGATTTCTGGAAAATCTTCAATAGTGTGGTGAACAATGGGCAATCAACAATTCTCCTGCTATCCAAACACAATGATGTCGTTTGCACGGCAACTGACAAGGCTGAACTATTTGCCCAGCGTTTCGCCTTAAACTCTCCTTTGGACTCTGCAAACCACTTCCTCCCAAATTTCCCATTGCGGACTGAAGCCACACTTGATGATCTGGTCATTACTTCATCTCATGTCCGGGACATCATAAAAAAACTTGACACCTTCAAAGCATGTAAGCCTGATCTATACCAGTAATAATAATAAAAGAATACTCTGTTGAACTGGCCCCTGTCCTCTCCAAATTCTACAACCAATGCTTTGCCGATCTTGTTCCCCAGATCGGCTGGAAAATTGTGGTACCAGTTTTCAAGAATTTTGGAGATAGAACTGATCCTCAGAATTATCGCCCCATCAGTCTACTCCCGCTCTTCGCTAAAATCTTTGAATCGTTAAACAATCTAGCGATAGTCCGTCACCTTGTTAATGCTAAACTTCTTTCTGACCATCAGTATGGATTTAGGCAAGCACGGTCTACTGCGGATATCCGAACGGTCAACTCCGAACGCATATACTATACATTGGACAATGCAAGTGAATCTAGGGTGGTAGTGATTGATATATCCAAAGCCTGGCATAAACGGCTTCTCATAAAAAATTCATATGGTATTACTGGACGAATATTTAATTAGATCCTTCCTAACCAAAAGAAAGATCCAGGCTGTTCTCGATGGCCGTTCATCCAAACGACATGACAAACACAGGTGTACCCCAGAGATTGATCCTTGGACCACGCTTTACTCTTGTCATGTGGGCAAAACGGACGCATACATATCCGAGGCAATAGCTGAATCCTTAGAAAGTGACCTCCAGTCTGTAGTGGAATGGAGTCATAAATGGATAGTAACATTTAATGCTGCTAAGACAAAGCTCCTTTCCTTCAATAACTACAAGAAACCTCTTACACCCTTGGATTGCCATGGCTAATAAAACTACCCGAGAATCTAACGTTCAAACTCCTCAGCCTAATCTTCAAAGGTAACATGAATTAGAACAAATAAATAGAAGATATTGCCAAGGCTGCTGCAAAGAAAGTGGGCTCCCTCTACCGTGCTAGTAAACTCCTCACACCAGACAGTATCCTATATCTCTACAAAGCCACCATCCGTCCATACATGGAGTATTGTTGTCACATCTGGGCTGGTGCACGATCCACTAGTCTCTCCTTCTTAGACAAGGTCAAAAAATAGTCTCTAATCTAATAGGCCCCTCACTATCCATCAAGCTCAGGCCCCTGTCCCATCGTCGCAATGTTGCATCCTTGTGCTTGTTTTACAAATACTTCAATGGCTTGTGCTCCGCTGAATTTGCTGCTCTGGTGCCCTCCTGATGTAAATACACTTGACCAACCTGTCAATCAGCTAAATCCGATCCATTCACTGTGGAGGTCCCCAGATGCCAGAGAGCCTTCTACTCCAATAGCTTCTTTCCTTGTGCTGCCGGCCTCTGGTACTCCTCCCTGCTTCATGTCTTCTTGACTGTACCGATATGCAGAAATTTAAAACTAATGTGAACAAACATTTCACTGCACAGCTCCCAATTTAGGATGACCCCCAAAACTTTCACCCTAATTCTCAATAGCCCCTTACATCTACAGTGGCAACTTGCCTTGTTTGGGGTGAACTATGTTAAAAGATATTTTTAAAAAATATTTGCGATAAAAGACAACTGCCAATGTTATTCCAAGCCCGAAAAAGAAGACATTACATTGATGGGTATTACTCGCCAGTTTGATTTTATTATTTGTTAATAATATTTGCAGAATTAAAATGCAAAAAAAACAAAAAAACATTTGAATTCTATTTTTATGGGAAAAAAAGAATTTTCAGAACTCATTCTTAACATAGAACATTCGGAGCAGCGTACCTTCTTTCGTCTAATTTCGTTCGTTTTTGTCAAATTCATTTTACATACGTCACGCATTTCGGTCGTATTTCCCGAAGCAGTTCTGTCTATTGTCATGATTACGACGTTAGTATGTAAAGATAAATTAAAATATATATGTATGTATGTTTATGCACTTCGTTGTTAGACATTCATTGTAAAATAGACATTTTATCATTGACGAAGTTGAAATCCCTTAGAATATATTTATTTACTCCTCTGCAGGAGTTAGGCACAAGGCCAGTTTTATCTTACTCCCACAAGTAAGATGTGACCACAGCTTGGGTCGAGTAAGTGGGGTTAAAAGCCAGCGCTCGAGAGGTGAGCACTCTGGCCATTTAAAAATTGCCTGGGCAGCCCTGTCGGCATTCCCCGGTAGGGGCGCCTCAAGCAGTAAGCAATAAACTTACTCCTCCCCAAAGAGGGGAGGCAAAGCCTGGGAGGGTGGACCTCCTAGAACTGCACAGGACAAACCCACAGACAGGTGGAATCAAGTCCCGAAGGACAAGATGACATCCGTCTATAGGGGTGCAGTATCCATCGGAACAGATACTACACTTACTTCCTAGCATGTGCCAGGTAAGTAGAATATAGACCGTAGTTTACGCTGCCTTTTATATGAGTTAATTGAGTTATATGACATGTCAAGCGTCGTTGGGACATCGACATCGTACATAATTTTGTTGTATACGACTGGTCTGAAAATTAATTTGCTTTGCATATGCATATTTCGGAAACAAATAGGGTTAAAAGGCAGTATAGAGTCCTGAACATAATGCGAAAAAAAATTGTGTATAGGCGAATAGTATGTAAACGATAGTTTCATTTATTTAACCGATAGATGTAGACCAGGCAGGTAAAGCTTTCCGAGTCGGAGTGGACCTGGGAGATGTGGTGACTCCTCAAAGCTTCCAAATTGGGACCTCTCCACCGGATGTAGTTTTTATGTCATACTTGGGGCGGGCGGGCTTTCAGTTTCACTTGCTATAAAATGAATGCCCGTTTTGGCGCCCGGACAGTTTGGCCTTTTGGCCGAGATCAAAGTGTAGTATCTGTTCCAGTGGATACTGCACCCATACTGGTATTGTCTTGGCCTTCGTGTCTTGATTTACGCCGGTCAATGGGTCTGTCCTGTGCAGTTCTGGGAGGTTAACTCCCTCCCAGGCTTTGCCTCCCCTCTTTGGGGAGGAGTAAGTTTATTGCTTACTGTCTGAGGCGCCCTGCCCAGGCAATTTTTTAAGAAACTCCGTACTCTTCCTCTAGAGTGCAAATTCCCACTTTCCGACCTTGTGTCACATTCTACTTTGTGGGACGTAGATAAATAGGAGTTTAACATTCCCGCAAATGAATTGCTTTCATTTTAGTTGAGTTCTGTCCGCGGCAAGGGAAGAGTTACCCCCACCCTCCAGTTAAGAATGGCTTTCTAAATTTGCCGGGGGTATGTTAAACTAAGTGCCTTTTTTTCTATAATCGTACCCTTGGCGTGATAAGCTACAATAATCAACACTTGTTTTGCGGAAATAAATTATCCAAGAACGAGGCGACCACTATTCTGAAACTTCGCCACGTACATCTTTAAAAATAAGAACATTTGAAAATCTTTTAAAAAAAATTTAATCTTGTTTGTTTTTACTAAAATAAAAATAATCCTTGTCTACAAAATAACAAGTCTGCAGAAAATCATAACCTTATTTTAATCGTTCACAGCGCGAACGAAGAGGTGCTTGTACAAAGAAACGTCCGTATTAAATTATCAATACCACACACACACACACAACAGTATTATATACTTACGCAGCAGATGTAAATAAGTATTCTCACCAAAAAGTAGGAAAAATGATCGAGTAGAATTTTAATTAAAAATAAAAATCAGTTTCATCGTATTTTGGTGAATGCAATTGATTTATTACTTGTTAATGACAGACTGGGTTATCTACCCCTGAATTTCATGTTTTTCGCTCGAATCAATGGCCAAACCGGATTAACCGATATAACGGATTTTTATTTTTTATTACAATTCTACTCGATAGTTTTTGCTAACTTTTGGTGTACAACCCTATTTTTGCTTGATACATAAGTATGTCAAAGTGTTTTCCGGTTAATTTAATTGGAACTTCGATTTTCATATGTACGCTTCTCTGTACAAGCACCGACAAAAAAATTATTTTAATAATTCGCATCAAATGTTATAGTTTACATAATAAAAAAATCAGTTTTATTTAAGAATACGTGAACGATAACTAGAAACTAAAAAAAAAAAAACTGAACACGTGGTGATTTCTATTATAGACGAAAAAAAATAGCTCCCGTTTTCATAATTTCTGTACAATTTTAAAATAATTACCACATTTTGAATTGCCATTTATTTAACCTGAAAATAATTAAATTAAACATTCTTAAAACGAAACCCCAGCTTCATCTTAAAAACGATTACTGTTTGTTGGCGATGTAAATATCATATTCGTAACTGTCAATTCGTAGTGGCTTTTCTAACACAATTTTAAATAGCTTTAAAAATTAGAAGAAAACAAACTTTGATGAGAGTTTTCGTTGAAGTATTTATTTACCAGTTTCCGACTGGAGCAAGGACGGTGTGTGTAGGGGAGCACTCTGAAAAGTTAAAAATAGCCGAGACATGATAGGTCGGCATCCCCTGGTAGGGGTGCCTCCTGAGTTAAAACAGAACCATATATCACTTCAGTCCAGGTTTTTAGTCCGAAAGCGAAAAGTAAGTGTTTACCACTAGGGTTCAGTGAAGTGTGAATCATCTAGGAATTTTTCAGAATAATTTCAAAATTCATCCCGCGATAAACAACATTTTAAATCGGTTTTGTGATATCGAATAAATTGTTATTATTTGGATTTTTATGTTTGCGATTTTTATTTTAGAATTAATTTTTGTTTCAACTTTTTGATTGGTCATTATTTTTGGCATCACATCTCCAGCAAAAAAAAAACGGCTTAAAACAATCCGCTGAGTTGACAAAAAGTTTTTTAAAAACTGACAATATGGAATTAAAATGAGAACTTTTTAAAACAATCTGTGAGATCATTACCCCCCTCTTTTCGTTTATGGCACGTCACCGGAGGCGGCCCTAACGGGGAATTACGACAAGTCTGTATTTATTTGCCTCTCCACGATAGTAGAGTTAGATACAATGTCGGCTTTTAAATAAGGGAAAATCCAGTCCCCTCCCCTCCCCCGAAAAAAACAACGGCACACTCGATTGTGACCAAAATTTAAATTACCTCAGTCTAGAAGGATTTCTCCCTCACTGACCGAGGAAAGAGATGAAGTATAATACCAGAACACAGATACTACACTTTGGTCCTATTCAAAAAAAGGTCAAGATTTTGCACTTGTATAGAGTGCCCTCCCCCCTAAACTGACCTTATGCCTAACCTTGTTGCAGTGGGAAGGTAAACAGTAGACCGGTTCTATTTCTAAACCCGATCGGCGGTTCGCAAGCATGACGAAACAACTCGGTTGACTTGTGAACAAATGAAATCAAATCTAAAAAGCGATGAGACATAAAATTATATGTTTGTTAGAAAGACTTTTTTCTACATGAGAACGTGTGAACATTCGGGATTTAGGAGCACAACTATTACTCCTATTCGCCAGTTTAAAGGCTTCAAAATAACGCTCAAATCTCGAATACGCAGATATTTTAATCTATTATTAATAGATTTTTAAAAAATGGTTGCTATCTGTTTACATCGTAACTCTTTGAAAGTGATTTTGAAGTCTTTAAACTGGCGACTATCGGTAAGGCTGGAAGTTTAACGGCAAAAGTCGATTGCTACTTATTTCGCACTGTGCTCCTCGCCCTAACCAAAGGAAACACGAATGTCTTTTGTTAAATAAGCATTACTACCTAACCGTTACATAATCATGTATTTACTTACCTTAACCTCGTGAAAAGAAAAAAAAGGTATCCCTTCTTGTGGTTCGTCGAACGTAAAACCAAACTTCTTTTGTCTCTTTGATGCTGAAAAATGTTGATAAATTTAAATTACCCCAAGAGAACCTGCGTTTTCTTTTTCTTTTTTCCGATTATCATCCAAGACTAATGTTCAATCAATTGGGAAAAAATAAAGTTATTAAAAATATTGATGATGACTCATTATCCGCTTTGTTGCTTGCAGCTGGTGCTGATGATGATTATGACGACGACGACGATAAACGTCGATATTTTACTTCGTTAATTGTGTGTACTCATCCGTAGTGTGTAGAGAAATGTTGTTATGTTTGAGGTACTCGGGCACTCATAGGTCGGCAGACCATGTGGCATGTAAAGATGTTTGGGTGTGTTTCAGAAACGAGCGCACGTGTCGTGGTACCTTTCATTATACACGTACATAGCAGACTGCTGCCGGTATTCTTTTAATTGTGTGCGAGAAAAAGAAAGAGAGAACCAACTGAAACTCTCTTCTTCTTCTTCTTCTTCTTCTTCTTAAAAAAAAAAAAAAACGGATAGCGGGCACGGCTCATCTGATAAACATTACGCGTTGTTTAAGTTTGCCACGTTTGTTGAAAAAGTCGCCTTGTTGTCCCCTCGACACAATTGCATCTGTAGGGGCAACAAACGCATACCCCCCCCCCCTCCTGGTGCAATAGGGCAGCTACTATAGAGCTGGATAGTCCTTGCTATGAATGCCACAACTAGTAGGAAGATCTGACATTGCCCGGGATTTCGCCCATCCCACAAGACCGTATTACGCCATTTATTTATTTTTATTTTTACATTTTAAATATTCAATTTTTGATATGGGGCTCAATGGTGTACTCAGCATAGATTTGGTAGGAGGGGGTGTAAGTGAAGTGACATTAATTGAAATTTCGGTAAATTTATAGTCTTATAGGATTGACATGTAGCCCAATTCTATAATATTAACTGACCAACTGCATGGGCGAAAACACACAAGCCACGCCTAAAATTTCCATTAAAAAAAAAGAAATTAGATTTTTCTTACAAAAACCTGGCTCCCAGCGCCATATTTACAAAAAAAAATGGCTATTGAAGTATTATTTGGTAAAGAATAACAAAGGCTGTATGAGGAGAGATTTTGGCATATGTTTATTCGGTGAGGTTCTAGGGGCGTTCGACCCCTATGTAGTTCTTGCGTGTTAATACACAGATGGTTAGTGTAATAAAAACTGGACGCCGAATATAACTTAAGGATAAGCTTTATTTAACCATTTGTTGCTTAGCTAGACAAATAGTGTTTTAACATTCACTCTTAATATACACGAATGTAGAACATTCCATTATTACTCCAAGGGGGAGACAGGCATCAATTATCTTTGTTACTACATTCTCCCCCATCTATCTTCTTATTCGTAGGGAACAAAATCATCCCATCGACCTGGCCTCCTGCGGGTTCTTTGAGGGCGTCTTGGTTGTTCGTGCCCGACATCCATTTCTAATCTAGGCTCCTCGGGACCTGACGACGTTTCGGGACTGTCTTGTGTTGCTGGTTTAGGGCTAAAATATCTTGCTCCAAATAGCTCTCGTTTTCTACGGCGCTTCGGTCGCTTGGTGTCTGAAGATTGAGTATCTGTCTCAGATATTGGGTGAAACCGCTTTCGTGGTACCCATCTGTCGTCCGAACTAGAGTCAGAGACGACTCTGTTAGTATATTCAGATTCGTTTTGTTGGGACTCTGAACTTGACGTATCTGGCACACGATCACCTAAGAGGGTCGGACTTGTTCCACGAACCGGAGCTCTATATCCATCTGAAGCAGTTCTACGTTCATATACATTTCCTGCTGGGGCTAGATCCCTTAAGGAGACAGTAGATTGCCTTCCTTCTGAATTTCTGACCAGTGCATACTGAGGGTTCGCTTCGATTAATTGTACCTCGCTTACCAATGGGTCATGTTTACTATGACGAACATGACGTTTTAATAAAACTGTGCCAGGTTGTGCAAGCCACGAGGGAAGTGATGTGCCTGCTGAGCTTCGTCGTGGGAACGAGAAGAATCTCTCATGTGGGGTAGCGTTTGTCGCTGTACATAATAGAGTCCTAATAGCGTATAAGGCCATGGGGATGAGACTTTCCCAATCGGAGATCGGACTATTGCGATTTGCTGCCGCCAACTGTACTGTCTTCCATATTATACCATTGTATCTTTCGCACTGTCCGTTTCCTTGAGGATTGTGAGGAGTTGTTCTACTTACAGCTACTCTTCGTTCATGCAGAAACTGCTTGAGTTCGTCCGACATAAAAGCAGACCCACGATCTGAATGTATATATGCAGGCACTCCAAAAACGGCAAAAATGGAGCAGAGGCCTTGAATTACTGTTGCAGCCGTTACGTCTGGGCAGGGGATGACGAACGGAAATCTTGAGTACTCGTCTATTATTGTGAGCATGTATTTATTTTTAGTTTTAGAGGGTAAAGGGCCCTTAAAATCCAGGTTAAGTCTTTCAAAAGGCTGTGTGGCCTTAATGAGTGTTGCTGGAGGAGGTTTGTAGAACCTGGGCTTATTTTCTGCGCATATCCGACAAGAGTTCGTAATTCTTTTTACGTCTTCAACAGAATATGGCAAGTTTCTGCTCCTGACTACGTGAATCATTCTTGTGATACCTGGGTGACACAATTCCCTGTGTATATACTGAAGATCATCTGAGCCAGTTACCAGGCCACACACCCTTGAAAGCGCGTCGACCGCGGCATTCTCCTTACCAGGGCGGTAAGTGACGTCAAAGGAGTAGCAAGAAAGCTCCATTCTCCATCTCGCTATTTTCTCGTTTTTTATTTTACTCGTTGTTTTTGGGTTAAACATAAACGAGACCGACTTTTGGTCAGTGATTAATTCAAAATGTCGGCCGATTAAGTAATGCCTCCATTTTCGTAATGCCTCAACTATGGCGTACGCTTCTTTTTCTATTGCAGAGTGTCGTCGCTCGGATTTCGAAAGTGTTCTTGAAAAAAAAGCTACAGGACGACCGGATTGTCTCAGTGAGGCAGCTATCGCACAGTCGGAGGCATCCGTCTCAACTAATAGAGGGATAAAAGGATCCACAGCAGAAATGGCAGACTGAGCAATGTTCCTTTTCATGTTTTGAAATGCTCTGATGGCGGAACAGGACAACGGAAAAGTAGATACTTGTGTCAATGGGTGTATTTTTTCTGAAAAAGACGCAACCCATTGGGAGTAGTGAGCAAACATACCGAGGGCTCGTCGTAAAGAGGGCATGTTTCCAGGGATTGGTAATTCCATTAGCGGTTTCAGTCGCTCGGGATCCGGCGTCATGGTGCCATTTTTGACAATGTATCCCAATAATTTGATGCTTTTCAAGTTGTAGGAACATTTTTCACTGTTCAAAGTCAGATTATATTTCTTGACGGCAGCCATGAATCGTTTAAGGTTGTGGTCATGTTCAGCTTGGTTATGTCCGCATACTGTGACATTGTCTATATATGCAACAGTACCCTTCAATTTTTCATTGGAGATTATTTCATCTATTACCCTCTGGAAGCTAGCCACACCATTTGTTATCCCAAAAGGAATTCGGCAGAACTGATATAGGCGACCGCAGGCCTCGAATGCCGTGTAGGGCTTATCCTCTGGCTTGATAGGTACCTGATGGTAGGCACTTCTGAGATCTAAAGTACTGAAAGTGTGATATTTTGCAATATTAGAAATCATTTCGTCAATACGAGGCAGTGGATAGGCATCGAGTAATGTGTATCTGTTGATGGTCTGGGAATAGTCAATGACCATCCTTTTCTTGTGATTTTCAGTGGCTGTTACGAGGACCTGTGCTCGCCATGGAGATTCACTTGGCTCTATAATTCCTTCCTTAAGTAGTTTTGTTACTTCTGCTGCTATGAACTGCTTGTCCGTTTCTGAATAGCGTCTTGATTTTATTGCTATTGGTTTGCAGTCAGGAGTTAAGTTTGTAAAAAGTGACGGGTGCCGCACTTTGACAGCTGCTAGTCCACATACGCTTAGGACTGGCTTGGGGCCACCAAAAGGAATTTCAACGCATGAATGTTGTTTTAGAAAATTGTGACCCAAAATCACTTCGCAGCAGAGGTTTTTCATTACTGATAATTTGATCCCTTGATAGGAGTTTCCTTTTAGTTTCAGGTTAACCATGCAATATCCAATTACATGGGACGATAAAGATGAATTTGCCATTGATATTTGGTTGGAACAAGGAAATATTTCCCATTTATTTGCTTTTACAATTCTGGCATTAATAAAACTTTCGGAACTGCCTGTATCAATAAGCGCATGAATAGTCAATCCATTGATTTTTACCCTCACGATTGTTTTTGAGAGGCAGCCGGGGAATGCAGCTGATATTGTAATTGGTGCTACAGTAGCAAGAGTAGCCGAACGTTTTTTTTGAGAAGCTGACCGGCAAACTTTCGAAAAATGTCCCTGCTTATCACACTTGTGGCATCTAACATCTCGAGCCGGGCAGGACGAACGAGCATGTATACGAAGGCCACAAAAGTAGCATGTGGATCCAGCTGAGGCGGCAGTGATAAGTTGTTCGTGATCGTTAGAAAGGGGGGTGGCAGCATCTTGGACAATGGAAGAATTTTGAACATGCAGAGGAGGGGCTACGATAGCAGCTCCCAAAATATCGGGTTGTAAATAGAAGACAGACTGCTTCTGTGCCATGTCCAACGTTAGAGCTTGTTCATAAGCTGTTGGTAAGTCTAGGTTTTTATTCTCTAGTAGTCTTTGTCTTATTTGGTTGGACTGTATTCCATTAATAAATGCGTCCCTGATAAAAACATCTCTCGCTTGGTTCGCAGTTAAGGCTGTAAATTCACACTCGCGACTTAACGTCTTTAGAATCTGAAGGTATTGTTCAAGGCTTTCTTCTGGTTGTTGACGCCGGGTAGCAAGTAAATGTCTAGCAAAAATAGTATTTTTTTTCTTTACAAACATGGCTTCTAAAATGTCCACCGCAGTTTCATAATTTTCACATTCAGATAAATTTCTATAAATAGCAGTAGAGACATGATGTAAAAGAAGGGTATATTTCTCAGTACCTGTTAAAGCCGCGTTTGAAGATAACTGTAGAGCTGTAAGGAATCCTTCGAACATTTTTCTCCAATGCCGCCATTTGTCAGTAGATTCCGAGTCGGCCGTATCAAGGTCTAGACGATCGGGTTTCAAGTAACGTTCCATAACGAATGGTTAAATAAATTGTAATAAAAACTGGACGCCGAATATAACTTAAGGATAAGCTTTATTTAACCATTTGTTGCTTAGCTAGACAAATAGTGTTTTAACATTCACTCTTAATATACACGAATGTAGAACATTCCATTATTACTCCAAGGGGGAGACAGGCATCAATTATCTTTGTTACTACAGTTAGTATATAATATATCACATCCTCCTTGTTTAATAGTGTTTATATGAGTGTATGGAAATCGGAGCCGCCTGATTGATTGGGATAGATGTAGGAGTATATTGAGTGATTATGTTTGTTTTTTGTTTTCTTTGGTGGTTAGTAGATTGTTATTAAGCGGGTTTTTTTGTGTTTTTTTTAGTATTGTCTGTTTTTCAATTTTCAATTAGTTCCAGAAAGCATCTTTTTGAGTTTGGGCGCGAGAATAGTTTTAATCACCGAAGTGCAACAACCTGTGCTGGTATTTGTTGAATAGTCATAGACTTTTTCTGCAATGTTTATGGTTTACATGGAGCCCTTGAATCTGGTCAGCATATTTATGAGTCGTCCAGATCTAGTGCGGATTGAGTTTCTTTGTATCTGGTCTTCGTTTGGTGTGATTTCTCTATCTATGGGTTGGGGGGGGGGGGCTGCTGCCGTCTGTATTGGGTTGGTCATTACATGGTACCGTTCTTAGTGTTGGATCAGCAAAGTGTACTTTTTTCTTCACTGTTGGTATTAGTACAGCACGTAGGTGAGTACGGTTACTGCGGAGTCTTGTTCCAGTTTACCATCCTTCTGGACAATGGTTCCAGGGTGCCACCATGAAGTATTATTTGGTAAAGAATAACAGAGGAGAGATTTTACATACGTTTATTTGTTGAGGTTCTGAAGGCGCTTGACTCGTTAGTAGTTCTTGTGTGTTAGTACAGCGATGGTTAGTATATAACATCACAACAGCTATTACGTGATATGCTTTCAACATTTCCACATATTTTACCCCATAAAGCATGAAAAGAAAGGTAGGGAACTTGTTGGCACATGTTCCCCTACAATAAAAAAAAAAGTATGGTGCAATTCACCAAAAAGCAAACACATTAAAAATTGGGACAGGATGTAGTCTAGACAGCGAGAGGCCAAGAGCCTTAAAATCAGCCCACGCAGTTTGCGGAGGCGCATATAGGGCAACCAATTAAATTGGAGGAAAGCCTGTTGCTAGGTGAACGAAAGGCCGTAGAGAATAGCGGGAAAAGTCTGGCAAGGGGAAACACGAAAAGACAGATTTCAGGAGCGGACAAGAGATTATGTGTCAAGATTTGGTGCTCACACAGCAGTCAAATCGAAACAATATATCCCCGCACGCAAAAAAAAACAAAACAAGAAGGGATTTAAAATTTATCGGCTGAGAAAAATACAGCGACGATCTTACCACTGTCTATCGGACATCACAAGAAAAAAATAAAACCTAGTCCGACAAAGTTGACCACATAGACGAAGTCAACAGTTTCCTTTCTGGATATGAAATTACATATATCTCGCCACACTAAAAAAACTATCTGTGATAATATCTTCCACACAGCGTGTCAACTATTACACAAGAAAATACTATAAAAGGTATGTGGCTTATGGAAAAAAAAAATTCCATATTTTGATTCGTCCAAATTTGAACTTTCTGTATTTTTTTCTCATACATGATCTCACTTTGGAGTTAATATCCAATATCCTGACTGATCAATCATTCTCGGTCTTAACAAAACCAGCCCCGTTATCAAAAACTCCACTAGAGCGGAGCAGAACTTTTCGTTGACCATTTTGAAGTTATAAACACTTGTTATGTTTGCATAATATCGCCTTTTTTAATTCTTACAAGTGTCTTATTTTTATGTTTATAAATTGTGATTCTAATGTGTCCCATTTTTTTTCTCCCATGATTACTTGCTTGTCTCCTTTTCATCGTTTTAATGAAAAAAAATAAATAAATAAATAAAAGTCGTGTTCACTAACAGCAAGTCTAACACAAAGGATAGGAGACACATGGTGTGAGAGGAGCAGGGGTGTTTACAACCTTACACATTATTAACATTTGTGGCTGATTTACACATTTGTAACATTAGTATCAAAGTATCACATTTATAACAACTATGTCCGCTGCACCTCGGCGATTAAACCCATTTTCGCACCCAAACTCAAAAAGGTGTTTTCTGGAACTAATCAAAACGTAATTTAAGCTCAGATTTTCGTTGAAATCAGCACACAAAACCAGAGGACAACATTTTCACCTCCCTCGCCCTCGTAGAGCTTGGAAGGCTGCCACTATTCAACTCACACACACATGCTTACGCACCCTGCTGAGAAAAAGTGGCACACACGCAAATGCCTTCACTGTCCCAAAGTGGTCAAGAGACGCCTTATCAATTCTTAACTCACGCGTGTGCGCACACACATTCGTACACGTACGCACCCTGACAAAAAGAGGGCAAACACTGATGGGTTCTAACGCAAAGCACCACACAAACGTCGACACTGTCACATGCAAATACATACTTATAAATTACAGGCAGAAACACATACATTTTATTACTTTTCTAACTGAACATTTCAAATGAACAATTACTTAGATAAAATCTCTTATAATTTTGTATATATATAAATATCTTGGGAAATGAAAAAGGAAAAACCAAGAGATATTTTTTATATATTCATCAACGTTTCGTCTTTATTGTAAGACTTCCTCAGGATGATAATTTTAAGAACATCGAAATATTGGGTTGACATGATGGGTTGATAAGGAATCTTGTGTTCTTTAAATAATGTCTTATTCTTTCATTCAACTTAAATGGTGTTATGTGCTTGTACTCGTTTATCTCTGCTTTCTAATACTTTTATAACATCAAATATAGAGTTCATATTTTTTTTTGTAAGCATCTATTAGGAATTAAGAATAAGAAAAGAGGCAAAATACCTTCAAAGCATATTTAAGATGCGATATTAATTTAAAAGAAAAATCGTAACAGATTTTCTTTTTTTTCTTCTTATAAACTTTCATTTTAGTTTATAATATTATTATAAACTAAAATGAAAGTTTATAAGAAAAAAAAACGACTGACGGTATTTTGCCTCTTTTCTTATACTTTTATAACAATTTAAATGTAAGCGTAGATCTTCGCATTTTCTCTAAGTCAACATCTTACCAAGCTAGGGTCCACGCTGCTACAGTCTTAACCCTCTCATGACACACTCGACATTTCCCGGAAATCAATGAGGATGTAGCAATATTGGAAGATAGTCAGCCATCTTGAATCATTAAGGGTCGGCTTGTCGCAATGTATGATGATGATTATCAGTGTTTGGAATGTAGCAAATGTAGCCTTGTTGATGCTGCGGGTAGAATCTGAGCTGCTGCAGAAAAATGTGTCAAGAGAGACAAAATTATGTCTATTTCTATCACATGCGCCAAAGCTGTCGAAGGATTAACTTGTTACTAAACGTGCTGAGTTGTAAATGGGGCACGACAGGGCCTTCACCCTAAATAAGTGTTTGTATCAATTATAAAAATCGTTGGGAAAAATGCACACTTGTTGGAAGTGAATCTGCAAAGATGGATCAAAGTAGATAGATTTGTAAGCGAGTCTGCAAAGTTGATTGAAGTAATGGGTGCAAGTGTCTCTGCACTGTTGTTGAAAGTGGTGCAAGTGAGTCTGCACTGTTTGAAGAGATGAGTACAAGTGAGTCTGCAAAGGTTGTTTGAAGTGACGAGTGCAAGTAAATCTGCAGTGTTGTCGGTGTGCATTATTTTCAAAGTAATTCAAAGAGACAACTACACTGTGTCAGAGTGCATCATTCGAAGTTGATGAGTCCTTCATCAAGGAATTAACGAATGTTTAATTGTCGAGATCAGTGGTGCAAGCAAGTCTGTACGGCTGTTGAAGTGCAATGTCTGTTAGTGGGTCTGCAAATTTTAAGAGAAAAATGCAAGTGGGTCTGCATTGTAATTGGTTGAGATTCCAGGTATTTTGTACTGCATGACTGTTCGGAAGTTGTGAATGTTCATTGTATCTGACTTTTATTCATCAGGTATTAAGTCAATGACTCACTTGTTTTGGGCTGAGTCATCATTCAAAGCCATGGTGGCAGTATTGAAACATCACCTGCTGTCTTGAATCATTAAGGATCGCCTTGATCATCAATTATGTTTGGTATATCGCCTATGATCTAGAATCATTAAAAGAGTCAAGGGCCTCTTTAGTGATGTTCAGTATGACTTTCATGGTTTTCGTTCAACTGCTGATCTTTTAACTGTTGTAACTGAGTGGATCTGTCGGTTTATGGATAATTTAGGAGAGGGAAGAGCCATTGCGCTTGATATTTTGAAGGCGTTTGCCAGAGTGTGACATTCTGGTCGCCTACACAAACTTCAGGGTTATGGTATTGGTGGTGAGGTTCTTGACATTATTAGGTTTTTTCTTTCTGATCGAAGCTTACGAGTAACTTTGGAAGGTGTCTCTTTATTCTCCTTTCCTATCAATGCTGGTGTTCATCAAGGCTCTATTCTAGGCCCAACACTGTTTCTTCTCTATATAAATGATCTTCCAGAGAATATTGTTAAGAAAATTAATATCTATGCCGATGATACCACTCTCTATTCTGGTGTTGCTTTTCGCCCATCTCCCTCGGATCAGTCGAAATATGCAGTTGATCTAAAAGTTGACTTGGGTTCAGTTGTGGATTGGAGTAGAAATGGCTTGTTTCATTTAATCCAGTTAAGACTCAGCTCGTGTCTTTCAATCGTAGGTGTGTCCCTTTTCTTCCTGAGATTCTCATAGATGGCTCTGCTTTTGAGGAGAAATCGACACTGAAACTTCTTGGTCTTTCTCTCTCATCAAATCTTTCTTGGAATCATATATTAGATCCATTACTCTTTCTGCTTCTCATAAAGTCGGTTCTCTCTACACCTGAGGCTATTCTCTATTTCTACAAATCTACAATCAGACCATGTATGGAGAACTGTTGTCATATTTGGGCTGGTGAATCTCTGTCCCATTTGAGGGTTCTTGATAAGTGTCAGAAACGTGTCTGTAATTTGATCGGCCCTACCCTTTTTTCCTCTGCCCTTCTCAGACGTGGTTGCTAGTCTCAGTCTTTTCTATAAATACTATTATAGCATGTGTTCTTCAGAATTATGTGATCTATTCCCGCTTCTTTTGTTCCAGCTCGTTGGACTCGTTGGTCTAGCGGTCTCCATCAATTCGCTGTTTTTATACCTCATTGGAATAAAGCTTCCTATTCCAGTAGTTTCTTTCCAAGAACCACAGGCTTGTGGAGCTCTCTTCCTGCTGACTGTTTTCCTCCTACCTATAATCTTGGTCTTTTTAAGACTAAGGCTAATAGTCATCTCCTGTCTTTGCGATAGTCATATTTGTTCTTGTTAGCTGTTTACATCAAGTGGCTTCATGCCTTGTCTGGAGCGATTTCCATAAAAAAAAATTTTTTAACTCACATTCCATGAGCGATGTTTCTGACAAAGGGGGAAGAATTGTTGTTTTTTGAGTTGGAATCTATCCATCTGGTTAGTTTTTGACCTTGAAGTAGTATTTATTTTCTTTAGCTCCTTATATCAAGTGGCCCCATGCCTTGTCTGGGGCGATTTCCATAAAAAAAAAACTTACCTTGTTTGAAAAACAAGTTAAAGTTTTAAAAAATTATTATAATTAGTATTATTATTACTTTCTCTAACTCCTTAAGATCAAAGTGTAGTATCTGTTCCGATGGATACTGCACCCCATAGACTGGTATTGTCTTGGCCTTCGGGGCTTGATTTATGCCGGTCTATGGGTCTGAGGAGTAAGTTTATTGCTTACTGCCTGAGGCACCCCTACCGGGGAATGCCGACAGGGCTGCTCAGATAATTTTTAATGGCCAGTGTGCTCACCTCTCGGGCGCTGGCTTTTCAAACCCCACTTCCCGACCCGACCTTGGGTCACATCTTACTTGTGGGAGTAAGATAAAACTGGCCTTGTGCCTAACTCCTGGAGAGGAGTAAATAAAAACTCCCTAGGAGTATCTCGTTACAATGTTAAGCCACTGTTTTTCCTTCTCTTTGCGTTCTGGTTCACTCTTTACTTTCCTTCTTTTTCTTTTCCTCTTACTAAAGCAACGCTAACAAAGTGGAAAGGATAATCATTGTTTACAAAGACGTCTGCGAAAATCAAAAGACAAACAAGAAAGACATGAAAAGCTTACACCAAAGTGTTAATCCTGATTTAACAAACCAAGTTTTGAATCCTCTCGTTTACCAAAAGATGAGTTTACAGCCAACACCTCAACGTTGCCACTACAGAATGTTGGAGAAAAACAGCAAGAGTTTGTTTAGCTGATATCCCAATGTGATGACTAGAGACTACATAATGAGTTTCAATAATAATAATAATAATAATAATCCAATCCCACCAAGGTTAGTACGAATGTACACCCACTCACACTGAATACTCATATTAATGAACATTTAAAACTTATCTAAGTCTATGCAATACAATACAATTGAAAGTTTTAAACAAATATTTTTGTTGTACCGCTCCTTTTGAGTGCATGCTGTTGTAGATATAAAAAAGTTAATTAGCCTTGCTATTCAACAGTTCACTCAAACAACTTTGCTTCTTTTTTTTACAAATACAAGAATTATACCCTCTATCTCATTCTATTTTTTTAACACCAAAGATGTAGAGAATTTTGTGGATAAAGGAGCTCTGGTCAACCTAGGAATTTGCAGGACAGTCCCGATCTCATTATCTTTGAATAGTTGAACTCAGAACTTTAGGGTGTCTTGAGATTAACTCGTTTTCACAATGTCTTGAACTTTGGGGTCAAATTGTGTCTTTCATTCTTAGTGGCATTTCCTCTCTTATTCAAGCAGATTTCGTCGTTACAATGACTAGAATAATACAGCTATCACTTCGTCTCTTTCTGCTTCCCTGAACTTCTGAATTGCATCAGCCATCCTGCTCTTCAACCACAAAACTGTAAGATTCAAATCAAATTTTTATACAACAGCGAGAATCTGACCTCAATTTCATTCATACTACTACAACACTCTTTCTTTTCCTACTAAACATGCTTAAGACAACAATCTACAATAAGTTGAAAAGAAAAAGTCTGTTCACTTAAAATCGTTTCGGCATTCAGAGAAATGTTTAACTAATTTTTCTCCTCTAGAACTTTCTAATATTTCGTTTCTCAAGACCCCTCTAGTTCTTTCTCCATTTTCATGTGCCTCTCTTTCTTTTGTTCTTTTATACAATGTAAATCAAGCATTTGTTGTTCTTGCAATGTTCGCCTAGTAACGAGTCCGGTTTATTTATTGATAACTTAATTTTCCAAGCCAGTAGTTGCTTGAGAATTAATTGTTGGCTTTTTTTTTCTTATTGTGTGAGGTCTTCGATCACGCGACCATGGGCAATCAACCCTCGATTGATTTAGCCATGTGGTCATCGATATAAAAAGTATGACTCACAAGTCCACTTCTTCGTTTCTGTTTGTCATTATCCTGCTCTTCCTTTTCCATTTTTGGGTTTAGTCTCTATTTACTTGCTTCCCCACGAGGGGAGTTAGGCACAAGATCGGGTTTTAATGTGGGGAAAATCCAGCTCCCCCAAAGAGGAGCTCCTCAACATCTAATCGTCTCCTCATCACCAACGCTAGTTCTGTCGAGGTGCCTTTGAGACATCTATGTGGTTAGTTGTTACCACACGTCCATATCAGTTATGTTCGACGTTGTCCCTACAAATATCGGTAAATCTGCTTTTTCATATCTCCGAGCACTCAGAATTTCTTAAATGTGTTCAACATTTTGTATATTTACTTGTAATATAAAAAAATATATAGGTTATCGCCCCTTGGTTAAGAAGTTAGCCGCAAGGTGGAGACAAAGAAGTACCAGTAGCAGAACCACATTGGACACTGAGAGAAGCAGTGGTACCTGTAACTGCAGGGTGTCTCGTTGCCTCCAGAAAAAGATAAGTACCCTATATGCCATTTTAGACTTTGACGAACATTTGTCTATTTCGACCACCTTTACATCAACTGCTAAACCCAATTTTTGAGCAACTCTGTTCCTAGTTTTCACTGTTTCTACCATCCAGTACATGCGTGCATAAACCTTTTTTTACTATGTTTATCTGTTCCTTTAAACGAGAAATCGAGTAATCATAATAAATCCACTTATATTGTTATAAGCACGGTTTTTAGTTCTTTCTTGATTGCCTATTTTATCTGGGTATAACGGCAATTAAGAGATAGATAAATAGCTTATATAACCATAAAGACTTTCTAAAACTAAACATTTATTGTATGAGTAATTTTTGAAGAAATCCCTATATTTCTTATATACTTAAATTTGATGAATTTGTAGGAGTTCGTATACCAGTGCTTTTTTCAGCAAAATCCGAGTATCTGGATTCAAACTTTAAAAACAGCTACACACATATCTAAATAAACATGAAGAGATGATTCCCAGAAGAAAAAAATACATAAACAATGACAAGTGTTTATTTGAATATGAGAAAGAAATGTCACCCGTTTGATTGTTTGAATCATAAAAAGTGAGTTTGCAAAGCCAGTTAAATAAAAAAAAAGAAATAATCCAAAATTCGTCTCTTTCTGATCGCTATATCTCCTTCTCGATTCGAACTGTTGTCCTCGTCTTGGTGTTATTTTGTTAATGTCACCTCATGGCCTGTATCCAGCGTTCAACATACCATATCGTATTTAGATCCACACGCATTTGAAATAAAGACGTCCACTTTGTGATTTTTGGTGCCCATGTATTGCCGCACCAAAGTAAATATTTTTCTTCCTCATTCCATTGCTGTTGGTCAGGAGAAGCACGCAACACAGCTTTCAATTGGTGATGGATCCATTCTATCATCTTGTTAGAAGATGGATGATAGCTAGTCGTATGGATACGTTTAATTCCTAAAATCCTGGAAAGTTTCTGGGAGAAATACCATTCAAACTGTCCACCACGGTTGTGGGAACTCTGTAATGTGGTAACCAGCCCGATATTAGGCTTCGTGGTACAGATTCGGCCGAAATGTCATTTAAGGGAATGGCTTCAGACCACCGTGTAAAGCACTCTATACAGGTCAAGAGATAAATAAATCCCTGATTGACTGGCCATGGTCCAACAAGAATGTTCCAAGATGTGCACGGATATGCTTGTGCACTTTTGACTTTTGGCAGGATACGCAGGAACGTGTCCAGGCAGTGATGTCGCACCTCAGGCCAAAAAAATCTAGCTGAAATCAGCTTTACTGTGTCTTTGAGTCTGAGGTGTGACAGATTGTGGAGGGTATCAAGGATAACCTGACAATGAGTTATTGGAACAAGAGAGCGAGTTGAGTCTGTTGAGGTTTCACAGATGATCTGTATGTCAGAAGTGGGCACAAGCAGGTATGTTAATTTGCCAATTGCGAATTTAGGTGAAGAAAGATCCAAAGTGTCCAGATGTGACTGATCTAAACCCATTTTTTGTAGATCAATATCCGAAAGTGATGACAGAGAATTAACAGGAAGTCAAGACACAGCGTCTGCCGCTACATTCTGTTCCCTGGAGATATGTTGGATATCCCTGGTAAATTGCGAAACGAAATCCAAGTGGTGAGTTTCACGAGGAGAATATTTGTCTGGCTTTGTCAGTGCGAACGTAAGTAGATGGTGATCAGTGTAGGTCACAAATTGACAGCCTTCAACTGAATGCTGAAGGTGTTTCACTGCGAAGTCGATAGCCAGGAGTTCACAGCCAAACATGCTGTAATGTTGTTCTGTCGGCTTTAACTGTCTCAAAAAATAGAGGTTATAGTTGGTGCTGCTGTTGCAACACTGCACCTACAGCAGTACCCGATGCATCAATGACAACTGAGAATCAGACAAAAGATGTGCAAGTAAGAATATCTTAGCTAGTTTTTCCTTCACTTTGTTAAAAGCTTTCAGCTGATTATTATTTAGCGTAATCTGCTCGTTTTTCTTCTTTCTGCTATGTAACCGGTCAGAAAGAGGCGACAAAAGATCCGCGTGGGATACAGTGTCTGTAGTAATTTAGTGCTGTAGTTGGTGAAGTTAAGTGGGTAGTTGATGGTCTTATAGAGCCTTCATTTTTTCAGGTAAAGGAGATATACTTTCAAGACTGAGATTGTGGTCCAAGAAAACTAGTGACAAAGCACCAAAATCACATTTACCAGGGTTAATCTTCATCTGGTATTGCTGAAACCGTTCAAACAGTAGACGGAGATGAGTGAGATGTTCTTAAGGTTAAGCACTTGCAACGAGAATGTCGTCTATGTAATTAGTCAAGACCTCGTACTACTCTATCCATGAAACGTTGGAAGTAACTAGCCATATTTCGCAAACCAAAAGGCATAGTAAGGAATTCAAACACTCCAAATGGAGTTGCTACCACAATTTTGGGTATGTCAGTCGGATTAACTGATAAGCCTAAACCAAATCCAGTTTGGAGAAGATCTTACAAACCTGCAGAGACAAAGCAAAATTCTTATATGTGGGATTGGGTAATGATCAGGTACCGTCATGGCATTGTCATCGATAGTCTCCAGTTGATGCCAATCTCCGCAACCTTTCAGGACCAAATGCAAAGGGGAGGCCCATGGATTAAAGGAAAGGTGTATGATTCCCAGCTGTAACATATGGTTGAACTTTACCTTTGCTGCCTTTAGTTTCTCTGCAGGGAAGCAGCGAGGGCATGGAAACACAGGAGCACCAATGGTTTGAATGTGGTGTTTTGTTGAGTGAGTAGAATGGGGTAAGGCACATCAGCTATTGTTAAAAGCCATGTAAAGTCTCTATGCAATTCCAAGTTCAAGGAATGAGAAATTTGACCGTACATGGGAATAGGAGAATCATTTACGGCTTGCAGTGAAATGGGTGACACTGGCGTCTTCCCAATAAGGTCAAATATTGCAAGTGGGCCCAGTATTAACAAAGCAACGTGAATAGGATATGGAGTCAGAAATAAAATATGCACAATTAAGTGATTTCTGTGGAGACAGTGTCGTGCTCAAGCCTCCAGACATTAGTTTTACTGGTTAGAAAAAGAACAGGGCTTTTTACAGCTATATGCTGCTACAGCAAAACGATTGGTAAAAAAAACAGTCCTGACTTGTTAGAATGTGGGTTAGGAGTGGTGTGGAGATGAAGAACGAGTCTGGAGTCGGCGCTTGTGCGACTGCAATTCCAACATGTTTAGTTTTCTCATCTCTTGTGTGAGCCGCTCTATGCCTTCGAGTGCAGCCAATTCTGTAAGCGTTTGATTGGTCTCTACTTCATAGCCACAGAGGGAAGCTCTTTTGTCAAAGTTGTTTAAGTTATCTCTGAGTTGTGAGACAATAAGAGAATGCTCTAGAGTGGAAAAAAGGAGAAAGGCTGAGAAATTACACAGACAGTTTACTCATGCATCTAAAGAGAAATTAATAACTTTAGTTAAAGGCAGTAAGGAATTTCATTATAAGGAATTTCTGAATCAGATCAAAGATGTTTGTTATTCTTGTTCAGTTTGTCAAAGGTTTAGAAGACCCCCTCCTCGACCAGTTGTAGGATTAGATTTAAAGGAACATCAACATAACCAATGTTGGATTCTGCACCTAATTGATACATCCACTAGATACTCTGCCAGATTGATTAAAACAAAAAAAGAGCAAAGAAATTATTCGCAACATATTTTTAATGTGAATATCTTATTTTGGAGCTCCTAAGCGATTTTCGAATGACAATGGAGAAGAGTTTACTAATGAGGGCAGCCCACAGATGAATGAAAAGCTGAATATTGACACAGGCACAACAGCTGCAAAAGTCCATTCAGCAATGGTACTGTGGGACGTCACAATCTAATAATTGCTGAATCAATGGAAAATACATTAGATGATGAAAAATGTGAGCCAGAAATAGCTTTGGCTTGAGCGCCAAAAATGCACTTCAGAATCATTTTGAATATAGTCCAAATGAGTTTGTATTTACGTCAAATATTAACATCCTCTCAGTTTTGAATGATCAGTTACCTGCATTGGAAACTGCAGCAAACAGTGACATGGTTAGAATAAATTTTAATTCTCTATATGCAGCAAGGAAAAGCTTCATGGAAGCTGAATCAAGCGAAAGAATTCTGAGAGCTTTGAGATCCAACATAAGGACTTATGCGAATGAAGGACTTGTGACAGGTGACCGTGTCTACTATAGAAGACAAAACTATAAAGGATAGCATGGTCCTGCTAAAGTTTTGGGTAAAGTAGGTCAATGTGTATTGATCAGACATGGAGGAGCATTTTTTTCAGGATGCATCCATGTCACTTGATGAAGGTAGACAAGGAATTGCGAAGTCCAAAGAATGAAGAAAATACAAATTCTTCAACTGAAATGAATGAAGTGTTGGAGAATGAAGATGAAGGAAAATATAATAACAAATCAAATAGTGATAGAAGGGAAGTGAAAAATAACAGTATAAAACAATGCATTATCTTACCTTGTCTGTCCGTTTGATTTGTATTATAATCAATGATACTACTGCTGGGCCCTGTTTCTCTTTAGACAAATAAAGACCATATACCAATATCTTGCTTCCATTCTGCATAAGAATCCTGATTTATTAAAATGGGTGAGCACGAAGCCGTCTTTCTATTAATTTCTCTTTAGATGCATGAGCAATCTGTCTGTGTAATTTCTCAGCCTTTCTCCTTTTTTTCCACTCTAGAGCATCCTCTTAATGTCTAAAATGCAACATTATGCACAGTGCATTTTTAATCTCCAAAAGTATATTAGTTAGTGGCAGACTATAATGTCCAGAAGTCATGATTGGCAATTTAATATATCTGCCCAAAATGCGACAACTGTCATTTTTAAAATTTAATAGTATTCCTGCAGTTTTCATAGATTTATGACTTAATAACAGGGGTAAATCATTTTTTACAATGTCAGCCTCAATATAACCTATGACACCTTTCATACCACGTATTGTTACAGGAAATTTAACTGTTTTAATAGCTGTTACCTCCACTCCATTTTCAAAACAAAATGTTCTGTTAAACCTAACAGCTTCCACTAACTGCTTATCTCGATCATTTAATGTATCACAGAATATGTTAAACCAAAGTCATCCAGCAACAGTTCGTGAACAAGCAGAGTCCAACACTGCCATACCCAATGTCTCTTTCACAAGATTGGACATTTTTACATTAGAATCATTTATCAATGTTCGATAACATGAATCAACATTAAACAAAGTAAAATTAACCTGGTCTGAATCCACGACAGTGTTGATATTGTTTCTAGAATTGAAGCTTGTACAATCTCGGGCAAAATTCTTAGTCGAATTACATTTGAAACAATGCATTATCTTACCTTGTTTGTCCGTTGAATTTGCATTATAATCCCAGTAATTTTTTTCTTTTCTTTGATACTTATGTATCTATTGTAATTGACTGTTGATGAAATATCAGAAAACATGTATCTTTCATCATTGCATATGTCAAGCTAGAACATGTGGCCCCTTGCTAAATTTTCATTTTCCTCCGATACATTTGCTGCATTCAAAACAAAAAAGGCCTGGACTTCTTCTGGCAGAGTAATTCCAAATTTCCTTATTTTCCAATTCTCTTTTCTTTGCATCAATCACATCTTTTAAAAGGAATGGTGAGTGCATATGACAATGCACTGTTTCACTGGTGACTTGATAGGCATTCTGGCAATACATGTTGATGATTTCATATTCTGTGGAAATGATTTATTTAAGAAAAATGTGATTGCAGAATTGGAAAAGATATTAAAAATTGGAAAGCATGAAAGTGGAACATTAAAATTTTTGGGATTGAGTGTTAAGCAAACAAAAAATAGGATTATTTTAGATCAAAATCTATATGTTTCAGCCTTATCCCCAATAGACATAAGACGAGACACCAAACGAACACTGGTACAGCAATGCTGTACATGTTTTATATATATTTTAACAACAGACTACAAAATCTAAGAACCAAATAAAGAAAACCAATGTCACAAAAACACATTTGAGAGAAACAAAGATGGAAAATATGTAGTGAGAAGCCAATAAAGAAATTAAAAAAAATATATTTTTAAGCAGACAGAGAAAAGAGATATATATGAATGTATGTTTTTTTGTTTGTTTTTGTAAGGGGAAAAACAAATATACTCACTTTTTGCAAGATCTTCAAAAAAAATATTTGTAAAAAAGTTTTTGTTTTTTTTAAGGGGGAAAAAATGATATTTCTTCTCTTCTTAGTCAATTTAATTGTTTTGTTGAAGTTTACGATTCAAATCTTCTGTTCTGACAGCGAAAAAGCTGGCAACTGCCATTTTGAAGAGCTAGCGCCCATGAGTCTGCGTCGATAAAATTGTCTGAAAAATAGTTTTCTTTTAAATTTTTTCATTCTTTATAATGCAATAGAATATAGTGCTTTTGAGTTATTTTGTCAGCAAATTTTTTATCTGTAAAAAAAAAAATTTTTTTTAGAAGAAAAAAGGTTTCGTACTTTTCTTCATTGAGAAAAATGCTTTCAAAGACTTTTTTGTCTTTGAAAGCATTTTTCTCAATGAAGAAAAGTATAAAACCTTTTTTCTTGTAAAAAAAAAATTTCTCCAGTGCGAAAAATGTTGCTCTATTTTGCTTTTAAGGAGAAAAAAGTTTTTTTAATGTTTTCTTAGCAAAAAAAAAGGGCGTTTCGTGACTCACTTCTGGTTATTTCCTACTTCAGTCACCCAAATTATTTGAAGTGAAAAAGAGAAAGTTTTTTTGTTTTTTTTTTCGAGTGAAATCGTCTGTAATTTTAGCTGTTGATTGACAGGAGCTGGGTTTTGTATTTTTTTCGTTGTTTGTTGAGATGAAAAAGAAAAACTTCAGTAAGTTTGTTTTCACGGTTTGATGTTGTTTGTCAGAAGGCTTGCGTTGTTGCATTGCGTCGGGTCACCATCTTATAGGAGCCTATTTTAGCATAGACTGTAAGACAAACTTCTATAATATTTTGTAACAAAACAGGTCGTCAAATAAAAGGAAAACAAAACCCTTTTATAAACTACAATGAAAGGTATTTATTTGAGTGACCTATGCCGTTGGGTGTAGGTAGCCGAAAGTTAAGACAGTGTCAGAGTGAAGAAAAGAATTAAGTGAGTAAGTTCGTGGGCTGCTGCTTCTTTTCTTGGAGTTACGAACAATTCCTCGAGAGTTGTCACTGCGACCAAACGCTATATAGCTCTCCTTGTCTCTCGCATGGCTTTGAGGGACGAGATGAAACCCTGAGACTCAATTTTTTTTCTATAGTCTATGCCCATCGGCACAACCAATGCATTGTAGGGGAATAAGATGAATGACACCGGTTGCTAGGGGCACCGGTGGGTAGTGTCCCCTTAGAAAGGAGACTAGCGATGGACAAAGCAGAAGAGTATGGTTGAAGTTCGCCGCGCTGGTCAGGATACCACGCGATCGAAACGATGTACACACTACTAGTTCTAGTAGGCCACCACCACAAGTGGTGAGTAAACGAAATATTGTATGCGCTGTAATGTTATGTCGTAGCCCTTTTATGTTTCTCAATATGTAAATAAATGTGTATATTGTACTTGGGTGTATTTTCCCTTATTTCGTGTTTTCTCATAGCGTATTTAGGAGGTCTGGGTTTCCCCGTAGATTAGTACAGGGAAATAAAGGCAATCCTAACACTGGTGACCCCGACGTGATCTTGCTGTCTTCTGTTCCTGTGTCCCTTCTGGTTCCTATTCTGTGCTGACAAAACTATTAAATAAAGTTGATATAATTGTAGAGAAGATGGTTGTTTTTTTAAATGGAACCTAGTGACCCTCTTTTCTTCTTTGTCTCAAGCAATCCCAGTCAGATGAATACAGACACAACTACCCTACTACAGGAATGGTGATCTCCCACAAGCATCTCATCATCACTCTTACCATCTACAACTATTTCCCATAATAATCTCTAACAAAAGTGTCGCCAAAGAATGGAAAATAAAGCCGACCTTCTATAACCAGCAAATGATATATTTATTTAAGTGACCTACACCTCTAGGTGTAGGTTGCCAAAAGTTTAGCCGACAGAGTCAGGAAAGAGGACGTCTTTCTTTGTAGGTGCTTTCCCTGCAATTTCCTAAAGGTCTGGATGTAGTCATGTAAAGGTATGTTCGAAATTACTCTGCCCAGGAATCTGATTGGTCATCGTGTGACCAAACACCCTCACTAGGACTGCTCTCTGCGACAGAATTTCTATGAGGTTCAGCTAGTTGATGATGATGTTGCTGCTGATGCTGATGCTGATGATATTTTATAGTTTTTAACTGTTTGCGCATTAATCCTTTCACTACATAATTTAATGTTATGGTTATTCCCGTAATGATGTAAATACATCTGCTCTGATCTGCTCGCCTCCTCTCATGTGCGGACGGGAAGCAATCTCTGTTACATCTAATAGAACGTGACGTGCTCTTATTACATCAAAATAGCTAATGTACTGAAATCTAGAAAATCGCAAACCATTGATAAATATTAGAAGTTAAAAGATTAGAAGAAAATGGCTATTTCTAGATCGCAATTAAAAAGCATGCACAAAGAGCAAGTGACGGATATGTTTCTAAAACTCCAAGATGACTTACAATCCCTCAAACACATAAATGAGAAACTTGATACCTTAAATTTAAAATTTGACCAACTATCGAGTGAATTGACGATATCAAGAAATGTTAACTCGCTGCTATCAAAACAAGTTAAAAATCTCGAGGTAAGGCTTACGGAGTCCGAACAATATTCCAGGTGTGAATGTCTGGAGATTGCTGGGATTCCCAAGGCCGTTCCGCAGAACGATCTTGAATCTTCAGCTTTGACCATCTTTAAAAAGATAGGTGTTGATGTTCATCCAGAGAATTGAACAAAAACAAAATTGATATTTTCTGCTTCTGCAATACCTTTTGGGTAAGGTTTTCATATCTACCACAAAAATTGTTTAATTCTTACTCTGTAAATAGATATTAGATGAAATATATAAAAAAAATTTAGAAATATTGGTGAAAAATGGTGTTTTGTAAAAAGTATTAAAAAGACTGGGTTGGCATGAGTTGTTGTGATGTTTAGAAGTCATCAAGGATGTGTATCTGTTTCTCACAGAATAAGGAAAGGGTTTTTTTACAAAGCCGTGGAGTAAATCCACTTTCTGTAGTTAATGATAATAAAATTTGCAGCAAATATATCCCTTTTCTGTGACAATGCAATTCTTTAAAAAAAAATTTTTTTTTTATAACATAGTTCACCCCAGACAAGGCAGGCCGCCACTGTAGACGTAAGGGGCTACTGAGAAAAAAGAAAAGGGGGGAAGGTTGGGGAGGAGGGGTCAACCTAAATTGGGATACGCGCAGCGCGATGTCTGTTTACATTAGTTTTAAATTTCTGCATGTCAGTACTGTCGGGGAAACAGGGGGCCGGGAGGGAGTTCCAGAGGCCAGCCATACGAGGAAAGAAGCTATTTGAGTAGAAGGCTCTCCGGCATCTGGGGACCTCCACAGTGAATGAATGAGATTTGGTTGATTGTCGAGTTGGTCTAGTGAATTTATGCCGAGGGGGCACCAGAGTAGCTAATTCATCAGAGCATAATCCATTGAAGTATTTGTAAAACAAGCACAAGGATGCTACATTGCGGCGATGGGACAGGGTCTGGAGCTTGGTTAACAGTGAGGGAATGATTAGGTTGGCGACTCTTTTTTGGACCTTGTCAAGGAGAGAGAGACTAGTAGATGATGCACCAGCCCAGATGTGACAACAATACTCCATGCATGGGCAGATGGTGGCTTTGTAGAAATACAGAATAATGTCAGGTGTGAGGAGTTTACTAGCACGGTAGAGGGAGCCAACCTTCTTTGCGGCAGCCTTGGCAATGTCTTCAATGTATTTGTTCCAATTCATGTTACCTGTGAAGGTTAGGCCGAGGAGTTTGAATGATGAACTCTCAGGTAGGGTGTTATTTGCCATGACAATCGGTGGTTGGAGAGGTTTCTTGTAGTTATTGAAGGGAAGGAGCTTTGTCTTTGCGGCATTAAAAGTTACCAACCATTTATGACCCCAATCCACTACAGCCTGGAGGTCATTTTCTAAGGATTCAGCCATTGCCTCGGATATGATCGCGTCTGTTTTGCCATCGTTTATATAGATCAGGAACAATAACGGTCCAAGGATAGATCCCTGGGGTACACCAGCATTTATGTCATGTTGCTTAGATGAACGGTCATCGAGGACAACCTGGATTTTTCTTTTGTTTAGGAAGGATCTAATTATATTAAGTAATTGCCCAGTAATACCGTATGAGCGTATTCTCAGGAGCAGCCCTTTATGCCATACCTTGTCAAAGGCCTTGGATATATCAAGCGCTACTGCCCTAGCTTCTCCTGCCTTGTCGAGTGTATGATACATGCGTTCAGAGATAACCGTTAGGATGTCTGCAGTAGAACGTGCTTGTCTAAATCCATACTGGCGGTCAGAAAGAAGTTTAGCATTAACTAAGTGCCGTACTATCGCTAGATTGATTAAGGATTCAAAGATTTTAGCAAAGATCGGCTGTAGACTGATTGGGCGGTAGTTCTGAGGATCGATTCTATTCCCAGAATTCTTGTAGACTGGTACCACAGAGGCAATTTTCCAGCTATCGAGGAAGCAAGATTCGGCTAGGCATTTATTGTAGAGTTTGGAGAGGACAGGGGCCAGTTTAGCAGAGCATTTCTTTATTACTATTACAGGTATAAGATCAGGCCCACAAGCTTTGGGGGTGGTTATCTGAGTCCAAAGTGGAGTTAGAAGCAAAACGCTGGGCAAGTAGTTCAGCCTTATCAGTGGCCGTGCAAACGACATCATTGTGGTTTGATAGTGGGGGAATCGTTGATTGACCATTATTCCCTACACTATTGTAGATTTTCCAGAAATCACGAGTACCTAGTTTCTGTGACTGAATGTGTTTTTTTGTTAACTCATTATACTATCTCTTCGCTTTGCCTATCACGGCCTTGCAATTATTTGTGGGGCTTGCTAAAGAATTTTCACATGGGGACATAGGCTTCAATGCCTGCTTTGACCCATTCAGTTAATTCGTTTGCACACTGGTCGGCAGGGAGTGAGAAGGTTTCCCTCCATGGGGCGTCACTGATGTGATCTCTGATTGACTCAAAATCAGCCTGCTCGTAGTATCTCGTTGTTTTGAGCAACGGTTCATCAGCTTTTGGACGACTTTTTAGGGTGATACGTATCATTAGCACAATGTGATCAGCATTCCTGAGTGGGCTATGAGCTTTCGTCACACATGCCTCGGGCATTGAGGTCAAGAACAGGTCTAAAGTGAGGCTTGTTGGTCTACTCGATCGGGGATGCGTGTCGGAAAATCAACAGTCTGAAAGAGGGAGTGAGCTAAGAAGAAATTATATGTAGAGTTGCCGGCTGTGTCAGTAAGGCTGGAGAATCCCAACCAGTCGCGGTGGTGGGCATTAAAATCCCCAAATACATGTATCTGGGCATTCGAGTCAATTAAGAGTGCTCTATCTATGCTTTCAGAGACAGAGTTTAGCAGAGTACAGTCCTGGGTCGACAGGGAACGGTATAAGACATATAAGTAACTGACGCTGTGATGTAAAGTCAATCTAAAGCACATGTAGTCTTGGTCATCTGATTCTAACCTATGTTCTCTAGTCAGGGGGAGGGTGTTCCGAACATAAACTGCTAGCCCGTGCATATGTTTGTCAGAGTCTTTACGGTAGAGTGGGAGGTAGTCAGTCATGTCAAAGTGGTAAGAGGAGATTGAGGATTGAAGGTTAGTTTCACTTAGGGCTAGGATATCCGGAGAGTTTGTCAGGAGAAAGGTTTCTACGTCGTTGATGTTGGTTTTACGTCCCTGGATATTTGTGAATGCGAGCCTCAAGGGTGGAGGCGAAAGTGTTTTTTGTTGGGTGTCTGGTTTAGGTTTGCTTTTATTTTTTTGTAATGACATGTTTGTTTTGATTATAGAGTGGGTTGGCCAAGGTGGGTCCTTGTTTGGTGCCAATAAGCTCATGCAACCAGTCCATTAGTCGCGACCTGGTCCATGGGGGTTGTGGCCTCGGGAAAGCCCACCAGAGATAAATGCAGGGTCCCTTTCCATGCACGACATGGCACACACAACTACCCATGGTATTATGCAACTGATGATGGAGCAGCCGTTCTTAGCGCTACCCAAGAGTTTGAGCTACTGTCCTGTCAGTCGGAAACAGCAGCCAGACAAGCTGTCTAACCTGTACCCTCAACCTGTCGGAACAAGAGAGACCCAGACTGGTAATGTAAGACTTAGTGATGAAAAAACTTTCCACAAGTTGCTCAAATAGAGAGAAAGAGAACGACGTTCATTGTCCTAGTAAGGAAACAAGGCTAGGCACTGAGTGTTTAGAGGCGTCCCAGTGCTGGTACCTCTGCGCCTGGCTAATAGACAAAGAAGGAGTGCAAGGGCCGGCGATAGGCAGAACCTATCTACTCCTTAAGCAATTGTAGGTTTGCAAACCGGATATTTTGTTCGATATTCCAACTCTAGGAAGGTTGTCAATCAGGACTAAGGAGGCCTCGCTCCCCAACGATTTACTGCCACGGCGTAAGTAGCTGGTAGCAAGGTTTTTTTGTCAGAGATTTCCTTCTCTTAGATGGATGGCCTTACAAGGTCTTACGGGTCCAACACTCCGAGAGGGGTAAAAATAGGCTGCGCCCATGTACTAGTCGGGTTTCCTAGCCTCCGCAGGTTAAAAAAAAAAAAGACTTCCATATATATATATATATATATATATATATATATATATATATATATATATATATATATATGTACATATGTAGATAGAATAGGTTCATTGTATACTAAAGAGGGAACAGAAAGTTGAAGATAGGTTTCCCTCTCGCAAGTAAGTATAAATAAGGGAAATAAGAAAGAGAGGCAAAACTTCAGGCCAGCATGGGATTTCAAGAATTTCTTCAGTGGGAAATCAATAGACAGGCAATAAGACAGTATATATCAATAATTAAACACATTTAAGTCAAACAGAATTAAGTACATTCATATAAGACACATTAAAATTTGGAGATAATGGTGAGTAGTAGAATATGGAAAACAAAAACAAAAAAATAAAGAATAAAGAAAAAAGAAAGTGCTTATCTTTCCATCAGATTAACATTGAGAAGAAGCTTGTCGATCGACCGGTTTGTCTCAAATGACTACAGAAATAGGAGAGTCACCTTTTTGAGGAAGAAATTTGGTGGGAGGGGGTGTATCTTCTTTTAAAGCAGTTGGGAAGAAATTTTGATTTTTAAAAAAAATGTTTTGCTACCCTAGTAAGGACGTCAATTTTCTATTTTTTTAAAAATTTATTGTTCGCATATCATTGATCGAGTACTTAGGGATTGTTTGGAATATATGTTTTGAAATAGTGAAAGAAATCATTACAATTGCCTGCCTCGTCTATTAGTATTGATACGTTAGAAAGAACTAGGTTAATTAAATAATTAGTCAGCCAGCGTGGGATTTCAAGAATTTCTTCACTGGGAAATCAATAGACAGGCAATAACACAGTATTTTCACCCCCCCCTTTTTTGCGGGAAAAATTCTTATTGTTCTAAACAGTTGTTCATATATATTTTTAAGTGTGTTATAATAAGAGTGAAAAAAAAAACGCCTAAAGAAATCTGGTAAGACAAGATAGCACAATGGGACCAAAGGCCGGGGAAGGGGGCTTTGGGTACGGAGCTCAGGAACTCCATGAGAAAGAGGAGAAAAGTTGTTGAAGAAAAGCTTGCAAATTCAATTTGAAAAGATTAGTTTTAAGTGAATAAGTCTGAATTGAGAATCACCATTAAATATATTATTTAAGACGCATGGGAAATAAGAAGACAGCCAAGGTATTACAATGGGTCACCCCTTGGGACTAAAGAAAGTTAAGAAACAGTGAGGATGAAAGAAAAAGAAAAGCTAATTTATTCAATTTAAAAAAATAGAAAACAAGAACTGTGAAGTGAATAGGGCTTCTTTGAAAAGCATCATTCAATGCATTCTGTTAGACATATGAGAAGTGCAGAAAGACTTCACAGTGGGCCACAGGAAGTGGGAGGAACAAAGAGAACTCAGAAAGCTCAAGGTAGAGAGGTTGAGATTAAGAGAAAGCCTCTATCTAATATGTAAAGTTATCTTGTCAGATTTTCCATGATGGACCTAAATAGCAATAAATCTGACAAATCGATATTTCATTCTGACTAGCAATTTCTTCTTTTTTATCCTTGCAGCAGAAGAGTTATTCACTTCAGTTTCTTTCTGAAAATAATTATTCCAGCAAAGGAGATTATTACAATGGAGACAATTTTAAATAATAAACCTAAAATGCTCAAAGGGAGATAATTCGTATTTTAACAAGTTAAGAATATGAGTTATCTCCCTTACATTTTGAGCTTTTTTTTTTTTCATCTCTTCATTACTTACATATTTTTTTTTTAATTTAAATTAAAATGACATTAATGGATCCCGGGCTACGCCGGGTAGGTACAACTAGTATTCAATAAACAAGAACGGATATTCTTAAGATGCGTCCATCCAATATGTACGTTTAGTGATGAAAGTTCTCTTTCAAACTTAAACGTGACAGACCGATCAATGAACACAATCTCTGATAGAAATGCTTGGATACATCTAAAATAAGATCAAAATGCTTTTTCAAACTGAAACGTGACAGACCAACTGATAAAATCTCTCATAGAAATGCGAGGATTAATCTAAAATAGTAAAAAAAAAACATGAGTATGACATAAATAAGCCTTCTTTCTACCCCCTGGGAAGTAGCTTTCAATGCATTATAAAAGGCCTAATATTAGGGGTGGGACGTAATGGGTGAACATTTCAGATTCATGCGAGTAGTATTTTTTTGTGTTCATTTATACATAAATAACACTAAACAATCAAACATTTTGAAAATTTTGCAAAATTCAGAAGGTGCAGGCCACTAGTTTTTGGCTAATTTACATTCATGAAAACCCTTTCACAGCCTGAAAATGGTCCTAAATTAAAGTACTATATCAGATTTAACCATCTATATCCATTCATAGCTTTTGAGGATGTTTTAGGATCTGCAATGTCGCATGAAACCACTTTTTCACCGAAAAATGATGGATTTTGAGTCCCGTGGAGCCCTAACGGCTATTTTTGGCCTGCACCTTCTGAATTTTGCAAAATTTTCAAAATGTTTGATTGTTTAGTGTTATTTATGTATAAATGAACGCAAAAAAATACTACTCGCATGAATCTGAAATTTTCACAAATTACGTCCCACCCCTACTAATATATAAAATAACATCAGTCTTTTTATAATTTCTTTGTTATTGATAGCTTTCTTCCTGCTAAATCAATATTTGATTCTGGTTCATCAGGTTTTTTTTGGGGGGGGGGGGTTGTAGATCGTTGCAGCATGTTGTTAAAAAGAATAAAATGTAATTCAATTTTAATTCCTTCCAAAAAAATACTTTG
The DNA here is from genome assembly GCA_963556195.1 of Sepiola atlantica. NCBI lineage: Eukaryota > Metazoa > Mollusca > Cephalopoda > Sepiida > Sepiolidae > Sepiola > Sepiola atlantica. Next base: position 42,478,205 of record OY744519.1, read on the forward strand.
ACCAGGTCAAAATTATTTTCAAATGGCCCTCCTCTTTACAAATAAATCGTCATACAGAGTTGCTTCCCTTTGATTGGACGAACCCGCACAGTTGAAAACAAAACAAAAAAGAGGAAAGCCAAACAAATTGCAAGTAAATACACTGCTGGGAAAGAATAAGATGAAACCAAGGTGGAAATGGGGTAAGAGATTGAATTATTTCAAGCTCTTCTATGTTGATATTAGCCACATCCTATCTCGAAAAACAATGGACATCCTCTGAAACGATGGTTGCATGATGCGCAGTGTATAGTGTAGCAAGAGTTGTACAATCTTCAAACATGACACGGTGTGTGCTAGTTATATTTTATCGCTTTTAATGTTTACTTTACGATGAGCCAATTACTCAGTGGTGAACTTGTCTATTTACATCAAGAGAAAATAGTACATCAAAATATGTGACTGTTACAGAATCAAATAGAAAGTGACTTTACAGCCATAACGAAATTTGAACACAGTATGCTAATTCCACTGTCTACACCTGTAACACGTTTTGGCTTTCTACACTTCTTTCTCACCCCAAGCCAAAATACCAGCATCTTAGAAGTGGCTGAGATTTATGTAAACACGGACAACTATTTCAAAGCAGCATAAATTCGGCTAGGAATTAATTCCAGTCGTTTGTTTATTTTCTGGGACCAGTCGAATGTAATATGCCTTCCTAGAAATACATTCAGCGGCTTTTTCTTCATTCAATCACTTCAGTCGAGGGTCGGAGGTACAGTCAAAGGTCGAATCGGCGGTCGCCATCTGGATTCGAAGGAAACTTTCCTTAAAGGGTAGAGCTGAGGCGTGCGCCACTTACGTCTTTCCTCTCATCCTTTACCGACTGGCTGTACTACCCCTGCCTGCGGACCGCCTTCTGGCTCTCACTCGCCTGCTCTTCTCGCTTCTTTGGAAGAGAGGGAAGCCATATGTTCGCAGACAGGTCTGTACTCAACGTCCGAGCGAGGGAGGCTTGGGAATGCCGGATCTGGCAAGTCATAGACATGCCGAGAGATTGGCTTTTCTGAGTCGCTCTTTGACAGAGGATGCCCCTTGGGTCCCTGTGGTTGGGAAGGCCTTTCGCAACCTCATACCCGCCCCCGAGGTCGAAGCCCGTCGTAGACCGAAGGGGGAACCGAAATTCCTCACCGAATGCCGAGCCGCGCTTAAGGCGTTGCCGGGGCCTAGGGCTCTTACGCAGCCAAGGAAAAGACTGTATCGGCAGTTAGTGGAGGGGTCCGCTTCGGATCCGCTTGGGGAGCGGCTGGGATGGTCGGAGGAGGAGATCCGCTCTCAGTGGAGTTGGGCGCCAGGCCAGAGTTACCTCAACAACTCTGAATACTCTCTGACCTGGCGACTGGTCCGGAACGCGCTACCCCTATACGACAAGCTCACCAGAGATGGAGTGAGGACGGATCCTTACTGCCAGCGCTGCGACGACCGCGAAAGAGAAACGGCCGAGCACGCCTTTTTCGCTTGCAGCAAACTTCGGCTACTCTGGGAGTATGTCGGGGAGGTAACGGCTCGCATCGATGCCGAGCATCCAATGCCCCTGAATGAAGCATTGGTTGTCCGCAACGTAGCCCCGCCGTGGCCTAGGGAGAAAAGAATGGTTTTTCTAACCATCCTAGCCGTAGCAAGAATGGTGACGTGGGTTACACGTCTTGACGAGGTCCATGGGGTTGAGTCTGTTTCCGATCGTGATCTGATCGTCTACTTCAAGCACCAGCTCAGAGTGAAGATCAGATGCGATTGGAGGAGACTACACCGCACGGAGTTCGATAGGAGGTGGGTGCACGACACTAGCTTGTGCATCCGTCGAGGCGCCAGGTATGAACACATGTTCCCTGCTTAGGCATGGCACACGCGGTCCTGGGTTCTACGGAACCCACCCCTCAAGCTTATTTTAACAAAGACCCTTAGCTAGTAGAGTGAATGCGTTCTGACCCTGTTTTTTGTTTTTTGGTACTAAAGAGCCTCCAAAGATGCCCACTCCCCCACACTTTGTTTTAGCCCAGGTCACCGTACATCTTGGAGGACACCACCACCCGTTCCCACATCCCATCCAGGTGCACTTTATTTTTTATCCCCCTTTCTTAATTCCCACTCCCAATTAGAGACTGACCTACTTGTTTTCGGAACACCCGGAAAACAGTGAGCAGTCTACCACTTAACAGAGGGTTGGGAGGGCACTACTAACCTTTTTCATATTTATTTCATTCTTAAAATTGTAAATATTGTCCCACTCCCCCAAAATGAATTTTGAAAATAAAATATATTTAAACAAATTGGGGATCACCTAAGTAGGTCCAACCCACAGAGAGAATGAGGTATTTTGGTGAGAGAATCTAGCTACGGGTAAAGTGCTCATAGACCAATTGTATGACCAACGAACCCCCCTCCCATAACGATTCGGGCCTTGTGCCTAAGGCAAACGGGAATATTTGCACGCATTGTTTTTTATTTTTCATACATATTAAATATTTGCTGTAACCGTTTCTTTTGTCTAAATAAAATCACTTCAGTCGGGGATGAGGAGGCTCATACCTCTGACTGTGTGAACCAGTAGTTGAGCTAAGAAGCAGGAAAGAGTAGCAGCAGCAATCAAATAGCCCTTTTCAGGGCCACTCAAACTACTATATGCGATCTAAACTTTCACTCTTTGCTTCACCCTGGGACATCCACCTGACTCCAACGTGCCTCTCCAGTTCGTGCTCCGACACCTGCAGCACCTGCTCCAGCTTCTTTCTGCGGCTCCTGTATCAGCGGTCCTGCTCCAGCTCCTTCTTCTGGCTTCTGCACCAGTGGTTCGGCTCCAGCTCCTTCCAGCGACCCCTTTCCAGCAACCCCTTTCCAGCAGCTCCTTCTTACAGCGCCTGCACCAGCTCCTTCCAGCGGCTCATGCTCCAGTTCTATCTGACAGAATCTGCATCAGCTTATTCCTGCAATCACTGCTCCAGATCCTGTTCCTGTTTTCTGTTGACTCAGCCCTTGACCATGTCAACACGGACAGGAACTACCTGAGGCATCCCATTACACCTCAGAGATGTCCACATCAGACTTCATCTGATGTCATCTCATGCTGTCCAGATTCCTGTGATGCCACTCCAGCTTTCTTGCTTCCAGTGATGCCACTCCAGCTTTCTTGCTTCCAGTGATGCCACTCCAGCTTTCCTGCTTCCAGTGATACCACTCCAGCTTTCTTGCTTCCAGTGATGCCACTCCAGCTTTCCTGCTTCCAGTGATGCCACTCCAGCTTTCCTGCTTCCAGTGATGCCACTCCAGCTTTCTTGCTTCCAGTAATGCCACTCCAGCTTTCTTGCTTCCAGTGATGCCACTCCAGCTTTCCTGCTTCCAGTCATACCACTCCAGCTTTCTTGCTTCCAGTGATGCCACTCCAGCTTTCCTGCTTCCAGTGATGCCACTCCAGCTTTCCTGCTTCCAGTGATGCCACTCCAGCTTTCCTGCTTCCAGTGATGCCACTCCAGCTTTCTTGCTTCCAGTGACGCCACTCCAGTTTTCCTGCTTCCAGTGACGACATTCTAGCTTTCTTGCTTCCAGTGATGCAACTCCAGCTTTCCTGTTTCCAGTGACGCCACTCCAGCTTTTCTGCTTCCAGTGACGACATTCCAGCTTTCCTGCTTCCAGTGATACCACTCCAGCTTTCTTGCTTCCAGTGATGCCACTCCAGCTTTCTTGCGTCCAGTGATGCAACTCCAGCTTTCCTGCTTCCAGTGACGACATTCCAGCTTTCATGCTTCCAGTGATGCCACTCCAGCTTTCTTGCTTCCAGTGATGCCACTCCAGCTTTCTTTCTTCCAGTGATGCAACTCCAGCTTTCTTGCTTCCAGTGACGACATTCCAGCTTTCCTGCTTCCAGTGATGCCACTCCAGCTTTCCTGCTTCCAGTGATGCCACTCCAGCTTTCCTGCTTCCAGTGATGCCACTCCAGCTTTCTTGCTTCCAGTGACGCCACTCCAGCTTTCCTGCTTCCAGTGATGCCACTCCAGCTTTCCTGCTTCCAGTGATGCCACTCCAGCTTTCTTGTTTCCAGTGATGCCACTCCAGCTTTCTCCAGTTCTTCTCCGATGTTTCCTCTTGTACCTATCGTACAATAAATAAAACGATTCTTTTATACTGTTTATCTGCGTTTGTCTTCTCTTGTTTGCCATTGCTTATATTTGCCTGTGTCTACTTTCTTAGTTGTAAGACCGATCACCCAGGCTCCTGCAACAAGCATTAAATAACCCCAAAACGGTTGATGTACTATAAAACTGACAAATCAAACCAAAGCCAAACAGTCACCTATCTAAGCACTGATTAGGCTCAAGGTTATCTAACTTTGGTGATTCAATGAAAACCGGTGTTCCAAGGTGATATAATTACTTTTGACATGAAAAGTATCACAATACACAGTAAAATATTAGATATATTAAGTACTTATCACGTTTTATACATAATAATATATCAAATATCATTAAGTAGGCTATGATTTTAATGCATAACAAAGTGCGTTTTTTTTTCTTTTGTGTGTTAGAACACAAGATGATTTTTTAGCAGAAATGATCGATTAAAATGGATGAAGTGAATGCAACTGAATATCTAAGACCACAACCATACAAAAGGTTCTTTTTTAGAGGTCGACGTTCACTAAATGAAATGACCTTATTAGTTGAAAAAGATCGAGTAACAGAGCTTCTTTGCAAGGGTTCCCCCGCTTGTGGAACACATTACCACCGGACTGCTTTTCTGTTGATTACAACTTGGTCGCCTTCAAATCCAATCTCATCAAATTCTTGTCATAAACTCCCCCATATGTAATCAAACGTAGTTCATACCTATGATTAATGTAGTACTCTCAAAGCATTCATCATCTCTGCTGACAATATTTTCGTCTATTTAAATCTTTATCCTCGAGTGGCTTTTCGCCTTGATAACTGGTGACCCAATAGTAAAAAAAGATAACGGTGTTGTTATGTAATTGAAAAGATACCTTTTTAATTTGGCCGAACTGGAAAAAGATTAAAGAGAAACAACGGTAAACTCCTTGAAATGTAAGGCGCCACACTCCTAGCAGCTTCCACTATGGGCTGGTGAACTGGGAAAGCCAGCCACAAGACATCCGATTTGTACGACTCCCGATTCCCAACTGTTTGTGTAGTGGGAAAAATCTTGCATGGATGCACTTACAAACTAGTCCAACAAACTATATTTATACGACAAGTTATTCTATTTGTCGACGAGCCAATTACTCAGTGCTTGCTTGTCTGTTTACATCAATAGAAAATAATACATCAAAACATGTGACTGCTACCGCATTCTTTTCTAAATAGACTTATAAGATTTCAACTATCAGCAACGATTGCAACATCCTCGGTGAAATCACCACTCGAATCAATGCTGTTTGGCTGAAATGGCCTACTCCAACTGGTGACCTTTGTGATTGTGGATCAAAGATCGACTCAATTCACAGATCTACTTGACTGTAGTATGGTGTTGCTTTGTACTGCTCCAAGTGGCCGTCGATTAAGGAGGCAGAAAGAAGACTATTTTTTTTAATGTAAATCGCTCCAGACAAGGCATGACGCTACGATGTAAGGAGCTAAAAACAAACTACTTCAAGGTCAAAAATTAGCCAACAATAAGTGTTAGATGTATAGATTCTGACCCAGAAAACAGCAATTCTTCCCCCTTTCTCAGAAACATCGCTCATGGAATGTGAGGACTACAAGACGAAATAATATTTGTTGTGGAAGCGAAGATGTTGTATTGGACTTCAGGTCTGACCAGACTCGGCCATACCCTAAATGTAAATATTCGCCACCAGTTACACCAATCACAGTGAAATTCGTCCTTCTGTGTTACACCGTCACAAAAATGGGATTCAAGATTGCGGCCCTTGTGAAAAGGCCATAATGACAGTTGAAACAAAGTTTATTGGATACCTTACATTAAATCTGAAGATAGCTGAACTTAATCCTGACCAAGCCGCCAACCGTGTATGGTGGAGGTAGAAATTCAGTGTAGATTCAACTGTGCAGGATAAACGCAGAAGAAAATGGTGATGGTGTTAGTCTGTAACGAACGTGACTCTGTAACTATTTGCAGGTAAGTAAAATATATCAATGCTTGCACTTATGCATGCACTTATGCATGCACAGTGTATATGCAGGTACAATTGTACGAGGGAAATGTTAAGTCAACACGAGAATGTAAAATAAACGAAAGCAAAACACTTCAAGAATTAAATGAGAAAATGTTTCTCATTTAAAATGTTTTATTTGCAATACTTGAATAAAAGCAGATTTTACTATAACAGCCAATGAAAAGAATGATTATCGATAACCCAGCAGCAATTCTTCACTGCAAGAATAAGTTTTAAGTAAATACCTTTCCTTCCCTTTTGCCTTTCCACCACTCAACTGTAGATATCCACGTCATTCTCACTAATGCATAAGATTCTCTGCCCCCCCCTTCTTTTCTCCTTCCTCGGTCTTCTTTTTCTCTCCTTTTTTTGTTTTCTTCTCCTCATTCTCTTTCATGCCTATATTATTTTTTTTTTAATTCAAAATAATATTTCTTCACTTATTTTATTTATGAAGACATTGTTTTCATAAGTATGAATTAACTCGCAGTGTAGACAGCAAGAAATCAATTGTTACTGTTTTAACAGGCGTTTTTTTTATTATTCAGATGAAAAGAAAACATATCTCCATAAACTAATGTCTAAATGTAAAAATAAAATACATGTTATTTTTTTTTTTTTGTAAAGACATTGTGCATTTAAAAAAATTTTTTTTGTAAATATGAAGGAACTGAAGATTATTTTCTTCACATTTAAAAAGCAAAAAGAAAGGGAAAAGTCAAAAACAACCCAGCATAGCCCGGAGGCATGTATACACTTTTCCAATAATCATAAATTTAGAGTTATCTCCTCTTGTTAGTTTACTCGTTACATATATCCAGTCATTGACACACGCCCGTTTCTCCAAACCACCATCTTTGTTTTTCCAGCCAATAACCACAACAACAAGCAAGGGAAATCACTCTAAAATCTTATCCTAAAGGAATAGAACTCTTATATCATAATATAAGGGAGATAACTTAACATTGCTGGTGCCTTATTGTGAAGACTACAGTTCTACAAAAAAACTGTAAAACAAGTTATCATTGTAGCAAGTCTCTCAGAATTTCAGCTCCCATCTTCGTCAGACAATCTGCGGCCTGTTCTCGGCCCCTGATCCATTCAATTTGGATCTCCTCCTTCACCATCATTTACGCCGGTCACTCACAAGATTTGATGACTTTAACGTCTCTACCAGAGATGCATTGTCCATTTTACAAAGAACTTCGGGCAATCAAGGTAGTTTAAATATCTCTTGAAGCATAGCAGCTATTAATATGCCAGCATCAGCTGCTTCACTAAGCGCAAAAGTCTCTAAGGCTAATGGACTTTTTGTTACATGGTGAAGTGTTTTTGATGACCAGCATATAGGAGCCATTCTGTTCATCTCGCCACAAACAAAGATGATAAACCACCCTGTGAAGATCCATCCTCCAAACTAGCATAGGTGGCATCTGAATAACAAACAATATTCAGATCCGAAGGTTTCCAAAGCTGGGGAAAATATACCAGAACCTATTCTTGATTTTAACTTTATTAGTGACTTGCTTTCCAATATTACCTATTCTTCACACATCAAATGATATATCTAAGTGGATAATCACATCATTTGATCTGTCAATTTCTTTAGCTCTGTCTTCTCCTCTTGACTCAATTCATCATTTTTCCTCAATGATATTTCTTTCTTTATGTCTATTGGGGATAAAGCTGAAGCAGATAGATTTTGATCTATAATGATCCCATTTTTGTTTGTTTAATATTCAATCCAAAAAATGTAAATGTTCCACTTTTATGCTTTCCATTTTAAATATCTTGTTCAATTCTCCAATCACATTTTTCTGAAATAGATCATTTGCACAAAATATGAAATCATCTACATGTATTGCCAGAATGCCTACCAAGTCACTAGTGGCACCATGCCAAAGAAACAGTGCATTGCTGCATGTACTGACCATTCCTTTCATGCGAGCTAACTCATGATTAACTCGCTTGTACCAGGAACAAGGTGTATCATTTAAACCATGAACACATCTTTTCAGCTTCCACACCTGTGATTCTGGACACACATCAGATGGTGGGCTAAGAAATATCTCTCTCTCTCTCTCTCTCTCTCTCTCTCTCTCTCTCTCTCTCTCTCTCTCTCTCTCTCTCTCTCCAGAATATTATCTTGCAGAAATGCTGAGGTAAAATCAAGAGCAACAAGACGAGACTTCATTGTCTTTTTGTCATTCACAAATTTTTATGTTATCATCCATCTTGTTGATATACATTTTTGGCCCACGTCAGGCACACATTCATATACTTCATGAATTTCCATATTTTCCAATTCTCTTTTCTTTGCATCAATCACATCTTCTCCTTGTTCTTGTTCACAAGTAAGCCAAACTGCATGTTCCTTATAACTTACTCCCTTGTTACTTGGGGAAGTTCTCTCCATTGATCAACATGATCCCAATCTTCATTCTTTGCTTCTGGTTTTATATTTATCCAATGTGTATATTTTCCCGTTGACTTCGGTTGTGTGCTCATAACCATTTTTCCCTTCATCACTCCTTTTCAATTTATATTCTACTACTTCGTTTCTCCTTGGTTCTATATCTTTCACTTCCTTTCTATTGATATTCCTTGTCTATCTTTATTAAGTGACATGGATGCATCCTGAAAATAATGCATTGTTTTATACTGTTATTTTTCACTTCCCTTCTATTGCTATTAGAATTGTTATTATATTGTCCTTCATCTTCATTCTCCAACACTTCATTCATTTCAGTTGAAGAATTTGTATTTTCTTCATTCTTTGGACTTCGCAATTCCTTGTCTACCTTCATCAAATGACATGTGTACATCCTCAAAAATGCTCCTCCATGTCTGATCAATGCACATTGACCTTCTTTACCCAAAACTTTAGTTGCAGATAATTTCTTTGCTCTTTTTTTGTTTTAATCAATCTGGCAGCAGATTATCTAGTGGATGTATCAATTAGGTGCAGAATCCAGCATTGGTTATGTTGATGTTCCTTTAAATCAAAACATACAGTGTCATTAAACCTGTTACCAAGAGCCAATCTTACAACTGGTCGAGGAGGGGTCTTCTAAACCCCTGTCAAACTGAACAAGAATCACAAACATCTTTGATCTGATTCAGAAATTCCTTATAATGAAATTCCTTACTGCCTTTAACCAAAGCTATTAATTTCTCTTTAGATGCATGAGCAAACTGTCTGTATAATTTCTCAGCCTTTCTCCTTTTTTCCACTCTAGAGCATCCTTTGAAAGTTTCACAATGTAACACTATGCTTGGTGCATTTTAAACCTCCAAAAGTATATTAGTTAGTGGAAGACTATAATATCCAGAAGTTGTGATTTGCAACTTAATATATCTGCCCAAAATGCGACAGCTATCGTTTTTTAAATTTAGTAGTATTCCTGCAGTTTTCATAGATTTATGACTTAATAACAGGGTTGAATCATTTTTTACAATGTAAACCTCATTATAACCTCTAACACCTTTTATACCCCCTATTGTTACAGGAAATTTAACTGTTTTAATGGCTTTCACTTCCACCCCATCTCCAAAATATTCTGTTAAACCTAACAGTTTCCACTAACTGCTTATCTCGATCATTTAATGAATCAAAGAATATGTTAAACCAAAGCTCTCCAGCAACAGTTCGTGAACAAGCAGAGTCCAACATTGCCATCCCCAATGTCTCTTTCACAAGATTGGACATTTTTACATTAGAATCATTTATCAATATTCGATAATGTGGATCCACATTAAACAAAGTAAAGTATACCTGGTCTGAATCCACGACAGAATTGAATTGAAACTCATACAATCTTGGGAAAAATGTTTAGTTGAATTGCATTTAAAACAACGCATTACCTTGTCTGTCTGTAGGATTGATTTTATATCCTCTGTAAAGTCTTTGTTCTTGTATCTGTTCTGTATCGATTGTAATTTAATGTTTCAACTTGTTCTTTGATAGTAGGGACGATTTTACATTCCGTTGATGAAATATCAGAAAACACTTTCTTCAATTTCTAATCTTGAGTGCTATCATCACAACATTTCGGCTGCTGTAACCTGTATCTCTTCGAACTCGGAAATATTCCTGTCGAACTCGGGAATCTGGATGGAATTTCAAACAGAACCGTTTATTTAATCCACGAGGGTAGCATGCTCTTGTTCCGTCAACCATCTTCAGTAATTCGCAATTCTTCATATCGCCCACACCGAGGATTGAACCTTCATCCTTCAAATGACTATCACTTAGAACTGAATTTAACTTAGTACTATATCCACTACGCCACTAGTATGAACTTAAACCATGAACGCATCTTAGATAAATATTTTTGTCTCTAATATAGTAACATAGTTATGAAAATAGTTGTTGTTAATGAAATATATAGTTTTTGTGTTGTATTACTGTTGTTTTATTTGGAACAAACAGCAATTAATTGTATGTGACAATAATTTAGTCTGCGGAATAGTTAACTGTCCACACTATAAGTTCAATATTATTTTTTAAAATCAAAACAAAAAAAACGCACGCTGTGTCTTCATAAACAACAGAATAAACAATTTCTTTAACACTCTTCTATTTCTTTACATATGCCAACCCATCTGGCAAAGCCGGATCGCTCTGCTAATATATATATATATATATATATATATATATATATATCCATAAACAGACTGTTTCGCTGTATCACAGCTCTTCAGTGCGACTAGACCAGTTAGTGCCTCAAGCCGGGATTGAAACTCAACCGTCGACCTGACAGTCGGCGCTCCCACCCTTACACTATCATCATGCGACACTGGCTGAATGTAAGTAGAATCTCAATGTAAACATTGTCAAATGCCGGTAGCTCGAATTGGTTTTACCCAATGAGCTATGCCTTAATATAATATATATATATATATATATATATATTTAGATTTTTCACTTAGAAAATAGATTATTCAGTGAAGACCGGGATTAGGCCAATAAAAAACAAGCTCGATGATACTCGATTACAGGGTACAGAGCATTTATATGCGATTTTTTGAAGGCTTACCAAAGCATTCCGTTCAGGAGACCAATCATCACCATAAAAGATTTTTTCTCACAAATATTATTTATTCAAATTAAGGAGTTTTTCCTACACGTGTTTCACTACCAAGCAGGTACCTGCTTGGCAGATCATCAGGGAAATTAAGTATCTGGAATAAGGGTTTCAGCAACCGACAATACACAATGTGGCGTTGCATTAATTGAGGTCACTTAAAAAGAGAAGAAAAAAAAAAGTACAAAGATAAAAAGGAAACATAGAAAATGTCTTAGAAAAGTAGCTCGTGCAGTATTCCTGCTACTAAACCAACCAGCAAATAATTAGTCCCAAATTCATTAAAAAAAAAACAAAAAAAAAACGAACAACTGTGCGAGAATACACCTTCTCGTCGGGCGGTATAACGATGAAAAAATATCCCCCCCCAAACAAAAACCAAACAGTCAAAACACCGTTCACACGTTACCATTTCAAACCACTGATAGTATGGGCATTCTACATCTATTCCATCAGAAGGAAAGGTAACATAAATGTCCGTTCGGAATGCATGTGATCGAGTTAGCCTTATTTCCAGCGCTGATTTGCTCCCTTTCGAGATAAACATACAACGAGGTGAACGAACATCTAGATGTACATCATCTGCGACACTGGCATGTCGCTGCTATCGATCAACAGCTGTTAGAAACTGAGATTTCATCAGGCAGAATGAAAATCTGATCCTTCCCTTAGATAATATTTGGAAAGAATGAGGTGGAAAAAAAAGAAAAGAAAACGAAATTCAAAATTTAAGATTGGAAGGTCACATGGTCAGGTTGAAATTTTTTGGATTCTTATCCTGTGAATGTTTACTTTACCTGGATTACTATATATATATATATATATATATATATATATATATATATATATATATATATATATATATTTTATTTATCTTCCTCTCACAAGATAAGATGTGACACAAGGTTGGGAAAGTGGGATTTGAAAAGCCAGCGCCCGAGAAGGTGAGCACTCTGGCCTACAAAAAATGCCTGGGCAGCCCCGTCGGCATTCCCCGGTAGGGGCGCCTCAGGCAGTAAGCAATAAACTTACTCGTCCTAAAGAGAAGAGGCAAAGCCTGGGAGGGTGGACCTCCTACAACAGCACAGGACAGACCCACAGACCAGCGTAAATCAAGCCAAGACAATACTAGTCTATGGGGTGCAGTATCCATCGGAACAGATACTACACTTTGATCTTAACCGGTATTTAACGCCTACCCACAATAGGTGTATGTGACACAAGGTCGGAAAGTGAGATTTGAAAAGCCAGTGCCCGAGAAGGTGAGCGCTCTGGCACATAAAAAATTGTCTGGACAGCCCCGTCGGCATTCCCCGGTAGGGGCGCCTCAGGCAGTAAGCTATAAACTTACTCCTCCTCAAAGAGGGGAGGCAAAGCCTGGGAGGGTGGACCTCCTAGAACTGCACAGGACAGACCCACAGACCGGCGGAATCATACCCTGAAGGCCAAGACAACACCGGTCTATAGGGTGTAGTATCCATCGGAACAGATACTACACTTTGATCTTGGCCAAAAGGCCGGTTATTTATTTATCTACCTCCCATAAGGTAAGATGTGACCCAAGGTCGGGAAAGTGGGATTAGATAAGCCAGCGCTCGAGAGGTGAGCACTCTGGCCATTTAAAAATTGCCTGGGCAGCCCCGTCAGCATTTCCCGGTAGGGGCGCCTCAGACAGTAAGCAATAAACTTACTCCTCCCCAAAGATGCATTCCCCAGTAGGGGCGAGTGGACCTCCTAGAACTGCACAAGACCGACCCATAGACCGACTTAAATCAAGCCCCGAAGGCCAAATCAATACCAGTCTATGGGGTGTAGTATCCATCGGAACAGATACTACACTTTGATCTTGGCCAAAAAGCCGGTTACGAGAAATATATATATATATATATATTGATCGACTGTACTCGAGGGAGACCTGAAGACTCCCTTTTTTATTGGCTACGATACCAAGACTTATGTTGAGTGTTTAGCAAGAAGTATTTTTTGAGTCTTTGGTTATACTTGGACGAAGGTTGAACTCGGTCTCCAGTCAATTAGCGAACACTCTTACCATTATGTCTCACTGCTAAATGCTCAACATTATGTAAAAGTGAGGATCAAGGGTAATTGAAGTAATCCAAGGAAAGAGTGGCACTTTTTCCTGCATCTCAATATAGAAGCCAACGAAAAGGGAATTTTTGGGTTGCCCTCGACTACTGTCGATCCATTTATTTTATATACATATATATATATATATATATATATATATATATATATATATATATATATATATATATATATAAACTAATTCGAGCTCCCGGCACACTTGACAATGTTTACATTGTAGATATCACTTACATTCAGCCAGTGTCGTATGATAGCGCAGGGGTAGAGGCGTCGACCGTCAGCTCAATGGTTGAGTTTCAATCTGGTTTCGGCTGGTCTAGCCGCGCTGAAGAACTGTGATACAGCGAAACAGTCTGTGCGTGGATGACTATATAGTTAGCCTGAAGATTCCCCCCGGGGATGAAATGCGGGAACCTCTGTGTAGCTTAATTGCCACAAATATATTTTCATAACTTACTACCTAGCTCTACTTATGTATCGAGCACTGTTGAACTAAATACTGAAAATTTATACATAAAAAATGATATCCCCTTTATAAAATTTTATGTGGATACATGGAATAGTAATATATATATACATATATATATATATATATATATATATATATATATATATATATATATATATATATATATATATATAGTCTCAGAAGTTTCTCAACCATTAAAACTATATTAAAAAAAACAAAAAAACTTATAGTCCCAAGTCTTCCAGTGGAAAATCACTCATGTAAGTTAATTTATTTTTTACAGTTATTATATTAGTTAATTTCTAACACTATTTTAAGGGATCATCAGTTGTTTACCATGAAAAACTGTTTCGGGAATTTAAAAACAAGACAGTATTTAATTTCATGGCTTCCAGCAGAGTTGATCAGACCCCACTTCCCTTAAAAGACAAAACATAAACGTTCCTTATACTAAATCTACGTTTTGTTCCATATAAATGTTTTGCTAACTTATATTAGTTATTTAAGACACAAAAAAAAAAAAATTGTCTTTACCTGTGCTGTTCGTCTGTCTAATCAAATTTATCCGTTACTTACAAAAATGTTGCTGCATTTTAAAGTGTTTGGACGAATCCATGACACTATTATTTAAGTGATTAATGTATTATTTTTAGTTTTATATTATAAATATAAAAAACATCAACAGATAAAAAATAAATAAAAAATAAATAAATATATATATATATATATATATATATATATATATATATATATATATATACATACATATATATACCTTTAGTTCCTCCTTCTCTCCCTCGTCCTCCTTTGTTGTCCATCTCCCCGTTGTCGTCAACCTCAAATAAATATTAATCTTCCTTGTTCACTTACAGTTTTTCTAATCTACGTTCACAACTGTCGAGTTTTTTCTATTCTCAGTGTTTCAAATCTGCGTCTATAAGTTAACCGTTAATTTGTTCTCTTTTTCTTTCTATTTCTTCTTCTTCTTTGCCAACTCCCGGTGTTTAAAATCGGCGTTCATAACTGTCGATTTTCTTCTTCTTCTTCTTCTATATATATATATGATTTTTTGAAAGCTTACCAAAGCATTCTGTTCAGGAGCCCAATCAACACCACAAAAGATTTTTTAATTCAAAAATTATTTATTTATTATTTTTCAAATTAAAGAGTTTTTTACCTACACGTGTTTCACTACCAAGCAGGTCCTTGCTTGGCAGATCATCAGGGAAAATTAAGTGCCTTGAATAAGAATTACAACAACCGGCAATACACAATGTGCTGTTGCTTTCATTGAGGTCACTTAAGAAGTGAAGAAAATAAATATAAAATAATATAAAATAAAATAAAATAGAAAAATAAAAAAATAAAGAGACTTACTCTTTATTTTTTTATTTTTCTATTTTATTTTATATTATTTATTTATTTTTTCTTCAAATAAAAAATAAAAAATAAAAGAATATAAAAGAAAATTAAAGGAAATTAAAAATGAAAGATAAAAGGTAAACAGGAAAAATAGAGAATGTTTTAGAAAATCTCGCTTTTCACAACATTGTTGCTTCTAGGCGAAACAGCAAAAAATTAGTCCCAAACCAGCAAAAACAGCAAAAGAATTAGTCCTAAATGCACTCCAATGAAACAGTAATAATGAGCGAGAATACACCCTCTCGACGGGCAGCACAACTATGAAAAATACCCCCCCAAATAGAGACCCAAACAGTCAAAACTCCATTCCCAAGTTACCATTCCAAGCCACTGATATTATTGGCATTCCAGATCCATTCCATCCAAAGGAAAGGCGACACAAAAGTCCGTTTGTAATGCATGCGGTCGTGCTGGCCTTATTTCCAGGGCTAACTCGCTCCTTTTCGAGATGGACACATAACGAGGCGAGCCTACTGATGAGCCCAAAGGAGGGTGAAACTCGAGTCTAGGACTTCTGGTTTGTTTCTTTCATAGGTTGTGGGCTGCGACGTTGTCTGATTGTGGAAATTATTATATATATATCATCTAACACTCAAAAAATTATATATATATATATATATATATATATATATATATATATATATATATATATATATATATATATATATATATATATATATATATATATATATATATATATATAAGGCATGTACAAAAGAAATCTATAATGAAATAGAATTTTTTTTCTGTCTTACTCTGGACTATGTACACAGTCATATTTCTGTTTATTTCCCATTGAGCAATACCAGGAAATCCTGCTTATAGATATATATATATATCTATAAGCAGGATTTCCTGGTATTGCTCAATGGGAAATAAACAGAAATATGACTGTGTACATAGTCCAGAGTAAGACAGAAAAAAAAATTCTATTTCATTATAGATTTCTTTTGTACATGTCTTTAAACAGATTGCGTGCACACACACACACACACACACACACACACACACACACACATATATCTCTTCTCAGCAAGTCTAACTGTCAGCTTACCGTGCTCCGACCTTGTAAATTTCAGATAAACAACATGTGCGTCATTATCATACACAATGCAGAGACTCAAAATGACATTCAATTTTTAACCATATTTCAAAAAATTCCTCACAGATAAGTTGGTTGACTTTTAGCAGCAAAATCAATTCGACGTTGACATTACTGTGTTTCTTAAAACCAATCTAAAGCACTGTTTAAAATCTATTTTATAAACAAACATTATTTGCTTGTCAGCTGGTCGCCTTTGCGCCATATTTGGTATGAAACCTCCTTAAGATGTCATGTGCATCATGGCGGTGTCGGGGATAAACATGTTAATATTGCTACTGTTACTACTAATATTATTACTACTACTGCTGATACTAAAAACAAATATTTGTAGGCTCAAAAAGTATTATTAATTAAAAAAATATCATTAATAAGTTTACTTAATTAGATGTATACTCTTGACTACATATAGACGACATAATAGGCGAAATTGCTAATTATACAACATATTTTAAATATATATATATATATATATATATATATATGAGGATTCCGTATTCGATTTAATATATAAGAATCCTTTGTTGTCTCTGAAAATATATGAAAAAATATCTTTCCAAGGTTATATTCGAATTTGGGGCATTTGTTTATTTACTTTTATTTATACAAAACCTATCTATCTATCTATCTATCTATCTATCTATCTATCTATCTATCTATCTACAAGAATATCAGTCAGTTGACCTCCTGTAATGAAAGATGTCTTAGCACTGAGAAGTTTATAGTGAAACAAGTCATGTGCAATCCCCAACTGAGTCCATTGGCAAGGAGAAATCCAAGATGACCGGAAATAATGCCAGAATATGCAGAAAAAGATTTGTATTATTTTGAGCTTTCCTTCTGGACTAGTTGCTCTACCAAGGTATAAAGTTTAGTCTACCCTACTATTTCAGCAATTGTTAGAGAGAAAAGATGCAGATTCATATATTTCCATGTAGAAGTGACTTTAGAGTAACTTCTACATAGAAAATGTACGATATTCCTAAATGATCACTCATTTAAATACTGACCAGGATCAACGTTGCTTAACTTTGGTGATCAGACGAGAACGAGTGTTTCAACAAGATTCAGCTGTAATTTACTCTGCTGATCATTTTGTGACACAATGCTTTTCTGGTGGAAAAAAAACTCCTTATCTTTTGTCCTCCTAGGTCGTCAACCTATGCACATGTTTTGAAGGTGGGCCCAGAGGAGGTGGGTATTGCGATCCTTTTTATTAATGTTTTGAGTACCCAACTTGGGAAACGTTTTAGCCATTCATCTACCATCTGTGACAAACAAAGAGATCTTTAAAGAGATGAGTAGATCGTCTTTCAGCATGTGAACACGAGGGTAGATTGGACAATGGCTGCTAGGATCATTAGTTAAAGAAAAAATAAGCAGGAAAAAACAGAATCAGATCCATTCAATCTGCACGTTTGGCAATACAGAAAACGCTATTTCAAACAGATTGTGACAAACCAACATAAATGGTAGATGTGACAGATTCACCAGAAAGATGACAGACCAACGTTAATACTTTGTGTGTTAGACTAACAAAAATTATTTTTTAAATTAAGTGTGACAGACCAACATAAATGATATGTATTGTCATACATAGCATTTATGTTGGTCTGTCACAATTAATTTTTTTTTAAAATATTTCAAACTTAAACGTGACACACCAACATAAATGTTACATGTGATAGATTAACAAAAATGATATTTCAAATTTAAGTGTAACAGATCAACGTAGATGCTATGTGTGACAGAACAACAAAAACGCTATTTTAAACTAAGTGTGACAAACCAACATAAATATTACATGTGACAGATTAAAAAAATGATATTGCAAATTTAGATGTGACAGATCGGCGAAGATGCTATGTGTGACAGAACAACTTAAGTGTGCCAGCCCAATATAAATGTTACATGCGCCTGATTTACAAAAAGGATATTTCGAATTTAGGTGTGATAGATCAGTGTAAATGCTATCTGTGACAGAACAACAAATATAATATTTCAAACTTAAGAATGATAGACCAACGTAAATAGTTTGTATGTTAGACTAACAAAAAATGATTTTTCAAAATTAAGTGTGACAGACCAACATAACTGTTACATTTGACAGATTTACAAAACTTATATTGCAAATTTAGGTGTAACAGATCAGCATAACTGCTATGTGTGACAGAACAACAAAAACGCTATTTCAAACTTTAGAATGACAGACCAACTTTCTGTAAAAAAAAAATATTAAAAAAAATTAAGGTTGACAGACCAACATAAATGCTATATATGACAGACTAACAAAAAAGATATTTCAAATTTAGGTGTGACAGATCGGCGTAGATTCTATGTGTGATAGTGGGCTCGCTCTACCGTGCTAGAAAACGTCTCACACCTGACAGTATATCTCTACAAAGCCACCATCTGCCCATGCATGGAGTATTGTTGTCACACATGGGCTGGTGCACGATCCACCAGTCTCTCCCTTTTAGGCAAAGTCCAAAAAAGAGTCTCTAATATAATAGGTCCCTCACTATCCATCAAGCTCCAGCCCCTGTCTCATCACTGTAATGTTGTATTTTTGTGCTTGTTTTACGAGTACTTCAATAGAATGTGCTCCCATGAACTTGCTACTCTGGTGCCCCCTCGATGTAAATACACTTGACCAACCCGACAATCAGCTAAATCGCATCTATTTACTGTGGAGGTCCCCAGATGCCGGAGAGCCTTTTACTCTAATAGCTTCTTTCCTTGAGCTGCCGGCCTTTGGAACTCCCTCTCTGCTCCATATTTCCCCGATTATACCGACATGCAGAAATTTAAAACTAAAGTGAACAAGCATCAGAATAAAAAAGAAAAAGCTGTACAAAATTGGAAGGTCCAGCAACACTGAAAATTCAGACCACGAGGAGTATGAAATGAATGCCATACTTGAAAAAAACATGGAGAAAGAACACTAGAGAGTCATACGGCCAATCCGTTAAGTCTAGAGTAGCTGAGCAGAGGCTTGGTTCCCACGAGTTTTGGCGAATAACAAATAACGTCCTGAACAGATGTGTGACCTCTATTCCAATCATCATCAATGGACTAGAGGTGATTGACATCTGATAAAGCCAAACTATTTGCAAAGAACTTTGCATCAAATGTCACCCTTTTGCAATCAGGGCCGCCTTCTTCCTGAATTTCACCCTAAGACTGAAAATACTCTGAGCGACATCCATATATCTGTCCGAGATGTTGCGAAACTTATCAAGAACCTGAATAGCAGCAAAGCAACTTGCCCTCACAACAGTCCAATCATAGTGCTTAAAAATCTGCAACCAGAACTAGCTTTCTAACAAAGCTGTTACATCTTGCTTAAAGGAAAAATGCTTCCCAACACCTTGGGAAACTTTGTCAGTCTGTCCAGTATTTAAAAATTCTGAAGACCGGTCTTCTGCATCTTCTTGTGCGTCATGAGTAAAT
Organism: Sepiola atlantica; assembly: GCA_963556195.1. NCBI lineage: Eukaryota > Metazoa > Mollusca > Cephalopoda > Sepiida > Sepiolidae > Sepiola > Sepiola atlantica. The sequence continues at coordinate 42,498,013 of OY744519.1, forward strand.
TGCTTGAATCTGTGATACATCAAGAAGTTGTCAATCACCTCAGCAGAAACAGCCTATTCAGTAGCAAGCAATATCGATTTTGTTTTGCAAGACCGACAACTGATTTGCTGACTGTAATATCATGTAGGATCAGTGAATCTATTGACGGGGGCCTCGTTTCTAGAGCAATAGCTCTTGATATATCAAAGGCCTTTGATAGGGTTTGGCATAAAGGTTTCTAAAGATTTCTAGATATGGAATATCTCGAAATCTCGAAATGTCTTCACAACCATCTAATCTTTTCTCTCTGATAGGTTCATAAAAGTAGTCGTTAATAGGCAGAAGTCTGAAGCTCATAGTATCAATGCAGGTGTACTGCACCGATCCATTCTAGACCAACTCTCTTTCTGATCTTCATCAATGATCTCTCAAATCACATTCTAAGATCATTCGTCGACATCTATGCAGATGACACAACCATCTATGGCAACACTTCGAAGAGTATTAATGATCAAGATCTTTCTGATTCTCTCTTTTCCAACCTGGAGCACGTGATGCAATGGGGAAAAAGTGGCTGGTTACTTTTAATACGTCTAAAACCAAGCTTCTCTCCTTTCACCACCAACGCTCTGATACTCACTTTGCCAAAATTGTAATGAATGGCTCTCACCTTGAGGAATCCCCTTGCTATGATAAGCTTCTGGGAGTGACCTTCACTCCAGACCTGAAATGGAAGACTTACATCAAATCCGTTGCCAAGGTCGCTGGAAAAATGGTTGGATCATTCTACTACACCTAAAAGTATCTCAATTCTGACGCAATTCTCTACCAGTATAAGAGTCAGATACATAAGATGGAGTACGTGTGCCACATCTGGTGAGGTGCGGCTCGGAGAACCCTTTCCTGTCTTGATTTCGCAATCTAATCGGTGATGTTATCTTCTATTCCCTTCAACCTCTTTCTCACAGAAGAGACGTTGCTAGTCTCTCTCTACTCTATCAGTCTTTTCATTGCAGATGCTCGACTGAGCTTCAATCTATGGTCCCCCTATAAAACATTCACAACAAAATCTCGTCTAGCTACAACTATAACGAAAGGACCCCACACGCTTCTTTCTGACCCCGTGGGTATCGTTGTCGGCCACTCACGCACAGGTGTTTGATATCCCGGTCGTGGTGCCGAGTAAAACAGATACCTCACTCTGATCCGGTGTCACTGAACCACTTGTAACATAGGTCGTCCACTCGTGTCTCTATCTCTGTGCTCACACGTCTAGTTCTCTGCGCAGAAATCTTTCCAGACTGTGAACACCCTCTTTGGGCCGATGATCGTCAATAGTGGCTGTAAAAAAAGAGATGTGTCGAATTTCCTCCAAGGTCGTGATGACGGCGATGATGATGATTTCGTGATTCTGTGAAGGCAAGGTTGCACAAGCAGAACAAATCGACAATAGGAATAATTCAAACAACTCAGAGGTTTCTTTTTGTATCAAATAATTATTAACAATTAAAGGAAAGAATGGGTTTTACACTTGAAACTTAAAGTCTATTGTTTTGATAAAATGTCTTTTAGCTAAGGTATTTCGTCTTCTCTCTCTGTGCGCGAGAACCATTTACGATCGCAAGTTCTTAATAAAGTCGTAAGTTGAACTAATCTTGTCTACTTAAAACGGTGGGGGGGGGGAATACCATGGGCAACGTCATCCAAACGAGAGGCCTTTTGCGCGATCTCCCACTTGGTGGCCGCTCGAGTCTGAGCTCCGGCTAACACGACCGTCCAGGCCGCAATCCCAATTTTAACTGCTCGTCTACTCAAAACAAAAATTCTTTCTCTTCCCAAAAAGGCATATTGTAACACCCCTTCTTTCTCCTTGGGTCTTTCTTCCTCTCTCGGGAGGGGGTGGTGTTGGATGTACTGATTTACTCTCTCTCTCTCTCTCTCCCATCCCTTTCTCTGTGTCTTTCCTCCTCTTTCGGGGTTGGTAGGGGTAGAGTGGTGGCCCCTGTCAACGATTCAGATAAACAGAGTTTTCTGTTTTAGCTTTCATTGCTTATCATGACAAAAATCGATTTTTCGCCTTCTTTGTCTTTATCAAAAAGGTTCTCGACCTTCCAAGAGCTGACCTGTTATCAGCCTATGTGTGATTAAGGGATCATTACCAAATTCCGAGGCGGTATCTGGCAAGCGACTCCTTGGGAGGGGATAATTACAATTGACAACGAACACGCTTTTTCCAGACATTTCGTCGCCAACTCTGGCCAATGTTTGGACAGTCGAAGATATGTACTAGCCTCAGATCTCTACTTATTTCTACGTAGGGTTCAGCATCCTCACCAAGATGCATACTGATGCGCTCCAAGGTGCACGATCTCCGTCGGTCATAATCATTGTTTCATACAACCACTGTCAATAAATTCCCTCTCCTAGAACTAAACGGAACTACCATAAGCAAAGTTTCTTTCCTAGAACCGCATGTCTGTGGAACACAGTACTACAGGGATGCTTTCCGGCTGACTATAACATTGTCGTTTTCAAGTCCAATTGTAAACAAATTCTTCTGACCAGTTTCAACAATCGTTACTAATCCCCTCAGTGTTTTACCGTCTACCTGTCAAACTCAATAACCATTATCCTCGAGTGGCCTGTGGACCTTGATAAGAGGTGACTCAATTGTAAAAAAAAAAGAAGTTTATTTAAATGTTACATTTGCTCTCAGAAGATTTGCACTGCAACGATTTTGTTCGATATTTTTGTATGAAATATTAAGTCATTAATTAGATGCCTGAATAATAGTTGACACTATTTGTTGACCATCTATCTTATTTTGTGAAAAACAAAGTTTTATTTATCAGTTTAAATGTATTTGACTGTTTTTTACCAGCTAATAAAATAGCTATAAAGACGCTTAAATTTTCTTTCAAACCAAAAAGATTTGAAATAAAAAATAACGTTTTCTACTTTTTCATTGGTTTCACTTTTTAATCTATTAATAATGGAGATTATGTGTCTGTCTGTCTGTCTGTCTGTCTGTCTGAAGCCAAAACTATACTATTTAAGACTATTGTACTTATGAAATAGTATAGTATATACTATTTCAGACTAATGTACTATCTTTAAATGCTCAATTCAGGGGCATAGTGTAGTGTAGTATTTGCTCTGTTGGCATGATACCATCCTTCCAGGCATTACCCTCTCCTTTTTTTTAGGTGTGGAGGTAGTGTAGTATCTGTTCTTTTGTTATGATACCATCCTCCCAGGCATTACCTCCTCCTTTTTTGGTAGGTGTGGAGGTAGTGTAGTATCTGTTCTGTTGTCATGATACTAACCTTCTAGGCATTACTTCCTCCTTTTTTGAAAGGTGTGGAAGTAGTGTTGTATCTGTTCTGTTGTCATGATACCATCCTCCCATTTTTTGAGAGGTGTGGAGGTAGTGTAGAATCTGTTCTGTTGTCATTATACTATCATCCCAGGCATTACCTTCTCCTTTTTTTGCGAGGGGATATAGTATTTGTTCCGTTGTCATGATACTACTTTCCCAGGGATTACCTTCTCCTTTACTTTTTTTGAGGCGGGAGTTAGTGTAGTATCTGTTCTGTTGTCATTATACCATCCTCCCAGGCAATCCCTTCTCCTTTTTAGGGAGGGGATGGGTAATGTAGTATATGTCTTACCTGCCCTCTGATTATTTAGTCCATGATTATTAATTTCTATTTCGAATGCACAGAAAGTTCTATTTCAAGAAAGAGTAAGAAAGAGAGGGACATAAGACAGGAGCCCGTCATTTGATTAATAACATGTAAACAACAGATTCTCTGAAATTTATTGTACGAGTCGCTTAAAAATGATATATTCACTTTGATTTATTTATTAAAACGTTTTGGGATTTTTTTTACTATTATTAGAAATTATGTTTTAAAGCACAGATTTATTGAATCAAATTATTTAATTTAAAACATAATTGATTAAAAAAATACTTTTTTTGTAAGAAAAACCAAACACATTTTACTGAGCAATTAAATAATTGTATTTTATTTTTTTAATTGCTGATTTTATTTTAGGTACACCTTATTTTTTCGATTAGAAAAACTTCAAATATTATTATCTTTTTACGATCTTAAGTGAGTTTAAGATTTTTTGTTTTACATTTTACGCCGTAAAGGGTAAATTTTGTTTCAAAACTGTTTTTATTATTCCGTGTTTTAATTATTAAAATAAAAGATGAGGTGATTTTCTTTCTTTTTTCTGTAAAAAACAAACAAACAAACACATTTTACTGAGAAATTAAATAAAACAACTAGCAAAAATATGCGACCGGAGGGAGCATATATTTGCTAGTTAGAATAATAAGTGTAAACAAGTGTGAATTATTTTGATTCGAATAAATGTATTGTCAACAAAACTCATCGGTTTCTTAATTGTTCTTATACAACAATAAATGAGATAAATGAAAGAGAACTATAAAACCTTACTTATGACATATAACAGGATTTATTTATGTTTAAAAGTAATACACCAAATATGCATACATGTCAAAGCGTCCTAATAAGTGGATACAATGATAGACGAACTTACTGAACATTTGTTGAGATCGGGTCTCCAAAAACACGTCAACAGAACTGATCTGAATAGAGAGGAGATTGATTGCACATTGTCTCAAAGACACATTGATAGCCCTGATCTGGTGATAAGGAGATGGACAAACGATGTGGTCACTATGAGAAAGAGGAAAAGAGGAAGTGAAATTTTGAGTCATGCCTTTTATATTTGTGACCATGGTCTCCACATATGAGGAAAAACTAGCCCTAACAATCTTAAAAATAGCTCTAACGTAGATAATTTTGAACATATACTGGCTGAATTCAGAAATAATGGTAAAAGAGATTTGGACAACGCATAAGACCTCATCTAAAGTGTTGTAGTCAATCCTGTTCAGCCAGTTGGTAGATATGGGAATGAGATATCCAAAAATGGACCAGTGTGCAAAGAAAAGTGACCAAACTAATAAAAGAAATAAGAAATCTGAATCAGAAAAAATAGATAGGTCCTAAGGTTTAACTACTTTACTAGATAGAAGAATGAGATGGGATTTAATTGAGATCTTCGTAATAATTAACAGCATTTCTAAATATGGTAAACAGTCGTTTTAATACTTCTCCTCACCACTGATCTCAAAGACGAAATCTACTCCACAATTAGATTTGTTTTTTAATAGAGTAATTAAAAATAAGGTGTCACTGTTTTAGGCCATTTTTTTGGTGGTATGTCCTAGTTTTTGTTCATTCATTTCTTTGATCAATTGACTGCCTGTTTATCTCTCTATCACATCCCCACCTTTGCTATGCTTCTTCTATTCCGCCTATGTGATCATAGTTTCTCATGAAACAGTAAAAAAAAAAAAACTGAGTTTTGGATTTCAACCATTTATTAATAACAAGATCATTCGGTTATTGTCGTGTGACAAAAAGCAAACAAATAAATACAGCAAATAAAAGTGCATAACATGAACCCGTTCAAGAACGGATGTTCTTCTGTAGGTGGCCCCCTTAAAAGTAGCCCGAATCCTAGCCGACTGGAAGAGTGGAAGTAAGAATGAGGCAATGGAAGTAGGTTTTTCATTGTGTTATTGTTCGGAATTATTTACATGCACATTGGATGAGACAAACAGCAACCAAAAATCTTAGATCAAAAAGCAACATATTTAGCATATGACACACAAAATATCACGGATGAGATCGGACTACTTTTAAGTGATCCACCCTGTAGTTTTATATTCAAGAGCTTGAATGTAAAACGCGATAAATCTGTTCAAAGAGGCAGCGCAGTGAATATTGTTATTACGTATAAACTCTTGATTGGACGAAATCACCAATCAGCAGTTTCTTTCAGCCAATCAGAGAATTACAGCACGTACTATAAAAAACCCAAACACACAGCTTTTCTTCCACTTTTCTGTTCTTCTTTCAGAGACAACACAGATGCATCCATACAATACAGCTTAGCCCCTTTGAGTTGGGAGCAAATGACCCTCGACAAACAGCACACACATAACGAGAGACTTTCACGGACTTCTAAAGAGAACACCCCGCAAAGCACACACATGCCACTCAATGAACGCACATGTACACAAGTTCATAGATACACACACTCTTTTACTAAATACATCCTGTTAAACGAATACATGTACACAAAAATCTATACATACACTCTCTCAATAACAAAATAAAGGCACGCTAATATACACACACACATATCTTCATGTCTATTCATTTACACGCACGTAAACGCACATGGCGCTAAATGAAATGAGCATGTGTACTTAATTTCTCCTTACAGACAAACACCTTCCTTTCATCAGAATGTTTTCAGACTTTTTGAGCTCTCATCTTTTACGAACAGTTATTTTGAATTGTCTTAATTAAGTTGTCAGAAAAAATTAATTATTTTGTATGAATAGACGTTGTCATTTTTTTATTTGATATTATCTTTCCCTCTATAAACCTAATTTCTTCAAAATTGAGAAATCAGACAATAAAAGGACGAAAATTCAAATCTAGAATCCGACTGTAAAATCATATTTTCTTCAAAGCAAAAAAAAAAAAAAAATGGGCAGATATCAGGATTTTTGCTTGCAGTAAATGAAGGGAGGTGAAATGCAACACTTTTGGTAGTCGTAACTTATTTTTGAAATTGTGTTTTTCATAATCCCTTTTCATATATGTCGTGTGTTTGTGAGATACATTCATATTTATTATTGTCATTTTTGCTCAGCTTTGCGGTTAAGTGGGTTTGTATTTGTTTATAATCTTCCGATTATAGATAAAGAAAAGGCTTAGTAAAAGTGTAAGTGAACAACAATACAGATTTAATGTATTAAAAGCGATTTAGAAAAGAATTTATTGCACAAGGCGATTTAGAAAAGAATTCGGTGATTCTATAATAAAAAGCCGAAAAAAAGTTTTTGTTGTCTTTTAGTGTTGGAGAGGTAAATAAGGGGCAGATAACTCTTACAACGAATTTTAAACACGATTTTCCAGTAATCAAAACTGATGGCTTTAATTGGCGTTGCACATGTGACTACTATGCAAGGAGAACGTCGATTAGACATAAAAGGGTTAGGGTTAGGGGTTAGGGGTTAGGTTTAGGGTTAGAGTTAGGGTTAGGGTTAAGGGTTAGGGTTAGGGTTAGGGTTAGAAAAATATTGTTCGAAAGCTAGAGCTGTTGTGAACAGTTATCTGCCCCTTATTTACCTCTCCAACACTAAAACACAAGAAAAACTTTTTTTCGGCTTTTTATTATAGAAGCACCAAGAATTCTAAAAAGATCATTTTTAATCGATCAGCATATAAATATTTATAAGTAATTCAGAATATATACACTGACCGGCATTTTTTTTTTTGATGTGTGAAATCGAATCAAAACAACTAATTTAGACATACAGACTGGTGTCTGCTAACTTACTGCTTCGAGGATACACAAGAGAAAACCTTGAAAGTTCAGAGGTGAAATTACCTGACACAGCTTGAGTAGTAGTTGTTCATACCAGTCAAGAATACGTCCTCGACAATCATTCCGACAATGGATTTGTTTCTGTCGGGCTGAGGTAGGGTTCTGTTCAGTTCTAGTAGATCCATCCTCCCAGGATTTACCTCTTTACCTTCTCTCTTGGAGAAGCGGTTAGTTTATTGCTAATTGCCTAAGGCGCCACCAACAGGGAATGCTGATGGGACTTCTCAAGCATTGGGGGGGGGGGAGATCATTTTCTGTAGTGTGCTGGTTTTTCAAAACCCCATCTGACCGTGTGTCAAACCCCATCTGACCAGGAGGTAAATAAAAGGTATGGTCATCTCCCTATGCAGTGGTGTGTAGAGGTCTGGTGATGCCCTGTTGTGCCTTGGTAATGCCCAGGGCCAACTCCTTGATTGTATGCACCAAAGACTCAACTATATGTCCCATTACTGAGAAATATTATAAGAAAGTTTGGATATGATTGGATACCCTCCCCCTCAAATTAGTATTCTCGGGACCCCTGCCCTGTCACCCCCCCCTCCCTCTGGATGTCATTGTAATTATGTAGGCATATATGGATCTTTGTCCCTAAAAAAGGGGCCTTGGGGAGAGAGTGGAACCATCCGATAAAATATTCTTTTGAATCTGAGAATTTCGATTATTTTAAAACTTTCTAATGGCAGAAGGACTCTAAAAAATTAACACTTTTCTAGACCCATAACTTCAGTTTGTTGGTTTATTCCAAATCATGTGCAAAGGTTATGCTATCCAAAAAGGTTAGCTGCAGATGGAAATACCCTGTTGCTAAATAACCGCCCTAGAGGTGTGACTGCATTGACAGCAAAGGCAAAATCCCAGAATGTGCATTTACAGGTGGATGCGTGGGTGTTGCAAATTATTATATGAACTAAAGTAAAAGTGAGATCGATAGCTGACTGGCGATTGTGTCAGCGAAAACCACTTCATCAATTCCTGTACGTCTTCCTTTCTCACTAACCCCCACTCGTTCACTATCATCAGCAATAAAGATATATATATATATATATATATATATATATATATATATATACTATAAATATTTGTTAAGTGTTTTTATACCTACAGACGACGTCGTTTCAGGCTTTCTACCCTCATCAATGCAGGAGTGGCGGTTGCAGGCAGCTGCATGGGCTCGAACGCAGTTCGTAGATTCAGCCTAGAATCACAAGACGAACACTCAGGACCACACGTCCGTGAGAAATCACCAGAGACAGTAATTAAAATTAAGGTACACTTACCCCAGTGGGGGGGGGGCAAGTGTCTTGCTGTCTACAGTATTCGACGCTCGAGCAGAACTTGCTTATCTATTATATATATATATATATATATATATATATATATATATATATATATATTCAATTAGAAGATATTTTATTCAGTGAAGACCGGGATTAGGCCAATAAAAATAAGCTCGATGATACAACCATAATGCAAAAATCTTATGAGCCACTTTTTTAAGAGGTTTTTTCTCTTTTCCTTTTTTCTTCTGTTTTCTTCTTAAATGACCTCAATTAGGGCAACACCACATTGGGTATTGTCAGTTGTTGAAATTCTTAATTCCCCTGATGATCTGCCAGGCAAGGACCTGCTTCGCAGAGAAACACATGTAGGGAAAAAACTCTTTAATTTTGATAAATCTGATGAATAAATAAATAAACTTTGAAAGGAAAAAAGTCTTTTGTGGTGATGAATGATTTCGTGAACGAAATGTTTTGGTAAACTTTCAAAAAAACACACATATATATATATATATATATAATCAAATATAAACCAAAAGTAAACTTTTAGTAAATAGGACCTATAGTGAAAAGTTTAAGCTCAATATATGAGATAGAGCAATTATAAAGATAGAAGAAATAAGAGTGATAAACATGTTCGAATGTCCAAATTTATTTCAAATTTCGATTGTTCAATGCAAGGTGTATTCTGTAAAAAAAAACAGTGTTTATTGTTCTTTCCTTAAGCCAAGGCTTTTCAAAGATTGAAATCTTATCATCAGAGGAGAAATACAGATAGATAAGTTGGCTGTAGAAAAAGCCAAAGTTCAAATATTTGAAAAATATTAAAATATTATTAAAAATGTGGTGAAAAAAGTTTGTGTAAAAAGGATATGTGGTTTGTCCAGATGGTAATTGTCCGTTGAAGGAGTGTCCGTTGAGGAAATTTTTGAGAAGAAGAAAAAAGAAAATTTTCCGTAGGAGCAGTATGGAGAAGGTGTTCAAAAAGAAATAAATCCAAAAGTGAAATGTTGAAATCTAAAACATAGATGGAGCGCACTTAAATGGAATTGAAGTAAGAAATCCGACCATTTTTTTTTTTTACGACAAACAAACACTGATGTATAATATATATATATATATATATATATATATATATATATATATATATATATATATATATCAGTGTTTGTTTGTCGGCATTTTTTAAAGCACAGCAGAAATACAACACTTGGAGATCATCGTTAATCAAACTCCCACCTCCACTCGACAGGTGAATAATATACATAGCTCTCCTAATACTAACAGCCTCTTTTGTTCGATGAATCAAATTCTTTTTGTTTTATGTCTTTCACACGTTTTTTCCACTTCGAAGAATGAAACATCACAATTTCAGGCATTGTATCATATTTAAATGTTTATAACTAAAATGAAAATTAAAAGAGTGAAAATAATAATCATACAATGAGGCGCAAATCCTTTGTTAAAAATTTAGCATCGTAAGCTGATAAAAAAACTTGTTGCAAATGCAAAGTCAAACATTCACAGCAAGAACTCGTCTTATCACCACAACTGCAAAAAAACTTTCCTTTCTTCTTCCGTGTACCTAACATCAAACGGAATTTCCATGACAGAGTTTATTTCCAAGAAATTCTAATCTGTGGAACACATTATTATAGGATTGCTTCTTAGCAGGCTACAACATGGTCCTCTTCAAATCTAGTGTCAGTAAATACATGTTATTAACCGTCCTCATAAGTAATCAAATTTTGTTCATTACATTCATCATTTTCAATCCTATCATAATATTTTTTATCATACAACTGACATCTCATTAACTGTTTTTTTCGAGTGGCTTTTAGCCTTGATAAGTGGTGACTCATTAGTAAAAAGATATCAGGTGTGTAAGTAGGAAAAAACAACAAAAAAATAGTGCCCCCTCGACGTAAATTCACTAGACCAACTCGACAATCAACTAAATCCCGTCCATTCACTGTGGAGGTCCCCAGATGCCGGAGTGCTTTCTACTCAAATAGCTTCTTTCCTCGTGCTGCTGGCCTGTGGAACTCCCTCCCTGCCCCCTGTTTCCCCGTCAGTACTGACATGCAGAAATTTTAAATTAATGTAAACAGACATCTTGCTGCGCAGATCCCAATTTAGGTTGACCCCCCACCTTCTCCCCTTTTCTTTCTTCTCAGTAGCCCCTTACGTCTACAGTGGCAGCCTGCCTTGTTTGGGATGAACTACGTTAAAAAAAAAAAAGTCACAAATTGAAACCAAATTCCTTCCATTCCTTGGCTAGGAACAAAGTGTTGTATCTGTTCTAATGCTGATCTTGGTCTTTTCTGTCCTTTGTTTGTGAAGGAGAAGTCCTTCTCAACTGAGGCAATTTAAATTTTTGTTCCAATCCAGACTGTCCCTTTCTGGGGTAGCTGGATTTTCCCCACATTAAAAAACGACACTGTGTTTCTAACTTAGCCTCGTGGGGAGGCAAGTAAATAGGAATTTGCAATGACACCTCACTCATTTCCAAACCAATTTACCGATTTGTCAAAAGGTAACAGTTTGTTATGACAAAAGTCAATTTATGATTGGTTTGGATGAATGGGTTAGGTAAGAATTTGCATATTCAGCCTTTCTAAAAAAAAATTTTCCCTGTCCTCAATATTACTTTTCTTTTTCTGCAGACAGTTGTATACTGTCTGCAGAAAAAGAAAAGTAATATTGAGGAGAGGGAAAAAATTTTTTTTGCAGTAAGGCATTTTCTTGCTCTGTTTGCACAACCAAAAAAGTAACACCGAGGACTTTTAGCTACGAGCAAAGTGTAGTATCTGTTCTGATATTACACTTCAGCCTTTTTTTGTCCTCGGACAGTGAAGGAGAAACCCTTCTAGATTGAGGAAATTAAAATTTTTGTTCCAATTCAAAGTTCCCTTTTTGAGGGAGCTAGATTTTTACCCACATTTAAAATTGACCTTGTGTCTAACTCTGTCTCTGTGAGGAGGCAAGTAAATAACGACAGAGAACGGGAATTTTTTAGAGATGTTAAATATGCTAATTTTCACCTAAATAGTAAACAGAGTGTGTCAAATTATCAAAACGTGTCTTCCAGGAACACATCCACTGTCTCACCAGAGTGAAGATGCCATGTTATAAATTAGCTGTAAGCCATAAAAACAGGTCTGCCATGAATGCAGTTAGTAGAGCAAGCTTAATTTGCATAATGTCAGGTTTCTGTTTTTGTTCAACTGTCGATAGTTGCAAAATTTCCGCCTCGCAAGTTAAGTTTATTTTTTGTCATCGCACACAAATTACAAATAAACTTCACAATAAAAAGATATGAGAGATTAGTAACTCAATCACTGAAGAAAAGTGAATACAGTATTTAACGAGCATCAGCTATAGGAGCTAATCTTTGCATTGACTCTAAGACCAACTCCTATAATATTTTGTATCAAAAAGAATTATCAAACGAAAGGAAAAAAAAGCCCTTATATAAATAAACAACGATATGTTTATTTGAGTGACCTACACCATTGGGTGTAAGTTGTTGAAAGTTAAAACAATGTCGTCACAGTGAAAGAAGTAATAAAGTAAGAAAGTTCGGCTGTCAAAAGTATTTTCTTAGAGCGGTATATCTTCAAGTGAAGATAGCCTTGCTCGGCTGTCCAGTGAACAGAGGCAGGAGAGAAGACGTCTTTCCTTGTTGGTGCCTGGAAGTTCTCTGTTGACTGCTGTCTAAATCCTTAAGGGTCTGGAAGTAGTTCTTCAAAAGTCCCGTAGTCCTTGTGTGAGCAAACCACCTCGCAGGGGCTGCTCTATGCAAGAAGAAAGAAATGTTAATGGCTCTATAACTGCTACATCACCTCCTGCTTAAGTGTAAACTCGGCGACCACAAAACTAGATTTTATTATCATCAGAAATGCAAGAACTAAGTTGTGCATTGCATCTTTTCAGCGATGTCGAAGTTGCTCATTTGTATCAAAATCCTTCCTGTTATTCCTTGGTGGTGACGCTATTTGAAAGTCCCCACCACCAGAACCCAAGAGCACTCGAGAGAGTGCAGATCTCCTCCCAGGTTTTATGATTCCTCACTGATTTATGCATAGAGCCATTGTTTTATGCATTTCCTGTTTTGTTTTATGAATCATGTTGCTCCATGCTTTTTTACCAACTTTATCTATTAATCTATCATTTCATGTTTTTTCTTGTTTTATTTAAAGTGTATTTTTAAGTGTCCAGTTATGTTAGCAAATGAATTGAATATGCTAAGCCTGATGACACATTTAACACCATTCAAACGCCATGCATTTTCCCTGATTTAATGGTGTTGGAACCAACGTTATCTCTGTTGGAGATAATTGCTCCTGGCACTTGATGCGCTTGTCAATAATCTTTTTGGCACTTCATACCAGTTGAGGATATGTCCTCAACAATTAGTCTGACAGGGTGGGTCACTTGGCCGTGCTAAGGCATCGTTCTGTACAGTCCTAGGAGGTTCACTTTTCCTGACTTTACCTTCTTGCTTTGAGAAGGGACAAGCTCAGACATTTTTTTGTGAGGCCAGAGTGCACAGCTTTTTGTGCGCTAGCCTTTCTATCCTCACCTTCCAGACTTTGTGTCACATCTTTCTACGTTATGACCCCCCCCCCCCTCCACATGACATAAATTAAAAAATGAGACTAAGTCTCTTCCTCTTCCATCCTTCAGCTTTCACTGAGTAGGATGTATTTCTAGCCACCTTTCATGTGAGAACATGTAAGTTTTTAAATCATGCTAGGCACGTTTTTATTTACTCTTTACATTGAACAGTATGTGCATTAAATGTGTATGGGGAACAATGTATTTCTTATTTAGAATTCATATTTCGATATTACATTCTTTGTCCATTTCTATGTATGTTCACGCTGACGCTTTAACATGCCTTTTTGTGCCAGGTTGGCATTACTAATATTTTATTTACCTTATCTCCAGGATGCTAGACACAACATCAGGTGGGGTTTGAAAAGCCAGTGCACTAGGTTAAGTGCACTCTGGCCTACAAAAAATGCCTGAGCAGCCCCGTCAGCATTCCTTGTTAGGAGCGCCTCTGGCAATTAGCAATAAACTAACCCCTTCTCAGAGAGAAGATAAAGCCTGTGAAGGTGGACCTTCTAGGACTGAACAGAACCATACCCTGATTATCGAGGACGTATCCTAGACCGGTACCAATGTTTCTTTTTAGCTTTCTTTTCTAACCACGTGTGTCAGATCACTGATACACCAAAACACACAGACATTATTGCTGCATGCATAAAGAGTAAACTAATCCCGATCACATGATAGAAAATGTATAACGCTAAATATATATTACAATAAAAGTAGACTTTGTATAAGTGATTTTTCTTGAGTTACCATGCAATAACTAGCATACCTGAAAATCATACTATGATATAGTATTAGCGTTGAAAACGAAGATATAAATGTGATATCAATTTCCTTGAAAATATGCTAATATTTCCTTGAAAAATTCTGGATAAATTTGCTGTAGTAGAACATCCCAATAATCCGTCTTTGTGATTTCAGATTTAGAGGAGGTTGCATCTCAAGTAAAGGTTTAAGGCGATCGTAGTTGGGTGATATCTGGTTCTTTTTTATCGTGTACCAAAGTAAAGTTATAGTCGAGACTGAAACGATGTTTTTATTCTTATTAAGCGTGATGTTGTACTGTTTAGCTACCTCATAAAATCTTTGAAGATTGTAGTCATGCTCTTTTAGTTTTTTCCACAGATAGTGACGTTATCTACATAAACAAATGTATCTAATAATTGCTCTCTGCTGACAATGCCGTCAATGGTTCTTTGGAAGGCGCTTACCCTATTAGTAACACCGAATGGCAGGCGAGTAAACTGGTATAATTTACCATCCATCTCGAAGGCTGTAAATTTACGATCCTCCTTACTGATGGGGATTTTATGGTTTGCTGATTTAAGATTAAGAGTAGTAAAAATATTATACCGGGATATTTCCTCGACTATTTTAGGATAAGCATCTAATTCCGTAAATCTGTTGATTGTGTCGCTATAATCAATCACCATTCTTTTTTTTTTCGGTTTTCATTTGATGTTACTAGAACCTGCACTCGCCAAGATGAAATTGAGGGTTCTATTATATTTTCCTCCAACAATTTTGCAGTCTCTATTCTTATGAATTTGCTATCAGCAATTGTGTGGCGACGTGACTTGGTGCTGATTGGAGTTGTGTTTGTAGAGAGATGAGAAAATTATGGGGGAGGAGAAACGTTCATGGATGGAAAAACATTATTCCTGGTGACTGCTCCGATAATAAGTTCGTCCTCTGGTCCATCAAATTTGAAGATTACATTCTTATATCTGCAGAGAATATCTTTCCCTATGATTGAGTCGACAAATAAATTCTTAATGACCTCCACTATTATGTTAGAGTGTACCTTATTTAGAGAGATGTCGACTTTAGTTTTTCCCATAATTTTCACACACATGTTAGGGTCGGCTTTTTGTTTGGGAATAATTTTAAGGTTCATTTTTTTGTGCTTTTTGTTTGGGAATAATTTTAAGGTTCATTTTTTTTGCAATATTGCCGTTAATAAAAGTCCCCACACTACCAGAATCCACAATGGCATTGACAGTGGATCCATTTATTTTACACTTAGTAAATGTAATGTCTTTTTCTCTTCCTAGTCATGCAAGACTAGGGAAATCAGTGTTCTCATTTAACACTGCCGATACAGAAGATTTACAGACTTTGGCCCAGTGTCCTTTTTTCGAACACTTATTGCAGTTTGAGTCATGGGCCGAACAAAGGCGGCGCGGATGACGGGAATTCCTGAAAAAAACAAACAAATTTCCTTCGGCCTCGTATTTTTTTGTGTCGTTGCCAGACTTGTATTTTCTCCTGAAGTGATTATTGGCGCGGAAATCATACTGTCCTGGTTGTAACACGCAGAGTGTTTTTCTGCTTGTTCAAGAGATCTTGTCATCTTGTATGCTTCCCGAAAAGTTAGCGAGGATTTCTCGAGAAGTCATTGTCGAATTGAGGGGAGAGGAGATACTGCTAATAAAAGCCTCCTGCATATACTGGCTTTTTATTTATTTCGGCACTGACGACCTGGAAATTGTATGTTTTAGCAAGGTTTTCCAACTGTAACATTAGAGAATACACTGTTTGCGCCGGTTGTTGTTTCATTGTGATAAGTTTGTGGCGGTTGTAGACTATATTAGTAGACTTGATGTAGGCCGCGTCCAGAGCTCTTATGGCAGATGTATAGTCGTTTGTGTCACTAATCATTTAGAATACATCGGCCGATATGCTATTTATCAAAGCATAGAAGTCGGTTTGGGTGCTTTCAGTTTCTTCAGGGCCGTTAACCCTATGTAGGTAATTTATGAACGTAAGTTTCCAATATTTGTATTTTTTTCTGCATTGAAGACTGTAGACTGGTGTCGAATCGTTCGGGATGAAGTACTCTGTCCATTTCTTTTGCGAATAAAATTATAGTGTAGTGAAGAGAAAAATAAGAGATCCGTATACCTTTGTAAAGGTTTTATTCACACGAGAAAGCTACACCAAAATAAAGTTCAAATGACGAAGCATTTATAGTGGAAACGAAAGAAATCTAGTGGGAGGAGGGGTTAAGAATATTACAAAATATGTGTTCAATCCAATATCCAGGGGGGTTGGATAGAGGAAGCAGATATAAGGTGAACATTGGATTGTAATCTATAGAGTTAGAACAGTAAAAATTCCAGGTCAAAAATAAGAAAGGATTCAGAATTCAAAATATAACTCCATTGATAATAAAATGACTCATCAAAAATATATATATATATATAAATATATATCTCTCCAGAAGTTCGTAAGAAATCAAAAAATAAATAGATCCATTACCAATCAAGTACTTCTAACAGAAAAATATAAAATGCAATAAATTCAAAATCTAAATCTAATTTAAATAAAATATAAAGATAGAAGAAGAAGAAGAAGAAGAAGAAGAAGAAGAAGAAGAAGAAGAAGAAGAAATGAATAATAGAAAAAGAGAAAAAGAAAGAGAAAAAATATATAAGAGCAAAAAGAAAAAAAAAGCAAGAGAGAAAAGTGAAGGAGAAAAAGAGAAATACAATAGATATTAAAATTTTAAAAAGCCGTGGAGGTGGATAATATCAGTACAGGGAGTGGGGGGGGGATTAAGGAGGAGATATATGAAGATAGATAAAAAGAAAAATAGAGAGACAGATGTGGGATAGGAAGAAGAAAAAAGAAAAAAAGGGGTTAGAAAATATAGAGAAGTCAAGCAAAAGGGTTCATGGCAAAAAATGTAAAATTAGGATTTAATCATTAGAAATATGACAACCTAATTAAAATCCCAAGAAAATCTAATGAAACAATAAAAATATAAATCCAAAGAGTTTTAAGAAACAAAATATTGCTGGTTTGAATATTTGATGAATTAATAAATATTGTATTTTATTCAATTTTTATTTTCATCATTCCTTTTCTTACATTACACTCGACAACAACATGTTTGCTACTGGAAATGTTGAAAAATTATGTAAACCATTTTTGCCAAGAAAAATCCCGACAGACATCATTGATGACACTGGACAACAACATGTTTGCTACTGGAGATGTGTAAATTAATTTAGACTAATTTGGGTACGCTGATTTAAAAAATCATAACCGTTTTGCTGTATCACGTCAGGATTTTGAGTTTCAGAAATACTCCCATTGCCTAGAAGTAGCCTACCACCTCTTACGTAACTACGATATAACGTACTTATATAACTACTAATTTTTCTTTCTTTCTTTCAGTTAAACATGAGTAGACGTTCCTGTACCAATCATCCAGACAACTTCTGTTATGTCTGTGGTCGGTTTACCCAAAACGATCAACAACGAAGTGTATCTAGAGCAGTGAAAATGAAGGCCGCCTACTTTCACTACTTCGGGTGTAAGGTCGGGGACCAAGAAAAGAGTTGGGCACCACACATCTGCTGCACAAGCTGCCACTCAGCATTGACTCAGTGGTTGGTGGGCAAGCGCGCGAGCATTCCATTTGCGGTGCCCATGATATGGCGTGAGCCTCAGAATCATCATGATGATTGTTATTTCTGCTGCACAAGCATCGCCGGCTTCAACAGGAAGAATAAAGGCCACATAAAGTACGCTGACTGCGTCTCTGCTCGTAAACCTGTGGCTCATGATGACGAGAACCCCGTTCTAACATGTCCATCTGATCCGAACATAACTGTAAGCAGTGGCGAAGAAGATGGTGATGAACCTTTTGAACCCGACACTCAAGAACAAGAACCACACCTTCCGAACCAGGGAGAGTTAAATGATCTTGTAAGAGATCTCTCGCTGTCAAAGGCGAAGGCAGAGCTGCTTGGATCAAAGCTGCAGCAGTTGAATCTACTTGAACCTAACACCAAGATATCCTTGTTCAGAGCACGTCACAGTGACATGGCTTAGTTCTTTGAGATGGAAGACACGATGACATTCTGCAGTGACATCAACGGTCTGTTGAAAGAACTTGGGTGTGATCATGATCCTGCAGACTAGCACCTCTTCATCGACTCGGGGAAGAACAGCTTGAAGGCTGTTCTGCTCCACAATGGCAACAAGAAACCATCAGTCCCACTGGCTCACGCGTTCGGCATGAAAGAGACCTATGAGACTATGCGGCAGCTGCTTGATTCCATCAAGTACAATGACTTCAACTGACACATCTGCGGAGACTTGAATGTGGTGGCGCTGTTGTTAGGGCTGCAGTCAGGCTACACGAAATACATGTGCTTCCTTTGTCTCTGGGATAGCAGAGACGACAAGAATCACTGGACGAAGGTTGATTGGAAAGAGCGGACAGAGCATGTACCTGGTCGATACAATGTGAAGCATGTCGCCCTTGTCGACCCAGCCAAGATTTTCCTTCCACCACTCCTCATAAAGCTCGGCTTGATGAAGAATTTTGTACGGGCAATGGATCTGAATGGGCGTGGGTTTTTATACCTGAAGGAGAAGTTTGGCAACACCTTGTCGGAGACTAAGATCAAGGCTGGTGTCTTTGTTGGACCGCAAATCCGAGAGGTAATGAAGGACGAAACTTTTCCGACAACTCTAAACCCCAAAGAGCTGGCAGCGTAGAGGAGCTTCAAAGCTGTGACGGACAACTTCTTGGGGAATGAGCGCGCGGACAACTATGAAGAAATAGTGCAGCAGCTGCTGGAGTCCTTCAGGAAACTTGGCTCCAGGATGTCCCTGAAGATCCATTTCCTACACCAGCACCTGAACTTCTTCCCTGACAACTTGGGAGCGAGCGATTCCACCAAGAGATTTCACCCATGGAGACGCGTTACCAAAGGCAGCACAAGCCGAGCATGATGGGCGACTTCTGCTGGTTCCTGCATCATGAAACTGACACAGAGCAGCACAAACACAAAGCCAAATGTTTAAAGCATTTTTAATTACATTCTAGTAGAGTTTTTCTGTAATTTCTATAATTTTGAAGCATTTATGATGAAATAAATGAATAAATGAATTTTTGTAAATTTCATTGAAACCCTGACTTCTAGGCAATGGGAGTATTTCTGAAACTCAAAATCCTGACGTGATACAGCAAAACGGTTATTATTTTTGAAATCAGCGTACTCAAATTAGTCTAAATCTCTTTACACATCTCCAGTAATAAATTTTTTCTGAAATTTGTTGTCCCGTGTTATTGCTCTATCTAGTATATCGAGCATTGACTTATCACGATAAGATATAATATAAAGATATAATATTTATCTTTACTGTTTCATTTGTATATATATATATATGTATGTGTGTGTGTGTGTGGGGGTGTGTGTGTGTATGTGTGTTCTAATTCAACATTCAAAGTTCTTCAAATGTAAGATTATTTTATAACATAAAGTCAGCTATAGCTCTATAGTGCGTGGCTAGATCTATTTTACAAAGTGTTAATTAGTTTAAGCAGATGAATTATGTTATTTATATCAATATTTGCTTACATATATAGGTATATATATATTTTTTTTTATACATATATATGTGGGTGTGTGTGTGTGTGTGTGTTCTAGTTCAACATTCAAAGTTCTTCAAATGTAAGATTATTTTATAACATAAAGTCAGCTATAGCTCTATAGTGTGTGACTAGAGCTATTTTACAAAGTGTTAATTATTTTACCCTGAAAAATGATGATGAAGGATAGATGTGCACAGACAAAACCGTTTTTAATCAAAGCAAACAATTGTTTCGGCTAAAACCAAGGATATCGTATTCTAGAATTTTAAAGTATTTCAAAATATTTAAAATATTTACAGATGTACGTTTTAAAATACATAAAAATACGTTTCAAAACACATTCAAAAATTGATACTTTCTTATGAAATGTCTAATGTTATTTATCTACCTCCCACAGCGGTAAGATGTGACACAAGGTCAGGAAAGTGGGATTTGATAAACCAGCGCCCGAGAAGATGAGCACTCTGGCCATTAAAAATTGCCTAGGCAGTCCCGTCGGCATTCCCCGGTAGGTGCGCCTCAGGCGATTAGCAATAAACTAACCCCTCTTCAAAGGGTGAGAAGGCAAAGCCTGGGAGGGTGGACCTCCTAGAACTGCACAGGACAGACCCATACACCGACGTAAATCAAGCCCCGAAGGCCAAGACGATACCAGTTTCTGGGGTGTAGTATCCATCGGAACAGATACTACACTTTGAGTAATTTACTCCTCTCCAGGAGTTAGGCACAAGGCCAGTTTTTATCCTACTCCCACAAGTAAGATGTGACCCAAGCTCGGGTCGGAAAGTGGGGGTTGAAAAGCCAGCGCCCGAGAGGTGAGCACTCTGACCATCAAAAATTGCCTGGGCAGCCCCGTCGGCATTCCCCGGTAGGGGCGCCTCAAGCAGTAAGCAATTAACTTACTCCTCCCCAAAGAGAGGAGGCAAAGCCTGGGAGGGTGGACCTCCTAGAACTGCACAGGACAATCCCATAGACCGGCGTAAATCAAGCCCCGAAGGCCAAGACAATACCAGTCTATAGGGTGCAGCATCCATCGGAACAGATACTACACTTTGATCCCGGCCAAAATGTGTTTTTACTTATTGTACTTTTTGCACTTGGCACTGACGATGGCCAAACCGAGGAGTTTTAAAATGTATTTTTTAAACGTATTTTTATGCATTTAAAAACGTACTTTAAAACGTACATCTGTAAATATTTTTAATATTTTGAAATACTTTAAGATTCTGGAAAACGTTATCCTTGGTTTTAGCCGAAACAATTGTTTGCCTTGATTAAAAACGTTTTTTTTCCTGTGAACATCTATCCTTGATCATCATTTTTCAGGATAAAATAATTAAAACTTATATAAGTAAATAGACACCCTTATTATCATTCATTATGAAGACTGCTGTCAGAGGGTCCTGATGGGCCTAGGCTAGATAGTATTGATATCTTTCTATTTCTGATGAATTGGACAATCACTGTTAATAGTGGAAAGTGGAATTTCGAAGTTTGCTGCAATTTGTTGCTGATTAAGTCGTCCACCTTCAGATCAACCTATGATATGGCGAATGCTTCTTTAACTCTGTGCCATACTTAAACGCTGATATATAATAGATATATTTATATCTATGTTATAATTGTGGTACTAAGACACTGAACGTTACCTACAAGTAGTTCAGCCACGAATATAAAATGTGCAAAGGTTGAAAACCCGATGATGGAAATCAACCCGTACTCCATAAAAATGAATAACACATCGTATCACAAATTATAAACATATATTGTATAAACAACCAAGACAAATTAACAATACATAACAAGTATTTATTTATTTATTTATTTATTTATTTATTCACAAGATCAACTAATATTCTCCGCACAAACAGAGTTATCTATAAGAGGCTGGTTTTTGTTATTCCGAGAAAGTTGATCAGAATTAAAAGTTCAAATATAGCCATTAAGAAGGCTTATAGCCTTTATGAAAATGAAAATAGGAAAGTTTTTTGTTTTTTTACGAAATTCGAGGAAAACAAATGAGAAGTCCTTCTCCCACAAGGCAAATGTGTTAAAATCGCGGGGAACGATTGAATGAGATCATTTAACACGACAATATAAACAATATGAAAGTTTGATTTAGGACGAATTAATATAGTATTTCTTTTTTTGTTTTTTTTTGTCCTTATGTCGTAAACACATACCTTTTTGGTTTGACGGCGGAGGGAAGGATATTTTAACAGAATTTTAGATTCTGTGGTCCGTTCTTAACGAGCTGTTTTTAGGGTCCCAAGATATATGTAATCTCGACGTTGGAGAGGTCATTTGATTGACTGGTCTGTCGTAATCAATTTTGTTGGACCAGGGTTTTCCTTTGGTGACCGGTATACAGCCGTATTAAATGTTGCTGTATTTTTTAAGCGTTAATTTTACAATTCCACTTTTCCTATTTTTTTTTATTTTGTGTGCGGGGATAATTTGTTTGAATATGACAGCGGGGTGGGCTGTCAATTTCAGAGACGTCCGCTCTTAACGCTGGTCGAAGACCTCCTGTGCAGGGATAAATTGTTTGATATGACAGCGGTGTGAGCTCTCATCTCCAGACGTCCGCTCTTAATGCCGGGCCGGGATCTTCTTCTCGTGTTTCTTCTCGCTTCGATTTTCCCGCTCTCTGTGCATAGCAACAGTATTCTCTCATCCGATTGGTTGAGTCCTCCGTCCCGCAAATGCGTGGGCTGACTTATGAAAGCCTGTCTGTCAAGCTTCCTGTTGACCCATTTTTGACAAACGTCGCCGTCTGCACCCCCCTTCCTGTAGGCGTAGGGGAACATGTGCCGACAAGTCCCCTGCTCCCTTTTTTATGCTTTATGGGGCAAAATATATAGATATAACATCTAAAATACAAAAAAATGTCAATTAGTGTAAACTCTCGAAATTTCAAACTTTTACTGCTGCTTTGTACGGCTCCAAGTGCTTGTGGTCGACGAAGGAAGCAGAACTTTTAAACATGCATGAATTATTTTTGTGGGGCGTCTATTTACTTCTGTCATGTCTGTGTATATCTAAATGAATAAATGCAAAAGTTTTGTTTCATTTATTACACTATCACGTGTTTACAACAAACTTATGAATTAAATGTTTATTATTTACATTTATGTTTCAAGTATTTCAAGTAGTAAACTTTATGAAGTGATAGCAAGCGTGCAAAAGCAGATAGTTTTTAAATAAATTATAAAAGTTCAAATATCAGACTAATTTTTTAAGTTTTATTTTCACATTACATTTAAATTTCTGCATGTTGGCACAGTCGGGGAAACAGGGGGCAGGAACGGAATTTGAAAGGTAAGCAGTCCGAGGAAAGAAGCTATTAGAGTAGAAAGTTTTCCGGTATCTGGGGACCTCTACAGTGAAGGGGTGGGATTTTACTGCTTGTCTGGAGTATTTACGTTGAAGGGGCACAAGGGCAGTAAGTTCACTGGAGCACATTCCGTAAAAATACTTGTAAAACAAGCACAGGGATACCATATTGCGGCGATGGGACAGGGGCTGGAGCTTGGTAGACGGTGGGGAACCTATTAAGTTAGAGTCTTCTTTTTTGCACCCTGTCCAAGAGGGAGAGACTAGTGGTTGGAGCACCAGCCCATGGGCAAATGGTGGCTTTATAGATATAGAATACTGGCAGGTGTGAGAAGTGTTCTCACCCAGTAGAAGGAGCTCATCTTCTTTGCAGCAGATTTGGCAGTATCTTCTATGTATTTTTTCCAATTCATGTTACCTGTGAATGTTAAGCCGAGGAGTTTGAATGGCGGGCTGTCGGGAAAGGTGTTTTTTTTTCGCATGTCTTTATTCCTTAATTTCATAGACAGGACACGCACTTAGGATATTCTGTTCTGATGTATATCTAATCTAAAAATCAGCTGTTTTTTTCTCTACTCACATGGAGTTCAAATATTTCAATTTCCTCTAAAACAGTAGGCAAGCCTAGTCTGATACAAATGCGACTCCCATTAAAAGTCAGAGAATTTAAGAATTTTAAATATTTTGGTCAGGAAATAAAAAACAAAACTCATCAAGAATCTAAAACAAAATATTGAAAAAAAAAAACAAAAAAACAACAAAACAATTTCTATTTAAAAAGAATTTATTATCAAAAATAATTGTCAGGATCGGTATTAAAAAATATTCATTTTAAATGCAAACAATCTTTGTTAAGAAATTAACAACATTTAAATTTTAGTTTTGATTCGAATGATAAAATTGATCAGAAAGAATTTGGAATTCATAATTGATACTCTCTCGTATACGCACATTGTTGAAAGTAATTTAAAACTAATATTGGTAGTATGTTTTAGAATACATAATATCACTTCTTTTGTTTGTTTTAAAAAAAAATCTAAAACCAACTTCTTGAGTGATCTAATTATTTTTCTTAATTCTTGGTATCTCAAGAATAAAGGAAAAATCCAAAATGTATTGATTATTATCAAAGCTTTTGATTGACATCATCAGAGCAAAGAGGATATCTGGCAGGCAGACCCGTGCGATTTGAAGACCTAAATAATTTAAGGTTTCTTCTTTTCAAATCTGAAACTCCAATTAACATTAGAATAACAAATTTACAAAATGACTTGTAGTTACTTATGTTAAAATAATAAAACTTATTTATATTATGTATTATTCTTATATATTAATTTCTTTTTATATATATTTGTTTGGCTTAGTATTACATGCAAAGGAATAACAATTCATTATTTTTGAGTGAGCGTGATGGTAAATTAATTTATTTTATTTAAAAGGGGGGAGACTGTAAGTCATTTTTACAATCGTAATCTTTACAATATTTTAGTATTATTAGTGAGTGATTCTTTAATGTTAATATGACTATCTGGTGGTTGAACTCATCAACGTGGGTTGATTACACAGTAGGGGCCTTCTTGCGGCTAAAGAGAAAGAAGATTGGCAAAAGTACTATAAAATAGAATTATTATTTCAGCCAATTTCTTTCTGATTTATTTTCTCTCTACCAAATATACATTCGCAGACAAAAAACTCAATACTTATTTATCAACAATCACAATACTGCAAATAATTATTATCTCCCTTGATGCACCACTATTATTTTTTGCTTACCTCATCTGCAGGTATTTTGATTTTGATTTTTTTTTTTTTTTAATGTGTGTGTGTGCATTCCTAATGAGGCTTTCTTCTTAATGCATAAAAATTGAGTACTAAGGCGTATTCTTTCCGCATCATCTTTGCACTATATAAAATTAAGCTAAGAATACTTTGGGGTCATTCTTTAAAATTTGTATTATTTGCACATAGTCACAAACTATGTATCTCGTTTAAATATATAGATCTTTTATTATAATTCAATAATAATTATCTCCCTTGAATTTTGACTGAATGTTTTTGATTGAAACTGTAGGAAAGGTGGGTATAATCGTTAATATATAAAATTGGTGATTCATGTATGCTTATCTAATATATATATATATATAGGAAAGGTCCCACATAGTGATCTGTATGCTAGATTTATGTTTCAACAACTGCCTAACAAACTATTTAAGAAAAAATACCCTATCTTTCACACCTCATTTTATCTTGTTCAAATAAATATGGTTTTGTATCGTTCAGACCTTTTATTAATACAAAGGAAAGTTTATTAAAATAGAAATACAGCCGATATGAGTTGTCGATTTCTATCAACAATGTTTGCTGAAATGAATATTTGCCAGCATGATATATATATTTCCCAAAGTTGTGTGAGAAGAATCATATTTGTATCATTTTATTCTTTCTAATGAAAGGAGGTAGGTATCATTTTGGGATAGTCTTTAAAATATATCAAATAAAGAGATAAAAAAATGGAAAAAGCTTTTTGAATCTTTTTGAATCATTGTGCTTAAGAATTTGATTAGTGTCATATACTTTTGTGAATAAAATAAAATTCTTTAAATAAGGAAAACTACCTTGTCACCAGAGTTGTGCAGTTGGTGGCGCAAACACTAGACAGTAGAAATCTCCTTTTAATAATAATTGTTATTATATATTTTTCATAGCATTTTGATTTTAAAGAGAATGTGCATGTTTTAAAAAAACGCGGGAATTCTTTAAAAAAATTTTTTTTAAAAACCAGAAGAAAACCTTTTAAGGACACATTTTGATTTTAAGCATTATTCATTGTGTATCATTTTTCTTTTTTGTTTAATTTCTTTTCTAATTATCTTTTTTTAGTCAAAGTTGGCCAATGTTTACCTACTCCTAAAGCAATGAATTTTCTGATGCCAACTCCATATATTTGTTCGTGGATGAAGCATACTAACTGCAACACCATTTTCCAATCAGCTGAGAGATCTGTTTTCTCGCTGATACCAAATTTGGATTGTCATTTGGGGAGGATGGATACATATTTGCACAATGAGCAGTACCTAGGAGGGAAGAAAAAAGAAAGAAATCCTAGTTAATTCAAGCAATGTCACAATAACAAAACAAGGGAAACACTGTAATAATAGATTGAGACAAAGCTGAACTCAGGAATTCATGCTTTTATTAGCAGTGTTTTTCACGTCTGAACTTGACCCATGCTTAGAAAAATGATGAAATATCGTTTCTATTCCTGGAGTGACGTCAGTAAAGGGAGATAACTTATAACTAACTGTTACAATTAGTAAAAGAAAGAAAGAAATTTAAATACAAAACAGTAAAAGTAGGAGGGGAGAAAATTTTTTTTTTAAAAACAAGAACATAACTCAGTCGTGAGACTGCATACATCTACCTGACAATGTAAGGATGGGCCAAAGTCTTATCTGGGCCTTACTTCTCCATATTCTATGAAGTATTCCCGAAGTTATTCCATGGAAACGTTGATAACTCAAAAACTATTTCTCTGATTTGGCTGAGATTTTGCATGGTGGTTACTGTTATCAAATAGCATCAGATCCATGCATCAAATTTTGAAAAATCAGACGTTGAAATTCTGTCAAAATTTCGACAATGACCAAACATTTCAAAGCTACGGTCATATAAGATATGGGATTTCATTGGCTACAATATGGGCCAAGTAGTGAGTCTTTATAATGAACAGAGCAAAAGTTATTGCCAAAAGTGTGACTTTCACTTTTTCCATGACCTTGACATTTGACTTAGGGATACCAAAATTAAATCACTTCTAAGTTAGACTCTGACCGATATTTTGACCAACTTTGTTGACAATTGGTCAAGTGATGTGGATGTTAAACATAGTGACAAACTCGACCAAAAATAATGTTCACGTTGGAGGTAAAAAAAGATATAAAAATTAGGGGAAAAAATTATATCAATATATTTGGGTTTTTTTCTAGAACCCTAACTTTATTTTAGGTCATACAAGAGTCATCCTACCCATATTTTGGCATAATTTATTGCCCCCTAAGTAGCATGTGACCGACTTATAGATTACATGGTACCAACCATTGAAAATAAATTTTAAAACATAACAAAAACAAAACAGGAAGACGTTTTAAATGGCTTGATGTATAAAATGGATAATAAGTTTGATACAAACGAAGTTGAAAAGGAATAATACAAATTTGATGATTTAATCCAGGTATTATTTTTTTTTTGGGGGGGGGGGGTTGCATCCTCATTTCTCATTGAGGCGCAGATAAAAATAAAACTAGTAAAAAAGAAAAGAATGGAGGAAAATGATGAGAAGAGAATAGTTTTGCTTCAAGAGAAATTTTTTTTAAATAAATACAAATCTACACTGGAGATTCAGTTATGAGTTCTGATGCTAAAAAAATGTTTAAATTTAAATAAATAATTGAATAAAAAACAGTTTCTTGTAGGGGAGGTGAGGACAGCTGAAAGACAAGGAAAAAAAAAAGAGAAAAAAATGAGAGAGGGGGGGGGAATAAAAACAAAAGCAGAGAAGGAGAAAAGTCTCTTTTGGGAGAGAAAGACTTACCATTAATAAAGATGGCTACTGTATCATTTGATAAACTTTTGAGCACACCAAGTGCATGCCATGGATCAATGGATCCGTTTGGTAAAACAATTTTACTCTCAGAAAGTTTTAGACCGCCATAATTGGAATTTGTCCACTCGATTCCTTGTTTGATGAAACTTAAATTAAAGTTCTTTCCAAACACATCCATGCAGATTTGAACTGAAAAACTAAAAAATGAAAATTTTCAGCACTTAATTTCCTACCTTTGCATCATTTTATTAACATTTGGGCCGTTTTTTGTATTTTATTTGGATTATTATTATCATAGTTATGCTTGTGTACACTCAAAAGTGAACGACCATTGATGTAAACATCCCTTATTTTGTCCTTTAGTCCTCACATTCCATGTGCAATGTTCCTGACAAAGGGGGAAGAATTGCTGTTTTCTGGGTTGAAATCTATCAATCTAGCACTTATCGTTGAATATTTTTTACCTTGAAATAGTGTGTTTTTTTAGCTCCTTATATCAAGTGGCTTCATGCCTTGTCTGGAGCAATTTCCATAAAAAAAATTTTTTAAACATGCACTTGGCAGTTGCATGTTTGCAATGCATGTTTAGTGGGTTGCATGTTTGTGGTGCATGCAAATAACAGACTTGCTGCTAGTGAGAAATGTTTGGCTAAGAGAAAAGAGTCCACACAGGAAATTGAAAATATCTCTGATTTTGTATTTGGGCCATCCAGAATTGTTTTTGTCCACTTGAGAAAATAATGTTATCATTTACTTGAGATTTTGCCAAAAGTAATAGCATTAGATTTTTTTATGTTCATAGATTGTCAGCAGATAGGCCTCTTTAAATGGTTGCTGGCTGGCCTTTGTCTCAAATGGTCAGTTTCTAGTTGGTCAAATGGGGATGACTGATAAAAAGACCGAATGTATAGTATTTCCGGTCGAAAGTCCATATATTCCAGGAGGTGGGTAGTGAGATTTGACACTATGAGCTTCACACAGGCAGTTTGGTTTTCTCGAGTCTGACAGTCAGAGGGGGGGGGGATCTATGTTCCTCTCTAAGCAAGATGTGTTGTGGACTTATATTTTGATTTGGCCGGGTTAAGAATTCTCATTGGCAAGTCTGTTATTCAGTAGAGGAAAACGAGCATCATTATAACCTCCAAAAGAATAAAACTTTGTTAATTGTTTTAAGCGGGAGTTGCGATTTTATTTGGAGGGAGAATTGTTCGGTTGCAGCACTGACTGAGACCAAATTGACACTGCAACTTTGGACTGGCACAACAAGCAGACGATCACGGCCTGTGCAGTGAATGCACACAGACACGTTCACATCACTTAAATATAGACTATTTTAAGATGCCATAATGGAGAACCCAATCTCCAGTACAAGGAAACTCTCAGAAGAATAGGAATCATGAAAACAAGACACTATGAGTATTCATCAAGTCACTATTGTTAAGCTTATAGGGTTACCATATAAGATTTTGATAACATTTTTATAGGTGTTATCTACCTTAGGGAAACAGAAATTTAGTAATAGGTAAAGGGGTAAAAAAAAAAAAAAAGAAAAAAAAAAAGAAAAACAAGTATGGAGTTATCTCCCCCTAAAATCACAACTAATTGGATAAACGTAAACAACCTTTAATCCCAACTTTTGTTTGATTTGGGAAAAAGACTAATAAGTGTACTTTTAGATAATTGTGAAAAGGTGCAATTTTTTGCAATTGGGAAAACATTTTTCAGTCCTTCTAGGGAGAAAAGCAGAGTTTTTTCTGGTAGCCACCAGTATTTGTTTCATAAATCTTAACTTTTGGTGGATTTTGAGCAAAAACTAAAGAAATGAAATTTCAAATATTTGCAAACAAAATTGATATTTTGTGACGTTTTAGTCATCTGAGAGGGACAAACCCGAATTTTCAAAAAAATATTTTGCTCAGTCAGTTCTTTTGTTTATGTTGAAATAACTTTATGAAAAATGTTGAAAAAAATCAAAAGACTAACAGATAGTAACAAAACAATAAGGCCTTTCCAAATAATAATGAGGGACTACAGCAACAATACAATAATCATGTTACTATATCTTTCATTGTATATAATAATAATAATAATAATAATAATAATAATAATAATAATAATAATAATAAAAACATTGTATACAGTGCTCAGGTGCATTACAACTTATCAATATTGAATGTACATGTGTGCATGTATATAAAGGAGGGACATCAGGTGTAGTTTCAGCACATTTCGGGAAGCACGAGAGTTTTAAAGGATGTAGTGTTTCGGCAACCAACACCTGATGCAGGCAGTTTATCCCAAGAAGCAGACAACTTCTTTTTTTTCCAAGTTAATTTAATTACAAAAGTTTTTGCTAAGAAAATTATTGACCGAAATATGTAGAAGAAAACTGTGTTAAAGTGAAGCTAAAAATTCATTTACTTTTACTATAAAATAAAACTAGCATCGAAAATTCTTAAATATCATTAGATTTGGACCTTGCAACCTTGCAAACAACGTCATTTTAATGACAAAAGCAACCATAGAATTTTCACAAGATCCCACAAATATTATATAAATGCTACAGTAGATGACTAATTCTACAAATCGTACAAAAGAAAACCTGTACAGAATTAGATATTAAAGAAGATTCAAGTAATGTTTTAATCGATATTTTATTCATTTATATTTCTAACACTCGATTTTCTCATGTATTTGTTAGATACAGGAATATTTGATGGTATCTCATAAAAACATTTGATGGTATCTCATAAAAATATTTGATGGTATCTCATAAAAACATTTGATGGTATCTCATAAAAACATTTGATGGTATACAATAAAAATAAACAAAAATAAAAACTGAAGTTTACATTAAGCAAAAACAGGAATAAGAAAGGAGGGGACGAAGACAGGCTCTACGTGCCCCCCTCCACTAGTAGCTGAAAGCAATACCATCTCTTACGAGTCAAGGAACGCTTACAGTGAAACTAATGTCTTCAACCAGTCATCCCCCTCTGCGACAGTACTCTCACGCATCCTTTTCAGGACGGGCGACTCCGGTCGTCGAAAGTCAACATCTAGCAATTCTGCAGCTCAACATCAAAGGGCTAACTATGCCAAAGCTCGATGTTCTTGCTCAAATTGCCACCAACACCGAGGCAAACGTCATCCTCCTCCAGGAGACACACAAAGTCAGTGACACCAGTCTTAAACTCCCAGGCTTCACACTCGCTGGCTACACCAGCAGCAAACATCATAGCCTTGCGACGTTCGTGAAGAACAATGTACCATGGTCGCCTGCTAGTCAGCCGACCAATGATGCCACAGTTGAGTGGATCAGTACGAAGGTGGCCGAGAATACCATAGTCAACATCTACAAGCCACCACCATCCTGTTTGGAGCCGCACACCATCCCGGATGTACCGGCACCTGCAATTTATGCTGGTGATTTTAATAGTCGCCACACCAACTGGGGATACAACATCACCAACCAGGAACGGCATCACTATCTGAATGGGCATCTACTGTAGATGCCACACTCCTCTACGACCCGAAGGAGCCTTCGTCGTTCACCTTGGGACGATGGAACACTGAGACCAATCCCAACTTGGCCTTCTTTAAGAACCTCCCGCACCAAGCACTTCCGGAGAAACGCATCCTGGACCGGTTCCCTCACTCACAACATCACCCATCGCTGATTACAACACCATCCTTGATCCCGCCAACAGGGGGAAGACCAGTCCGGAGATGGAACTTCCGCAAAGTGGATTGGCAAGACTACAAGAAGGAGGTCAAAACATCAGTTAAGGCTCTACCAACACCTCGAACCGACGATGCTTATGAAGCCTATACAGAGATGCTGCTAAAGGCTGTGAAGAAACACATTCCATTGCCTTCATGGCAGTTTTAAGAAAAATGTCTCCCTTTTCACATGTGAGATTGGAATTTTACTGTTAGCGTTTCTGAAAAGTTTTCAAAATTTTATTAAAATTCAGTTCTTACCTAAATTTTGAGATATTACTAAAATTAACATATTTTCCACACAAAGTTTTAATAAAAAATTGGGATTGTAAATAGAAATAAATGTCAATAAATTAAGCATTGGTAATGAGACGAATGGTTGGATTGACTGAATTCTGAACAGAATTAGAGTAAATCAAGGTTCATGCGTTTATCAAAGTCTGAGAAATACTTACTCAACAGGAAATTTATGTCCAAATGGTTGTGTATCTGAATCTGATGATTGAAAATATCCAAATTCTGTACATGTCTGGTATAACCATTGCCGTCCTAAAAAGAATATACAAGAGAAGGTTCTATGTATTTTATACTGTGTGGCAATCTGTGCTCGTGGATGTGTCCGTGCAATAGAAGTGTGTATGCAATGATGTCTCAGTGCAGTTTGACATTTTTATCAGCTGCCAAGATAATGTTGATATTATAGAAAATGTCATAGTGAGGATATATAAACTCAAGATAACAAACATAATTGAATTGAGAAATCTATAAACACCAATAAAAAAAACCGTTTTAAAAGGTTATCAAATTG
Organism: Sepiola atlantica; assembly: GCA_963556195.1. NCBI lineage: Eukaryota > Metazoa > Mollusca > Cephalopoda > Sepiida > Sepiolidae > Sepiola > Sepiola atlantica. The sequence continues at coordinate 42,530,262 of OY744519.1, forward strand.
AATACATTATTTTTACTTATTTATCATCATCATCATCATCATTGAATTGTTGAATCAGGCTACAATTAATCCTCTGATGAGGGTGGGGCCTGATTGTCTAGTCTCAATTTAAGTCTTCCCCTCCATTCTTGTCTTTGGTGAGGCCCTATGGAATCCATATCAAAGGCTATATCACATTTAATGACATCTTCCCAAGATCACTTTGGTCTGCCAGAGGTCATCTTCTCTGCTGATACATTCAACTGTCAGGCTTTAGCAATCCAGCCATTGCTGCACTCAACGTGCCCCAACCAACACAAATGAGAAATTTAGTTTCTTTTATTTAAAAGGAAGTTTTGAGAAAAGTCTTTCTGATAAAAATTGACGAGACAATTTGTTAGTTGGTCGGAGAAAAAGGGAAGCACAAAATATATGGATACTCTATATGTTTTGGCCTGTATTTAAAAATGCAGTGAAAAGTACTTGAGGAAAATAAAAGGGTATATACTCTTTTGACAAAAATTTCCATATCAATATTAGTGTATTATTGAACACCATTTAAACTCGGCACCGCCACTTACTTAGCCCGTTACGATATATGTTGTACCACTGTTGAAAAAGAAATGATATCATCATCAGCATCATGTTTGGTTTAACGTGTTTTACATGTTCGCATGTGTTAGACAGCTTTTAGAAATTGACCTTCAAACTAACCTATCTCTAACTAGATCTTTATTTATCCCTCTTTTTCTCAAGTCTATCCTTATCACTTCCTCCCATGTTTTCCTTGGGCAACCCCTGCCTGCCAACTGACCCTGCTACCTCAACTGTTCTGCATCTACTAACACAAGAACTCTCATCCATACTTTCAATGTGGCCATACCATCAAAGTCCTGTTCTTCACACATCCCCCTATACTGTATAAATAACCTTGAAAATAACTAATTAGCATTATAATAAATATTTTTTTATGAAGTAACAGTGTATTTAAGAAAAAACAAATTCTGCTTTTTCTCATGCATGGAATCATAGATCACATGATGATCTTTTATAAAAATCATTTATTATAATGCTAATTAGTTGTTTTCCAATGTTATACATTTACATCATCTCAGTTTGTGTTTATCATTGAGAAAAAGACAAAAAACTAATATGATGTAAATGCATAACATTGAAAAACAACTAATTAGCATTATAATAGATGATTTTTATAAAGTAAACAGTGTATTTAAGAAAAAACAAATTAAAAAATAATAATCTTGTTGGATTTCTTTTTCTTATGCATAGAGTCATAGATCATCACATGACGATCTTCCATTGGTTGATTTAACCACGTGGTCGTCAATTGGAAGTGAGCTTATCTGTCATGCCTTTTTATAGGCATGACAAATAAGCTCACTTCCAATTTTTCGGTTAGACTGTCGATGTGACGATGTAGCGGTCGGACATAGGACCTATTTCTTCTTGTCCCCTGTAGGCAGTTTGGTCATACACTGACCAATCGGCTTACAGGGCGTATGATTTTCTAGCTGTCCCCAAACGGACTACTTGGACAGTTTAGTCTAGGGACGAGATCGGCAGAGAGAAACAAGACGCGATCGAGGAAACATCATCTATCTCCTGCCCTTTCCCCTGCATTGGTCCAGTAGCAGCCGTCTCCACTGGGAATGTATTTGCTGACGACCCGGCAGCCTCTTTTCTTCACTGGGGCACAGTTCCAACCCTCTGTTAAATAAACCCTTTTTTTGTTGCCTGTTACTCAATTGTTGTTCGTTCAATTCATTTCGCGCGATAAATGTAAGAAAGGGATCAACACCCCCTTCAATTACAACAACACCATTCTTAATCGCTCCTCTGTCCGGACTAGTTATGTTTGACATACTTTTGCGACAAGATCTTTGGAGTATATTTCTCTACCAAAAGAAATGTGTGTGTCTTTCATTAAATCCATGTATAGAAAGCTTGACACGTGTGCCTATTTGGTGTATTGTTGGTAAATGTAAATGAATCCTATTGTATTTCATAAGGAATTTTTTTTAGTTCTCTTTTGTGCATCAGCATGTGTTAGAATGTTTGCATCTCAGATCGACACCTTAACATGTTGATGGAGTTTGAGTGCTTTGTTAACCTTGAGAGCAATACCGTCGGAGGCACAAGCCTCTGGTAGAGCCACTCAAATTAACAAGGTCTTAGGCGAGGAACCAGATGAAGATCGATCCAACCCCCAAGTCCTAACAGTGTTCCTGGACGGAAGAGTCTAATGAAGCCAACAGTCGGGTCAGTAGATGAGGGCTGCAACTAATCCATCTGCATCAGTTGTCTAAGATCTACATGGTATTATAACATGGATTTGTGAAGGAAGGTGTGTGCTTTGGACTGCAACATTGCGTACATTTAAACACACAGGCGTCTATTTTTTCTGGTCCCCAAACCAGAATACAACCACCATCCTCATCAATGAGGAACAGCCACAATGATGATGATGGTTAAAACAAATAAAAACTGATAATACTATCATCATCTAATCATCATCTAGTCGTGGTAGTGTCACGAATTCTCCTAGTTCTCATGCCATCTCACTCTTCTTTTTTTTTTAACTTGGTTCACCCCAAACAAGGAATATTGCCATTGTAGACGTAAAGGGCTACTGAGAATTAGGGTGAAAGTTTAAGGGGGGAGAGGGTCATCCTAAATTGTGAACTGTGCAGCAAGATGCTTTCTTCACATTAGTTTTAAATTTCTGCATGTCGGTACAGTCGGGGGAGCAGGGAGGGAGTTCCAAAGGCCGGCAGCTCGAGGAAAGAAGCTATTGGAGTAGAAGGCTCTCCGGCATCTGGGGACCTCCCCAGTAAATGGATGGGATTTAGATGACTGTCGGGTTGGTCTAGTGTATTTACGTCGAGGGGGCACCAGTGCAGCAAGTTCATCGGAGCACGTTTCATTAAAGTACTTGTAAAACAAGCACAAGGATGCAACATTGCGGCGATGGGACAAGGACTGGAGTTTGGTGGATAGTGAGGAACCTATTAGATTAGATACTCTTTTTTGGCCCCTGTCTAAGAGGGAGAGACTGGTGGATGGTGCATCAGGCCAGATATGACAACAATACATTAAATGTTACCATCCATTTATGACCCCATTTCAATACAGACTGGAGGTCACTTTCTAAGGATTAAGCCATTACCTTGGATATGTGCGCTTCTATTTATCCACATGACAAGAGTAGAGTGTGGTGTCATCAGCAATTATACCCATCTCAGACACAATGTCATCAGGGAGGTCATTTATAAAAATCAGGAACAATAAAAGTCCAAGGATCGATCCCTGGAGTACACCAGCTTTATCCTCCATCACACATGGTAGGTCTTCATACTGGAATATAAATTTGTTAAAATTTCTATTTTGTAGAAATACTTACCCCCCTCTGCAGAAGTAGCATTCCAATTTATATTTCTAAAATCTTTAATCATGCTATCATATTTGAAATCCAAGCAATCTTGTCCATAGGTGGTCAGCATCATTTGATTTATTTTGGCATATCTTTCAATAGGGCTGTGAACTGTATCATTCACCATAATATCACAAAGAGTATCAGTGGTTATGTTGGTACCAACAGCTCCCTAGGGGGAAAAAATGCAATAATATATATATATTATTTTGTTAAAATAAAATAAAACGGTTGAAACTCGAATTTCTTAAAAAAAAAAAAACAAGTTCATAAGTTTTTTTTTATAAACATATGTAAGCGTTTGGAACAAAAAAACTCTGGATTTTGCATTTCTATTGACTGACCAAAGATGGAGGTCATAAAATTTTTTTATTCAGTTCATATAATGTTTCGGTATATAATATACTGTTTTTACATTGGAAATAGTAAGTTTATGCCTGCGCCCCCGACCAGCCGCCTTACTCCAAATGCATGTGCTGCGGTTCTTCTTAATCTTCTTATTAGTCGCGTCAAGATTCTAGTGTAGTTGGTGGCTGGGGCACAAAGCCACAGTCCACAATTTACATGCATAATAAAAACAACATAGATACAGACATTGTATACAAGTGACTTGGATGTGCGTGGTTTGTTGTTGGGGTCCCATTTACATCTGAGCTAAATTCCCATCTATCAACCTTCAGATCTCAGCTATAACTAACTCTGAGATTTCTTGTCAATCTGCTTCAAAATCCCTCTCTTGGCATTCTCCTCGTCCATCTCTCGGCGTTCTCATCAAACAGTCAGTGTCCTCCAAATATATCTACTCTCGACCGTAAATCCTAGATGTCTGATTGTCTCTCAGCTCACTACCAGAAACTGGCCACATCAGCCCCTACCTCAGCCCACTTTCTCCATTGATATCCGGCCACCCAGAAACCGTCATGGTGTCACAGGTTGGTTTAGCACAATGAGTCCGTTGCTTTCATATTGTCATTTATTTCCTAGCCAATCTCTCCAGCAGCCCTGGTTTGTGAGGGTGGGAGCAGTCTTTAGTATAACACAAGGCCATCTTTATCCAGGACAATGAAACATATGCAACCACTTTAACAATCAAATTACAGGGGTGGGGGATACAACATCAGGGGTTTATTAAAATTTATGTCACCTTTGGCAAAAGGCATGAAACACACGGTTCATTTTCACTTAGAGATAACAACACACTGTCATATGAATGAGGGGATCAATGAAGCAGATACTTAACAAACAAAAATCAACATGTAATGATTTACCTCAAACTTGCGATTGTCTTTGTTGTATTGTACGACACCTTCGAAATTCCCAGAGAGACTAGAGAAGAGATTAGCCATATCTAAAGTGTTTGTTTTATCAGGAGAATCGCAGAGGCTGAAAAAGTTTTTAAAAAAAAAAAAAAAAAAAAAAAAAAAAATCAATTTAGTTTAAATAACAACCAGCTCAACAATAAACCACAAAACAATTATCATCCATTCATAATCGTAACGTAGAGGAATTTTTAAAATGACAATTTTTTATATCAATTAGTCTTTCTCTACTCTATCATTATTTTCATGGTAAATGTACGACTGAGCTCCAATCTCTGATTTCCTATGTAAAACATTCACAGCAAAAACTTGTCTATCTATAACCACTGCCAAGACCTCCCCTTTCCTCCTCTGTGTACCTAAAACCAAATGGAACTTCCATGAACAGAGTTTCTTTCCAAGAACACAGTAGCATGGGACTTCTTCCCAGCTGACTACAACATGGTCATTTTCAAATCCAATCTCAACAAATACTTGTTGAGTTGTCCTCTTAAGTAATCAAATTCTCCCCCATCCCACCCATAATTTTCAATCCTCTCAGAGTATTGGTCATCATCCACCCAACAATCTTATTGACCCTTATCCTCGAGTGGCCTTTGATCTTGGTAAATGGTGATTTATTAGTATAAAAAAATAATAATGCTGTCTCTCACAATGAAACATAATTTTAATCTATTTCATTCAGCTCCTTCCATTGTATAGGAAATGGTCATTTATCCCTCACTTGATTCACAGTTGGACCTCTCCTTTCTTCTACCACTACTTCCAACTTTATGTATATCTGCTCAGACTCTGTTTAAGAAATGATTTTCTTGACAAAGTTTTATAAATGAAACAAAATATCGAAATGAAATAAGATTCCATGTTAATTCTTTTTGTTCTATATAGTTTGCTTAATTACCCTTATTCCTGTTTATACATTGTTGGCTATTTATCCTTTAAACAGACCTTTCATATATTCACACATGTTTGCTTAAAAACGACAGATTATTATCGATTATCTTTTCTTTACAATTATTTCCTGTTTACAGACCACAAATTTAGTATTTCTAAGGTAAACAAAAATTGCCCAACATTTCTGTTACGATAGCATCTTGCATTTTAGACCCCCAAGAATACCCATCAGTAGTATTTTCATGTTAGGGTTAGGCATTATTAAAAAAGATGGTAATTTTATTGGTCTAATGTCACGTGATGTTTAAAAACATTTTAAACCCCCAAAATTGATACAAGATTTGGTTAATGGAAGGTTGGCGAGATTGAATGATCAGCACTGCTAGGCTTGCAATTAGGTGGAGTGAAGATTTCTAGATTTTACAGAAATTTGCCTGAAAAAGTATCAAATATACGTGAATGAGAGAAATCTAAAAATATATACATTCAACTGTTCTTATATTTTTAGAGGAATGAATATTTTTATAGAATGTAAATATATAAATGTACTTGAAATATACCTGTCACAGGATGGTTAAAATTAATTCCCCATATTTGCACCACTTTTATGTCCCCCGACAAAGATCAAAATCAAGATATAATGCTACTAAACCTTATATCTAGATTCCTTATTCTACTTTTGATCAAAACCTATTACATGATTTTGATTCAAGAAAATGTCTAAAATTAAAAGGTTAAGATAAAGGGGTCTTAAGAAGAAATTGAATTCAGTGAATGTAGCATAATTGGTGTCCAATGACTATGAATCAAATTTGATGCACATCTGAAAAAATTCAAATGTGAAGTTTTGCCCTCTAAAAACCCTTTAAAATACTCCAAAGAAGCTGAAATTTGGAGAATATTCATTAATTGATGTCTAATACCTACTGTTAAAATTTCACAAAAATTAGAGGTATCAGAATTTTCTCGAAGGGCTTCCATCCTCTCCCTCTTAAATTAAATATATCCTACATTTGCCTCATGTCTAGCAGTTGTGTTCCCAAATTCATAATGATCGGTTAATTAGTACATACGAATATATAAACATACCTAATTTTATATAAATAGAGATATTATATATACTTCATCATCTACGACCCGTTTCATGTTTTCCATGCAATCAGCAGGTGAATTTGTCTTACCTGTTGTCTTTGTGATTTGTTTGTAACAGACGACTCACATTCACATGATGAATGCAAGAGAAGCATGAAATGAACCATAGTGAAATGGCGCACACACACACAAATTTGTTTTAAGTAGATTTTGCAATGTGGAGAACATGACCATCTCTCTACCAGATAAGTGACGATTGTTCAGTGGCATAATGTATGGCATGTGACAGAGACCTACTCGATCGCAGGAGTTGTATCAGAGTTTTCCTCTTTTTTTTTTCTAAACTAATTGCTCTACCAAGGCTAGAGAGTCTAGTCTATTTCACCCATAGTTGGAAAGGGGCAGCGAGTAAAAATGTAATAATACCTTTCCAAAGAGTATTAGTGCATGCACTATATTGTATACATAACAATACTAGACTGTTTCTTTTAAAAGAAAGACTTACTTAAACATTTTCTGAATTTTGCTTTGTCCTATGTCAGTTTGCAACAGTTCATTTAGCTTCAAAGTTGCTTCACTAATTTTTTTATTGCACTGAGGGCCTCCTGCAACATCTAGGGCAGACGTGACAACATTTAAATAATCTGAAAAGAAAGAAAAGAAATCGATGAGATCAATAAATAATTCCATGATAATTCTTCATATTCAGTAATTAATCAGTACAAAGGATTTTTATGGATATATGCAAATTGAGCACATCATTCTAGCATTTATTTTCTACCTATTAAAAATGCAAGTCATTTTATGAGTATTATTGTTTTAGTTTATTTTCTATTTTATAGCATATAAACTCTTTTGGGGTTATTTGATTTCAAAACTATAGTTTGGTTCTGGTGAGAAGGCAATAAGGACATCATCAGCCATCAGAGTGTTCTAACCTCCAATTTCTTTTAATTAATTATTTTATAATTAATTTAACTTAATTAATATTGCACCAACAAGCTCATCATCATGTCATAAGATGATGGCTTGGTGTTGGGGTTAAAGTTAAAAGAAAGGTTGGAAACAGAATTACTCAGAGAGACATCGTTACCAACATTAATGCCAAAGCACAATACCTATTTTTTAAAAATTCATGGACTGCAAATCACTATTTTAACTATAACTTAGGAAATTGTGGGTTCATACCCTTGAGTATTAATTTAGCATGAATGAACACAACAGATTCAAGGTAGGATATGAACCTGCCATAGCCGATTCCATAGACCATAATGGTATCCATAACACCCCTCATTATTTTGAATACTCTTCATGAGTGTCAACAATTTGGATATCTTTGGAGTTTTCAATTCTACACAGAATGTACGTCTTATCTAGGATGTATTTCGGCAGGGCTTCATTACTTCTAGACAACTAAAAAATGGTAAAAGAACTTCCCATTTGTGAAACATATTGTCACAAGATAGCTTCCCTGAGAGCTACAACATGGTCATCTTCAAATCCAATGTCATAAATCGCTCTCATAAGTTATCAAATTTTATTCATTATTTTCAATCCTCTCATAATATTCATCATACAACTGGAAATCTATCCATTATCCTTGAGTGACTTTTAGCTTTGGTGACATAAGTAAAAAATAAAATCCTTTTGGATTCTGTGCTTAACTTCTATGATCTTACAGTACTTAATGAAAGTTAACCCCTCTTCCCCAACTTTTGCTAATTGATTGTTTAAAGAAAGTGAATGATTGATCAACATGTCACATTCAATGAATTTTCATGGCACCTGTTGACCAATAAAAAGTGAGCTATAGTGGGATTTTTTTAAACCTACGTCTAGAGACATGGATACCCCCTGAAAAGGTACCTGTGGGATAAGTTTATACTAAAGCAAGGGTTGCATAATGCCTTGCCCACTTTTGGGCCAGCATTGCTTAAATCCAGGAGCAAGGAGAAATCGAAGATGATCAGAAACAATGCTGGAATAAGCAGAGAAAGACTGGTGTTATTTCAGTCGGGTTAGTCTTCTCTTATTTGCTCTATCATAGCTTAAGAGTCTAGTCCACCCTACTGCTTCACCCATCGCTAATAATTGAAGGGATGGATTTATACTCTTGCTCAAGAGTATTAGAAAATTTCATTTTGAAGCCGCCTCAAAAACTTGAGACGTTATTCCCTAAATGGTTATTCATAATTAATATTATTTTCATTTTTCATCTTCTAAGATGATACACTTATTCCAAGGCTTCTTTAATAATTCAATGCCTTTTTTGTAGAATGATTTGTCTGGCCTCAAAATCAGCCTCAGTTTCTGATATCACTTCTTCATTGGGGCCGCATCCCTGGAGCATTTTTTGGAGGTTTGCAAACAGCTAGTAGTCGATGGGGGCCAAATCTGGAGAATAGGGTGGGTGCAGAAGCAATTTGAAGTTCAATTCATGTAGTTTTGCCATCGTTACGATAGACTTGTGACACGGTGCATTGTCTTGGTGAAAGAACACATTTTTCTTCTTCATTTGTGGCCGTTTTTTAGTGATTTCTTCCTTCAAACGCATCGATAATGCTATATAATATTCGCTGTCCGTGACTGATGCGTTATGTAAGTGATTATCAACTCCTAGATTATAAAAATTAAAATGATACAAGGAAGATAATCCAAATTCGTACTATTCGTTTGTTTGTTGAGAAGTAGCCTCCCTTTAATTGTTTCTTTGGCTGTTGTTGGTTCTCTGATAGGAGGGGGTAAACACGAAACAAATACGTAGTTGGTTGTAGTAAACTCATTTTTCAAGTGTATTTATCAGATGTAAAACACAGCAGAGTTTTCTTCACTTTTCAACGTAGAAAATCATTCAATACTTTTAACAATACAATATTCATATGTATACGTTCATGTGTGTGTGTCACTCTTTCCCTGCCTGCATAAGCCTCCATTTCTTTGGTCTTGTGCGTGACACTCTCCCCAGAGTTTTTGTTTGTTCATTCTTATTTGTTATTCTTGTTCGTGTTTATAAAACAAATGTCTATGTCGCACATACGCAGTGATGTGCAGAGGTCTGGTGATGCCCAGGGCCAACTCCTTGATTGTATGCCACAAAGACTCAAGTATAAGTCCTAGTACTGAGAAATATTATGAGAAAAGGAGATAGTTCCCCCCCCCCCCATTTGGATGCACGAGATGACTGCCATACCCCCCCCCTCTCTGCATACCATTGGACGTACATCATTGTTCTTTTGTTTCCAACTTCGATACAATATTTCTAATGTAAATTACTTGACCCACTTTAAAGAATTATTTGGTTGCCAGTTTTTATCATTGATTATCATTGATTGACATCATATAAAAAGAACAAAAAAAAAAAAAAAAAAGAATCTCCATGCAAACAATTGCATTTTACAAATTCTCCAACTTTTTGCATTTCAAATAATCTTTCAACTTAATATTTTTTTCCCTTACATGGTTTTTAGTAGAGATGTCTTTGTCCATGTTTTTATCTTAAACTGTGCTCTTCCTTGCCTCATCTTATCACAAAAGGTTCTATTAACAAATAATCTTTTATTTTTCTCCAGCTCTCCTGAACACTCGCCCAGTCCAATAATACTTAAACTAGTCTTGACAATGGGTAATATACGTGTACTCTCAATGTCCTGTCCTAATCTTTTTCATTTTTTCCGTTTCACATTGTTTCTCTCTTCATTCCTTCTTCTGATAGTTCTCAGAATTCCTGTCATTTGTTATGCATTTTATACAACACATTTATACAACTACTCGTCTTAGACTAGAAAAGTCTATATTTTATGCCCATACCTCTCGTCACTGCCGGTTTAGTATTGTTACACTTGGCTTGTATTCAAGAGAGGTGGACAAAAATTATAGGTTACTTTGGCCATCCATAACTATAAAAGTCTGATTTTCATATATAAAAATGTGTACAGATATAAACAATGTTGATTGATAATTTATGTTTAGTATAAAGTCATGTTTTCAAAAATATTTTCAGTTTTTATTTTTCACAAATACATTTAAAATCAAGAATTTTTAAAAAATGGATGTAGAATTAAAAAATTAAAAAACATACCTTTAAAATTTAAGACCGAGTAGACTGGTGCACTGGATGCTACAGCTCCATCCACGAGATGAGGATATTTTAAACGAAACCATGCAGATAATGAGCCTTTAAGTATAGAAAGTGAAGAAGTAAATTAAATTTTATGTAAGATAAAAAGACAAAAAAAAAACATTTGAACAAAAAAAAAAAACATTTGTAAAAAGTTAAGAAAATGGGTCGCTCATTTCAAAGCATTGGTGAGTCAGTATTATAAAATTGAAAATAGAAGCCTTTATCAATGCAAGATTTTTTTATTTTTATTTTAATCTTATTAATTTCGGAATAATATTCCATCATCAGAGTTGACCAGTATTGTCAATGTTTGTTTGTTTTTTTCATTAAAAAGAAAAGGTTTTTTCAATTTAAAAAAAAAGTATTTCTAATTGTAAAATTTAGAGTAAAATGCCTACAAATGATGACAGCAAAAAATTTATGACATGTTACATATTATAAAAAGCCAAATGCTATGGTAATAAATCCAAACTGAAACTATAGAAGTCAAAAAGTTGAAAGATATACTTCATGACTTTGTGTAGTATGTCACCTTAAGGACAGAATTATCATAGTTATCTCCCTTGAACTGCTATCCGAGTTATCTCCCTGGGACTGATTCTACCCAATGTAGAGAGGGTGTGCTTCCCTGTCTCGAAGTAAGAAAACTTGTGCAAACATTCAGAACAAGCTTCTCTTTTTTTCAGGCTGGTTCTTCATGGCTGTCGGACATACTCTGACCAGATACCATATTGGCATGGCCTTCGCAAACCCTGCTAGCAGTCGTATGAGCCTCCCTTTTCTGGTGGCAGTCGTCCAGAATCCTAGAACATCACAACTAACAGATGTAAGTCATTTATACATCATTCACATATCTTTATCTACGACACTGGCAACACATGTCTTTGTATTGGGACATTAATGTATTCTTTCGTTTATGTACCACATTACATGTTTCATATCCCCTTTTACGCTTGTCTTCGACAAACCGTTTATTTGAGAACAAATATTCATGTAAATCCAACCGTTTCATTGCTTTTGTCCTTTTTCCCTTCTTGACCCTCGTGTGTGTCACTCATGATAACACAACACACAAAATGGCTGCCTCATCTACATGAAACCTGGACACTAAAAAGGTAAAAAGCTTTACATCACTATACAAGGTGTTCTCAATGCACTCAAAACACATGCTACATTCCTAAACACATCGCGATAAAAATAATACAATGTTAAAATTGAATGAAAAATTAAAACAAAACAAGGCTATTAATGCTAATAAAAATGCATTCAGTTGTCTGTCAGCTAACAAGATATGGAAATGTAAACAATAGAATTTATTAAACGTTTTCCCATAACAAAGAAAACAAAAAAAGATATTGAAACACAAATTGAAAATATGCTATCTTAATAAAAATTATGGCATAATTTATTTTCTCTCTCAGATATGTATTTATAAAGGAAATCTAAAATACGTTTCTTAACATTTGTTAGATTGACATGATGATATGAATCCCGGTTATTCAGTTTAGTGAATGAATTTCAATTCCCAGATAGTTTTTATGGTTTCTCGATTATTATTTAATGTGATGTTGTATTTTGTATCAATATAAATAAATGGGATCAAGAGAAGAATAGGGACCCCAGATCATTAACACAAGACGCGGGACATATTTTGAAATCACCGGTTGACCTCGCAATACACGTGGTCTCTATTTACAAAACACTTGTAAATAGATCTTTTATTTATGTTAATATTTATTTTAAGGCAGAGAGTTCATAAATAAAACAAATAAATATTAACATGTTTTCTTTTCTTTTAACATGTATACGCTTTTTTAAAAATCGGCTGACTTGTAATCTGTCGTTTTGCAATAAACAAAACAATTTATCATTTTTTTTTTTACTTTTATTTACTAAATAAAAAACAAATTTTAAACGCAATTCTATATTTCGTGTTGTGTATTTTAAGAAAAAGTGGATACTTTTTTTTCTTTTCGTAGGGAGGCGAGTAACTAGCGAAGTTTTATTTATTTGTTTATAATTGTTGCTTACAGAAAAAAAAGGAAAAAACTTCACGAGGGCAGAAATGGGGGGGGGTATGAAATATTTATCACCGTACTTAAGTAATCTTTCGTTTTGTAGGGAAAAATCAAGCTTCCCAAAAAGGGGCACTCTGGATCTTACCTCAGTTTAGAAGGATTTTTCCATACTACACATTGCTCCTAGCCCGAGGAGGCAAAACGGATGATTACGCAAGTTATTTTAATAAATAAACGAAATATATACGCTTTTTAAAAAATCGGCTGACTTGTAATCTTTCGTTTTGCCTCCCCACGAGGGCGGAGTTAGACTTCAAAAATCAGTTTCTAAACGGAAGCAATTTAAAATTTATGAAGTTTTTTCCTTTTTTTTCTGTAAGCAACAATTATAAACAAATAAATAAAACTTCGCTAGTTACTCGCCTCCCTACGAAAAGAAAAAAAAGTATCCACTTTTTCTTAAAATACACAACACGAAATATAGAATTGCGTTTAAAATTTGTTTTTTATTTAATAAATAAAAGTAAAAAAAAAAAATGATAAATGGTTTTGTTTATTGCAAAACGACAGATTACAAGTCAGCCGATTTTTAAAAAAGCGTATACATGTTAAAAGAAAAGAAAACCTGTTAATATTTATTTGTTTTATTTATGAACTCTCTGCCTTAAAATAAATATTAACATAAATAAAAGATCTATTTACAAGTGTTTTGTAAATAGAGACCACGTGTATTACGAGGTCAACCGGTGATTTCAAAATATGTCCCGCGTCTTGTGTTAATGATCTGGGGTCCCTATTCTTCTCTTGATCCAATAAATGATTATAAATCTATTTTCAATCTTAAGTGAGACTAACTAAGAAACAAAGCCAATTATAGACATACACTGGACACATCTAGAAATGTAAAAATTCTATTTTGAAGAAACACGAAAGGAAACATGAAAGCAAGTTTTATAAAAGAATGTTAATTCTATATTTTAAAAATTAGAATATATTTTAAAGAAATAAATCAAATGTGGATAAATAAAAAAATTAAAAATAAACCCCAAACATCCTGGGGGAAAAAACACAAGAAACCTGCTATTTACCTGGATAAGATCCCCCGAAAGAGATCCATTTGTTATTGGTAAAACCATATTGATTTGTGATGTGTTTACGAAAATAAGCCAAGTCTGCTAAAGCCTGCATACTGCTTAAGTATCTCAAGTTCTCCGTACTCATGTCCCTGGGATGAAAATGAAGAAAAAAAATACATTTTTGAAATTATTTGATTTGATTAAAGCTCGGGGAGGATCTCGTGCTAGTGTGATTGCACAAGTTAGGAGTAGATGGAGTAAGTTCAGGGGACTTCTACCATTACTAACCAGCAGAGCGTTACCGTTGTCAGTGAAGGGAATTGTCTATCAGGCAAGTGTAATTATGTATAGAAATGACACCAGGCCAGTGAGGGTTGAGGATATGCGTTGCATGGAGAGAAATAATGATATGAGAATGATACGATGGATGTGTAATATAAGTTTGAAAGACGGGCTTAGATATGATGACCTCAAAGGAAGATTAAATCTTCACAGTATAGGAAGAAGTGTGCAGAACAGGAGACTTTGTTGGTTTGGTCATATTGAAAGAATTGATGAGTTTTGGGGTTAGTAGATGTAGAATATTGAGGTAGTAGGGTCAGTTAGCAAGGGAAGGTCAGGGAAAACATGGAAGGAAGTGATAAGGAAAGATGACTGAGAGAAAGAAGGATAAAGACATTGCCAGAGATAGGTTAGTTTGGAAATAAATTTCTAAAAGTCATCCAATACATTCCAGCAAGTAAAATGGATGTTAAGCCGAATATGATGATGATGATGATGATTACTACTATTCACCTTGAATTATTACACCAGTCATTACCAGCGATTTCCCTGAAATCTGAGTGATAGTATGTCTTCCAGATTCCCAGTATTCTTTGTTCCATTATTATTATAGTTCATTTGGTGTTCTTGCATCAACCATTACCAATGATTTCTCATTGGTATGGCTTGTGGTTCTCCAATATACTAGTACTTTTTGTTCCCTTTCAGTAGTGATCTGGATAATGCCACCATTTCTTGTTTTTTTAGGGAGGGTTCAAGTCTGAAATATCATCAAGTAGTTTCAGCTCTCTTGGTTTTGTCATTATTACTACTACTACTACTAGAGTATCCATGCCATCAAAAATGACAGAAATGTTACATTTTTTAAATGAATCAATCAAGCTTTGAACAAATATAGGCAACATTTTTATATCACAATAACATTTAGTGACATTCAAACAATGAACAATTTAAAGGGTGTTCTAGATAAATTTGATACTTTTTTTCATATTTTTTTTTTTCAGAATCATTTGAAGTATTTAATATGGATAGCTGTTTCTGTGTATTATTAGTGAGCTGGAGAACATGGACAAATGGAAAGCATCAGAACATTGGAAGTGAGTAACCTGTATCCTGATTTTTTGCTGGATTCAAACATTTGAAGATTTTAGCTGCAGCTCAGTGCTCCATGAATAAGATGTAGAATTGCAACGAAGATACGGAAGCAGTTGCTAGCAAGAAAAATCATAGCAAGGATTCTGACCGTGTCTGCAGAGCGAAATTCATCAAGAAGCTTTAAAAAAATTTTTTTTTAAAAACGTGCTGCAATGCAGACAGACAGACAGACAGTTGGGTGTCGGAGTGTCAACTATGAAGAAAGTACTGAACTTCTTCTCATAGATGAGTCACATGGGCCAACTACTTGTCAAGGTCCAAGAGGCCTTACGAAAGCCAAGAAACGTTTCAATAAGATCAAATACCCAGTTGATCCAGGGATGTCCTGGTTCTTCTCAGATGCAGAACAACAGGTGGCTAGACTACAGTCAGCACAAAATCCTATGCATTGTGAAGACCAAGTTATTGTTATTATAATCTTTTGGCTAAAAAACATTAATATTATAATCTAGTTCAGCCAATATGGCGGTCATATTTGATTTCTAATATTTAATCCAGATTTATTATGCATTTTGATGTAAAATCGAGTTTTTAATTGATGCTAATTACTGGGGAAGATTTTTCTTGTGAGTTGGTTCTGTTTTGGGTGGAATTTTGAACTTTTTGGGATATGTATTGCACTTATGATATTTCTGATTTAAAATAGATTGCTATGTTCTGGGGAGAATCAGCATTTATAATTTTATGATTCAATATATGACTTAAACAAAATGTTGCTTTTAACCAGCTGTAAACAATTTATACCTTGGTATAGGCTCTTTATTTGGAAAATGTTTAAAAAAAAAAAATCGCCAAAATCTCTCTCTCATATATATATATATATATATATATAAAAGAGAGAGAGAGACTTGTATCAGTAGAAAAAAACAATCCCCAATGTGTTCGATCGTAAAAAATACAAAAGCAGAATATGCGTAATATATGTAAATAAAACACACACACACATATATATATATATCTCTTAGGTAAAACTAACTTACGAGGTTGGATGACTTTTTCCATAATATCGATGTTCTACTTGAATACAGAATGCATTGTATTTCTTGGCATTTTCTATCCAATCTCCATGCGTCATCCAAATCGGATCTGCTTCTCCTTCGCCTCCAATCATCAGAAATATTGGGCCACCAGGTTTGTAAAAGGATGTGTTAATGAAATAGCGCTATCAAAACAAAAACAAAAGATCAATAAGAAATACTTTGATTTTTATTATATTATTTTTTTTTAATTTGAAACACCATCAAGACAAACCCTACATTTAATTTAATCAGGTAACGAAAATACATTGTGAATTACATTAGGA
The DNA here is from genome assembly GCA_963556195.1 of Sepiola atlantica. Taxonomy (NCBI): domain Eukaryota; kingdom Metazoa; phylum Mollusca; class Cephalopoda; order Sepiida; family Sepiolidae; genus Sepiola; species Sepiola atlantica. The sequence continues at coordinate 42,546,948 of OY744519.1, forward strand.
TTCGGTTAATCACTATCCAAATACATGAATTGTTACTCTTCCAAGTGAACAAAAAGAACAATTTTAAATTTAAAAAATTAAATTAAAAAAAAAAATGACAAAAAATATAATTTTTTTAAACTGACACACAGTGTGTAGATAAAATAAAGAAATAGCATTGGAACAGTTAAACAGAGGTGTCGCCAAGATCAAGTCCAAATGAATGTTAATATCTCTCTCCAGTGTAAAAAAAAAACGTTGTTCAGTCAACATAAAAAAATCCAGCACTATTCTCTCCTTTCGTTCGCTTTACAATCCCACATTCAGAACGATCTCCACATCTCTCGCCGAATCTTGATTTTCCTTCTCTTATTAAAAAAAAAATGTGACGCATGCAAACCAACTTAATTTGCATAAATCTCTCTCTCGGCGCCGCTGCCCGGATCTTCAAATAAAAACCTTATTTGACTTTCTGACGCTTTTTTCCTCCCACTCCTCTTTCTTTTTTGTCGTCAGCGAGCGTTTTCGGGTTCGCCCCACACACACAGCATTCCAGACGCTGCCTCTTTGAACGGCGCCAACAAGTGTCTGCATTTCCATCAGTCGGCCGCTCTCCGTTACACAGTGGGTATTATATTAGTAACTAGCTGTTCCTACCCGGCATTGCCCGGGAGACGTTTTTACTTGCATTAATAATTTACGTGACTGAAAGAAGATTTCTTTGACTGCAAAAAAACGTTTGAGTTATGAATAAATGTAAAAAGATTTTTAAAAGTAAAAAGCCGATCATTTTTTTTTTTATCTCACTTCAAAGTAAAAGTTGACTGAGATTTAAAAATAAGAATAAATGTAAAAAAGGTTTTTCCTCCTTCAGACGGGAATCAAACTCAGAATCGTGTCTTAGCAGGCTGCCATCTTATAAATTTAGCCACGGCGCCAGTGTTATAAATACACAGATTATAAAGCATTCTACGGAAACGTTATTGTAGACAATAGGTAAAATAACGTTCGTCAGAGGAAAATTGCTTATCAAAAACGGAAGAAATGGATATTATTCAAGTGAAATTTGAAAAATTGACTAATTAGATTTCTTCCAGATTTCTTCAATGTGTCATTGATAACAGTCAGAGGACTTAGAACTGAGAGAGGGTTAGCTCCTCCCACCCCTTCTATGATATTAGTAATCAAATTAAAACTGTTGAACAGATTAAATATGAAATTCGATGAAATAAATTGAAAATGCAATTTTTGGTTTACGAACACATTTTCATGACCTTAATTGATAACATGGATTAAATTTATTGGATGTGTTTCTACAAGTATTTTTTTAAATTTCGATTTTTGAACTTATTTAATATTGTAGCTGTTTGTTCAATATCTTTTCTTAATAATAACAAGAGTTAAAATTATGGTCTTTAAAATTATTTCTTCAGGTATGTGAACTTCATTTTCGTCCCGAAGATATACAAAGAGGACTTGACGAAAAAACATTCATTCTGTACATCAACGACAATTATCTATGTACATCACCTTAAATGTTTTGACAGATGCCAATCTTCTTTTTCATGTTGACTCTTGTGATGAGGGTCAAAGTATTGAAAGAATCGAAAGAATGATTATATGGAGCTCTTCAAATTCTCTGCTAAACAATTTTTGTGGTAAGGAAAATGACCGCATTAATAACAAAAGATTAAGCAGAAAATTGCAAACTTTTAATTAAAACAATGTTATATTTAGGCTGGTGGATCTCTGCTCCATTTGAGGGCTCTTGATAGGGTGCAGAAACGTATCTGTAATTTGCTTTGCCTACACTCTTCTTCTCTGCAATCTCTGTCTCAAAGACGTGATGTTGTTAGTCTCAGTCTTTTCTATAAATACTATTATGGCGTGTTCTTAAGAATTATGTGATCTATTCCATGCTTCTTTTGTTCCATCTCATTTTATTCGTTTGTCTAGTGGTCTCCATCAATTCGCTGTTTTGATACCTCATTGTAATACAGCTTCCTATTCCAGTAGCTTCTTTCCAAGGATTGTGGAACTCTCTTCCTGCTAACTTTCCTTCCTACCTTCATAGCGTTGGTCTTTTCAAGACTAAGAACAATAGACACCTCTTGTCTTTGTAATAATCATATTTGTTCTTGGTAGCTCCTTACAGCAAGTGGCTTCATGCATTGTCTACAGCGATTTAAAAAATAAAACAGATTTTTAAATAAGTTTGAGTAAAAACAAATCTGCACTAGTAACTTTATTGTTTGTTTATATTTAAATTATTTGGTTTAATTTGTTTTATTTATTGTTTGTGTTTATCGTTTGTTTTTATTTAAATTTATTTATTGTTTGTTTACATTTTTTAAAGTATTCATAATTCGTTTGTTTATTTAATTGTTTGTTATTGTTTGTTTACATTTTTTTAATTATTCATAATTCGTTTGTTTATTTAATTGTTTGTTATTGTTTGTTTACATTTTTTTAATTATTCATAATTCGTTTGTTTATTTAATTGTTTGTTATTGTTTGTTTACATTTTTTTAATTATTCATAATTCGTTTGTTTATTTAATTGTTTGTTAATGTTTGTTTACAATTTTTTTAATTATTCATAATTCGTTTGTTTATTTAATTGTTTGTTATTGTTTGTTTACATTTTTTTAATTATTCATAATTCGTTTGTTTATTTAATTGTTTGTTTCCTAAATTCATAAACAATTATTTATTGTGAAATTTTTATATTTAAATTTATATTGAATAAAAATCAGTTTCAATATAATTCGAATCGTGTTCCTTCCTTTTTCTATTTTTAAAGTTTTCTAGTGCTTTTTATTAAAAAGCTATCATTAACTAGATATGTGCAAATATTAGAAAACCGCGTCGTATTATTTCTGCAATGTTATTTAATTCAAGAACTTAATTTTCCTTTGAGTTATATTGATTTTATCAATACGGAATTTAGCGGCTTTCTTTTTCGTAAAATATGAGAACTATATTTTAAAAGATTTTTTATTAATATCTTCATTTTCATTAAAAAAAAATATATTCATAATATAATTTTAGTAAAAGTGATTTTGTTTACACGAAATAATACATTTGCACTGGGATTTCTAATAAAGTAATTAGTTAGTTATATTCAGTGACTGTTAATGAATAAATACTGAAAATTTCATTAAAATTGGTTGATTTCCTGAATTTTGATGAAGTTTTAAGTGAAGGGAGGGGTCAAAATGCCCATAGTCTGACTGTTCGGCTTACCTACAGAGCATGACGTCATTTTCCATTGGAAAGGCCTGCTATTACGACGGCCACCCCTCGAGTCAAAATAAGCTGGTTTACAAAAAAGCTTTTTTGAATTCTAAACTGGACAGGGGCGAGGTTGGGATTTTTAAAAAAGCACACATATCAAACGGCCCCTCCCTCTAAAAAAATTCGCATTTAAATTCAATTAATTAAAATTATTTTGTTACATATTTTGGGCATCTTTTAAGAGACTCAGCAGAGTAAAAACGCTAAAAAAACAAATATACAACAAATAAAAGTAACTGTAAGCTGTAAAAGTTAGTTTCAAACTTGCATGTGCTATTTGTTTGTATTTTAAACCCGTTTGAAGTGCTATTTATTAGAAATTTATGTTCGACAGACGGTTTTCGAAGAATTCAAAATGGCCGCTCTACGTAATAATATAGAGGGACTGGCCGGCATTTTCTTTGAGAAACTAGATGTTTTAAAAAACAAGAAATTTTTTTTAACATCTAATAAAAAGCCATTTATACTACGTAAAAATACAAACAAATTACATAGGTAAGTAGAAAAATGTCTATTCTAGACATAAGTCAACTTTACTTGTTGCAAATTTATGTTTTTAAACTCTTTCTCGTTCTTTTTTTGGACCCCGTTCGCGCCTCTGCTGAGCGTCGTAACATATACCCCATATTTTTTATATAAGTATTACAACAATTCTGATAATTATTATTTTTTATTATTATTTTTTTATTTATTCATGTAATTAATTACCTAGTCGTGATATTCTGAACAGTAAACATTGAACGAACAACAATAACATTTAACAAGAAATGTAAATCGTTGTTGGGATATTGCCGAAAGGTAATTTCAGTTGTTGGAATATTGCCGAAAATGTAAAAGTCTAAAAAGTCTATTTATAGCTTTAAAATAAAATTTAAAAAAGTAAAAGTAAAATAAAATTTCCACGAGTTTTCAATCTTTTGTTTCTGCTTCTTCTAGTCACGCGGATTGCAATTTAATCGACGTGTGCACGTTTAAGCCAACAAATTTCAAAATATACTTAAATCATTTACATTTTAACATTCTTTTTAAATTTTGGATTGTAATTTTTTAAGCATCTTTTTACATTTCACTTTGTTAATAAAATTATCGAAAATGTCGATTTTACTCATAAGCAACAATTAATGAATTTTTATTATTATCATTGCACACTTTCATGTGAAATAAGCTAGCTTGATCTGGTATTTTTAATTAACTTATTCCATTTTCTCCTTGTAGAACGATGAAAAATAATAGCTGGTCAAAACGCCCTAGATCCAGCTAAATTTTAAGAAAACACGTATTACCGGCTGCATCATTTTTAAGGTGTGTGGGGGTGGGGAGTAAATGCAGATTACAGTCGATCTTAGAATGTTATTATCCTAGGCATTACCTCCTCTTTTGGGAGAAGATTTGCTTTATTGCCGATAGCCTGAGGCGTCCTCGCCAGGTAATGCCGACGGTGTCGATCATGACAAATTGTGCACCCGTCAAGATTTTTAGGGTAGTTGGATTTCCACTATAAATTGACCTTGTGTCTAACTCTTCCGGTGTGAGAGGCAGGTATAAAAATTACGATGGTATAGTTAGACACAATGTCTGTTTTCCCAAAAGGGGGCACTCTGGATTAGAGCCTCAGTCTAGTAGGATTTCTATGTGACAGGACAGAAAAGATGAAGTGTAGTATCAGAACATATACTACACTTTGCTCCTAGCCAAAAGGACTTTATATTCAATGTAATTGAAATCCCTAGCTAAAGGCAGCGGAAAAAAGCGTTTTGCATTCTAACGGGGAGGAAGAGGGGGTTTTCACCGGCTATAAATTAAGTATCCATTTGGCACCCTTGGCCTTTTGGCTAAGATCAAAGTGTAGTATCTGTTCCGATGGATACTGCACGCCTGTTCTGTGCAGTTCTAGGAGGTCCATCCTCCCAGGCTTTGCCTCCCCTCTTTGGGGAGGAGTAAGTTTATTGCTTACTGTCTGAGGCGCCCCTACCGGGGAATGCCGACGGCGCTGCCCAGGCAATTTTTAAATGGCCAGAGTGCTCACCTCTCGAGCGCTGGCTTTTCAAACCCCACTTTCTCGACCCGATCTTGGGTCACATCTTACTTGTGGGAGTAAGATAAAACTGGCCTTGTGCCTAACTCCTGGGGAGGAGTAAATAAAACCCTATTCGATGAATAAAACCAGTTTTTTTTCGATAACAGAGCTCGAAATGTTGTATTCAAGAATACTATACAAACAAGGTTTTGGATTGTTTTGGGAATGGGAGGGAAGGGGGTAAAAAAATCGACCAAAAAACGATGCGAGCAGTGACCACTAGCGCCTACAAAAATAAATAAATATTAAACGATATATAAAATGTGGTCACCTGTTTCCATGTCCGGCGATCGGAAGGTGTGAAATGGTCAAGTTTTTGGGTAAACCAGAGATCATTTTCGGCATTGTAAGTGTTGAAAAGTTTCCGTTTCAGCATGATGGGTCCTCTCAGCATCCCACCAGTCGGGCGACCCCGAATCATCCTAGGCAGAAAAGCTTCACTTACCAAACAGTGAAAAGCTAACAACAACATCATCATCATCATCATCATCTTCCAAATACCTGAAGCATTAGCCATAGTTGCGACTATTTCAAATTCTCGAATGAAGTAAAACAAATAGCGGACGTTTTATAAATACCAGAAGCTCATGTTAACTCGACCACCACAAAAATAACGTCACATGATCACCGCGTCGTTTTTAAATTTTAGAACGAAGGGAGATAACTAATAGTCTACCTCTATTTCGTTTACAGTGGTTTCCCTTTATTCATTGTTCAGCTTTCTGCAACCCCCCCCCCCCCCTTTGTCCGTCCCTATTTACTTGCCTCCCCACGAGGGCAGTTAGACACAATGTCCGTTTTTAATGTGGGGAAATTCCAGCTCCACAAAAAGGGGCACTCTTGATTGGGACAAAAATTTAAATTGCCTCAGTCTAGAGGATTTCTCCTTCAGGACCGAGGACAGAAAAAATGCAGTGTAGTATCAGAATATGTACTAAAATTTGCTCCTAGTCAAAAGGCTGTTGTCCGTCGTGTCCAGCAATGAATCTCCTGCCTCCTCTTCAACGAGTCTATGTAGTCCAATCCGGGATTCACAATTGGAGCAGGTGAAAACACTGAGAAAGGATGCAGATCGAGCTTATGCTCACCCCTTGTTGACAGAGATGAAGCATGTTCAATGGGGCAATGTCTTCTCCAGCCAGCTTGGGATTCAGGAATGACGAGTGACAGCCATACAGCACTTTGTGTGGTAAAATCTCCTTCGTCACCTGCCCTATCACCATACTCACGCACAGATATTGTGTCTTTTAACAAAAAATCCATAATTAGACACAATGATCCCAATTTGTTTATTCTTCTTTAAATTAACTTATTCTTAGCTAACCACATTCACATTTTCTTTTTATGGAAGTCGCTCCAGACAAGGCATGAAGCCACTTGATGTAAGGAGCTAAAAAAAAAACTACTTCAAGGTCAAATACTAGCTAACGATATCTAACACTGGTGGATAGATTCTGACCCAGAAAACAGCAATTTTCCTCCCTTTATCAGAAACATCGCTGATGGAATGTGAGGATTAAAGGCCAAAATAAGCGAAGCAAGAGTTACGAGGCTGCCGAAAGTAAACCCAAGGTCCACTTATCATTCATATCAATACCATTCATCTCGCAATTCCACCACCATAATACCACATTCATCCTCTAGATTGAACTATATAAAATATCCATGAATACAAATGCTGCAAATTTCTTGCATAAAAAATTCTTATTTACAAAAACATTTTTTTTTAACTTCATAGTAAGTATTCTTCATTTTATTATATCCACCATTCTAGGAAGTTTTTATGCTGAATCTGGTACATTTCTAACCAATCATTTTGGAGCCTATCCGTGCATATTATTATTATTTGCTTGCTAGAGGTTCTCACACAAGTCATTATCAGTGATTGCTCACTGAGAAAAATAAGTGATGTTCCCTGGAGTCTGAGTAACAGTAAGTTCCCTCAGATTTCCAGTACTCTACGCTATTTTCGATCACCATTGCAAATCACTTTGTGTTCTCTCAACAGTCGTTTACCATTGAGTTCTCACTGATAAGGTCAGTTGGTTTTCTCAGGAATTTGAGTGACAATAGGTTTCCTCAGGGTTCCAGTACTCTCCGTGTCCTTCCAGTGGAGGTGTGGATGGTGTTCTCTTCCTCGGTCTTTCTATCCTCTTAAACCTATCATGACAATTTTCTGTGATACCAACCGATGTTTTTTTAGGTGAGTGAGAGTAAGGGGTGGGGGTCAGATCAAAGGATTTTTTAATATAAGTACGCAGGCAGTTTCATCTCCTTTGCGTTAATTGTTTTTTTTTTAAACTTTTATTCACCCCAAACAAGGCATATTGATGTGAGGGGCTACTGTGAATTAGGGACCATACCTACAAGGGCGTCCTAAGTGGGGAGTTGTGCAGCGAGATATCTGTTCAAACTACATTTAAATTTCTGCATATTAATACAGTCAGGGAAGCAGGGAACAGGGGAGAAATTCTAATGGCTAGCAGTTTGAGGGAAGAAACTATTCGAGTAGAAAGCTTTCCGGCATCTGGGGACATCTACTGTGAAGGGGTGGGATTTTGTTGCTTGTCAAGTTGGTCAGGGGTATTTACGTCGAGGAGGCACCAGTGATGCAAGTTCATTGGAGCACATTCTATTGAAGTATGTGTACAAGGAGAGGGATGCAACATTTCAGCGATGGAATATGGGTTGAAGCTTGGTTGACAGTGTGGAACCGATTAGATTGGAGACTCTTTTTTAGGTCCTGCCTAAAAGGGAGAGACCAGTAGTTGATGCTCTAGCACAGATGTGACAACAATACTCCATACATGGGCGAATGGTGGCTTTGTAGAGATATAGGATATTGTCCGGTGTGAGAAGTTTTCTAGCACAGTAGAGGAATCTTACCTTCTTTTCAGCAGCCTTGGCAATGCCTCTATATATTTGTTCTAATTCATGTTACCTGTGAATGTTAGGCCGAGGAGTTTGAATAGTGAACTCTCGGGTAGAGTGCTATTAGCCATGGCAATCGATAGTTGAAAATGTTTCTTATAATTGTTAAAGGAAAGGAGCTTTGTCTTAGTAGCATTAAATGTTACCATCCATTTATGTCCTCGTTCCACTACAGACTGGAGGTCATTTTCTAAGGATTCAGACATTGGCTTGGATATGTGTGCATTCATTTTGCCCACATGTCTAGAATAGAGAATGATATAATCAGTAAATATATCCATCTCAGACACAATTGCATCAGGGAGGTCGTTTATGAAAATCAGGAATAATAAAGGCCTAAGGATCGACCTCTGGAGCACACCCACATTAATGTTATGTTGTTTGGATGTACAGCCATCGAAGACAACCTGGCTTTTTCTTTTAGCTAAGAAGAATCTTATTATATTAAATATTCGTTCAGTAATACTGTATGATTTAATTTTAATGAGAAGCCCTTTATGCCAGACTTTGTCAAAAGCTTTGGATATATAAAGGGTTACCGCCCTAACTTCACTTGCCTTGTCCAGTGCATGGTATATGCGTTCAGAGATGATCATTAGGATATCTACAGTAGAACGGGCTTGCCTAAATCCATACTGTCTGTTAGAACTAAGTTTAGCATTTACGAGGTAGTTGACTATCGCTAGATTGATTAACGATTCAAAAATTTTAGCGAAGAAAGAGAGAAGACTGATGGGGCGATAATTAAGTGGATCAATTCTTTCACCAGAATTCTTAAATACTAGTACCACAGAGGTAATTTTCCAGCTATCTGAAGAGCAAGATTCGGCCAGGCATTTGTTGTAGAGTTTGGAGAAAACAGGGGCTAGCTCAGCAGAGCATTTCTCCATTAATATAGCAGTGATAAGATCAGGCCCACACGCCTTGGAGGGGTCTAGGTTTTTTATAATATCCAGGACATGATCATATCGAGTGTGGTTTCTGTCCGCAGTGGGAAATTTGGAACAGAGTGGTTTGTTGGGGCTAAGGTGGGGTTCAAGGCGAGGTGCTGGGCAAACAGTTTAGTCTATGTTCTTTCTATATCTCTAGTTGTATTTATGCAGTGCTATTTTATTTCAACTTACCTGCAGTTTGTCGGTGTCAACTGGTCATAGGGGTTGATTACCGCACTCCAGGATTTTTCTTAATATTTCGGTGGTTTTTATCAACACACTGGTTTATTATTATTATTATTAGTAGTAGTAGTAGTAGTAGTAGTCACACCCGGTATCCCAAAGACTATGCATGTTAAATTTAGTGCAATTCTGCCCAATACTTTCAAAAGCTCTGTTTATTATTATTAGTAGTAGTAATAGTAGTAGAAGTTGGGTACTGTTATAGCTGACGCGCCAGATTTCCGTGACTTCGCATCGGCAACGATCGGGCAGGTCACGAGATGAAAACGAGGCTGAAACTTGCCAAGCGCTTAATAGAAGACTTTCAAAGAAAAATACATAGATAAAAAGAAGAAAAAACACGAATAAACCGTAGCTGAAGAATTGTAAATAAATATATTTTAATTTTTTTTGGGGGGAGGGGGGGGGGATGAACCATTGTCAATCAAATGTGTAGATGTAAATGTTTAGATTTGTTTGTGAAAATAATGTTTTTTTTTTGGGGGGGGGGGGGGGTAAAATTTTGTCGATGTTTTTTTTAACATAAAACAAAGAAATAAATGAAAATGTTATGCTTTTGAATTAGTCCTTCCTAAGATTCGACGACCTCACACAGCTGATAGTAATTCATTGTTGTTGCAATAGAACGCGATTATTGTTTTCTTGCAAATATTGTCGGCTGCTTGCTATAGGCTGCTTGGCGAATGAATGCTGCAACCTGATTGGTTAATACTTCGTCAGCTGTCGGGCGCTTCCTAGACCTGCCCGATTGTTGCTGACGTGAAGTCATGGAAATCTGGCACGTCAACTATAACAGTACCAGAAGTAGTAATATAGGTAGTAGTATTATCTACAGTAGTAGTATAATTTTGATCCCCTAGGACACATTCTCTCTAATAGTTTGGCAGCCTATATGTATTTATTTTTAGCAGTAGTAGTAGTAGTAACATTTCTACCCAGATATCTCAAGAATGCTGGATGAAAAATTTGGTGCAATTCTGTCGAGTAGTTTGGGAGCCTATGAATGATCAACTGACTGACAGATAGAAAGAAAATGCTGAATTATAATACCAATTCAAATGCAGTTGCAATAGAAACTGCTTCCCCTATCGCCTAACTTATGCCAATGTCTATACAATTTATGGAATGTAAAACTTTGTAAACCTCTTTTAAGTGTGTAGTGTAAACGAGCGATGCTGAAAAGAAAAATGTTTGCTGATAACAACTGAGACAAAATATATTGATGACCTTGAAAAGCTTTTCTTTTGAAACTGGTGTTTTATCAATGTTTTTTGTTCAGTAAACATGACAAACAATTATTTCTGCTGATTTTATCAATCTGGAAATGTTTTAGAAAAATGAACAGCTGAAAGTATTCTCATCATATACAAAACATCATTTTGTCTTCAAACATTTGCATCAAGATTATAAATTATTGGCATGTCTCACTTTACAGACGACCACACGATGAAACTTGTTTTGAAATTTATTTCGACTAGCAAATATATGTTCCCTCTGGTCGCATATTGTAGCTAAGCTTGGAATATTATATAATTGTGAAAGAACTACATACAATACGTAGTTAAAGCAAAATAAATTGTTTCGGGCTATTGTAATAATAAGCATATTATTGTTATGAATAAAATAAAAGTAAAGTATCTTATTTAAGGATGTTAAGCGCAAACAAAGACCCCACAATATTTTTATAAATAAAGTAAACCCTATTTTCTTTTTTAAAGATGTGAAAATAAATGCAGACACCATAATTTTTTATAAATAAAATTAAGTCAAATGTAATTCCTTTTTATAGATGTCAAGAGCGAAATAAAATAATAGGAAATTACAACATGTTCGCCAGCGATTAAGACATTGCATTAAAGTTAGATTTTCAAGTCTTTAAAAAAATTTATTTCGGGATAAAGAATATAATGTAAGACTAATTAATAAATTGCATCCAAAATATGTGCGAAAATCAAACGAAATAAGCGAGATATTCAAGTAATCCCTATAGTACAATTGAACACTGAATGGAAATGTCTTTCGTCCCTTCAGTTTTTAATTATAACTATTTAGTAATTTGAAAAGTTTTTTTAAGTTTTAAATATTAAGGAGGATATAATATATTGGACGATTCGCCCACACCCCCTTAAAAACGGAGGAGGTAATTCCTGGGAGGACGATCTTATGACAACAGAACCGATACTACACTTATAAATTCCCATTAAATCAAGGTTTTTTTCATTCATTTAAAAATGTCTAGTCACAAAAGAATAATTTATTATTTCTCTCTGGCCTTTTGGCTAAGATCACAGTGTAGTATCTGTTCTTCGATCTTGCAGGTCACTCTTAGGCAACCACTTGTGATTGCTTAAGAGGAGTTCAGCACTTGGCTCAATCATTTTCCTTCCGATGTACTCTCTCTCTGTCTCCATTCTGGCCCCCTTTTGAGGCATCTATCTTTCGGCCCCTTTTGTGCAACTTGTCTTTTTTGTAAAAACTGTTTTATTGTTTTAGATTCCCTTGCAGCGCCCCACTCTGAGCTCAGATTAAGCAGCTGACAAGCTTGAGTTAACAAGTGTAATCATTATAGGTTGCCATCTTCTCATTCCAAATCGGCGGCCTCGAGCAAGGTTTGGGAACAGAGAATAAATGAGGGTTATCACTCAGTTGGGTCCATATCCGATTCGGAGCATCACTACGCTCAGTAATGCCCCAATGTCCGTTGCAGGGGTCACTATGCCCGGTAATGCCCCAATGTCCATTGCAGTGGTCACTATGGCCGGTAGCCTCAGTTGGGTCGAAGTCTGTTGTGGGGGTTACTCCATCCTGTAGTGCCCCAGTTGGGGTGATGTCCGTTGCGAGGGTTACTACACCCGGTAGTGCCCCTGTTGGGTCAATATTCAGTTCGGAGGTGACTATGCCCAGTAGCGTTCCAGTTGAGTCGAGTCTCGATTCTGTGGGTACTACACTCCATAGTTCGCAAGTAGCGTTAGTGGCTACTACACCCCGTAGTGCTCCAGTTTGGGTCGATCTTCAGTGCTCCAATCGTGTTAGAGAGAGAGACGGTGCTACGCCTGAAAGTACCTTTGCCGCATTCCAGGTTACCTTTGGTGACACCCTGTTCAAAGGGCTACCAGCAGAAGTGAGAGAGAGGTCTGCCACCATATCTCCCCCACCTTCCAGACAGAAGACACCAGAAATCAACAAGTGGTTCTCGGTAGACCTGGCTCAAGCACAGAAAAACTACCGACCAGAACAATTCCCACAGTACTCTTACGGAGAGGCTGCTGCACGACCAAGTGGAAGCAGAAAAAACATATCCATGGATTCCACTTTATCAGAAGGTGATGACCCAAAGCCCTCACAAAAAAAAAGACAGTCTAGACCAAAGACGAGAAAGGGGTCCGTCAACAAATCATCAGCTCCTGCTGCTGCCGAAAAAATTCCATGGCCACCACTACTACCCTTCAGAAACTCTCCAATCCAGGCTGGGTAGTGACCAACAACTCAACTTCCAGTGACTCCAACAACTGCAGCCACTTCACTTCCTGCTGCTCCAGTTCCTGCTACTCGAGCTCCACCTACTCAAGTCCCAGCTACTCAAATTCCAGAGACCCTAGCGACAGCAAAGAAATCCCAGAAACCAGTATAGGGACCTCAAGCAAAACTCTCGCCAGAGGCATATAGACAACTATTCAAGCAACAGTACCAGCAGTATACCAAGAGTAATACCATCAAATTACTCCTGGGTACCCTGGAAGAACTCAATAAGAATATGTTACATTTGGATGTTTATACGTTTCGGTTCAATTACAACTAAAAAAAATGAAGGAAGTACGAAGTAGAACCTTTAACAGATTTATTTAACAAACACACTGATTAAATTGAAATGTAGAAAACAGCTGAACGCGAGATGCTTGTTTGATCGTGAGAGCCGTTCTGTTTACTTTTCACTGTCCAGGCAGACGACCCCTTTTATCCAAGGGTGATAACTCTTTTCTTTGTTCCAAGGGAAATAATTTGATTTTTTTTTGTTAGGTTGCCTTAACATCTCCCCGTTTAATTCTTTAACTGTACCGAGTGCATTTGGGGTTACTCGAGTGTGACTGCGCTTTAGCCAACTCCTGTGAGGTCTTTTGTAATACTGTAGGCATCTACTAGTAGTAGAAAACATCTTCCATCAATTGATCTTGCAAAGTCAATGTGAAGACGTAACCAGGGGGAATCCGGAATAGGCCAAGAAAAAAGCTTTGCATATTTTAGGGCTTTTGCTGCTGACATTTTGTAGTTATGACTCAGGGCTTCTAACCCTTGTCCATGTTTGACCAGTAGACATAGCTATATGCTAATGAGTTCATATGGATAATGTTCTCATGTCCAAATGAAATTGTTTTAATACACAATTTTGTAATTTTAATGGAACAATCACAAATTTCCCCAATGCACCCATCAACCTCAGACAATGGTGTCTGATGCTAGAAAAAGGGTTTAAGGCCTTGTTTGTATAGTGGAAGTGCAACACTGCTTTGAACTGTAGCTTCGGGGATCATTTGTAAAGTAATTGGCAGTGCTCTTATAGTTGATGCGAGCACTGAAATAATTTCTGGTTCCACAAATAATGTTGAAATAACTGAATCCGCTTTCACTTTGGTTTTCGTATCCATGAGTATGGATAAAGCATCTGAATGTCCAATTGCATCAGTTGAATAATATCTGATTGGGAAATCATAATCCAACAGCATAGTGGCCCATATTTGCAGACGGTTAGCTGTATAAACTGGGATACCTTTCTTGAATCCGAAAATGCTAAGAAAGGGCTTATGATCTGTGATCAAGATAAAGTGACGTCCAAATAGCATTTTGTGAAATTTTTTGGTTTCAAAAATTATTACCAATTCTTCCTCCTCTATCTAACTATAGTTTCGATCAGCAGATCTCAGCAACTATGCCAATATTTCTACAAATACAATTCATCTACAATTTGTCTACAAATAAAATTCAACTATGCCAATATTTCTACTAATACAATTCATCTACAATTTGTCTACAAATAAAATTCAACTATGCCAATATTTCTACTAATACAATTCATCTACAATTTGTCTCCAAATAAAATTCAACTATGCCAATATTTCTACTAATACAATTCATCTATAATTTGTCTACAAATAAAATTCAACTATGCCAATATTTCTACTAATACAATTCATCTACAAATAAAATTCAACTATGCCAATATTTCTACTAATACAATTCATCTACAAATAAAATTCAACTATGCCAATATTTCTACTGATAAAATTTACCTAAAACCTTTTTTTTTAGTTCTAAGTCTTTTAAGTCCACATATTCCTTTGTTTAAATAAAGGTATTTAATTATCATAAATGCACTTAAAAATAATTATCAAAATTAATCTAACAGATTACTGTCCTTCAATTATTGTAACGATTCACTTTTTTTTTCTTAAATATTTTTTAGAATTTAGTAGTCACCATAATCATATTCAGTTTTACGTCCTTGTTTTCCTCCCGTGTTTGCTTTTGTGTTCTCTTGTGAACTGATCCTGATACCTCACCTATTCTACATCTATTAACCCAAGAACTCTCATCCATTCTTTCAATGTGACCATACCATTTTTTTAAACCTGAACATCGACATTATGATGTGCACCATATGAATAAAAATGCACGCAACTTGAATTAAACTTCTTAAAATTTTGGATCTCATTCTGTTGCAATACCGGTTTGTGTATAATAGAGGTACAGTGATATTGTGAAAAAAATGGCACACAATTCCAGAATATATTAATTGTTGTTTCGTTTTACTTCAGTCAAAGTTCTCAGAAATGGGGTTAACACTTGATTTCAATATGAGAAACATAGATATTCAAATATTCTATTAAAGTTCTCCTTTACCTGTCAACCGTTGAGTTAGTAAAGAAATTAAGAACGTTAATTTTCGTCTCCCCAATTGACAAGTTTACTATGTTATAGTATATCTTTCTTGTGGTCTCTTGGTCTTACCGGATTCCAGGACAAGAATTCATCTAGTCTGGTGGAGTATCCAGCTAAGTGTTGTTACTTGAGGTAACATTATTTAGAGAAGGTGCACCATTTCTCGTATGAGCTAATGTATAGCCGTGTTTGGGGGATCTTATTTATGCTTCGAATACTATGTTCTTTTGAATATTTGGTCAGGATTTACTTGTAGGGTGAAGTATCCTCATGTCAACTTGTCCTGACGAACCCTTGTACAGAAAGACCGAAGACACTCGAGGATGGTGTCGCGTAGGTAATTCAAACGTTCCTATTTGCTGATTGGGTTATGATGTGTCTTGGCAAACAGATAGATACACATATAGCAACATAAACATATTTTCCCGATACTCCACAAATCATATGAGACATTGGACGGATAATAGCCACTTGTAGATACATGTTCTAGTTACCATCTCGGGCAATGCCATGTCTATT
This sequence comes from Sepiola atlantica, assembly GCA_963556195.1. NCBI lineage: Eukaryota > Metazoa > Mollusca > Cephalopoda > Sepiida > Sepiolidae > Sepiola > Sepiola atlantica. The sequence continues at coordinate 42,562,859 of OY744519.1, forward strand.
ATGATGTCATTCCGCAACATCTAAGTCTTGATGAAGAAAACGAAAACAAATTTCCATCATGTGCAGGCAAGAAAATAGGGACTTATTGAAATAAACTTTTTTATTATAAATTAATTTGTGAAATAATAAAAACAAACAAAAAAACTCCTGTTTTCCTACTAAAAATTAAACTTTCATATTTAAATAAATAATAATCACTAATTTCAAGAAATAATTCTGAAACTATTGCGAATCTGTATGATTCATCAGCAGTCACCAATAGGAACTACTTTTGAATGCATAATCACTGTCCCTGTGAGTTGGCTTGTCCAATCAAATCACAGGGCACAGTAATATCGTTAGTTCCCTAAGGGACTACTTATGTCCCCTTAGGGTTCGAGGAAAAAAATCAGACGACCTCCCGGCACCAGCTTGGACACATCGCAGAGAGCACCAGCGAGGAACGAGGAAATGCTCTCTCTCCTGCCACCGTCGCCCACTCGACGACTACTACCAGGCAGCCCTAAGAACTCTTATATTCTTCCTCTTCCTCAGACGGACACTGTCCCACTCTCTTCTGCCTATACCAAACGGTATAGGTAACCTTGAGTTAATAAAACCCCCATTTTTGTTATAGTTACAGAAATACTTTTCGTTGTTCCGTTTCTTTACGAGAAGATAAAAGGATAACCCCTTTCATCCCTACTCATCATCTCCTTACACCACAACCCTAACCACAATCCCTAACTCTTCATCGTCTTATTCCCACTACACTCTTTTCTATTGCCTCCTTCCAACCTTCTGTCTCTACTCATTTCTTCTTCGTCTCCATTGTTGCTTTGATCTCAAAGTCGCAGTGCATACATTGACGAATGTTCAGTTTTATATGTAATATTACAGTCGAGAATTCTTTGTCTTCTGAACATAACAAACATGCAGGCATTGTCTTGTAGAAGCTGTGCTGTGGTGATTACACATCTCATAGTGGTTGTAGTCGTATAAGTAGTGGCAATGTGTAGAGTTTATCTGTCTCTCTCTCTTTCTCTTGGGATGTTGATAGCAGCCATCTGTCGATCTCACTGTAAAAAAAACAGTAGCATTCTGGTGCTGATATTCATAGTCGAACTTATAGAATAACAAATTTGATTTGGGCTTTAATATTCTTCATTTCATTTTCTCATTAAATTCCTCTGCAGAGGATTCTACATTATAAATAAGATGACCTCCTCTCACCCCTGGGAGGGGGGGGGGAGTAGAAGTGTTCCGAAAACACATATGCTCATTTCGCAGAATAAAAACTAAAAGAAAAATGTAACTATGTTATTTGCCATGTCTCACTCGACATTTCCTGTGATGTAATTTCCTTTGAACGTGTTGGAAATTTCCTCTCTCTACATAATTTAATTTTGATGTGGAAATTTCCTTTTATTTGTACTAACACTTCCACATACTATATTACTACAAAATTTCTAGATATATATCTAAACACACGCGTTTAGTGTATATAAACTGAAGCAAATTGCGCATGCATCTTTTCCAGACTAACATTCAAACAATGGTGACGCAGTGTGACTCTTTGGGTAAGTCATTGACATTAACATTCGTCACAGAAGCAAAGCAAAACTTCCATATCCGCATGAATATATGCATCATCAAGAATATGTGTATCTTTTTATTTGTATTGTTAAATCAAACTGTTTAGCGAATCACTTAAATTGGAAAGATTTGTAACTGTATTTTTCAATAAAAATATTCCACTTAACAAGAACAAAATGTGTACACAATTGTTGTTCCTATTTACGCATTTTCTTCTTTACAAATGCCGATCACTTTTATAACTAAATTTACTTGGAAAAAACAGATGTCGTCTTGTTTATAAACAATACTATTTCTTTGAAGCTGCTCCTGTTTTTTGCATTTTGAATATGCAGTAAATTACCCTCCTTATTGTTACTTAGCTATATATATATATATATATATATATATATATATATATATCACAAAATGCAACAAAGAAAGATGTGGAGTTTGCGACATAATAATAGAGGGTAACACATATACATTCAAAAATCCAACACAAACCTTCAAAATAAAGAAGGATCTAAACTGCACCTCTAAAAATGTCATATATGTACTTGAATGCATAACATGTAAAAAATACTATATAGGTGCCACAAAAACATTCAATAATAGAGTGGCCCTCCATAAGAGCAATATTAAAATTCAAGAAAATAGAAAATTGCCTGTCTCCAAACATGTACACTCATGCAGCAGTGGAAAATTCCAGATAATGCCCATTTTCCAAACTAAGGACTATTCATACCTCCTAACACAAGAAAAAATCTTCATATCCAAGTTCAACCCACCATTAAATAAATCATAAGACAAATCACACAGACATATAAAAGCAAGTACGAACACATGTATAAACAGGAACCCATCTGCACTCGGACACATGTGCATTTGCACACCCTCACACATGGAACGAATACATACCCCATGTGAGTGTATTCATGCATACATGCAGAAAATAATATGAATGTGTGTATCTATCTATCTATCTTTCTATCTATCTATATATATCTCTTTCTATAATTCTATTTATATTTCTATCTACTCTGGCCTTGTGCCTAACTCCTGGAGAGGAGTAAATCAATACCCTCAATCTTCCTTCCCCCTCTCTCACTTTTTCTCCCTCCCCACCTATCTATCTACTCACCCATCCTCTTTTCTACTCATCTCTCTCTCTCTCTCTCCAAACCCAAGCAAACATCCCCACCCCCAACCACCCACACATCCACATTCATGTGTGAACCCAGCAGGGACACCGTCATGAATGACCGGGAATGACCACACACACACATACCATACAGATTCGACCGACAGCAATTAAAGCAATAAAACCTAATACATAAATGTACTAAAATGACCAAACACTTGCCAAACGGAATATATTTTTATCTCAACAAGATAACATTTTTTTCTGTCAAACGGAACAAACATTTTTTCTGTCAAATGGAACAGACACTTTTAAATGAAAGAAAAATGAAATGTTTTCTCAAATGAAACACTTTTATCAAATGGAATTTACATCTGAAGAGAGCATAATGGATAAACGATAAATGCTCGAAACGCGTTATGTAATTATATTTAAAAAAAACTTAAAATGTTAAAATGATAAGATAATAAATAATTATTGAAAAAGTTTTTTTACTAGCGTTGGTAATCACAATTCTTTAAATATACTTTTTTCTCTCGTAGGAACTGCACTGATGCTACACAACCCCCTTCTCTCTCTCTCTCTCTCTCTATATATATATATATATATATATATATGCGATTTCGAAGGGGAACAAGTCAGTCCTTGAAATAAGGCTCGTCTGACCGCTGGCATTCCTTTTTCTTGTGATGAATTAGATTTAGAATTCCCATACTATCATTGGATTGGAATGGTAACTTGTGAGCGGTATCTTGAATGGTTTAGTTTTTTGTTTGGGGGGGGGGAGTTTTTCATCATTGTGCCGCCCGACGTGAAAGTGTATTATCGCACATTGTTCCGTTTTTTTTTGGGGGGGGGGGGGGTTGAATGCAGCTGGGACCGATTATTTGCTTGTTGGCTTGGTGGCAGAAATAATGTACGAGCTACTTTTCTAAGACATTTTCTAGGACTTTCTTTTTTTATCGTTGTTCTTTCTTGTTTTTTAATTTTAACTTTTATTTTTTTCCTCTTCTCTTCTTAAGTGACCTCAACTATTGCAACGCCACATTGTGTATTGTCGGCAGTTGAAACCCTTATTCCAGACATTTAATTTCCCTGATGATCTGCCAAGCAAGTACCTGCTTGGTAGTGAAACACGTGTAGGAAAAAACATTTAATTTGAATAAATAATATTTGTAAGAAAAAATCTTTAATGGTGATCATTGGTGTCCTGGAAGGAATGCTTTGGTAAGCCTTCATAAAATCGCATATAAATGCTCTGTACTCTGTAATCGAGTATCATCGAGCTTGTTTTTATTGGAACAACCCCGGGCTTCACTGAATGATCTATTTTATAAGTGAAAAATCTAAATATATATATATATATATATATATATATAAGCAAAAACTCCCTGCCTTCTGAGTGACAATTAATCTTAGTATAGTTAAAAAATATGCTTTTACTTAGAGAATTGCATGTTAAAAATTATGTCGAATTGTGATTTAGCTTCGAATATTGTCAACAAACTTTTAATATTTTTAACTACACCTTAAAAATAAGGTATCTAATTTTCATGGAAAATGCAAACACAACTATACAAATGAAATGCTTAACATTAAAAGAAAAAGGCATTTTTAAGTGGCAGTGGTAAGGGGGAGGCAATTATAATATATAATTAAATAATAATAATAATAAAAATAATAATATTGACAAAACTATTGTATATATATAAAAAATAGGATAATACAAATTGCAATCATCTCCCTTGAAAATGAATGAAAATTTAACAAAGTTTCTGGAAAAGTTATCCTTTTTTTATTAAATCGCTTTAATTAATATTATTAATAATAATAATAATAATATTAATATCAACAAAACTATTGCATATATATATAAGAAATAAGTACTATAAATGTACGAATGAATAACACAGCATAATAATTTATTAGAAATAAGTATGAAAATTAAGCATACACATATTTGTTTCAGTGTTAGCGAAGTACTATATATACAATATTCCAAAATATAATGTATCATTGAATTAAATAAGCCTGACCCGTTTTGAAGTTAATATACTTCGGATAAGTGGGCAAAACTGTTGCATCTATTTATTCGTTTAGATTATAGGATAAATATGGTGCCTCTGTCTGTATTTTTGGCAATGCAACTAAAAACAAAGCCTCATAACAAGATCAAACACAACTTTTCTCAAGTAAAATTTTACGAGGAGTCTAATGGTGTTATTAATTTTGTACTGGTGGATATTACAATGATGGTGTGCAGTTTCCTTCGTTCACGCTGGGCATACATCAAAAGCAAAAAAACATTTGACTATTTATAGCCTCATAACAAAAATAAATACAACTTTTCTAGGGTGTGATTTTACAAGTAATTTAACGATAGTAATTATTATTCAATCCGAATGTTTGATTTTAGGGAATTTGCGCTAGAATCCACTCTAAGAAGTGTTTCAGTGTTAAGCATAATAGAATAAAACAGAGTTTTAATTTTTAACTATTTCAAATAACAAATTTCTTCATTACATGTTTAGTTTGTTTTCAGTTTTTAATATATATATGGATCACTTTCATTCCTGGGCAACACAAGGTGCCTCATCGAGTATACACATATACCTAACATATAAAGTCATCTTGTCAGATTTTCAGAGTCAGACCCAAATAGCATTTTGCTGACAAATCAAACTTTGCTGCTGACTAGAAAATTTTCATTTGTTATTGTTGTACCATGTTATTGGTAATATAATAATGTACTTAGCTACAATTTATTTTAAAAATTACTTAGTCAGCCCAGATGACTCCTAATATGAAACATTTTAAATAATCACCTAAAAATAAAAATCAGAAAGAGGAATAATTCATTTTAAAGTTAAGAATATAATAGGAGTTGTCTACCTTAAGTTTAAAAATATAAAAATTAAAAACTAAAATGACTTCACTGCATCCCGGGCAACACCGGGTAGGTACACCTAGTATTATATTTTTTCACTGATCGATCACCGCTTATCAATCGGAAAGAAACATTGTTCATGGAAGCTCCATTTGGTTTTTGGTACAGAGAGAAAAGAAAAGTTTTTTGTTGGTGTTGTTGTAGCTTGGCGAGTTCTTGTTGTTATGTTTTACAGGGGAAGGGGATCACGGATTGGAGCTCAGTGAAGCATCTACAATGAACATAATTGTTACGTCTTGATGTTTATGCGTTTCGGTTCAATTACAACTCAGAAAAATGAAGAAAGTACAAAGGGGAACCGTTAACAGATTTATTTAACGAACACACTTATTAATTTAAAATGTAGAAAAACCGCTGAACGCGAGATGCTTGTTTGATTGTGTGACCGTTCTGTTTACTTTTCACTGTTCGGCAGACAACTTCTTTTTAATCCCAGGGTCGATAACTCTTACTTTTTAATTCAAGGGAAATAACTCGATTTTGTTTTGTTAGGTTGCCCTAACAATAATACAGAGAGGCCGGAAACATTTTTCCTGTGTGAAAATGGCTGCAGGATAGAGAAGATATCACTCCCTACTAGGTTGCGAAGTCGGTTTTATATTTTGTCAAGGCAAGAGAGAGTGCTCCAAGCGGCACCACCCTAGATATGGCAACAGTACTCCATCTTAGGACGTATCTGGCTCTTATAGAAGTAGAATGATCCAAACATTTTTCCAGCGACCTTAGCGACAGATTTTATGTAAGCTACAACCACTGTCAATAATTTCCCTTTCTCCCTCTGTGTACATAAAACTAAATGGAGCTGCGATGAGTTTCTTTCCTGGAACTACCCTGTCTATGAGACAATACCGTAGGGCTGCTTCACAGCTGACTACAACATAGTCGTTTTCAAGTCCAATGTAAAAAAAATTCTTGTTGAGCCGTTTTCTTAAATAATCAAATTCTGCTCAATATCAATCATCATTACCAATCATCACGGTGTTGTCTCACCGTCCACCTGACACTCATTGACTCTTATCCTCGAGTGGCCTTTGAGCCTTTATTAGTAGTGACTGTTTAGTAAATAAAGTCTTCCATTTCAGGTCTGAAGTGAAAGTCACTCCTAGGAGCTTATCAAATAAAGGTGTCTTCACGGAGAGAAATATTCATTTTAACGTGGGAGAAATGAGGACCCAAGCGTTGGCGGTGAAAGGATAGAAGTTTGGTTTTAGAGGTGTTAAATGTAACAAGCTACTTTTTCCTCTATTGCACCATGCGCTTCAAGTCGAATGAGAGAGATCTTGATCATCAATTCTCTTCAAAGTGCTGCCATAGATAATTGTGTCGTCTTCATAGATGTCAACAAATGATCTTAGAATGTTATTTGGAAGGTCATTGATGAAGATCAGGAAGAGGGTTGGGCCCAGAAAAGATCTTTGAGGCATGCCGGCATTGATACTATGTGCTTCAGATTTCTGCCCATCAATAACTACTTTTATAAACCTATTGGAGAGAAAGGATTTCATGGCTGAGATGACATTTCCAGATATTCCATAACTGACAAGCTTGTTGGAGCAAACTTTCATGCTAAACCCTATTGAACGCCTTTGATATAAAGCCCCATCGATAGATACACTATATACATAGTGCGTCAAAAAGTGTTATATCATTTCGCAATCAAGTAACTGTGGCAGTTTTTGTTCAAATGACTTCAAATGTTACCAGCATTGATTTGAACAGATCAAAATGTTATGCTTATAATTTTTGATGTGTTTATCTTTACATGTATAGAAATGCCATTCATTTGAACATAGTAGTAGTAATAATAATAATAATAATAATAATAATAATAATAATAATATGAATTCGTTTGAGAAGGTCATTCCCGAAGCGGCCGCCTCAATCAAATTCCATCTACACGGAAGATGTGATAGTCTCCTCAAAGTTAAGTTTTTTCATGCTACGCCATCTTGAATGTATTTGGCATTTTACTAATTTCAAACAATGCTAGTATTTTTCACCCTGTAAACCAATGCTTTTTCTTCTTTTTAGGGTTTTTATATTTTTTTAAAATTTTTATTTCTCTTTTCTTTTTCTTATTTATGTGTCTTTATCGTTTACTTATTTAATATTTTTTTTTTTTTTCTAATTCTTTTCTATGTTCTCTTTTCCCCCACTTTGGTATCCAACTATCTCTTAGCGATTAATCTATAAATAATTCGTGGCTCTTAATAAGTTGCAAATCTTCGATGCCCCTCCCCCCCGTTTTTGTTAAAAGCTCCCTCGACCGTTCCTTAGTACCCGATATGAATTCGTTTGAGAAGGTCACTCCCGAAGCGGCCGCCTCAATCAAATTCCATCTACACGGAAAATGGGATAGTCTCCTCAAAGTTAAGTTCTTTCATGCTACGCCATCTTGAATGTATTTGGCATTTTACTAATTTCAAACAATGCTAGTATTTTTCACCCTGTAAACCAATGCTTTTTCTTCTTTTTGGGTTTTTTTTAAAATTTTTATTTCTCTTTTCTTTTTCTTATTTATGTGTCTTTATCTTTTACTTATTTAATATTTATCTTTATTCAATTCTTTTCTATGTTCTCTTTTCCCCCACTTTGGTATCCAACTATCTCTTTGCATCCTGCTACACAGCTCCCAATTAAGGATGATCCCTAAAACTTTCACCCTACTTCTCAGTAGCCCCTTACTTCTACAGTGGCAACGTGCCTTATTTGGGGTGAACTAAGGTAAAAAAAAAAAATCCTACATAGAATCCAAAATCCATACAGCTTTGATTTTCTCATTAATATCTGGAGGAAGAAATCGATTGTTGTTTAACGTTAAGCTTGTTCAGTTTGATTTGCTGTGACTCGACTGTAGTTTCTGTGAAATTTACATCTCAAATGATATAACAAATTTCGAAACATCCTGTATATCTCTTTATCAATAGTGATAAATTATAAAAAATGAACGTTATCACCAATATTATCTATTGTTAGTCACATTTCATGTGTCATACCTCTAGCTTCCAACTTTAATCATTTTATTTTTTTAAATAGTTTAAACAATAAAGAGGGAGAAAAAAAAATTTGTCTAACAGGAATGAAATAAATTTGTTTTCCCAAAATAATGATACGGTTAATGGTCATATATGGAATGCTCATGTTTGATCTATGACTTTCAAATGTTAATATGCACTTATTTTTATATCTTAGGTTTAGTCAAACAGGAAAGAATATTTTCCTATTTCTTAAGACCTAATTAGAGTTTTCTAATAGCAAATTCATAGTTCAGAGTTCACAGACACACACTCGTCTCTCATCTAATACACATTTGCAAATGTCTGTTTCCTATAATTGGGTAAAAATTCCTTCCATCCGACACTGCACCAACATAAATAGTTCTTTTTTTTTTCTTAGTAAATTGTTTTAGATTCATGCAATAGGTGGTCAATATTTGTTCAAAAATAACAATAGCAAGTTGACAGACGCTTTTCCCCCTTTAAATCCATTTATTCTTCCATTTTATATTTTCATTTTTATAATGAAATCTTTTCATTTTAAAAATATATTTTTATATTTCTTCTTTTTAAATCAACACATCTAAAAAACCTAGACACCTCCAAAGCAAGTGGGCCAGATCTTATCCCTGCTATATTAATAAAAAAAATGCTCTACTGAGCTGGCCCCTGTCCTCTCCAACAAATGCCTTGTCGAACCGAATCTTGCTTCTCTGACGAATGGAAAATTGCTTATGTGGTACCAGTGTTCAAGAATTCTGGTGAAAGAACTGACCCACAAAACCATCGTCCTATAAGTCTCCTTCCGCTAAAATTTTTGAGTCGTTAATTAATCTAGCGATAGTCCCCCACCTTGTTAATGCTAAACTTCTTTCTGACCAACATTATGGAATTAGACAAGCCTGTCCTCGGCGAATATCGATTATAGAATCGATGCTTAGGGCTCAATTGTACGACCAGTTGAGCAGCAAAATAAGTCAAAGTGCCAAGCACATCAAAATGCCGGTTTATAATAAGGCTAGAATGTTCCATTATGCTCAGAAGGGCAAGTCCATTCTCTGTATTCTGATTGGCTGAGATTCATAAGTGGCCATTCTAGTGTATAAATGTTCATTCATTCGAATAAGTATTCTTCTATGAGATGGATGCCAGTTGAGGCCTTTATGCCAGTAAGTGTTAGTTTGATTCTATGCTAACGATTATCTCTGAATGCATATACCATACACTGAACAAGGCAGGTGGAGCTAGAGTGGTAGCGCTTGATATGTCCAAAGCCTATGACAAGGTCTGCCATTAAGGAATATTTAATATAATCAGATCCTTCTTAGCCAAAAAAAAATGATCCAGGTTGTTCTCAATGGCTGTACATCCAAACAACATGACATTAATGCGAGTGTACCCCATGGGTCGATCCTTGGACATTTATTATTTCTGATATTCATAAACGACCTCCCTGATACAATTGTGTCTGATATGGGTATATTTGCTGACGACACCTCTACTCTTGTTATGCGAGGAAATGGCTGAATGCTTAGAAAGTGACCTCCAATCTGTAGTAGAATGGGGTCATAAATGAATGGTAACATTTAATGCTGCTAAGACATTTCCTTCAACTACAAGAAACCTCTTCAACCACCGATTGCCATGGCAAATAGCACCCTCCCTGAGAGTCCAACGTTCACAGATAACATGAATTGGAACAAATACATAGAAGACATTGCCAAGTCTGCTGCAGAGAAAGTGGGCTCCCTCTAGAGAGCTAGAAAACTTTTCACAACTGACAGTATCCTATATCTCTACAAAGCCACCATCCGCCCATGCATGGAGTATTGTTGTCACATCTGGAGCATCATCAACAAGTCTCACCCTCTTAGGGTTCAAAACAAAAAAGAGCCTCTAATCCACACTGACAACCAAGCTCTAGCCTCTGTTCCATCGCAGCAATATTGTATCTCTGTGCTTGTTTTAAAAGTACTTCAAAGAATGTGCTCTGACAGAACTTCCAGCACTGGTGTGCCTGCGACGTAAATACTCCCGAATAACCCGACAAGCAGCAAAATCACACTCCTTTATAGTGGAGGTCCCCAGATATTGGAAGGATTACTAGTCTAATAGTTTATTCCCTTGAACTGCTAGCCTTTGGAACCCCCTCCTTGCTCTCTGTTTCCCTGACTGTACCGACATGCAGACATTTAAATGTAACTTGAATAAACATCTTGCTGCACAACTTTCCACTTAGGATGTCCCCATAGGTATAGTCACTAATTTACAGTAGACCCTCACATCTCAGTGGCAATGTGTTTTGTTTGGAGTGAATATAAGTACTAATATATATATATATATATATAATATTTATAAATAAATATTAAATTATTTATGCCTACAGACGCTAGCGTTTCAAGCTTATTGCTCTCATCAGTGCAGGGAAGTAACAATTTCAGACGGTCGGGAGGCGCGAACCCGGTACACAGAGTCAGCCATATCCACTCGGCCCACGGAAACTGTCACGTAATTTAGGGAAATTAAGATCTATATGTACCTAGAAGCGGGCACAGATAGAAGACTAGTCGAGAGTGTTCGACGAACGTATTCGGAACTTTGCACTAGAGCTTTTTGACAGTCTATTTTTAACTTCCCCGAGAGTGCTCAACTTTAATTTCTTAAAGGGGCTTAGTATAATATTTATAAATAAATATTAAATTATTTATACCTACAGACGCTAGCGTTTCAAGCTTATTGCTCTCATCAGTGCAGGGAAGTAACAATTTCAGACGGTCGGGAGGCGCGAACCCGGTACACAGAGTCAGCCATTTTCATTATTTCTTTCTTTTAAATGTTTAATTTCTGTCTTTCATAATTCATTTCTATCTTTTATTCATGTTTTCTTTTTCTTTCATTTATTTAATTTTTCCTTCCACAGAATAAATTTCTTTCATTCTTAATTTTGTGCTTCTTTTCTTTTCAAGTTCTTTCTTTCATTCCTTCTGTCATTTTCAATTTATTTCTTCTTCTCAATTCTGACACAATCCTCAACCTGTATAAGAGCCAGATCCGTCCTAAGATGGAGTACTGCTGTCACATCTGGGGAGGTGCTGCTCAAAGCACTCTTTCTTGTCTTGACTGAGTACAAAACCGACTGCGTAACCTTGTGGGGGATGATCTCTTATATAGCTTGCATCCTCTTTCACACAAAAGAGATGTTGCTAGCCTCTCTCTACTGTAACATTATATTCATGGTATGTGCTCAACTGACAATCTATATGACCCTTATCCTCGAGTGGTTCCCGGGCCTTGATAAGTGGGGACCCATTAGTAAAATAATTTTTAAAAAATGAGAAAGTTAATCGTAGACATCTTCAAAATCACCAACGTTGAATTCTCCAGCCTTCTTTCTCACTTTTCTTGAAATAGTCTGTGGCCCTCCACTCTACAACACCCACCAGACATAAGCAATCTGATTTACACTGGCAAACATTAAAAACGTCAATCTTACACAGCTGTGGCTTGCACCATAATTTTCAAGAAAATGGTCACATCCCCAATCCTGATACTACACTAGTGTCTGATGTGTTCTTGAAAAGCTACAATTATCGACTGAAGAACTAGAAAATGTGTGCTTCAAATCAGAACTAAAGATGAATGCAGCAAAATGCAAAGTAATGACTGATGAAGTCAATCATGACATTAAAAATCAACCAAAACAACATATAAAATATTGATGATTCCGGTTTTCTAAGATTCTTAGTTTCGAATGTATCAAATGGCGTAAACAGAAGAATTGCATTGCAGACTAAAGAAAACTGGAGCAGTGAATGTTTATCTTATGCTTTGAACCTCAAACTTTTAAATACACTTGTGGTTCCAATAGCGACGCATGCTTGTGAGACTTGGAACTTAAAGGCAGAGGGTGAATGCAGCTCTTTGTATTAAAAGTTTGAGAACTGTGGTCGGCAAAACCCTTGTGGATGGCTGTAGGATAACCCAAATTAAAGAAACTCTTGGAGTTCGAAATGACATCATCACGATTATCAAGAAAAGAATCAACTGGTTTAGCTACATCATCAGAAGAGGTGCTGAAAGCAATGTATACCGAGCATACAAGGAAGAATTTCCCAATAAAAGACTTTGTGGTAGGCCTCCAAAATACTGAACTGATCAGATCCGCAGCGACGTAAAACTTCCTTTGTTAACAGTGGAAAGATTAGCAAAGTACCGAACAATATGGGAGGATTGTGTATCCAGAAAGTGTACAAAAATCCTCTGTGGATTATGCGATAAAGTAAGAAAGCTTTCACCAAAGATCAACTATGATTGGCTAATGACCAAACAGCATGATTATTATTGTTGGATATTCTTGATCCGTCTGGATTCCTATGCGTTTGGGTCCGCATCTTTTTGATTAGCTGGAACTCACGGATTAATCAATGACTACAAATGACATAATAGGCATTATTACTGTTCTAAATCAACAATCACCATTACCGACCAATTTGTGGCTGATTTCATAATTTCTTTTGATTTTCTATATAATAATACGCTAAGGCAATTTCATGTTCGTACTTATGTTATTACCTTCCACCCCTTTTTTTTAAAAAAGATTGGATCGCTCAAGATGCAATGCAAAAAATATTTTTTTAAATTTCACCTGATGTTACTGTTGTGTAGAACATAAAAGTAACAAATACACTTTCTTTGCCTTTAGGTTAGGATCAAAGTGTCGAATCTGTTCTGTCCAAAGATGATACAATAATATCGTGTGGTCTCTGTTCGCACTGGACGTCCATAGAAGGGAAACATGTCACAAACTCTGACAAGGGTTTTGGAGATAGCCCCCTATAGCCAGATATATTCTGAAACTACATTAACCAGAGTATTTAGATATGTATGTTTTAGTTTGAACAAAGGTAGTACAATAATATTGTGGGGTCTGTATTTGCACCAGGCATACATATGTTAGATAATGAAGAGTACCAGAGAGAGAGAGAGAGAGAGAGGGACCCAAAAGGTGGGAGGACACCCTTAAAGGTGGTAGGAGTAGCAGGGAAAGTGGAAGTGATGTCACGCCAGTTAGAGGGTGTTTGACCCTTTCTGTTCCTGACAACAAAGGAAGAAGCACATGTGCAGCAGTGCTTCACTGCCTAACGGCAAGGGCTAGCGCACAGTGGTGCAAATGAACTGAACATCTTCCGTAATTCCTTTCTTTTCTCTCTCTCTCTCCTCCGTGCAAGTGAACCCCAAAAAAATCTATCATCTGTTTTATGTTTGAATAAAACTTCTTAAAACTAGACCAGCGTCCAGTGTTATCGTTCACACAGACAAGACGAATTTTGGGTATCCACCCGCTAAAGTAAGCAGAAATCTAACATCCCCGATTCCAATATACAACGCATAGAATCGAAATATTTTTTAACATGGCAGCAATATACAACAGATAAAGTATACAACTGTGAAATTTCATCAAGTCCCACTAGTAATCTATGATTATACTAAATGCGAGTTAATCAACGTTTGTTTCCCTAAAAACATTTTATATGCTTTCATAACACATCATACATGCTAAAATATACATTAGTTCTGGAATTGAATTATGTTTGAAAATATAAAAAGAAATACTGTTTTAATTTGAATTGAATTATGTTTGAAAAAAAAAAAGAAAAAGAAATACTGTTTTAATTCTTCTAATTAGCCGTAATTTATAAATAGCTGAACAAGTGACTCATCTCTCTTAACTATCTATAAATTTTTATCGCCCCTCTCTATGTTGACTCAACTACTCGCTAATATTTCTTAATATCTCTGTAAACATTTAGCGAAAGAGTGACTCTTTTTAGTGCCATCATCTAATTTGCATACATGTGGCTGTACACATCACAAACCTGTATGTAAATTATATGGCAAAATAATAAGTCTCTTTACTTCTATATAATAATAATAATAATAAAGAAGTAAAGAAAGCTATTATTTTTTAGTTATGAAAAAAAGATGCCTTAACGGAAATGTCATAGTTTATGAATGTTTTAATTAAATCAAAGTGAAACAAATAATGGTAGTGGTTATGACCCAACGGGTCACGTGTACATCTAGTATTTTTATACAGTTAGCCATGGGGATACCAAGGCACCTTGCAGGTATCCACAAGCCATCGCTGCCACTCACCAACTGGAAATGCAACTTTTTACAATTCTGTCCTTTCTCCAACTAGAAATGATCTTTCTCAGCCAATCAGTCTCCTATCTGACACTACACAAATTAGTGCCTCAATTACCATGAAAATCTTGGCAACAGTGTGAAGAACCATATTCTCCAAACTCATATCATCATCATATTCGGTTTAATGTCTGTCTTATGTGCTAGCATATGTTGAATGGCTTTTAGAAATTGACTTCCAAACTAACCTCACCAGTTCTTTATCTCAAGTCCATCCTTATCACTATCTCCCATGTTTTCCTTAGCCTTCACCTGTAATCTGACCCTGCTACCTTAATTGTTCAACATCTACTGAACAAGAACTCTCAGCCATTCCCTCAACAGGGTCACACCATCGAAGCCCACTGTTCTGCATACACTAATTATTAAAGAGGACATAACTCTTGATAAAAAAAAGGTTAACAAGCAATACAACTGCAAGTGACTTTACTGCACCCAATGCACACAACACTCACAGGTGATTGACCTCAGAGGTAAGGGAACATACTAGTTAATCCAGTTTAATGCTGAACCTCAATATGATGACATCAATATTCAAAAGGACCCATGAAAAATATTTCTTATTTCAATTTCTTTTGTTGTCCATCAATTAAAATACTCCATGAATTATTTTTTTGCATTTGAAATTTTTATATTACTGACAGCTACAATGATTAGCATTACTGTCAGTGAGAAATGCTGTTTCATTATAAAGATGGAGTGTAATCTAGACACTTGTGAGCACAGAATAATTTGTTTATAGCAAACATATAAAAACAGATCCATTGTTAATGTATGTTTTATTAATTAAAAAAGCAAGATCTGGATGTATGTTTTTTTAGGGGGGGGGGGAGATCTTGCGAATGCAGGTTGTATAAATGAACATTAAACAATTCAATTATTTTATTTTAAAAAATTTAAGTTATTAGTATTAAGGAATGTAATCTTAATGTGTCTCTGAAAGTGATCTTGTCTTATTAAATTACCTCCCTTGAAAATGAACACTTGATGGAACAGACAAAATATTTAAGAAATTTGAGCTATTTATACGTTTTCAATTATTTTCTTATATACATAAACCTATTACTTATATAGAGCAAAATGGTGCAGTACAATTAAAAATGAATAACACGAGATAGTTCTGTATTAAAACAGACTTTTAACAATGTTTATGCAAATGAGACACCAGGTTTGTTGTCGGGCGTTTTGTTTGCAAAAGGAGAAAAGTAATTGCTTTTGAGTTATCTCCCTTGGTGTAGCTGCCTCATTATTGGGCATCTCAGTTGTAAAAGTAAGTTTCATGTATTTACAATTCAACTTGCTATAACTTACTGTTTTTAATCTAATTGTTTACTAAAACATGGTTTTAAGTAATGAAAAAAAAAGCTGTTTCGGAATTTTTGAGATGAGGATTAATAATTTGTATTATTTGGACTACTGTTCTTATCTTGGGTGTTACTCTCACAACGTTTCGGCCGATGTAACCTCCAACCTTCTTCAGATGTATCTTGTTGAACCTGGGAATATGTACGGAACCCGTTTTTAATCCACAGGGGTAGTTTGCTCTCATTCTGTCAGCAATGACGTGGTAGAAGTCTTAAGTAATTTGTAATTGTATTCTTAGTATTGCCCACACTGAGGATTGAACCTTCAACATCCAAGACTGTCACTTAGAACTGATTATTACTTAGCACTTCTATCCATTACGCCACAGGTCCTTGCAGACAATTCTAGTATGAATTTTAAGAGCCTTAAGCCTATCCTTGATTTAGATATGTAGTCTTACTACTTATCACTTTATATTTATTTGTCCTTTAGTCCTCACATTTCATGAGCGATGTTTCTGACAAAGGGGAAAGAATTGTTATTTTCTGGGTTGGTATCTATCCATCTAACACTTATTGTTGGCTAGTTTTTGACCTTGAAGTAGTTTTATTTTTAGCACCTTACATCAAGTGGCTTCATGACTTGTCTGGAGCGACTTACATAAAAAAAAAATATTACTACTAATTACTATATATATTTTGTTTAATGGTATTCTAATCTATTATTTATAATTAAGTATAGTAAACTTAGTATAGAATATAATACAATAGTATTATATTCTATACTAAGTTTACTTAGGTCATTGTCGACCAACATATGCACTGCTTCTTTCAGTCGTCTTACTCTCCACCATTCTTCTCTGTCTATAATGTTTAATTTGTCTCATAACGGTAGATGAATTCCCCTTTCCCTTCTATATGTGGTCAGCCATACACGATTGTTCAATATCTCCACATGTTAGTTTTCTGGTGTTCTTCTAGCCTTACTTTCAGTGAGCAACATGTCTCAGCTTTGTATATTTTCGCACACTCACATGGAATTGCATACACACAGTTCTTGGTCATAACTTTTTCTGTAGGGGGCTTCACTGACACAAGTTGTTTTGTGGAGAGTTGAGTCGCTCCTGAATACTGTCCTGATGTCATATGGATTTGATATTCTTTGAATTTTTTCAGACAATTTTTGTAGACAAACTGTTGTGAGTTTTTGTGTGGTGTTCTTTGATGTTTAATCCAGATTTCTTGGAGCTGATGTTATGCTTTCTAGATAGTTGTTTTGGTTAAGGGTTTCTCTTTAGGCGTCCATCTTGTCTGTACATGTATTGCTGCTACTACATATTGTCTTTGCTCGATGTTGTAGACAGCAGACAATTCCTTTCTTTACATTATATGGATGGTGAGAGTTGAAATTTAGATACTGCCCAGTGAAAGTTGGCGTTCGATATATGAATCAGTGCCACTTATCAATACATCTACGAAGGACAATTTGTTATGTTCCTTCTCCATGGTGAGCTGTATAGATAGACGGATGGAGTTTACATGGTTCAGCAATGCTTGAACATCCTCCTGATGAGGTCAGAGTATGAATGTGTCATCCACATTGATGGCTTAATAGTGTGGATCTTAATACTATTTCCGTGAAGTATTCCATGTATACATTGGCCAATGGTCATCCAATAGACAGACCTTATTCCTACTGATATATGTCAGATCTCATCACAAAATATGTAGTTTCTACACAAAACATCAACATCTCCATCAGATTATCTATTGGGATGCAAGTGCGTTTATCCAGTGAAATGTCTGAAGTTAACTTATCCTGTACCACAGTCAGAGTCTTGTCAGTGGGTACTTTTGTGAACAAACTTACTTACAAAGTGAGCTCAATGTTTGACATACAATGGAGATTTGCCCATGAGTGGGGTGATTATATCTACTAGGAATCAGCTCAATGGATACCATGCTAAACCTCGGGCACTGACAATGGGCCTCAATGGAATACCATTATTGTGAATCTTAGGAAGGTGGTATGTGTGTGGTAGCTTGCCGTAATAGCTGCCTGTATTTTGCAGGTGGTATTATGGCAGACGAAACGAGAGCAAGTTAGCTCCTTGAATTAAATAAAGAGTTGTTCCATTCGAAATTCTGTACAGATTCCAGAGTTTGACAAGATGCATCTGAAGAATGTTGGAGGTTACATCGGCGGAAACGTTGTTAGAATGACATCCAAAATGAGAAAAATAATAATAAAAAAAAAAATGTTGTTTTGAAATAATGTCCAAACCCATTTCACTGTAAATAATTTAGAGAACTCAACTGTTATTCTATTATTATTAATATATATATATATATATATATATATATATATACACACACATGCATAATTTAATTATATATTTATTTGAATAATTGCAATATTTGTTTTCATCAATAGACAAAGATAAAAAATGACTGACATTCCACTAAAAACAAATATTCTATTTGTTGTCTGGAAAAGACAAATAATATTCAATAAAACAAAGGATAACTATTCAATAAAGCAGTAACATAGTAGTCATCTTTTATAAATACAATGAAACATTTTGTCGGCATGTTGCTCACTCTCTATCATTATAATAAAACTAATGTATTTAAAAAGATTTTTCTTAAATATGTATCCAAGTTTTAAAATTAAAACTTCATTTCCGTTAACAACAGTTATCTCCCTTTGCCAAGTTTTCATGTGTGTAATATCAGGTTCCTATTTACTTATCTCCTCAAGGGGGCAAAATAAGACACAAGGTCGGTTTTTAATGTGGAGAAAAAAATCCAGCTTCCCAAAAAGTTGTAGTCTTGATTGAGACAAAAAATGTCCTCAGATGAGAAGGGATTCTCTTCTGACAAAGGACATAACAGATAATACACTTGATCCTTGCCTAAGAACTGAGTGTGATCAGGTTTTCATTTCTAAATGATCAAAACGAATTTTTGTTTCATTTTAGAAAAGTAAAAACATTAAAACGACAAACAAAACTTAATTTTTAAATCTTTATTTTGCTTTATGTAATTGTAAAGCAGTTGTTTTTATTGCTTTTATTTTTAAATAGGACTTTATAATTTTAAGGTTTTACTTCATACAATATTTTAATATTTTGTCAAATTTAATTAAGAGCATCTTATGCCAATATTAAAGCACATTGTGCATGCGTGTCTTTTTTTTTAAACGCTTTTTCTTTTTAAGTATTTAAAATATTTTTTTCTGTCTTAATGAAATATTTTAATGTCATTAGCTCTGAAACGATATTTTTATGGTGTGAATTTTTTTCTTTCTTTATAGCAAAACGGAATTGCATTTCATTTGAGGGGGGGGGGGCGTAACAACAAGTTTACGGAGATATACGTAAATAATATAAATTTTAAATTTAATATTTAAGTATTACAAGTTTCAGGAATCTGTGAATTTGTTCATAATATTTTCTTAAACACTTTTACATTAAAGTTGATTTTGTATACCATTTTCTTGGTAGACATGAAGATAGCAATGCAAGTTAAAAAATAAAATAAAATTACTTTTATAATTAAAAATGAGCTGTTTGCTGTTTTCGGTTAATAAAACAATATTTAACAACACACCTAGAAAAAATGATTTTAACTTGATAAAAACAATGGATGCCTGAAATTCTTTTGAATAAAACTAGACAAGTATGAATTAGGCATGTTTTTAATGAGGTCAACAACAAAATAATTTTTCTGGACTGTTATTAAATATTGTTTTATTAAACAAAAACAGCACACATCTTGATTGTAAGTAAAATTATGTCAGTTTAAATGAATTGCAAAAGTTATTTTATAAAAAAAGAAAGAAAAGATTTTGTATTGCTATCTTGAAGTCTACCCATTTTGGATAAATATTAAAAGGACATCATGCCATGAGTTTAGTAATTTCCTAATGTATGGTTTTCTATTATTTACAGTGAAATAGATTTCGGCATTATTCCCAACCAATTTATTTTGCATTAAAATCATGATTTATGTCATTTTCTTGAGTAAAAACAATGCGTAACAAATACTAAGGGGTTACAATATATTTTTTGTAATATTCCAACAAAAAGTCAACATGGTAGTCTGTATTTGCTGCCAAAAAAAATTATGTAGGGGCAGATAACTGGTTACTTCCGGTTTGGAAATATATATATATATATTTCAAGATAATTCTCTAGTTTACTGGCATAAATTCCAAATTTGTTCTGTACAGGGTGTCTTAGAAGTCTGGAATCATAGAAATGTGTAGAATAAAAATTTATTCAAATTTGATGTTAACATTTAATAGAATACTTATAGTTCAATAAAAATTCTGTAATTTTAAGCATAATTTATTTTTTTAAATTACAATAACGTCATTAAAATATTAATTTGACAAAACTTTTGTGAATACAGCCTTCTGGGACATTTTTTATGTTTTCAAATCGGAAGTAACACGAGTTATCGCCCCCCTACAAAATACAGGCCACCAAGTTGACTTCTTCGTTTGAATATTACCCAAATTATTGTAAACACAGGATACTTTTTTAGATTAGGACCCAAGCTTAAAGTTCATCAGCGTCGGTACTTTCTGGATGTTTACGTAAACTACCGGAAAATACCGAAGCGGTTAGTCAATGAAACTGCGAGAAAATGAGCAAATGTCTTCAACTGATTGAATCATGATTGCAACTGATGTAAACGCGAAAGTACTGCAATGAATTATCATGAGCTATCACTCGAAGGAGTGATAAACTTTTGTCAGGAAGGAAAACTGATCGCAAAAGAAAAGAAAATGCAAAAAATGTGGAGATAGATGTAAGATCGTAAACGCAAAATTAAAAAACTGTTTCGTGCGGAAAAAAGCTTTTGTCAACTTGTTCAGTGAAATTTTTGTCATAAAAAAAATGTTCAGACTAAAAAAAAAAAAACTTTAATACCTAACCCCAACCCCTAACGAAACCAACAATAATTATCAGTAAAAAAAAAAAAAACAAAAAAAAAAAACACTTGATTCACTTTTTAATTTAAACATTTCTTACTTGAATCACTGTTATTTCCTTGTTAAAAAAATAAATATTTCTTTCATACAATTTGACAAAATGTATTTGATTTTTTTTTAAATTTAATTTTTTGCTTGTTTTTTCCCCGCCTGCTTGTAAATCCAGATTAGTTTGTGATTTTTTGAACGCAGGTAAGTCAACAGACTTTTAATTTGGCACTGTCCGGCGGTTTACGTAAACATCCGGAAAGTACCAACGCCGAGGCACTATTAGAGTGGGTCCTAATCTAAGAAAGCACCAAACACACAACATTTGTTAAGTACTGGAGAAAATGATGCAAATCATGATTTTAGTTGTTTGGGAGTAATACCGAAACCCATTTCACTGTCTATAAGAGACAGGAAATAACCACAAGACTTTTGGATCACTAAAACATTTTCACTTCAAACAAACCAAACATCAAGTTTATTTTCATACCATTTTTTTTTCTGCACATCATTTTTCAAATTTTTGAGATCTGAAACGAAATAAAAATAGCCTCTGACAATTATTTCAGATTCTTTTTATTTTTTTTTTTATATATGAATTTGCAGTTAAATTCTGTCACGCTAGATAGAGATAAATCCTCAACCAAACAGGAGAACTCACATACATGGGAGGCACTAGCGATTTAAGTGGAAATCTGCTTTTTCTGGATTAAAAAAGTGGAATTCCAGTAAAAAGTGGAGAACTCACATCCATGGGAGGTACTAGCGATTTAAGTGGAAATCTGCTTTTTCTGGATTAAAAAAGTGGAATTCCACTAAAAAGTGGAGAACTCACATCCATGGGAGGCACTAGCGATTTAAGTGGAAATCTGCTTTTTCTGGATTAAAAAAAAATGGAATTCCACTAAAAAGTGGAGAACTCACATACATGGGAGGCACTAGCGATTTAAGTGGAAATCTGCTTTTTCTGGATTAAAAAAGTGGAATTCCACTAAAAAGTGGAGAACTCACATCCATGGGAGGTACTAGCAATTTAAGTGGAAATCTGCTTTTTCTGGATTAAAAAAAAATGGAATTCCACTAAAAAGTGGAGAACTCACATCCATGGGAGGCACTAGCGATTTAAGTGGAAATCTGCTTTTTCCTGGATTAAAAAAGTGGAATTCCACTAAAAAGCGGAGAACTCACATCTGTTATTAAGAAACTTTAGTTAAGATTCATTAAATCATCGTCTGTGGAACCGGAAGACGTACTATATAAAAAAGTTATCAGCATCACTGCATGAATTAAAGAACACATGTCAAGAGCTGGAGACAAAAGTGTAAAATATTGAAGAACTAAAAAACCAAAGCCTTTTTCTGCCACATTTTAATATCATTCTGTTACAAAAAGAAAGAAAAAAGACATCAAAAGAAATAACAATTATGAATCAGATTTTATGAAAAGTGATTAATTGTACAATGTATCTTAAAATCAATAAATGGAATGTAAAACAACCGATAATTTAGGTATATGTCATAATATTATTGTGTAGAATGTCATAAGTAATTATATAGCTGGTTTGGCCAGGTCATCAGAAGAGGTCCTGAAAGTAATGTATATTGAGCATTCAAGGAAGAACTTCTTGATGAAAGACTTTGTGGTAGGCCTCCAAAGCACTGGACTGATCAGATCCGCAGCGATCTAGAGCTTCCTTTGCTAGCGGTGGAAAGATTAACAAAGCATCGAACAATATGGAAGGATTGCGTATCCAGAAAAAGTACAAAGATCCGAGTATTATGCAATAAAGTAACTATATAGCATGTCAAGGTCATTATACATTACTTTATAACAATGTCATGGTTAGGGTTAATATGTCATATCATATAGCATGATGTTATTAAATAGTATATCAAAATCTAATCATGCAGTATACTACAATTTTTCTTAGAACATCTTATTGTTTCGTTTATGAACCTATTTTAGGTCATTTAATGTTTATTATACTTATATGCTTAATTGAACATAAGTTGCTATTTTATCTATAGCTGGAGTGACATTATCTAGTAAACTATAATATGATTATTCACATGTTATAACGCAAATATTGTATATCAATGTAATTATGTTTCAGAATCTTTTAGCGGAGGATTGTATTATTTCGACTATTCAAACTACTGTTCTCATCTTCGATGTTATTCTCACAATGTTTCGGCAAATGTTAAACTCCGACCTTCTTCAGGGTGTCTTGACGAACGCGGATTTCTATACAGAATTTCGAACGGAACCTTTTAGTTAATCCATGGGGTTAACTTGTTCTCGTTACTTCAGCTATGAGTAATTCTTAATAAGTAATTCTTAATAAATAATTCTTAATTGCATTTTTAGTATCACTCGTACTGAGGATTGAACCTCTTAGAACTGCTTATTACTTAGCATTTTTATAAGACTTATAGACACCTTGTAAGAATGGATTCACCATTTCTTGTTTTTTCTTTTTTTAAGTCTTACAGAACCCATGTTCAACATGTGTTAACATTAGAATAAGCAAAATCCGTTGTATTTGTAGAACAATACTCTTACAGATGAGCAATCATGACGTGTCGGTAGGCTTCAAATATGTAGAAAGCATCTAAATAAGAAACACATTCTAACAAGATAGAAAATAAATCAACAATCTGTTGTAATGATCAAGTCATTTGTCAATGAAAACCGAAGAAGATAATTTAATTCTACAATGACAGAAGAAAAAAAAAGATTAAGACAAAAAGTATCAAACAATAAAATACAGGAAATAAATACTTACTCGTGGGACCCAGTAGAAATTCCATGATGCTTTCTGCACCAATCTGTATATTTATTTACTCCTCTCCAGGAGTTAGGCACAAGGCCAGTTTTATCTTACTCCCACAAGTAAGATGTGACCCAAGGTCGGGTCGGGAAAGTGGGGTTTGAAAAGCCAGCGCCTGAGAAAGTGAGCACTCTGGCCATTAAAAATTGCCTGGGCAGCCCCGTCGACATTCCCCGGTAGGGGCGCCTCAGGCAGTAAGCAATAAACTTACTCCTCCCCAAAGAGGGGAAGCAAAGCCTGGGAGGGTGGACCTCCTAGAACTGCACAGGACAAACCCACAGACCGGCGGAATCAAGCCCCGAAGGACAAGACGACACCGGTCTATAGGGTCCAGTATCCATCGTAACAGATATTATACTTACTTCCTAGCCAAAAGTGCCAGGTAAGTATCTGTTAAAATAATATTCCTTTTGAAATAATAAATGTCTGTCAGGGTCAATACTATTAAGAAAAAAATGACTTTCTTCCATAAAAATAATTGTCATTGTCAGCTAAATATTCTTTAAATAAATAGAACAAATATATCTCTTCTATATTTATTTAAAATTGTAGTAATTTAATTATTTTTAAAATAATAAATATTCTCTATTTTCTTAACATAATTTTCAGCTAAAGATTCTTCAAATCAATAAAACGAATGTCACTTTTTGAAATGTATTTAAGATTTTTAGTCGACAGGATAACATAATTTGATTTTGGAACAATTCATTTCAAAATGGGTAAAGACAGCATTTTTTTACCTTAGTGACATCAGATTAATAATATTTGCTGATTGGAAACCAATCATGAAATGCCTTAGCGTATTATTATATAGATGTTTCGGATGGTTGTGCTCATCTTAGTTGTGGTTCACAACATTTCAGCTGTTCAACTCTCTGGCCTTCTTCAGGTTTCTTTTTGTTATGGTCAGTAACTTTGCTGAAATTTGGAGCTGAACCCTTTATTTAATCCACTGAGGTAAACTGCCTCTCATATGGAAAATAGAATGACATCAGTTTACACCAGTCGATTAATAAAAATGTTAAGCCCCAAATTCCTACAGGAAAAAAGGCACCTGAAGAATACTGGAAAATACAACGGCCGAAATGCTGTGAAGAACAACCAAGATTAGATCAACAATTCGAAACATGTAAATAATAGCAATAACCGCATCTCAGAAAAGGTTTAAAATACTAGGAAATTATATATAAATATATATATATATATATATATATATATATATATATATCCTAGTATTTTACACTTAATTGCACTAAATATATTTTCATAACTACCTAGCTCTACTCACATATCGAGCACTTTGAAGTAAATAATGAAAATTGATACATAAAAAGTTATATCTCCTTACAACATTTTATGTGGATACATGAAATAATAATAATAATAATAATATATAATAATATATATATATATATTTATTTATTTTGGTACAGAAAAATTAGTACAACATTCGTACCGTCGGTTTCAAGCACGGAAAGTCTTAGCCATCCAGCTCTCTTCAGCTTCTGTTGTCATCTGTTTTGGAAATGTGAAGTCACATGACACTCTCGTTGGGACGCGTTATTTGCTCAGACAAAAACAGATGACAACAGAAGCTGAAGAGAGCCGGATGGCTAAGACTTTCCGTGCTTGTAACCGACGGTACGAATGTTGTACTAATTTTTCTGTACCAAAATAAATAAATATTATGCTCTTAATTTTTAACTTTAATTCTTAATTAATCGAGCACTCTGCTGGGATTTTTCCTACCATATTACAAAGAAGTTATATATATATATATATATATATATATACGCATACATACAGGGTTCGCCATTAGTAGCTATATATTTTCTTTTGTTTGTAACTTTGTCAATACTTAAGATTTCTTTTAATTCATGTCATTTGAAAGCGGAAATCGCATATTTTTGTAGCATTGTTGAACTTTTAAAAAATGCATTGTTTAAGTGCCATTGGAGCTGTGCACTTAAGTATGCCGTTCAGTTCCTGAAAGATTAGCAAAGTGCATTGAGCTCCATGGAGAGCACACGCAACTTGAATAAATATTTTAATAAACATCATGATTTATGTTGCAAAAATCGTTTAGTTAGTTTCTATATTGGAATTGCATATTTCTTCCATGTTACATCTATTATGTTAAAATAAAATTATATAGTTACTTATGAAGGACCCATATATATATATATATATATATATATATATATATATATATATATATATATATATAAATATAAAGGTATATGATCTATAAATGAAATAGTATTAAGTAATTTAATTCTACAATGACAGAAAAAGAGTATCATTTATTCAGATTAAAACAAAAAATTTTAAACAATAAAACACAGGATATGAAATAACAATCTACAAGTCTCCTAATAAAATGTATATATACTTTAATTTTATTTTTCATTTCTTGTTAGAATTTAAATGGTTTAAAATAATAAAAGTCACACAGACTTAGCTTTGAACAAAGGAAATTTATCCTAAATTAGAAAATTTAGTTGAAATTCAAAGACAGTTGAGCAGAGAGTTTCAAACAGATCCGTCTGATTCAAGTAATGTGTTCTTTTCATTCTTGTTTTGCTTTTTGGGTCAATATTAGGTTTTCCAGAATATTTCTTGTTGACATGCTGAACAGTTCCAACTACTTCGGACTTTAATTTGGGCGATGGTAAGCGTGTAGGTGGATCTCTTAAACAGTCTTTGCACTTATTTCTTCAATTACTTCTTCCAACTTACAGTAAAACTTGTTCAAAGATCAATGTCTGCTAATTTCAAATGATGTAAATTTGAAAAGAAATGAAAAATGAAATGAGTTTATCCGCTATTAAAGTGTGTATATATTTCATTTGGATACCTGTATTATATATTTGATATAATAATAACAAACATTAACTTTTCAAAAACGGTCATTCAGATATGAATTCCAAAACTAAGCTGAATCAAAACAGCAGACTGTAGATTTAAAGGACTCCGTATCTTTTCAGATAGAGCTTTGTAACAAGAATTTTATAAAGTATTCAGATAAGTCAAAATTATATATATATATATGAGTATTGTGATCCATGAATGAACTACAGGATCATTATATTCTATAACAACATGAAAAGATTATCCTTCATTTGATTAAAAGGTTTCTCAAATCTTTTGGTGGCTTTGAGCATTCCAAAATTTTGGTTCATGGCATAAGATTTTGAATCTTGAAGTCTGAAACATTAATCAACAGTAACATTTTTCCATTATTAGTATACAAGTGATATCACACTTTCTGCGTCGTTAAAAAAAATGTGTAAATGATTGTGAAGATGTACACACATTTGTATTAAAAACCCTTTCAGTAAATATGTAAGTTGAGTGTACAAATATACATGTAACACATTTTTCTTTAAGCGTTATCTTTATTCTGGTACAAAACTTATACTAATTTTGAATAGTGGATACATTCAATTTTTTTTCTCCAATAAACTCTTTTTCCGTGGTTGACACTCTCACAAAAAATAAAAATAAATAAAAACAAAACAAAAAATGATATGAGATATCAAATATGTTAATATCAACATACTATAATTTAAGAAATGCATTTTTTTTATTATGCATGTGGTACGTTTCTGTTTTTTACTCGCCCAAAACCTGCCCAATGGGCAACTTTTAGTCTGCCTACTGCAGA
This sequence comes from Sepiola atlantica, assembly GCA_963556195.1. Lineage (NCBI taxonomy): Eukaryota > Metazoa > Mollusca > Cephalopoda > Sepiida > Sepiolidae > Sepiola > Sepiola atlantica. The sequence goes on from OY744519.1 coordinate 42,590,498, forward strand.
GGTCTGTTGAAGTGTCATTCAAGCATCATAATTAATATTAATCTTTATATCAAATTTGATGCATAGTTTTGGAGCCTATAAGTGTTTATAATTATTACTAGCAGGACCCCATGAAAATTTCATGGTTGCTTTCTTCATATCCCTGTATAGTTTACTGTTAATATTTCTCTTGATATAATAGATGTATTAAAGATTCAATAATATTAAGAAAACATTGTCTCTTTCTTCTTCTGTAAAAATAATTGTCACTATCACTTAAATATTCTTTAAATAAATAAAATGAAATTGTCTTCTTTTTATTTAGTAATTGAAAGTCATAACAATTTAAATCTGTTTAAAACAATAAATTTGCTTTTTCTTAACCGTAAAAATAATTGTCAGCTAAATATTTTTTAATGAATAACACAAATGTCACTTTTTTTAATTGCTTTATTTTAAATTGTAACAATTACATTAAAATACAAAGAGTAAGTTTTTAAAACTGTTTAAATCGACAGGACGATAGAATTCATGACATTTTATTCGATTTTGGAACAATTCGTTTTAAAATGGGTAAAGTATAATTTTTTCTCAATTACTTTTTTGCATTTCATCTTTGTTGATCGGATGATCTTATTTGTTAAAATGGGTGTGAAAGGTGATAATGTACAACTGTACATACAAACGAAGGTACAAGCGTTTTAGTATACAGATTAGTAGTAGCATACTAAAAATGTTTATGGTTAGTAGTAGTAGTATCATTGGTACCCCATGACACACTCAGCATGCCAAGAGTTCTTCATACCAAATTTGGTGCAAGTATATCCCAATAATTTTTCAGCCTATAAGCATTTACTGTTAGTAGTATTATACTAAATTAAATCTTAATACACCAATTATTTCAAGAGAAATATTATTAACAGTAAATTACTCAGAGATATGAAGAAAGCAACCATGGAATTTCCATGGGTTCCTGCTAGTAATAATTATAAACACTTACAGGTTCCAAAACTATGCACCAAATTTGGTATAAAGATCCCTTGGAATGCTGAATATTGTTTTGTTAAGTAGTTTGGTGGCCTATATGTGATCAACAGACGAAAATGCTCAATTATAATATTGTTTCTTTTTAATGTCCTTCAAATGAGTATCCAACCAATAATTCTTTCAGTAATACATAGAGAAATTCACCGTTTATTTTGATTGGATAATTAACAGAGATGATTACCCAATGAAATCACTACGTTTGTTAAAATTGTGAAATGACGTTCTAATTCATTTACTCAAACTTTCTATTTTATTTGCTTTAGTTTTCATACTTAAATTCAAACACTTATCACATAATATTAATTACTCAAAATTTCACGTCTTATGTCATTAATTAAAAAAAGAAGAAAAAAGACTCTTAACGAACAATAAAAACTAAATGTATCTCTTATTCAAACGATGTAAAATGATTACCAGAAAGATTAATGAGCCTTGTTCATGGTTAAAAATGTTGGTATTGACTATAAATAAAATATGACGTCTGTATGTGTTTATATGTAAACCCATCACTTTCTCAGCTGAGCGGCTACAAAGTTGAAATTAGGTTTACAGATACACCTTGATAAGGTGCACAGAATGATGTAAGTGAGGACGTCAGCAGTGATCAGGGTGACGCTTAAGAAGAGCATCCAGCGTACTCTGGCCAATTCCATTCAAGAACAACTTCAGAGAATTCAAACTTCATACAGGAAGCCCTTTAGTGCTTGGTGTTTGCGACATCGATTTCTTCATTTAATATATAAAGACTACTTTCATTCCCAAGCAACTCTGGCTGCCTCTGCTAGATGCCTATATTGATGGATGATGGAAAAAGAATGCTCCGTGTAAAACTGTGTGGTGTTGAGGCCAAAAAGATTGATAATCCTTGATTTAGATGAAGACAAAAGATGCTAAAAAAACTCTCAGGAAATAAATAAAGAAATTGTTAGAAAGATCCGGTCTATAAATCAGTCAATGAAACAGTAGAAGTTTAGACTGAATTTTTGGGATGAAGAGTTATCAGATTATTTACATTCTTTTTCTTTAGTGTATTGTCCCCATCGGCATTAATACTTATATTTCCAATACGTTTTGCCCGAATGATTCATTTACTTACGATGATGTTCTTGTAATTAAATATCATGTTTGTTGATTATTTATATATGTTAATGTTTCTGATATATTTAAATCTGATAACCTGATGATGTTAATGTTTATTTCTTAATTAATGAACACGAGTGACATAGCATAGAATATAAGCTGTTGCGTGGAGTGTGACACAAATATTCTTATAAACAATTGTATTAAAAACAAATTTTAATTTGATTTAAAAAACAAAAATGCATGGATTTTTTTAATTATCTAAACTAAATGATTTATATAAAGCTTTTTTTATGCCATCACATCATAAGAGTGAAACAAACATTTTTTTAAATTTTTTTGTTTCACTTTAACGATGTATCTGCATATAAAGATGATTTTACAGTTTTGTATCACAAAAAACTTTTCAGATAGAAATTATATCGAGGTTGATGAGAATGAGGAGGACAATTGTCCAAGGAAATATAATGTAAATAAGTCTGAAATAAGTTTAATTCCGCAAAGAGAGATTTAAAAAAAAAAAAAAAAAATGGACGGACTTCTACTTCCTAAAACAATGACACAAACACAGATGAAAATATCTGGTAATTTAAGTTGAACAACAATGGCGCACGATCAATCTGAAAATACTATATTTTTTTTGTTTCCAGTGTTTTTATTCATACTATTCTCCTCACCTTTGATATTTCAACTATGTTTTGGCCAATGAAACATCTGGCCTTCTTCAGGTCTGCTGACATTTTTCCTGTATTCAATGCTGTTGATTAGTTGCTTATTTTGTAAGCTGATGTTTCCTGCATATTTAACTCCAATGAACTGGCTGTTTTGATGATTAATTATAAATTCGTGAACTGTCTTACCTAACTCGACATAAGCAATCATGTAGAAATTGAAATGAATGTTCTTATAAACTATTGAATTTATAGACATAAAAAATTTAAATCTAAAAAACAATGGCTTCTAAGAACATTCATGTCATGCTCTATGTGATTGCTTAGGTCACGTTATGGACAAGTGTTCATAAATATAAAATAAATGGATCGACCGTAGTTGAGGGCGACCGGATGATGAACGGGAGAGAGTAACTCCTTTCCCTGGATTGCCCCACTTACTCTTGATTTGCACCTTATAATGCTTAGTGTTTAGCAAGAAGGCATCACGTATCACCTTTTAAGTCTTTGGTCTGACTCAACAAGGATTGAACCCCAGTCTCCTGGCCCATTTAATTTATGAATACTTGGTATAATGGTTACAGTGTTTGCTACTTTAACCATTATGCCAATAATTTTTAAAATTAACGTAAATATAACCAATCTACTGTATTTAAGTCTGTAGAAAACATTGGCCTACACAATACACAAATAATCAACAATATTGAATATGGGAAAAACATCAACGTGGATGAACAATTCACCAGCTGTAGGATTCACAATTGTTAATGTAATCTAAAAATACCATGATCAGGACAATAGTTTGAAGAAAAACAATGCAAATAATTTATATTTATTACCCAATGGAATTATAACTTTTTGCTATTTACCATAATTTACTAAAATCGACCGGTGGTAAGCAGGAGAAGGAATAAACCGGTTGCTTTTCTAACCCGTCTTACCATCAGACTGTTTATCTAGTCTCTCTCAAACCCAGGATCTTCAATCAAAGAGGAGATCTTCATGCCGAGGGGTAAACTGGCGGCAGCAAGACATCTGCGACTCATCAGATCAAATTTTCGGCCTGGAAGAAATACAAAATTGTAATTAGGATTTGATTTATGCAAATGATGTACACAAGATGCAGGTATAGTTGATCGGTAATGTTTTCGTCGGATCATGCCTATAAGATTGACTGATCACATCACCAACTATGAGCTTCATCAACTGGCACAATTATCATTGATTGAAGGAGATATACGAAAGAGACACCTCCAATGATTTTCATGTGCAGTAGCAGAGGGTACAAGCAGCGATAACTCGCGGTTTACGATTTTTAATCTGCTTAATTCATAAGCTTGGTGCTGATTGGTGCAGGCATTTAAATTCCCTTTCAACTTGCCCAATCAGAGACCATCTCTCATGCGAGCTGACCACGTAACAAGAGACTATAAAAAAGATCGCACAGTGTTCACTTCTTCTTTTTCTTTGACACTGTCAACAACAGTCCCCAAATTTATCTCTTGGGACTCAAAAGACATCTTCCTGGGCCTTTGGCCCTGGGTTCGACAAGACAAGCCAAGGATACAAAATGGCTACCACCTCGTACACGTGAACTTAATATAACACACACACATAACTGATTACACATGAACTGACTTTCACCCCTGTGTACAAACACATATCCTTACTACAAGAACTCTTTTTTCCCCTACGTCGGGACATTCATTTAACCACATGGACTTTCTAACTTTTCCTCTTTGTCCATATTCATGGACGATTTCATTATTCACTAACACCCTTCTCTTTCATTTCTCCTTTTATTCACATAGATGACCAATAAAATCGTTTTATGTATTAGAATTGGACTTTGTCTCATTTTCTATAGCGCCACACATCAGTTGCCTGGAATCTGACAGTGTACTTCTCCTTTCTGGCTAAAACAAAATAACCATTGTGAAATTTGACTGGGAAAGAATCATCAGACGAACAATTTATGTAATATGCTGAGATTTATTACTGGAGTAATCCGTGATGCAGATAAGTCATTAGAAAGAAGAACCAGCTTAACCTACCGAGGGGGTTAGTCATATATATATATAAATAGATATAAGTACCTGACAAAAATTGTTTTTTAAATTAATTTTTTTTTTTTTTTAATTATTATTCTAAATAATTAATCAACTATGTGGTGGGAAATTAGTTTTAAAAAATCAGGTGGCTTCTTCAGAGAGTTCAAAATGAAGTGAAACAAAATTTTAAAACTGCAAAAGAAAAGACATATTTTTTGTCCTGCAAGTCTTTGAAATTGGACAGGAATTATTGTGAAGAACATTTAGCAACTTCACTTATGAAAGAGAAATCTAATTCATGTCTTTTCAATTTCAAACATGAACATCATGGCGTCACAAAATAATTGATCTTACTGATCATATTCGGTTTAACATCTGTTTTACATGTTGGCATGTGCTGGATAGCTTTTAGAAATTGACTTCCAAACTAACCTAGCTCTGGCCAGGTCTTTATTTATCCCTCTTTCTCTCAAGTCCATCCTTATCACTTCCTTCCATGTTTTCCTTGGCCTTCCCCTGCCAACTGACTCTGCTACATCAACTGTTCTACATCTACTAACCCAAGAACTCCTATTTATTCTTTCCATGTAACCATACCAACGAAGTCTCCTGTTCTGCACACATCTTCTCATACTGTCAAAATGTCATCTTCCTCTTAGGTCATCAGATCTAAGCCTATCTTTAAGACTCACATTGCACATCCCTTGTATCATTCTCATATCATTTCTCTCCATGCAACGCATGTCCTCAACCCTCACTGACCAGGTTTTACTTCCATACATCATCAGACTGCATACATATGCTTGATTGACTTTTCCCTTCGTTGACAGTGATAATGCTCTGCTGGTTAGTTATGGCAGAAGTTCCTTGAACTTACTCCATTCATTCCAACTCTTGCAATCACACTAGTAACAACTCCTTTCCGTGCTCCAATGGTATTACCAAGATAACAAAACTTCTGAACAACCTCAATAGCTTTGCCATCCAAATATATTTTCTCCACATCTGAGTTCTCTTACATTTATGTATTTAAAAAAAAACATTTCCAGTCAATTTTCTCAAGAAAATGTTTGTCAAAACCTGTTAATGGGTGAATCATTTAGACAAAGTTAGCTTTTTTTTCCTGTTGTCATTTTTACTAAAAGTTGTCATAGGGGAAAAAAAACAATGGAAATTTGGTAACAACATATTGCATTTCACTCATCAGGTGAATCTTAGGTTTCTAGATATGCCCTCACATCTCTGAGTCATTGTGCAGTCAGTTGATCTTGTCACGCTTCAATTTGAAATAGCATCTTCATTGCTAAACGTGCAGGTTGAATGGACACATCTTAGTTCAGATGCATCTAAGCATCTCACTAAGAGGCTCTGTCTGTCATACTTAAGTTTGAAATAGTAAACGGCACAGATTGAATGAATGAATATTAAAAATAGCCTTCTTTTAATTTTACTCTGGATAGCTACAAATGTCGAGTATTTTTTCCCTGTGATCAACTTAGTGGCTTCATTTGACTCCCCACTAGTGGACCATGTCACTGGCAGCCATATTGTTGTCCTTTTTCATAGCTGGTATGGATGAATTGAGAACTATGGATCCTATAAGAGATTTCAACTATTAATTTAACTCAATTCCACAACAATTGTTTGGTAGTGAATTCGGGCTGAGAGATGCTCTGATTAGTTGAGTAGGATTGTGTGTTATGGGAGAGAGGACATACCTGAAATAGTCATAAGTAGTCAGTTGGTGTTATACAGCAGTTAGCCTACGGAAGCTTGTCCAGAGCTTATATATCCAGGACTGACCAGAAAAGTAAATGATAATAGGAGTATATGACACAATTAACCATTATTTATTAAAACTGTGTTCTGCGGCTACGGTAGTCAAATGACATCCCGCAGCTGCATGCTAGTCCCAGGCCATGTCATGCGCAAATTGTTGTAGGCAATGAAGTTGTTTCGCTGTACGTAGTGGTCTTAGTTCCGCCTGCTTGAGGTCAGCACGTAGTGTGCCCAGCAGATTTGTGCAGTGCCATCCTAGTCGCGGTTGGTAGGCTTGCGAGCCAGTAACGGCAAGAAAAAGTGCTTCGTAGAAGTGAATAAATTGATGTGGTGAATATTACTCATTTCTGTGTTCATCCATTAATCCTAAAGAGGCTTCCAAAAGGGAGAACCAAATAGTAATGTAGTTCACTACATAAAAGTTGAGATACCAGATAAAACAAGAGAAAATAACAATATAATGCAACACAATCGCCGATCATCTGGTTGCTTCATAAGTTCATAGGACTTTATACTGTTTATTTCCTTTTCCAGGTGACCATGAAGAAGGGTATCCTATAATAGCCACCTGCATGGTAGCTTTGTCTCTCTATTTTAATGCAACTGATTATCTCAACTATAATATGTGATGTTTTTCACCAATCACAGCTCAGTACACCCCCCCCCCCCCACACACACACACACTCTCTCTAACATAAAATTTGGCAGTGATAATAGTATATGATGCTGGTCAGCAAATAAATTATTTATTTATTTTGTTTACTCAGCTAAAGAAACAACCCAAGGATAAAAAGGACAATTAACAAAACAAGAAGATTATGCAATTACCTGATGGATCAAGGACAACACCACCAGCTTCCCTTACGATGACAGCCCCAGCAACAACATCCCAACAATGAATACCATGTTCAACGTATCCGTCACCACGGCCTTGTGCCACTGCGCACATATTCAAAGCTGCTGAGCCGTAAGCTCGAATCCTGAAACAAACAATTATTTGATATTTCTGAGATGAAGGATTTCTTGTAGTTGTTTACATCTTTCAGACCGTTATCCTCATCTTGGTTGTTGTTACGTTCACAATTTTCAGCTAGACGTGCACTGTCATATGAAAAAAAAAGTTTATTCCTGCAAAAATTGCCAACTCCCTACCTCAAAGGTGGGGATAAAAAAAAAAAATTTCTCTTTTTAAATTTTTTTTCTTATTGCGTCATAGGAAAAAACGTTTTTAAAAATGACCTAATTATTTAATTTATTAATACTTTTTTTTGGAAAAAAATGCAACATAAATTGAAATGAATTTATATATATATATATATATATTTATATATATATATATACTAGACCACCCATGACTTGTTGGGTGAGAATTAGTTATAAATATCATTAAATATATAATTTCTTAATTTTGACACTGATTGATAAAGCAGCAGTAGCAGTCAGCAGTTACAGCTGTTGTTACTGCTTTCAAACAAGCATACACATCACATCTTTTGGCAATAACTATTCATCTTTTATAGCCAGAGCACTAGAAACAGTGCACTTTTTTGTAAAAAAATGCCTAATCAGCCCTATCAGCATTCCTCGGTAGGAGCATCCCAGACGATTAGCAATAAACTAACCACTTCTCAAAGAGGGAGGATGAACCTCCTAAGACTAAAAAGGACCCTATCTTAACCTGACAGCAACAAAGCCATTGCCAGACTGATTTTAGTAGTATACAAATCTTTTGCGAAAAAATGTCAACAAAGAAAGTTTATGAAAAGGACTTTTCATTAATTAGCGGGGAAATTATTTTTTAATAATTTTATTAGTTTTTTTTCTCAATCAAAAAACAAATATTTTAATATTATAATAAGTTTTTTTGTTATTTATTTGGATTCACTTAAAGTTAAAGTCTACCAAAAATAGCCTGCAAATCCTGAGGTGGTCCTCAAAACCAATTCCGTTTTTCATGCTTTCTCTATTCAATGCAGACCTAAAACTCCTACCAATTATAAATCATTGCACCCGGAAGATTAGTTATAGCAAAACAAATCTTTCCCATTGTGGCACTGACCGATTTTCCATTTAAACACTGAACCTTTTAAAATACACAAGACAAAAATTTTTTTTTTTTTTTTAAAACAAATACTCGATTTTCTAAATTAAAATTTATACACTAATTTATGATTCAATTTGATAGTCTCAAAAGTAAAAGAAAGAAACAAAACTTAATAAATGTTGCTGATATACATGTTCAAAACCTGCCTTAATGACTTTCATAATCCAGCTTTAAAGTTCAGAAAAATTTGAGATACACAACACAGGCAACAGGTATTTCAGCTAGTTTTAGATTAAAAAAAGTGTAGATGAGCAGAGATGATAGTAATTACCCATGGGATGCTTTGTTCATTGTAAAAAGGTTTTTAAATTTCACAGCCATCTTCTCGGGGTCGCGATTGGATCCAAATTCCATGATGAACATAGCTTTTTCAATATCTAATCAAATAAAATAGAAATAGAAAAAAGTGTGCATTATCTAAATGAATAGATACAAAAGTTTTTTTCATTTATCCAAACTTAGGTTTACTCAATTCAATGATACAAAAAATTTTTTTTAAATACACTATACATACCGACAGGAAAACTTACAAAACACAGTCAAGGCTATACTTCTTCATCTGATTTATTTTGAACAGGCTTTTGATTAGTCCTCTATAAGAGGGTGGCGCCTGCCTGTCAGTCTTGATCGAAGTCTTCCACTCCAGGCTTGGTGATCGCGAGGATCAAAGTTTGTAATCCCCAGAGCTGCACAGTCACGTTTACACAGCTCATCCCAAGAAAGCTTCGCTCTTCCAGCCTGTCGACTTGATGCGATGGACATGTTTCTGACCCGGGAGATCCAGCTGGAGCTTCGCTCGATATGGCCAAGCCTTCTCATTCTGCCCAGTTTAAGGACATCAGTTATTTCCTGTATACCAAGCCTAGAGAGAAGAGTCTTGAAGAGAGTGTCGTCTTCCAGCCTGACATGACATATCCATCTAATCATGGCTCTTTCGTTACGCTGAAGTCTCTTGATAGTGCTCGCCGATGCAGCCCATGTTTCAGAGCATTCATTTGCATATTTATTTTTTTAACAGTGTATAATAAATCCATATTCTGTAAGATTCATTTATAATTTGATTCCCTTGTTTCATTAAATATATGCAACGGTTTTCTTGATATTAACATTATTATCAGTAGTAATATTAATTAAAGCGATTTAATGGAAAAAGTTTAAAATTCTAAATAACTTCCATTTGATTATTTTGTTTTTTGCAGTTATGTTTATGCACGTGTACATTTACACGTCGCAAAAACTTAGATCCCTTTGGAATAATGAAATAAAAACTGCACAAAATGCAATGACTAACAAAAGTGTTGTTAATAATCAAATATATACGTTTATTATTTTTTTGAACTAAATTTGTTGTTGTTGTTGTTAATGGTGGTGATGATGATGATTTGCAATGAAAAAGAAAAGAAAGCCCCCTCTTCTCATATTTCTAAATAAAAAAAATAAAAACTTGATTATATTTTTAAAATCTTCATTAAGGCTTTTTTCTGTCTTCTATTAGGGCAATTGTCTGTATGTATGTATGTGTGTGTGTGTATGTCCAGCTAGAAGTAAAAAAAAAAAAAAAGTACAAAACAAAGACCCACAAAGTTGATATATTCTTGCCCTGGTTGAATAATATTTGGTTGAATAACATCTAAAATTAAAAAATATTATTCATTCTTTAGAGGCCAACTGGGCCAGGTTTCATTAGAGAGGTCGGTTTCAGACATTTCCAATGTTGTCTATTATATAAAGGAGAGGTGAATGAATACATTAAAATAAGTGAGATGAATGGGCTTGGCAGAGGTGAAAGTGGGGATGGGGATGTGGATGTGGAAAAACAGGGAAGGGGAAAGAGAGAAAGAGAGAAAGACAAATTAAGAGAGGTAGAGAGATAGAAGTTTAAATATAAAGATGTTACACACTTTTTAACCTCTTTTATTTATTTTTATGGCACTTGGCAATGCCGGGTAGCCTGGCTAGTTAATAATAAAAGTAAAAAGCACAAAGTAACCATTTCAAATTACCCAGTAATATAAAATTGTTTTTTTTATCACTTTTTCGTTTATTCATTTCATTATGTAACCATTTTTTTCTTTTTTTTTTTTAATGGAAAATTCATTTTCATTTTTATCCTTATACAAAATAAAATTCCTTGACATTGAATATCGAATAGACCATATAAAATAAACTTTTTGTTGTTTTTTTTCCTAATTAATAACATTTTATTATGTTCATACACAGTAAATTTCCTCAACATTGTATATATAAACTGCTCTGGTGCCTCCTTGACGTAAATACAATAGACCAACCCGACAATCAGCTAAATTCCATCCATTCATTGAGGAATTTTTTCCAGATGCCGGAGAGCATTCTACTCCAATACCTTCTTTCCTCGTGCTGCCAACTTTCGGAACTCCATCCCTGCTCCCTGTTTCCCCAACTGTACCGACATGCAGAAATGAAAAACTAATGTGAACAAGCATATTTAAATTACTAAAATGTGAAATGAAAATAATTTCTTTTTTTCTGTAAAGACTAGTTTTATTAATTGCTGCCCGGAGGGCGGGTAGTTTTTGATAGAATATGTGTGTATATATATATATATATATATATATATATATTATTGTAAGAAATAATTTTTTTTAATTCAAGATAACTGTAACTTACTACTTTGTTTATTAAATCCATCTAGTATTTTAAAAAATACTTTTTAGGAAGCATGGTTAATATAATATTAAGTATACATATTTTTTTCTTTTCTCATTATGGAGTGAGAATTTTCGAAGATCCTCTCGTCTTTATCAACCAAATAAAATATACATGCAATAAGAAAAAAAAAATCAGTTGAGACCAATTTTCAAATGAATGCAACTTAACCCTGTACGTATTTCTAAATAACAGTGACATCTCTACTGAATTTACGCATTTCGTATTTAGAAGATAAAGAGATTCTTACTCCCCAATAACAATATATAAACCATGCTTCCTAAAAAAGTCCAAAACATGTACCGGCAGATTTGATAAAAACTATAAGTTACAATTTTGTGTTATTTGTTATTTATTTCCTACAATAATACCTAACAAAAAGAGCCTACATGGACATGCATAATATAATATATTAAAACATTATGGGTATATTTTCCAATATTTATTTCTAAAGTCCTCAATATAAAGTAGAGTTTTATAATAATAAGTTTGAATGGAATTGTGTTTCTTAGGGCAGTTGAAGAAATTCTATGTTTATCTCTATTTATAGAAAGTTAGGCATGTGTATATATTTATATATACACAATTCACCCTAACAAATTAAATGATCATTATGAATTTTGGAACACAGCTGCTAAGCTTCAGGGTAGGTAATGTGAGCTATATTTAGTTTAATTTAGTTTTTGCAAAGAGAGTAAAGAGGGGGTGAAAGTCCTTTGCAAAAATTCAGATACCTTCGACTTTTGTGGAATTTTAACAATAAGTATTAGACGTCATTATTTATTAATATTCCCTAAATTTCAGTTTCTTTGGAGTATTTTAAAGGGGTTTTAGGAGGCATAATGTGGGCACAGCCTCCTGTTGTATAATTCAAATATTTCAGATTTGCATTAAATTTGATCCATAGTCATGAGCCACCAATTAAGCAAGATTCGATGAATTTCAATTTCTTAAATTTTATACATTTTTAAGAATCAAAATCATGTAATTGGTTTTTGATCAGAATTGGAATAAGGATTCTAGACATAAGGTTTAGTAGCATTATCTGTTGATTTTAATCTTCGTAAGGGGACATAAAAGTGGTGTAAAACTGTTCTGTTCGGGAAATTCATTTTACTCGTCCTGGGATGGTATTTTTCTAGTTATTATATATATGGAAAAAAGGAGGAAAAACCCAATAGTAGAATAGAATATAAAAAGCAGTTCTATAAAGAAAAATCTAAGAAAGATGTCCCGTTTGTCTCAATGAAAAATTAGTGAATATATCATCCAAGGAAAGAGAAGATTGAAGAGAAGAGAATAAACTGGTGTGAAAATGTCGACATGAAAATGAGTACAGGTTAATTTTTTTTTTTTTTAACTAATTTGATCACACATACACACACACATATATATAAAGCCCAAATAAGATCCCCTCGACACGGCTTTACAGTGGCTCATATGAGGAATGGTGCACCTACTCCAAGTAATGTTACCTCAAGTAACAGCACTCAGCTAGATACTCCACCAGACTAGATGAATTCTTGTCCTGGAATCCAGTAAGACCAAGAGAATACAAGAAAGATATACTATAAGATTGTTAACTGGGCAATTGGGGAAAAATTAATGTTCTTCACTTCTTTACTAACTCAATGTTTGACAGGTAAAGAAGAACTTTAATGGAATATTCGAATATCTATGTATCTCATATAGAAATAAAGTTAGCCCTAGGAAGGGGCCCCCTTTGATTTCTGAGAACTTCAACAGAAGTAAAATAAAATACACATACTTAAATATTTTCTTTGGGTCAAGTAACACCGGAGTGTGGTCTTCAGTTCATGATCTCCTCCCATTAAGAGAATTTGTATAATTAGGTCATTTCAACCAAATCTCACACTCCTATGTCTACTAGTCTAAAAGTAGTTAGCAGACAGACAGAAAGACATATCTCATCATATATTAGTGAGAACAACTCAACAACTTGAACACAGCATACCAAGCCACAATTCTTGCCACTAACCCTGACACCACAAACATTTTACCCCTCACAATATATACATTGTTCTTTTTTTTTCTATTGTCTTTATCAAAATTGATATTTATATTACATTTCAGATGAAGTGCATTTCGTTTTTCTTCAATTACATTGCTCGTTTATGTGTTGGCTACTGTAGTGTAGCCGCTATTGATGTGAGGCTTCACACCTTGCTTTCTTCTCATCTTGTTCGTAATGGTTGCTCGTGTTGATTGTGAGTGATAATGAGAGATTAGGAATTGAACTGCTGGGGAAGCTAAAATTAAAGTCACTTGAAGTTCTTTCCAGACGTGTAAAATTCAACCAGGCTTGAAATGAATCTATTCAAGTCCAATATTTTTAGTAGTTCAACAGCTGGTATTTTATTTTGGTGTTTATTCGAGTCTTGGTTGTGCAACCAGTCTAGGAGAAGGAAAACTCTGAAAGAAAACCAGTCTTCATCCGTTAATACCAACATTGCTTCCAGTTGTCCTGGACTTACTTTTTACTACTGGAATGCTGGTTCAGGAGAGGTGCAGTTGAGAATGTGCAACCTTCGCTCCATCATAGATTCCCAACGCAATCACCTTTACAGGGGGTATTCCATTGTCTCTCAAGACTGAAAGGATAGCTCTTTGATAAAAAGAGAGAGAAAAGTATCCCAGTATCCTGATATTCAGGTTTATGGAAATAGTAATATTTTCTGGATGATATCTTTCCAATTAAGATCTCAAAAAAAAAAAACTAATAGAACAAAAACTTGGTTACGGGATCACTGCTGCTATTAGCTGTATAATAAAAAGATTTTTATAATTTAAAATCGTCAAAAGACTCACCTTCAAGTCCGGTTACAGAGATTTTTTCACCATTACAAAATGCACCATGTCCCTTTCTGGCTTCAAAAAAGTCATCAGTAATTGGGTTAAAAACAATACCAATGATTTCCTATATAGAAAAAAAAGAAAGAAAATTATACATTTTTTTTTTTAAATTAAAAATTCTATGGCCAACAAATATATATTGCTACTAGCGATGTACCTACCTACATGACACTGTAAAGTGGTATAAACAAAAATGCTGGATAAAGTGTATTTTCAGTACCCCAATCATGTTAGCAGCTGAAAAGAACAGATTTAGCATAACACTATATATGACAGCACTCAAAGGAGACCTTTCCAAAAGTAAACAAAACACAGTTTGAAATAAAATCATTTTTTCCATTAAAAATATCATACATATATATATATAAGCATTAAAGTGAAATATTTTAAAAATCAAACAATCGTGCAATTTTAAATGAAAAATTAATTTATTTAATTTTTTTTTTTTTCACGAATTTTCGTTGTAAACACAACTTTCTCAAGCGAGACTGTCTTATAGTGTTTTTTTTCTTTTCTTCCTCCTCATACTGGTGGTATTAATCCTGAGGGGTCGAAAACACGTCACGATCTTACGACGTTATTTTTTTTTTTAGTCCTGGCGATGTTGTATACGCTGATTTGGCGCTTTTTCATTGTAAACAACTTTCTCAAGCGAGACTTATAGTGTTTTTTTTTCTTCTTTTCTTCCTCCTCATACTGGTGGTATAAGTCCTGGTGATGTTGTATACACTGATTTGGCGCTTTTTTTTAAGTAAGGAAAGGAAATCAACATCTTAGAAGCACGTTGTGTTTACAACGAAAATTCGTGAAAAAAAAAAAAATTAAATAAATGAATTTTTCATTTTAAATTGCACGATTGTTTGATTTTTAAAATATTTCACTTTAATACATTATGACCCGTGCTTCTAAGATGTTGATTTCCTTTCCTTACTTAAAAAAAAGCATATTTCTTAAAAAAAATTAAATTGGCTTTTTTCTAATTTGAAAAATTTAATTCGACCAAAAACACAAATAAGAATTTTTACACAAAATTATTAAAGAAAAATTAATTTTTTCCATTTAGAAAAAAGTGTTTTTTTCCAAAATATTCCTTTTAAAATAAACTAACACAATCTTATTAGTACTACTAATAATAATAATCATGAGAAATGAATTTATCCACTAAAAAAAAAAAATAATAGAAAGTGTTGTCTTTGTTGATTGAAATAAAGAGACATCAAAATCTGCATGGGGGGTCCGTGATGGACTGCACACCATCTGGAAGTCCTCCCTCCTGACAATGTTAAGAGATACTTTTTTAGGACCACAGTGGAATCTGTCTTGCTCTACAGCTTAGCAGCTTGGACATGGATGAAACAGCAAGAAGCATCACTTGACAGAACATACACAAGGATGTTATGAGTTACATTAGACAGCAGCTGGAGGAAACACCCAACCAAAAATGCCAATATGGACACATTCCTCCTATCTGATTTTCACTAAGAGAGAGGTTTCAGCTTGCTAGTCGCTTATGAAGAAGTCAGAACTTGTGAGTGACACCCTCGTATGGAATAATTATGCAGCAAAAGATTGCACCTTCATCGACCAACTTGTAGAAGATTCTAGATGCTATCTAGAGAACCTGCCGACAGCGATGTCTCACAAAAATGGTTGGAATAAGTCAGGGGAATCAGAGAATAATTCATAACCTGATTGATTGAATTATTTTTGGTAAATTAATTTGCAAATATTTTCCTCTGTTTCTGACTGTTACTTACCCGAAAAGAAAAAAAAAGACATTTTTTGGGGTTAAAATAGATATTTGTACATTCAATACCAAAAATGTGCAATTTAATTTACCATCAAGAAGTAAACAATACGTACATGTTACATTTTTAGTTTTTTTTCAACTGATAAATTTATTTCTCGTGATAAAGTACAAATCATGGCGTATTAATTTTAAAATTATTTTTTGAAAAAAACAAAACAGAACAACCTTTCATAACCCTTAAATGCTTTATTTTTTATATTGGTTTGACATCGAAGATACTGATTACCTATTTAGTGGGTGTGCTGATGCAATATCATACTAATACCTACTCACACTCGCTAACAGGCTCGTTGCAGATGTGAAACAAGTTGCAGTCTAACACATTTTCGTTGAATATTATATTAAATAGGCATTTTGTTGGAATGTGTAATATTTTAAACAAAAAGCATTTTAGGGTTAATCAGAAAAAGATTAGTTGCTTTTCTGAATTTCTCTTCTCTGTATTAATAAAATTATCAGACAAAATCACGTGTGTGTCTTCATTCAATAAATAAATAAACCGGCAATACCTGGTGTGGTATTAGCCCTGGGTGGACTATGCTGGCTTCCTCCAAAAAAGGAAGTTTCCAGAGAATATCAAATTCACAAGCAGTCTCAAGCTGCATGTATATCCCGGTCATGGGAAGGTGACATACATAGTCACCCATCTGGTACTGGCCAGGCTCCATGTCGCTTAACTTCAGTGATCTAACAAGAACCGGTGTGTCAACGCGATTATGCCATACATAATAATGTGTCTTTTATGTAACATTAAATTATTTTTATTTACAATTAATTGAATATTTATTGAAATTAAAAAGTAAAATAAGGAAAAACTGAAATGGATTTTTTAAAATCCTATTTTAGAAAAAAAATTGTAAACAGGACTAGCTTATTATTATTATGTAAAATTGAATACATGTTTTTATTCATTAAGACTGTAATGTTGGATGTTACTTACAAGAAAGGGTTAATTATTTATAAAATTACTTTTTTGATTAATTTTTCGTTTACCATCGATTCCATGTTTTTATTAGCTTTTTTTCATTTGCCTTTTTGCAATTTTTGTTCTTTCAAATGTTTTTATAACAATTAAATTTACTTAAGATTTAAGTATTTTTTTGTTTCAATTTTCTTACACCACCCCAAACAGAATTTTTGCTTAGACACATTTACTTTAAACTAATGATTTCAATTTTTATAACTTTTTATTTATCAAAAACCCTTCTACATTTTAGTGCCAGAAACTAAAACCTCAAACATTTGCTTTGCTGTAATCCCACATGTACATTAAGAATGAGTTCAGGATGGAAAGTACTTACTTGTACTTGAAACAGCATTTACCCAGAGTGGGTTGAGCCAGCTCCATCCATTCTTGCCACTGCGTCACTCACGCAGTGGCAAGAATGGAAAGTCGAAATTAATAGTTTCTACTGTACCTTCAGGGAAAGGGATTTGATCTGCTTAACAACTGATATAATGTTTATGCCTTCTAAACAAAATCCAACCTCTGAACAACATCCCTAGAGGTGGTAAATAGTGCAAGTGCTACATATCCTCAAATAGGATGAAACTTTTAATATATTTTTAATTAGTTTTATTTAAACCATTACCTCGATAAATATGGTTAGTTTTTTTTATAATTTAGTGTAAAAATATTTATTCGTGTTTTGATAAAATTATTTTTGTCAAATTAAAAATGGCATATTTATTTGAATTTTTTTGTAAATATAAATATTTTTTGTAAGTAAATAGTAATTGTTTTGGATTCTGTAATGAAAAGCAAAATGTTATGAAAACATGTATTTTATTGTTTTTCTTACAAACTGACCCCTCGCCCTCCCAAAAAAGACAAATTAACACTTCACTACTTTCTCCACAATTTTAACCCAAACTCTTTCCATTCTCCTTGTGTATTGTAAACATGTTTAGCATAATAGCCCTTTCGTACTAATTTTGCCAAGTCCATTGATGGAACCAGTTGACAAATTTGTGGAGGATAGGATATTATCAAATGAAAGAATGACTAAGTCTATTCACACAAAATTATTCATTTTTATTAGCAACTTAAGACAATGAAAGATAAAGAGTTTGTAGAATACGAATGCTCAGAGAGACCCAAGAACGTTCTGGTTGAAGGAGTTGTTTTGTCTGTAAGGAGAAATTGAGTACACATGTTTGTTTCGGCTTGCGCCACATGTGTTTACATGTGTGTAAATGGAAAAGGCATGAAACGTGTGTGTACACATTAGTGTGCCTGCTCTGTAAGCGAGAGAGTGTATGTACTAACTTGCTTGCGAGAGTTAACAGTGCATACATGCTGACGTTGTGTTTAGTAGTCCATGAAAGTCATGTATGCTATTTGCTGAGGTCTATTCGGACTCCAAAGGGGCCCTGGCTGGATTGTGACGTACACACATGTCCTGTCTGAAGTAAAACAGGAACAAAAAGAAAAACACTGTTTGGGTTTTTATAGTACATGCAAGATTTCAGAGCTGAATATTTCTTGCACTGTGATTGGTTAAAAGAAGCTGCTGATTGAGCTTTTGTCCAATCAAGAGTCGATACGTAATAACATTCCTGCTGATGCTGCTTCAAACGCATTTACTGTTCTTAAGGAGATGTGAGAAGTAATTAACCCCATACATGGGTTACCCATGCATGCAACTCTAAATGAATAAACAATTATTTTAATAATTCATTTTCCTTTGCCCAGATTGAAAATCTATAGATTTAAAAGACAAAAGACTGTCCAATTTTCATTCTTTCCTCATCCGATGCAGACCTAAAACCCACACAAATACTTGCTTAAAGGAGAAATGCTTTCCATCACCTCGGAAAACGTTGTCAGTCTGCCCAGTATTTAAAAATACTGGAGATCGATCTTCTGCATCTCAGTACAGACCAATGAGTCTTCTGAGTCATGAGTAATCTGTTTGAATCTGTGATAAACAAAGTTGTCAACCACCTCAGCAAAAACAATCTACTTAGTGACAAGCAATATGGATTTCATCCTGCAAAATCAACAGCTGACGTGCTAACTAATATCACACAGGATCAGTGAATCCATCAAACAAAAGAACATTTGCTATCTGTCATATCCTTGACTAATTTTCAATCTAAACACTGGACTCTGAAATGCGTCTGACTATCTGTGTTACTAGTATAGACACTATCCTAGTCTACAGTCTAAGTAAAAGAAAATCTTATTTTATTTTATTGCGTATCTCAAATATTTTAATTTAACAAAGATTTTAATCATGAGTGAATCAAATCAAATGTAAAGAGAGAGAAGCTATTTACATCCACATACAGTCGGAATGTTTGTCAAAGGCCATTTTAAACCTGGATATGATAGTTATCGTCACGACCGCCTCTCGCAGGCTGTTCCATGGAGCAAACACGGACAGAGAATGCCGCCTTTCTTCTATTGAGATGAAAGCGACGGTGGTACATTTTTTGCCGATGCCCGATTGGCGCTGGGATAAAAAAACGGTGCTCTTTCTGTTTCACGACATGTTAGGCCTCTCTTAAAAAAAAAGAAGAATAGCTAAAGAAATGTATAAACTTTGTTATGTACTTACGTGGTAGCTGAAAAGAAGACTGTACACCAAAAATTATGCACATTAATCCAGTATTTATTAAATTAAAAATAAAAAGTGATTTTATCGGTCAGACAGCATATTGTATCTAGCAATCGCCAGATTAAAAAAAAATTGAGTTATCTCCCTTGCCTAATCAGTAAGCTGAATTAGTTACCAAATGACTACTGATACGTAAGATTGCTACTTTTTTTCTTCTTTTTCTTATAATTAATTAAATACTGGATGAATTTGCGTAATTTTTTCTGTACAATCTTATTTTCAGCTAACAAGTAAGTACATAACAAAGTTTATACATTTCTTTAAATATTTTCATGTCGTTGCAAAACGAAAGAAGCACCTGAAAAACTCCTCGAAAGGTAGATTGTATGCCAGAATGAAGTCCCCCCCCCCCATATCTTTCACTGCTCAAATGAGAACAGATTTAGTCTTTGGAGCTGCTCTTTGTAAGTAAGCATGGGGAGTCCCATCACTATCCTAGTTGCCAACTGTTGAACATGTTCTAGGTGTACAATATCTTTTTGAAGATAAAGATTTGTTGCTTGGATAGCATGTTTGAGAATAAGCCATATAAGAATCAAGGGAGGCGCGAGAGCGCTCTATCTCTTAATAGACTTCAAAAACGGCCTATGCTGGAAATCTCATTTCTTTGATCAATCATAACTCAAAAACCAATAAACCAAATTAGTTAAAACTTTGCACAAAATTTTTATTTGATAGGTGTAGAATTTCAGCATCATTAGTCAAGGCAACCCAGAGATCCAGAAAGTTCAATCATGAAATCATGTTATCCGTGTGTACGTGTTATATAATGATGGACGTAACTTGTGGGATTATAAAAACCTTTATGAGAATGTGATATGATAATGGACGTATGTGGTGGAAAACGGGTGTGGGGTCGTTGGTTTGGCTTGTGCGATTTAGTGCGGGCCGCCGGGTACATAGAGTGCGATGTTTCCTGGGGATCGAAACATGACAAGTGATGAGACAGTGGATGACCCCTAGTTCAAAAAGTCATCCTGCACCTGTGTGGTGATCACGAGATATTGACGTCACAGTTTTCATGTGTGAGAAAATTGGAGTTTTTAAGTCAGTTTGGACTTAGGAGGCGCAGAAGTCGGACAAAGGAATTACGATGTAGCCAAGTCAGAACGGGAAATGTTTTTCCCTAAAAAAGAATACTAGCGTACGAGATGTCCTTCTCCCCCCCCCCTGTCTCCTCAAATAACAAAGGACTGATTAGACAATAAGCTAGCTAAGAATTAACCACGATATTCATAAATCTCTCTCTCTCTCAACGATGAGCAAAACATCTCCACGGGCAATAGAAATTGACGCCGAATAAAAAGTAATTAAAATGAAAAGATTGTTGTCTTATGAAGCGAGAAAGGTCTTTTGTTACAGACAACTCACGGAGATGGCCACTACAGAGGCAAAGAAAGAACTCAACCACTAGACGACAGAGCAAACCGAGAAGAAACGAAGGTATGAATTATTAAAGGGCTATGCGACATACGTACGTATGTGCAACCCTGTATCTCATCAACTATTTGATGAATTCAGCTAATTTTTGGCAGAGAGAGGTTCTAGGGTCTAGTTGATGGCATTTTAATTTCAGTTTACCATATACCTTAGTTTTCCAGAAAATTAAAAAAAAACACTTTAAAATGACCATTGTATTGAGGCATAGCCTTTACAAAAGTAGTGACATTCCATGATAAATGCCAGTATACTGAAATCAGTATAAGATGAAAATTCATATACACTAAATGTACAAAAGCAAGGAAATTCTTAAATGTTTACACTTTTATTGTCATTAAGGGTATGCGAGCACAACAGGGCTATGTATTTTACTGGTGGAATTTTTCTTCAGCGCACCTCACACACTTCATCGACTCATGCATAGAGATTTATACTGTAGTGATGTGATAATGAAATGGTTTGGTTGATATGTAGTCATACCTTTAATTAATGACAATAAAAGTGTAAAAATTTGGGAATTTCCTTGCTTTTGTACATTTAGTGTATATGAATTTTCATCTTAACCCTATTAAGGGCATATGATTTCAGTATACTGGCATTTTTCATGGAATTATGTATAGAGGATGGAAATTGTCTGTCGTTAGGTTGAGAACAGGTCTCTGGATTAGGTAGAGAACCTGATTTATTTAGTGATAAATGAAACTGTAATGTAATTAAATTTTTTAGTGCTTCGTGAAAAATTTTTTTGAATTATCTCTCCCTTTCATATTTTGTCTCAGCCACGTCTCTAAAGAAGCACCGCCAGTTCTTAGGCTGTCATCAAAACCAAAGGGAGATTCATCAAATCAAATCGACAGAACAATTCATGAAGACAAAATGACCCAAGTTTGATAAATAAATCTAAAATAATGAAACTACTGTTTTATTTCTTCCTCGTCAGTAATCTTGAACAAATATAGTCTGCACCCTGTAGGTTGGTTTTTATTTGTTTGTTAGATGTATCTGACCATCATTCTTTTTAACCATCTTCTCAATCTAATTTGGCAAAAAAAATTAAATTGGTTTTTAAATCTGACTTTACAATAAATTTCCAGATCGAAGAAGAATATTTATAAAGTGTCCAATTCAAAACTAAAAAACAGAAGATTGCACAGAACGTTCACATCAATATACAGATTAAATTCTATTAAATATTTCATCTGATAGTTCTCAAAAATGTCCTCTTAATTCCTTTTTTTTTAAGTCATTATTTGTGACTTCATCTAATTCTATCTTAAAAGGCTTTACTCTCTTACTGTTCTTAATCTGAATTGGAAACTTGTTCAAAAATATATTACTTATTAGCAAAAAAAAAAAGAAGATCAATTATATAGCAAATCTAGTTTTTTAAATCTGCCTTTATCACAATCCTCCAGATCCAGATTTAAAATGTCCCCCACAGTTGGAAATGCCAATATTTTTCAAGTTTCAATCAAATCACCTCTCATCTAATAAAAACGTTAAATATTTGTAAAATTTTAAGTATCAAAAGTTTGGTTTCATTCAAATATTTGTTTTTGATCTTTTCGAAATGTTTGCAATTCAACAAGATGCAAATAACTTACTTCCTTGTTGATTGTCAATCCAATAGACACACACGTGTATGGAAGCCTGAAAAGATATTTCAATCAAAATATTAGCAAAGTGGAATAAAATATTTGAATAAGTAGACATACTTATACAAAATTCGATTCTGACTTATGATAAAGGGCTGTTTGAAAATTACTGTTTTTCTTTAGCTTTTGTAGCACAAAAGAACTATAATACTTGAATATAATTATTTAACTTGAATACTATAAAGTTTGTAGCAAACGTTAATATTTTGTTTTGTTTATTTTGGGGTTGTTTAATGGAAAATCGCAATACCTATTGTAAATGATACATTGTAGATGATTAATAGGACTCAAGTTGCTATTTTTTACCAACAAAAAAAATTGTGGGTTCATACCTTTGCCAACGGTATCAGTGCATAAATAATTATGTAAGATTGAAATAATTATATACCTGTGAATGAAATTAGATGTCCCATCAATTGGATCAATGATCCATGTTGGATCATCCGTATAGTTGATCTTGCAGCCATCCGCAACTGTTTCCTCTCCGATAACCCTGTTAAAGAAAAGAAAATGTGTACATTAATGTGGAGCCGAGTGGAGTGATTGGCTCCCATGCACGACTCTTTCAACAGCCTTGGTCTATTACCGGGGACCATCAGGAATCAACATTAATTAAACAAGAAATTGGTTTATTTACAGGTTCTTCAGACATTCTTTTTTTCTATTATTATTAGGGGTGAGTTTAAAATAAATCAATGGATTTCTTTTGTATAGAAAGACATGGCAGACAAAGTCGATTTTCAACACTTCAATTATGCTAGCAGTTGAAAGGAACGAGTTTTGCATGTGACACCGTATCTGAGGCCACACATTTTCGAATGTCATGAGATGGAGTACTGCTGCCACTTCCGGGAAGGTGCCACTCAGAGCATTCTTTTTTGTCTAGGCAGAGTAAAATATAGACTTCACAATCTAGTGGGGGGGGGGGGAATCTTTATCTGTTCTTTCCAGCTGCTTTCGCACAAAGATGTTGCTAGTCTTTCTCTATTCTATTGTTCTTTCCATGGAAGGTGCTCAACTGAACTCCAACCTCTGGTTCCTCCTTGGAAGACATTCACAGCAAGAATCTTTCTTTTTACCAAAACTGCAAATAACCTTCCTTTTGTCCATCACGTGACTAATATCAAACAGAATTACTGTGAACAGAATTATTTCCCAAGAATTTCCATCTGTGGAACACAATACCACGGAACTGTTTCCCTGCAGACTACAACATTGTCGTCTTCAAATCCAATGTGAACGACAAATACTCGTCATAAACCATCCTCATAAGTAATCAAATTTTGGTCATTCAATCCTTTCATAATATTCTTCATCATTCAACTCATCGATGTATCTCATTAACCCTTACTTCTAGTGGTTTTTGGCCTCGATATGTGGTGACTCATTAAAAAAAGAAAGCACATTTTCAAATCGATTTAGTTATGTTTTCAATATAAAACCTCAAACAATTTATATTTCTCAAAAAGAAAATTATATATATTTTTTACTTAATAGTTAAAAAAAAAAAAAAATGTATGCCCTCTTTCAATTTAACAAAGTTAATTTATTCAAAACATTAATAACTATTTTCACACACAATTATTAAAAAGAATGATTTAGAATTAAAAATAATCTTTTTCATTAAGTCAAAAATACTTGTTGTTGAAGGGAATGTTTTTTACTTAAATTTTAAAATTAGTATAACCTGATTAATACTATTAGTATGTTACTACCAGAAATAAATTTACTTATTAAAAAAAAAAATGAAAATAGTATTTCGATTTCTTTTATTTATTCTGGCTATTATTTACTCATACAGCTATAATCACATTGATCACCGAAGTTAAGTGACATTCAGTTTGGTCAGTACTTAGATGGGCGGCCATTTGGGAATACAAGGTGTTGTATGCAAAACTCGGTCTTCGTAGCCTTGCAAACTGACTATCAATTTGCAAATATAACAGACACTCTCTGGCTGTTCATTGTGATCTGTGGTGACCAGACACTAGCTTGGGATTTCATATCGATTTCAGCTTATTTACTAGAAAGAAACAAGAGATTTTTTTGTAAAAATTAATATTTGTACAATGTACATTTAATCGCCAAAAAGATTATACATTTTTGCTAAATTAATTTGCATGTTCCATATTATTGAGACAGAATGAAAATCCAGTAATTATTTTTTAGCTTTTTTCTTTAAAAGTACAAAAGTATTTAGATTTTTTGTAAGAAATCTTCTATTCATTTAATGAGATCAGAGATTTTTTAATATTTCGCAAGCTCACTCTCCAGTCCTCATAGTTCAGTGGGTAAGCAGTTTCCAATTTCCACTTTGTATGGTCTTGTTTAATCATTTACTTCAAGGTTTTCCTTAGCTGGCCAACCTTCCTGCAATTCAAGACATCCATGCTTCTGCAACGGTTTATTCATGACCGTACCAGCATAACTGATTTGTCCTTAGAATAACAAATAAGAAATATAGTTTTGCATTTTTTAATGGAAAAAGTGTTATTCCGAAACCAGGTAAATTTGAGATTATGTTAATGTTAAAACGATGGGTGACATCAGATATTGTGTCATGCTAAATCTGTCCCTTTTAGTTGTTAGCGTGTGGGGTGCTGAAAATACACTTTGCCCAACATGGCAAACAGAAATAAGAAAAAAAGAAACTTCAAAATCCTCTCAATAGATTCTGTTATAAATGGTATTAATCTTTATTGTGTGAAAAAATGATTATCTAAAAACAATTTTGTCACAAGTAAACCTGATATCAACTCTTTAAAAATAGACAAACTTGATGTGAAATTAATTTGATAAACATTTTCTGGCACTAATTGTCTTACTACATTCCACACTGAACTCTTATCAACAGTTTTAAATGTTACCATGCAGAAAGCAGTTATACTCAGTTCCAGTAATGAACATTTTAGACGCGCAAACTAAGTTAACTTGTGTTAGATAGTAGCTGGGATTCTTAACATTTTCATATGACAAAGTACACACATTTTATATGAAAAAGTACACACATTTTATATGACAGGTATGCACATCTTATTTTCATGGGCCAATAGAAAGCGGTTGTTGTTAAAATGTCATTCTTTGGTATTGTCTCCTCCCTTAAAATGGTCTCAATTTAACAGCAATACTTTTTCCAAACCTCCCATACTAATTACTCTTACAGTGCCACCTATCTTTAAAGTACCTGCCCAATAAAACAAGGGTGAATAACTCAACAGATGCAGCAACTGATTTGCATATGACTACAGTATTAGTCACCAGTCTGTGTGGGGGACATATTTCTAAATTTATAACGAGAGTGAAAATACTATTTCAACAATAAAACAGGATAGTGGAAGGTAATTTCTTTGATTTGTACTTTTGGGAGCTTATGCATATCAGCCCTGACAATGAAATATTTAAAGAAATGTATAAACTTTATTATGTACTTACGTGTTAGCTGAAAATAAGATTGTGCAGAAAAAATTACGCAAATTCATCCAGTAGTTATTTAATTATAAGAAAAAAAAAGAAAATGAGTTTACGTACATTTTGACATTTTTGTAAACAATGGAGACCCCAAAACCCCGAAATCGTGAAAATGAGTTATCGTCCTTGACCACTGGAAAATCTAAGATACAAAATGGTGGAAATATCTACCGAGTGATAAAATCGTTAAAATCGTTTTTTATTTATAATTAAATAACTACTGGATGAATTTGCGTAATTTTTTCTGCACAATCTTATTTTCAGCTAACACGTAAGTACATAATAAAGTTTATACATTCTTTAAATATTTCAATGTCAGGGCTGATATGCATAAGCACCGTACTTTGATTATACTGATGCCAACGTAGAATTTGAACCCGGATTGAAGATGCCAATTTCAGGCAATTTTAACAAATTTATGATCTGCACATTAGTTACTGAACAAAAATGTAATCAACACATTCGGAGTTGTGCTGTTAATAATGTATGTGTTTCTTGTCTTGAGGGACAATGGAAATCCTCTAAAAATGTCTGTGCAATGAAATCTTTATATTGACGCAAGGGTTGAGCAATCTCCAACCACACTTCTGAACTAGCATTTTTTGAGTCCAGGACCAAGGAAATCCAAGCCGATCAGAAGTAATGCTGGGATAAGCGGAGGAATGGTGTTATGTCTGTTTTAAATTAAATCTATCTCGTAGATAGAAAGCAACAGCAGTATCTATCTAGCATTCCCAGTTGATTTTTTTTATTTTAGATTATTGTTATTTAATCACAGTAGTTACAAAGAGCTCAGTAAATGGAGTTGAAAACTGTTTGAATTATGCAAATGTTCAGGCCACAATACTATCATATATGGGTCCCATGCCCATGATAGTATCACAGTATTACTATTAAAATGCAGCAATAATTTTCGATTAAAAATATTCTTTGACAATATGATATAATGTCTTTTAAAAATGTGACAATTTTGGTTAGAGAAAGACACAAAATCTGTATCATAACAAAATATATAATTAGAAAGAAGTTTTTAATTTTTTTCAAAAATAACTTACTTATGTCCAGGATATTTTTTATGAATTTCTTTTGTAAAGAACTTTTCAACGGCCTGATCTGTTTCTGTGACCAAATCGGCAAAAGATGATTTCTGAGTCACTTTTTTGTCTTTGTAAAAGCAATCCTTGATCATCTAGAAAAGAAGTCAATAATTTGGTTGTAACATTTATAGACAAATAAGAAAAGAAAATATGGAGGAATTATTTATTTATTAAAATATCTATTTCATCAAAAATGGCTGAGAAATGTTTCAAACAAAATCAACCAAATACATTTTTATATCACAAAAAAAATTGATTTATATTAAAACAAACAATGAACTATTTACATCACCAGGTTCCTCTTAGATATTGTTGTATGAATTGTATTCATTTTGGGGTGTGATTGAAGAGAAAATGAAAATGTACTGCCCGCTACAAGGATTGAACTCACAAGCTTCATTTTTTTTTTTTACATGAATAAGTCACCACTTATATCAAGGCTAAAAACACTCGAGGATAAGGGTTAATGAGATGGATAGATTGACAGTTAAATGATGATGAATATTATGAGAGGATAGAAAATCTCCACATACCACCCACTCAAAACAGCAGCTGACCTAGAAACAGCAATTATTCCTCCTTTGTCAGAAACATCGCTCAAGAAATTTTAAGACTAAAAGAGAACATAGGGGGAACCAAGAGTTAAGAGGCTGGTGAAAGTAAACCCATGGTCCATTTTTGACTCTCCATATAAGACTTGTGTTTAATACATCCTCTCCCACTACTTCTCGCCCCATTGTCATCTGTTACATCGTGTTCGGTAATGATCAGACGGATGGACGGACACAGGGACACTCACACACATCACATCATCATGTTTATTCGCCATCTCTTATTGGAATCAATAAACCCATTTGAACTTTTAATGAAAAAAAAAATTATGTATCAGTATTTAAAATAATATATTCAAACATTTGGGGCGGAAATTTCCATGATAATAAATAAGTATGTTCAATGGCTGCACAAATGCAATCATATTTTCATCACAGATATCCGTGACTTGAATATTTTGTTGTGAACAATTTTATACCTCTAAACCACATCCCATCTTTAATTATTCGTTTATAAGTAAACTTGTGGATTTCCTGCCAACAAACCTAAATAGAATTGGATTCTACCAAATCGATATTTGATTCTGTCTGAGGAGTGAAGTACAGAAATTTTCACTCCATTTTATTCGCATAATAAAATTTTATGCGCGATTTTTTATCGCCTAAAAAATAAGAATAAACACACCAGTGTTCTATCGCTAGTAAAAACTGACAAACAGAAAGCCGCGTAACATCCTAGGCGATAAAAAAAATTGTGCATAAAATGTGGCAGGGCATCCTGGTCTGAGGGTAAAACGCTAGACTATGGACATTTACATCAGTGGTTCGATCCCTGCCCGGGATAGTCATGCTGATGACTGCTCATAGCCAGAAACATATGTCCATAACTTTTTTTTATGTACGTAAAAATTAATTTATAAAAAAAATTAATTAATAAATATATATAAATTGATGACAAGGACGATTGAATGCAGTATTCTGCATATTCTTAAAAATGCTCAGGGAGCAAAAATAATCATCATCACACCGGTGTTCTATCGTTAGTAAAAACAATAACAGAAAAAAAGCTGCGTATATATATATATGACAGAGAGAGAGATTTGATGAAAAAAACAGGCAAAATACCTTTGGAAACCATGTAAAAGATGCAAATAGTTTGTTTTTTTAAATAATTCAATTTTTTTTTTCTTGACTTTTATCTTATAAATTTTGGATAACATCTATCTTCAGAGTCGTTCACAACAAAAGTAAAGATATTACCTTTATTTGTGGCCCAGGAGAGATAGGGAATGGAGTGGAACACAGTGTGGCTCAGGAGAGATAGAGAAAGGGTGGAACGCAGTGTATTCCAGGAGAGATAAAGAGGAGGGGGCAGACGGAGTGGCCTAGGACAGAGCAGGGCAGGTGTCTGACAGTGTGGCCCAGAGGATATAGACAGTGGGTGGAAAACAGTGTATCCTAGGAGAGATTTGGGGAGGGGGCAGAGGGTTGACAGTGTGGCCAAGTAGAGATCGAGAGGATGTGGCAGACAGTGTGGGCTTGGAGAGATAGGAATGGGGTGGACGACGGTGAGGATCAGGACAGCAGGATAAAGTGGAAAAGGGGGCAGATGGTGTGGCCTAGGAAGATAGGGAGCTGATAGTGTGGCCAACAAAATCTGTCTTTACACCAAACGTAATATACTTACATGGCCGCATTCCTTTGCCAGTTGTATTCCTGTTTCATACCATTCAGACAGTTCTCGTTCACTGACTTCAACAGGCATTTCGGTTTACTTTCTTGTATTTTAACCTGAGGAAAAAAAAGTAAAATTATGATGAAAAAAATGTC
Source organism: Sepiola atlantica (assembly GCA_963556195.1). NCBI lineage: Eukaryota > Metazoa > Mollusca > Cephalopoda > Sepiida > Sepiolidae > Sepiola > Sepiola atlantica. The sequence continues at coordinate 42,620,242 of OY744519.1, forward strand.
AAAAAATATGAGAGATTGATAAAAAACAGGAAACATTATTGTGTGAAACTGCTAGTTACCATTAAAATGTGATTCCTGTGTCTATCTTGTCTATATGTGTGGATAAATATATTTCTATGTGATTGCAGTTACACCTTTATATTGAATTATTTCCGTTCAATTTTTAGTGAATCGAGATTTTATTTTAACAGGAAAATCAATATATAGAAAGTCAAGGAACTTTTGGTCCCCGAAAAATAAATAGCAGTTTGTCTTTTATGACAAAACAATTGCTAAAAAAAATGAAGTTTAAAAAAACTCAAGTGCATGTTTACTAACTGTTAATGGAGAGCGTTACACATCAGCTTTGCTAAGATGGCTTCATTAAAAAAAATAAAAATATTTTTTTTTTAAATCATTATCTTACAATTTTTTCTATCCAAAGTTTCAGACTCATGGCCAACATATCCTACCCGTGAAACTGTCAACCGCTATTCCATGGCCATCCACAATTATTTATAATTATTGTTAAACTATTGTTACATTTTCAGTCATCAACAAATAATATACATTGCAATGTGTATCTGCATTGCCTTTGTGGTGTGTACTACGAAGAAAAACCATACCAGTAGGAGATCGTAAGGTTAGGACATGTTTCAGCAGCATTTTTTTTTTTGTTGCTTACTACACCCGTCACTGTTGCAAATGTAGTAAATGGATTTTCTCTTGCTTGGTATCAAAAACATGTAAGCATCTATTTTTCATCCACGATATTGAACATATCAACTGTAGCAGAAAAAATTAATCTTCCACCTCTTCTTTCTCTACTTCGTTATCTTCTTCTTTCTCTTCTTCCTCTTCTTCTTCTTTCTCTTCTTCTTTCTCTTCTTCTTCTTTCTCTTCTTCTTCTTCTTTCTCTTCTTCTTTCCACGTCGTCCCTCGTAGACTACGCTCTCAGCCTTCTGCCGTCTTGCCTCCAGCGACCCGTTTTTATATCAAACTGGACTCTCGTCTCCGCGAGAGAACACGAGATTTCACGGGATTACCTGGCGATATTAAGCCTAGGACGCCATCTTGCCGCTCTTTGGGCGGTCCAGCCCTGCAGAGCGCGCATCGAGACCGTTTGCCAGGTAATCCCATGTTTTCACACTTTATAACACACTCCCCCCTGATCTCATTATCACAGAAAGAGCAGGGAGGCCGTGTCCTTTTTCTTCGAGTGCTTCTTCGGGGAGGGGGATTCGGGGCCTCATCGTCATCCGTGCTGTCTTCCGTGGCAGGAAGGTCAGCGAACCTGAGGCTGCGCATCGCAGCATCACTGTCCGGGCTTTCATCAGCAGTAGGAGGGTCAGTACATTCAAGGCTATCACTCTCAGTGTCGCTGCGCGATGAAGCCGTCATGAACCAGAATGATGGTTCGCTGGTCACGGATTCAATGTCATTATCCTCGTTAAATGGCAGCTGCGTTTGGAATACCGATCTTAAGTCTTTAATGTGACGGGGTACTCCATCAACTCGCACCGCCTGCGGGCTGATCACTTCAGTGACACGACCGGTTCCGTAACGAGTCGTGCACTTGCCTCGGGGTTTTTTAACCCAAACGACATCTCCTTTTTTCATTTTCTCCTGTGGAGGTTCTGGTTCGGGCAGTAAGCTGCTCTCCAAACCTCTCGCCCTGACATGGTATGTATGTAGCGCATTAGCTGGCGCGGTGGAGGGTGAAGTATCGTCCTTAGGGGTGACGTTATACCAATAGACTGCTTCAGCCACCGTACACCCCTTCCGCGCTGCGATGGTCTTGATAGTCCTATGGTTGCGCTCAATAATTCCGTTCCCACTGGGCACATGGGCACACCGAAAACGCAGACGGACACCCCAGCCATCTACAAACTGTTTGAACGGTGCACTAACAAAAGCGGGGCCATTGTCGGTCAATATCTCAGAAGGAGGGCCACGCTCAAGGAACACACTTTCCAACTCATGGACAATGGCAGCCGTATCCTGCCGGCGAAGCGACCGCCACAATGCAAATCGGGACGGTCCGCAGTCAATAAGGGTCAAGAAATTCCCCCCGTTGTAGTGAGTTATGTCCATCGCAATCCTATCCCAGTTATACTTCACACCGAGTGTGCCCTTCTTCCACCGGACAGGTGCTGGGTCGATCGATTGGCAGGTGTTGCAACTTCTCACAACAGATTTCACAGCCCTCCGTGACACAGAGGGGTCAACCAACCTGGCGAAGTAAAAGGTTCGGTTTACACCAGGGTGCCCGCTTTGGCAATGGACATCAGCGATACGCTCTGGGCTGAGTCTACGTCCCACCGCAGCACAATTTACAGGTGCTGGTTCGTTCACTTCTTTCTGCAGGTCCAGCCAACGGCGAGGCACTCTGGTCAATCGATCCGCTCGATTCAAACAGGACTGCACCAGTGTCACATCTATGACCAAGTTGTATTCATTGATGGTTTCGGTTAGGGTAGCAAGCCGCCTCCGGATTAACATTTCGGCCGATGCCTTCGTTGTCAGCCGTGCTTTTCCATTCAAGGCATCGGTCATCCACCGATGCACACACGTGGAATCCGTGATAACGTGGAGGACGCTAGCCTGCCACTGAAGCGCTAGATTGACTCCTTTCAGTGTAGCATCGAGTTCAGCTAGGTTTATGTGCTTAGCGTCATTCTCTGGCCGGAGCCAGCAGGCATCTTCTACTATACTTCCGTTGACTGCCAGAGCAACGCCAAGGGCAAGTGAGCTGGCGTCCACCCAAACTGTAAACTCACTCCCATCGACGCACCAGCTCCCTCGTACAGGGTCATCATTGGTCACTCTGGCCACAGCTTCCACCAGCATGCCTCGCAGGGAAGGATCACGCACCTCATCGTCCCATCCTGTTGACAAAGAAGTTGCCCGTCGCTTTATAGCCGCCACAGCCACTCGGAGCCACCCACACACAGGGAAGTGACCCACCAGTTTTCCACACACGGAAAACGTGCTCCGACGTGTGATGGTAGATGGGATTTCCGGGATTTCACCGCCCCTTCCCCATTGGAGGCCATCTGCACTTCCGCTCACCTGCAGCCCGAGCACTTTCGCCCCATCCTGCAGCCGCTCCGGTTCCTTGCACGACAACCCGAAGTGCTCAAAGTGTTCTTTGACCGCCTGGGCAGACAGCAGGCTCTCATTGACAAAAATGTCGTCTATATAAGACGATGTCGCCTGTTGCACAGCTTTATCCTGACGCCGGATCGCCCGCATGATCGCCGTCATGATGTCCGGGGCTACATTCAAGCCGAACCCCAGCCTGGTCAAGCAATAGCGAGTTCCTTTGATTACCACCGTCTGGAATGGCCACAGCGATTTCTCAACACGTATTTGTAGGTAAGCTCTTCGCAAGTCCAGTATGGCCGCTTCCGCACCCTGCCGTCGCCACTCTCGCAGTTTATGAGCACAAACGTCAGCCCCCGAAGTGTACGGGTCAACGTGTTCATTGAGTTCCCGGTAATCAAGAACAGGTCGAACTTTCTGCTTGTTCTCTTGTCTGATAGCCATCAGGGGAATTAGCCCCCGCGGGGGCCCGAGCTCATACTCTGGGTATGGAATTAACCAGCCGTTATCCAGCCACACTTGAAGTTCTGCCTCGTACTGCCCCCTAAGCCATGCAGGAGGGGGATACTCTGTCAGCCGATTCCGCAAAGACACTGGTGGCTGGTCGCCTGCCCACTTCCAGGACGCTGTCCATGTGTTTGTGCCCTTGTCATATTCTGCGTGGAAATCGGGTTCGTCAAGAGTGATTGCTGCACACATTTGTTTGTCTGGTCGAGGGAATCTCACATCACCGACGCTGTTTACAGTAATTCCGCCTAGCTGTGTAATAGTGTCCATTCCAAGGAGAAGGTCATATCCGAGCAGCTCCCATCGACCACCAACACCGTCACAGCCACCGGGGGGCCATTGTCAATGCTGATATGAACAACACTGGATCCACAACACACTAATGAGCCTTTGCCGACAGTCAGGACGGGGATCTGTCGTTTCTTCCATGTGGTGCAACATTCCTTTCGAAGGAGGGTTTGGGTACAGCCGGTGTCAACCAGCGCTGAACGTTTACACCCATCAACTTGAACTGTCACTGCAGGAAGCGCTTTGTTCAATGCCGCTTTGGGGAGGGTGCTAGCGCTGCGGCGTCCTCCCCTTGCCCGTTTCCCGGACAATTCCGTGCTATGTGGCCTGGCTTATTGCATTGGTAACACCGTATTACTTTTCGTGCTCCATAATTTGGGGTGCGCCTTGTGCCGCCTCTGCAGTCTCTGGAGAAGTGGTTGGGGCCACCACATGTATAGCATCGTAGGCCCTCTGCTGGCGAGTCCAAGGTGTCAACCGCTGCAGAGACCAGTTCTCGATCGTCCTTCAAGATGTTTCGTGCTCTCGCCAACAACTCCACCAATTCAATCTCTGTGAGTCTCAATGATGCTCGCAGCAGTCGGCTTGCATCGTCCGGAAGTCCAGACAAAAAGGCGCATGCCAATATGCGGTCACTCGCACCGCCGAAGGGAGCAGCAAGCTTTTTCAAGTCGGCCATGTAGACGTCCACTGTCTCCCCCGGCCCAAGCCGGCGTTCGGAAAATTGCCTCCAGGCAACAAAAGGATCTGCACCAAATGCCCCGTGCAGCGCCTGTGCAATCTGCTCCATGGTCGCATCATTACTGAGCTGCTGGTACACGGCGTAAGCCCCCTTAGTGAGTCTCAATGGGATGACCATAGCTGGGTCTTTAATTTTGCACAACCGGCAAACACGCTCGGCCTTCTCCAGCCATTCGACCACCGATGGACCAGCAGGAGAGCCGTCGAATTCCGGAATCAATCTGATGTCGAATTTTTCCATAACAATGCCGAAAATAGCTTGTAGCAGAAAAAATTAATCTTCCACCTCTTCTTTCTCTACTTCGTTATCTTCTTCTTTCTCTTCTTCCTCTTCTTCTTCTTTCTCTTCTTCTTTCTCTTCTTCTTTCTCTTCTTCTTCTTCTTTCTCTTCTTCTTCTTCTTTCCACGTCGTCCCTCGTAGACTACGCTCTCAGCCTTCTGCCGTCTTGCCTCCAGCGACCCGTTTTTATATCAAACTGGACTCTCGTCTCCGCGAGAGAACACGAGATTTCACGGGATTACCTGGCGATATTAAGCCTAGGACGCCATCTTGCCGCTCTTTGGGCGGTCCAGCCCTGCAGAGCGCGCATCGAGACCGTTTGCCAGGTAATCCCATGTTTTCACAATTTATAACACATCAACAATCTGCCGATAAACTAACCCACCTATATTTGATAGATTTAGTATTCATGCTATCTTTGCCTTTTACACGTTTACTGTTTTTTATGTAAAAGTTTTCATTCTAATGACACTGAATCTAGCCACAAGTTTAGTTATCACGATATAAAAAGTTTATGAGCGAAATCATGCTTTTTTTTTTTTTTTAAATACTAATGTCATTGAAAAGACAGTTCTCCGAATGTGGCGGAATTGATGATCTTGAGCCAGAATCGAGCGGTGGAGATGGCCCGGACTTACTTCATCTGCGTAGTAAGAGGGTCCCCTTTGCCTGGCTTGCAGATGGAAAGGGAAATAAGTTTTGGCTTACTAGTTTTCTAGTGAGGATTGAACTCGCAACCTCGAAATAACAAATCTACTGGTTGCTGCACAATAATACGTGGATTCGCCTTGACGACAAATAGTCAGCCAGCGGATTATGTTTTTTCTGATTGGTTAAGCGGAATTAACTGAAGGAAAATCTGCTAATAAAAAGAGAAGAAAATCAGAAGAAAAAAGGGAGTGTCGAGTGAGATTCTGCAGTGAGCCAAATTATTTTTCGTTCATTGGAGCTCAAAGTTACACAGAGGGTTTTTGTGCTTCTACAGGAATTGAACAAAACTGAGTTGTTTTTTTTGTTTAACGTTTGGAGTTTAGTCATAGACTTCTGAATTCCCACTTTCACCGAAGTATATCTTAGGAATAATATAGTTGGTCACTAAAAAAACTAACAGACAGTAGTAACCAACATTGTAACAAGTTTCTATTTCTATTGCATTTTATATTGAGTTGAAGTTTGGTTACAGGTTACTTCTGAATGGGAATATCAAATTATATTGAAATATAAATACATATCAAACGTCCTATTTCCGACTGGAGAGCTCAAAAGTTAAAGTACATAGTAACTATTTATAAATAAAGGATAATAAAACTTAACATACTAGACAATAATCAGGTCTGAAAGTCAAACTAAAATTATTGTCTATTATGTGTTTTATAATCCTATATATTGTATTTTGTTTATTTTCAATTTTTTTTATTGACTTGTTGACATAAGATATGATCCATTGTTGTACGCATAAATAAATTGTAATAATTCTTTTAACTACTATGATTTTCTTGTGGGAACTTTCATTTTTGAATTTATTTTAAAAAGAAAAAGAGAAAATCAAAGTTTTTCTATCAGAGTACTGATTTTTCTTTTCTTTTATGTGTGACTTACGGACAGAAGGGAAAGGTAGGTATAACGAACTGAACAGTTTAAAAACTCACTGATAAATATGAAGTGTATTGGTGGAGATGTAGCAGTGATCAACTATTTTTCTTCGGCGGATTGATATTATACAAATGTAATTTTGCTGAGATCAAGCTCCTGGGCGTAGGTATACTCTTTGCTGAAATACTTACACCAGAAGGCAAAGTCGCTTAAGCAGAAAGTTCTACGCTATCAATCGAAGAGGAAACATCTCAACTCTCCCTACCACTTTGCCATCAGACAAATTGGGAAACTGCTATTTCTTGTCGCTATGCTAAGCTCTTGACGATACAAGTCATTATCTTGAGAAACGGACCACAACTCTCAATAAGCAAATGGCTAAAACAACTTTTGATATGTACCCACATTTTTGCCAATTAACTCTCACATAAAGCAAACCTATGAACATATTTCCTACACATCTCTACTCTTCAACTCAATAAATTGTTATCTTTACAACCGCTGTTAATCATATTTCATCTGTGGTTAGATCATGCATGCCTTTTTCACTTAATTCCTTCTTAGCTGGGAGTCATGGTAGACTGGACAACTGGCCCGAGCACATTTGTACCACTGCTATAAAAATGGTGACTCCGATGTGAAATAAAAATTCAACTTTCTGATTGATTTTTTTGTTAAAATGCGTGACAGGGCCAGGTATAAAAGACGCAAAACCATCATATATCAATGTAAATTTCAGATTATTTAATCTGTCAAACTTTTATGGAAAATTTTTACAACTACCTACAACTAATCCTAAAAAAATAAGAAAAGTCGTTCACGATTTGTAAAACAGTAAATACGTCAAGCCCTGCCATGCATTACTTTGTTTTTCTTTGGTTTAAGAAAAAAACAGAATCTATAATATAGTAGTTTAGAAACCAAAATGAAAGAACATTAAAAAATTGCGGTCGTTCTGGAAATACACACATAAAAAAAGGTTACTCGTTCTGTTCTACACTCTGTAATCAAGAACTGGGTGATCATTTTATGGTAAATTTTTATAGTAAAGTAAACCCCCATTCTAAAATCTAAGTTTTTTCAAAGGAATTGCCAGGGTGTTGAAGTGTAATCGCACAAAAAAAAATCATTTTTGTTTTCATTGACAGCATGGGAGCCAAATTTATTTTTTTAATTTTCAACAAAGTATTTTAAATTTTATTGGCTCTTATCAGTAACCAAGCTTTAACCCCAACTAATATGAAGAAAGGTCGACCGAAAACAACGTGGATTAAGACGGTTTTCAATAATTTGAATTGTGGTGGCTTTGCTATCAATATCAACCATCCTCAGAAAATGATTCACACTATAGTAAGTGTGACAGGTGTGACAGAAGGGTAAATGTTTCGTTTACTACATGTAGTTTTATCAGAAAGCCGATAATGCATGGAGTATTGTTGTCACATCTGGGCTGGTGCATCATCCACTAGTCTCTCCCTCTTAGACAAGGTCCAAAAAAGAGTCGTCAACTTAATAGGTTCCTCACTATCCACCAAGCTCCAGCCCCATCACCACAATGTTACATCCTTGTGCCTGTTTTAAAAGTATTTCAATGGATTGTGCTCTGATGAACTTGCTGCACTAGTGCCCCCTCGAGGTAAATTCACTCGACCAACCCGACAATCAGCCAAATCTCATCCATTCACTGTGGAGGTCCCCAGATGCCGAAGAGCCTTCTACTCCAATAGCTTCTTTCCTCGTACTGCCGGCCTCTGGAACTTCCTTCCTGCTCCCTGTTTCCCCGACTCTACTGACATGCAGAAATTTAAAACTAATGTAAACAGGCATCTCGCTGCACAGCTCCCAACATAGGATGACCCCCAAAACCTACACCCTATTTCTCAGTAGCCCATTACGTCTACGGTGGCGGCCTGCCTTGTTTGGTGTGAAATATGTTAAAAAAAAAATTTCTTTTTTTAAATGCAGTAACTGAAAAATTTTTTTAGATTATGACATGCTGAACGTATTGGCATAAAAATCAATTTAGTATTACATATGAAATAGGAAAAAAAAAACTTTTTAATTAGTATGCTCAATCTGTTAAGCTAGATTTATGTTCAATCATTGCTTAAAGGAGAAATGCTTCCCATCACCTCGGAAAACTTTGGCAATCTGCCCAGTAGTTTAAAATAGTGGAGACCGATCTTCTGCATCTCAGTAGAGACCAATCAGTCTCCTGTGTGTCATAAGTTGCTTCAATCTGTAATAAATAAAGAAATTGTCAACCAACCTCAGCAAAAACAATCTACTCAGTGACAAGCAATATAGACTTCGTCCTGCAAGATCAACAGCTGATGTGCTGACTGTAATAACACACAGAATCAGTGAATCTATTGACGAGAGGAGGGGTCTTCATTTCTAGATAAATAGCTCTTGACATATTAAAAGGCTTTGTTTGGCACAAAGGTTTACTTCACAAGCTTGCTAGCTTAAAAAAATATATACAATTATGGTCTTCTGATAAAATTATATACGTCGGGAAACGAAACGTTTACCGACAGAAGATTGTGAAGATATACAGTGAGAACACTCATATAATATTGAAGATGTTAACTCCCAAATGAAGCGGCCATTTTTTTTCACAACTAGTTTTGTCTGTTTTTCATAGCGGTAACAAGTCAAAGTTATCCTTTTTTTTTTTAAAATTAAACTGATCACTCCTTTGATATGCTTTTTTCAGGAGTTACTATTATTTGATTACTTATACCAACTGGTATCTTTTTTTTTAGGGGGGGGGGGGTCGTTGCCTACCGGACTTAAGCTTAGTTGTAAGGTTAAAGGAGGGTTTTTTTTAGTTGCTGAAAAACGCTACACTTTAATCATAATTCGGGATATTGCACAGTGTGGGGGTCGTCATACCTTTTTTTGGTGATAACTTCCTCCACAAATAAAAATAATAAGAAAACTTACATGCAAAATCAACGGAAGTTTATTTACTGAAATAAACATATTAACAAATAGAATATATTACTTTTTGTAATGAGTTCATGAGTCCTTCCTTTAGTTTCAGGGTAAGTAAAAAGAAGAATGTCTTTTGTTTTGTTGAATGTTCATTTGTTATAAAATGTTAAAAGAGGCAATAGGTAATGTTCGCCTGTGAAATTGTATGAAGCGCGTGAAAGGGTGAAATGGAAGAATGATAGTAAGATGCGTGTAACCTCCGGATGAAAAATCAGTTGAAAGAGAAAGTTTGATGTTTGTGTGTGCTTAAATACTATTTGGATCGGCTCCAGCGAGCTTAAAGAGAAAAGTTTAGAAAAATATGTCTTTGGAGAAATCCCATTGGACAGAAATATCACGTGGTGTGCTCTCAACTACGTCCGCTCGTTTTGAGTTGATTTAATATATAAAGCCACATCGGAATTTGCGTGGGCGTTATTTTTTATTTGTCACGCGCCAATACAGTTATATTCACTCTGCGCGCCTAAATTGTATTTATTCCAAACAACAATTTTTATTCGAATCTTAACCGTGTCAACTGGCACAACAGTAAAAAAAAAACTCCGCAAAAATCAGAAACAAATTAAAAATTCTTCTTGAACACCCAATAAACCAGAAAATCGAGTATTTGAATTAAGAAATGAAAAAGAAAGAAGAGGAAGTAGTAACCCGAACACAGTTTAATTTCAACTTGTCACCACTACGAAAAACAGACAAAACTAGTCGTGAAAAAATAAATGGCTGCCTCATTTCGGAGTTAACGTTTTCAATATAGACAAATTGTGAAAGAGGAAACATGATGAATAGTAACTAGTCTTATTTGTCGAGGTTTTCCCCTTATTTTTCTCGACGAGGAAGGGGAAGGGGTCCTAGTCAGGAGAACAGTCGGGTCGGGACCCGGTAGTGTTTTGCGAAAATACTGCCTTTCGCGACCTCGACACTTGTCAAGGATCAAGTAACATTGCACGCTCGCTATCTGACAGAAAAGAAGGGAAGGGGAAGGTGGTGACCGTTTATATAACCCCCCCCCCCCGCTCACTACATACGGGCATTAATTCGTAGCTCACCGAGATAACCGTCTCTTGCTAAAACAGCCTCATCCTTTTTTTTTCACATATGAGGCCTCAACTTTCTTAACGGCAATTGGGGTCTAAGGTGACATGCAATCAAGAAGCTCCCCCCCCCCCCCTTGCGCAACATTGGAGGCAGGATTGCCTCCGCCGCAAACTTTGGTCTCATTTCATAACGATAAAACCTTTACATAACGTTTTCCGCGAATGGCAAAGAAAGCGAAAAAAATAATGCGGTCGGTCTTTAAATGGACTTTACTTATTTTATTTACATATTATTTATGTAATGTAATTCGATCAAATTCTTCATTGGTGATTTTTTTTTGTAAATATTTTGCTCGCTTACCAGACTCGACCTTACTTTTTCCCCCTGAAATTCTATTTCAAGTGATAACAATGTGCAGCGTATAATAAAGTTGTTGTTTTTTTTTATATAATTATTATTAATGTGTTCATTATTGTTATTAAAGTTTTCGGTCCGTTTTCTTTATAAGGGGGGGGGGGGCTTTCTTTCTTCGATGAATGAACAATTAAAAAAAAAGATAAAAACATTACTAATATATTTCAGAATTTAATTAATAAAACTTTTACAAATGTTAAAAAAGTAAACAGGATTAAATAGTAAAAAAAATAAAAATAAAGACAAGAAAAAGCAGAAAGATATTTTCGGGGAAAAAACACAACAAATGAATTCTGAAAATAGTTTGATAGTAAAAGTATGAAAGATGACCTTGACATTCATTACAAGAAACGAGTTAGGCGAGGAAGATAATAATACAAACATTAATAATTTTTAAAAAAAACAAGTCATGTAGGCGTTTGTCAATGGTTGGATTCAAAATTACGTTAAAATGAAACGTTTGTCGATATTTTTTGTTTTGAGAAAAAATATTAAATTCAATTTGTTGACGAACCTTTCGGAGATTGCGTTAACGTGAGATTCTCATCAGAACTAGAACAATTTTAAGTGCAAACGGTGTAACATCTAACACAGTTACCCTCTCTTCTTATTTCCACCTAAAATACAATTATCTCCCCTTTCAGCTGTTTAAAAATTTGTTAGCTTCAGAAATGTTTCCCAAGTTTTATCGACTATTTTGTCTGATTTTCAAAGCGGTGGCATGCCAAGTTAATCCACCGTATTAATTTATTGTCTGATTTTTGCCGATTTTTCTTTTTTTTTTGCAAATATTAATTTATTATCTGATTTTTGTGGATTATTTTGCAAAAACTAATTTGTTGTTTTAATTTTGAGGATTTTCTTTCTTTTCTTTTTTTGCAAATATTAATTTGTTTTCCGATTTTTGCGGATTATTTTGTAAACAAATATTCATTTGTTTTCACAAACATTAATTTGTTGCCACCCAGACATGGTTATGGTTAATGGAGAGTATGTTTTGTTTTGTAAGAAACAAAGAATAAAATCGGTACTTGTTCGTCTTTTACCATAGTCCGTTTTTCACGACTTTTTACTGACCTTTTTTTTTGTTCTTTTTTCGGTGTACACTTACCTATCAGGCTTGCAAGAGAATTCCGGGGTTTTTGGAAATTTTTTTCAAATATTTTACATTTTAGGAGGGGGGATCAGTTTCAAATGTAAATTCAATGTAGACTGATTCCCCTCTTTTTGACCATCTCAATTTTAAAAAAAATCTTTTTCGGTGTACAATTACCTATCATGTCGATAGAGAATTCTAGTACAATTTTTGTGAATACCTATGTTATATTAAGACACTAACTTTATATTCTGACTCAAATGTTATATTCAGGATATGACATAAGTGCTAAGCCCTTTTTCCTCTTGCAATATACGTCATAGACTTCGATTTTATTTCATGGCTTGATGAGTCACATGTTAAGACTCATCTCTAGTGAAAACGGCTTATTTTAATAAAATGGTCGAAGGAGGATAATTTGGTATTCCTTGTGAGAGAGGTCGGTGTATCACGATTTTATTAGCAAAAACAAATCAATAATTACACTTGTATAGAAAACAAGGAAACAAATTATCCAACAATTAATGAGCATTTATTGTGCAGAAAAAATAAAAATAGCTTGCAAAGTTCTGCTTCGTTTCTAAGGAGCTCTTGGTAGAATGAGATAAATTATGTAGAATTAAAATAGACAGTCTGTTTAGAACAAAATTTAGAATATGAAAGTTCTTTTCTTATGAGTAATATAATAGCATGAAAATTATACGTAGGAAATTTTTTGTTTTATTTGGGCACATATCTTGTGTCGATCCTTTGAGTGGCATTGCCTAGGGAGCAAGTATAATGAGTCTTAGCGATTCTTCCGATTTCAGATTGGTAAGTGCTTTAATTCGGCTTAGTGGGTAAGAGTCATCTTGGAAATTTAAAATTCAGTCGTTTGACTTGTCGATTTTGATGAACTACGTTTCGGTAAAATATGTAAATTCGGATTTGGGGAGAAAATGTTGACTTCATCACTTGACTTTAAATGATCTGTAGAAATTATCTTCACAGTTGAAATTTATTCATAATGTCTTCACTTTGTCACTTGGTTTGACAGCTGTAAACTCCTTTGCTGTAATTTTTTACCGATAAATTATTGATTTTATCCATTGTGAAGTGGATGTTGTCACACACAGCTTTCGTTGGGACCACGGTGGCGAGCACATGACAATGATAAATATAAAAACAAGGTAAAAGTGTCTGGAAGTGGCTCGTAGATCCTTAGGTCCGAATATTATCAACAGAATTCAGGGGTAAGAGGATTCTCCAATTCAAGACATCACATAGAAAACAAGGAAGAATAACGATCAGGTTAAAGACGACTCAAACACCAAGTTAAGATTAAAACAATATTTATTTATAAAATAACAGAAGGGATAAACATGACTAAACAAGTAACAAGAAAACAAAGTAGCATTTTAAGTGAAGAGGGATACTGTTTAACGTTAATTAATAGTGAGTAAAATCTATGAACAAAATAACGTCCCAAACAAATCACGGAAGAAGAAAAGGGTTACTCACTCACAGAAGCTGGAAGGCTATTACAAGACTCTCCACGGGAGTTTAAAAGTTCAATGATCCAGGAATGTTACAAGTCACACTCATCCAAGATTCACACTGATCTTTGGATGGAAAAGTCATGAGCAGAATTCAAGGAGAAAGTGTCAGAAATCATATATGCAGGTGTGATCGTGGAAGTTTCACTTCGCAGGGGGTGTATTCGTTTCTTCACGATGATGTAATATGTTTATAGTCAACGGTATATTTGGTGAAATAATCTCGAAAGCCTTTGTTTTCATCAAATTAGCTTTCGGCATAGAAGAAAAATCTCGGGACGACCAACCCGATTATAGAGTTAGGATCTTTCTCAGCTTCGTACTTTTTTTTCTCATCTTCGTCTTTTCTTCTTCCTTTTCATAACTCACAGCGCATATGCTGGGGTTGATGGGTGACTAGACTGACAACGGTTTACTCTTCAGCCGGCAGGAATTCTGTGTTCGATTTGCTAATTCATCTGTTATATAATCTCCACCGATATGTGTGGGCAGGGTAGGTGGGTGGGTGAAGGGTTTCTTTGAGTTGTCAAATGATGACACTTTGCACTAATTTAGGGTCACGATACTCGTGGATGTTAAAAGCTGACACCAGGTGTTTGACCGTCATTTAATTTATCTTCGTCTAAAAGTTTAGGATGGGGAAGAGTGTGTAGCTGACCGGAAATAAGAGTTAAAGAGCGACGGTACTTGCCCCTTTTATGTGAGGTTAATAACGTTCATAGATGTTTTAAGAGACGACAGCGACCAGCTGCGTCGTCTGATTTCCTCTCGGTTGTGTCGCTGACTGGACACACGATTCGCTTCTTGTAAGTGCAAGGGTAGGGGATGGGTTACAACATTTCTTCTGTTTATGACTTGCTTGGGTTCAAAGGACAAATATAAAGACAAATAGATTTTGCTTGTGTTGATTTCATGTTTATATGGAATATATTTTATTTCTCTGATTTTAATTCACCGCCCCCCCCCCCATTTGTAACAATGTGTATTATTCACTTTATCTGTGTGTCAGCAGTAAAGTTAGGTAATTTGCTTCTTACGGCTGCCTGTGGTCTGGTCTGCCTGTGGTCACTCTGGTCTTACTCCTGTTTTTCTCCACATTATTCATTTTATATCTCCCGGGCCCTTTTTATGCCATACAAACAGGTTTTATGGAATTTGATAGGCTAGTTAATCCCATCCTAAATTCCATGGGCTAATTTTAGGAGTCTTCACCCTCCTGTCTGGGTAGCTTCTAGCTCTCTTATTATTTGCACTGTTTTGACTGTAGTTCACTTTTGACATAGGAGAACATGTGCCAACAAATCCCTTATTATAATTTTCATGTTTATGGGATGAAACATGTAAATATAACACCAATAAAAGTGTAAAATAAGAATGTTTGCTATTTTATTTTATCAAGATTAGCAATGCGTGGATAGAGAATTCAAATTAATTCTCTCAGCACGTCAAGTCTTGCTAAAATTCACTGTGTAACAGTAGCACACGTGGAAAATAAAAGACAGATTTCATTTATTAAGATTTCATTTATTAATAGTTTGTGTATGACAAACTATAAAGACAGTAAAGGAGATAAGTAAGACATAAAATTACATACACAAATATATTGTTCCCATAAAATAAAATGTTATTCATGTAAAAAGGCAATGTGAAGACTTACATTTTTTGATAGCATCTTTTCTATTAGGGGAGCTACACTTTTCACCAAGGTAGTTTAAGCTTTTTTACCAAGGGATATAACTCTAGCTTCGAAACAATTTCCCCCAAAGGAAGCTAATCCTTGTCCCGATAAAAGGAATGGTTATTTCTTCTTTTAATGTCTTTAAAGATTTATGCACAAAACTTGCTTATAGATGTGAAAATAACACTATTCAGGTTTGATTGTAAATCTATGTTTTACTACTTTTTGTGCAACTAGTGTAAGTGTTGTGTCACTCTGTCCCCGTGGGTGCATCTCCTTTTTCTTTTATGTACTTTGTCTGATGAGTTGACATTTAGAAACCAAAACAAGTCTATTTTTATGAATGGATACGCTTATGTTTTGTTTCCATCATAACCCGTCATGACATTTACAATAAAAGCTACAAACATTAAAGCCATATCAGTTGAAAATGTCACAATTTTATTTGTTCATGATCTTACTCAAAACTGGAAATAAAGAGAGATTAATAGGTTGAACTCTAGCACCCCAATTGCTGTCTGTTTCACCCTTTCTTCGGGAATGCTAACCTCCGTGAGTCTGGAGACACACATTCGTGTTTCTGGTCATCTCATTATGCTTCATCCGACCTTATTCTGACTGGTCGTCTATCTACTCTGACCCTCTTCACTAAACCCTAACCCTAACCCTAACCCTAACCCACTTGCTCAATCGATAACTAACCTGATTATATAGCCTGACATTTTTTCTTTGGGTTTTAAAAGAATGCTACATAGCAGATAGCTAAAAAAAATATGTGTCCATGTCAACAATTCCAAACCACCTATTTACGAAATGCTGTCATATAGCCCATAAGATCTTTTTACAACAATATAATTTAGTACAATCGTTGCAACAAGAACAAGCATCAATACAAGTAAGAAGCATTCAATGTATAAAAGATATAAAAAATGATTACCAATATTTACGTTCAACTACGTCTACACCTTACCTCAAACACATGTGCCATAGTTCTTCTTCTTCTACTGGGCTGTGTCTAGAGTTCTAGTGTTGTCGGTCGCCAGGTGTGAAACGATAGTCCACAGTTTACATACATAATAAAGACGACACACAGATACAGACATTGTATTCAAACGACTTCTTGAACACGGGTGTGTGTGTGTGTTGTTAGGGTCTGGTCGCTAGTGTCTCTAAATCTCTCAGTCACTGTTCTCCGTCCCTTGCTGTGATCAATCTTCCCATAACAGCTAGTGTCACCCGAATATATTTACTTTTTGCTGGAAATCTAGACGTCTGTTTTCTTTTCTCAGCTTACTTTCACCGGAAACTAGAAACGTCCGTGTTTACATCTTTCCAAATTCTCTATCTTGGTCCCCCCCATAGGCTGTTAATGGCTAATTGTCATGGCGTTGCTTTGTCTCTATAATTCAATGGGCCTGTCCTTTTTTAACATCTTTTCTTAATGTCTTTTTTTGTCATTCATAGATTCTTAGTTAATCTCTCCCAATGGTCTTGGTGTTGCATACCTTTTAATTTCTTCTTTGTCGCGTGGGGGCGCCGTCTCGATGTTTCTACAACAAAAACCTTCATGACCGATTCACGAGATAAACAATCTTTTAAACTTCTATTTCTGTTTTATTCAGCATCAGTTACCGTCGCCGGTGGAGATGCTTCACTAACGTTGAGGGAGAGACCAAATTACTACTTTATCGTAGTTATTTCCTAGCTTAAGTCCTTAGCCATTCGAGGAGGGGGGAAGAAGGAATCTCATGCCTGCATTCTCTTAGGGAATTTAATTCCCCCAATCATTTGAAGACTACATAGAGAGATCGTCTGTTCGGCTTGCTTCCAAAACCCAGACTGGCAAAACTCCGTTTCCCACACAAAAGCCTGTGACGTCACAGAACACCTATGTGCAGGTGCACCTTGACCCTTGACCTGAGGTCTCGTCAACGTGGTTGCCCTGTCAACGCCTGTGAGCTCCGACTGTGAGAACAGCGCTATTTTGTACTCGGTTGTATGGGTTCACCCGCACTAAATCGTGCAAGCCAAACCAAATGATCCCTCACACTACATCCACTTCAACATGCGTCCGGCCCTACAGGGCCATTATCCAACATTGGGTGTGGGGTTGGGACCAGTCCATAGTATCATATTTATATCATCAAAATAATATTTAATATATTGATCTAAAAAAATGGTAATTCCAGATAGGAAGCAATACAAAATAAAAGAGCATGCATGGGTTTTACTCTTTAAAACTATTGTTGTGTCCTAATTGAAAATCGATATTCCTATTAACAATGTTAAGTTTTTGATTATTTTCGCACACGTGACAAAGATAGACAACATTTTATCATTTTGCACATATTTTCACTGACTAATCGGGTAATATCGAGGAAGCGCTATCAATAGCACTTGGCAACCTGTATAAAGAAGGGGCCTATGACTATCAAGCAAAATAGCGATGCAGCAGCAGTAGCAGTAGCAGTAGCAGTATCCGTCCGGTGGCAATCTACTAGCAGCTTTGTTCCTATCCACTACAATTATCAGCAGCGATCTTGTCCTCACCAACCAGGCGACAACATCAGCAGGTCCCATTTTATCCGCAGTCTAGTAGCAGCAGCTCTGTTCCTAGAACCAAAACTTTGCTACATACCAAACACTGCTGTATAGATCATTATTATCATTCTCCCAAGCATTACATCCTCCTTTGGGGGAAGGAATAATGTAGTATCTATACTGTTGTCATGAGACCATCTTCTCCTTTGTTCTTTTTTTTTGGGGGGGGGGATAGTGTAGTATCATTTCTATTGTCATGATACTATACTCGCAGGCATTACCATCGCCTTTTATGAGGACTTCTCCCAGGTATTATCTCCTCTATTTTGGAGGGTTAGTGTAGTATGTGTTTTGTTGCCATGATACCATCCTACTAGACATAACCTCCTCTTTTGAGAGATAGTGTAGTCTATGTTCGTCCATCATGATACCATCCTTCCAAGCATTACCACCTCCTTTGTGGGAAGGGGGGAATCCTCCTTCGGGGGATAGTGTAGTATATTTTCGTTCGTCATGATACATTCCTCCCCAGCATTTCCTTCTCTTTTGGGGCCAGTATAGTATATGTTTGTTCATTCTGATACCATCCTCTCAGTCATTACCTCCTCCTTTGGGGGTCAGTGTAGTATATGTTCGTTCACCATGATATCATCCTCCGAGGTTCGCAAAATTATGCTAGTAATGGAAGACAATTGGCAAGTGTCAATGTTGACGAAATCCACTAGTATATAACAAACATTGTATAATATATAATATACATACATATGAATGAATGAGTTTTTAATAAAATCTATGTCAGAATGTACATAGATAGTTATATAATTATGATCTATTTTCTTTTTTACTAGCTTGTTCTCACTCGCAGAGTGATTGATGGGTTATCCAGTCAGAACACTTTTGCGTGGGAAACACTGCCACCAAAACGTTTTCCCTGCACTTTTTGAACAGTCAGTGTTTAAACGTAAAGCTGACTTGACGTCATATTCCTGTTTCACCCTTAGCCACGACTTGGGTTAGGCGAGATGAAAGACCCAGGCTCACACTCATTTACATAGTACCTGCATATCTACTGACTCAATTTATTCTTGTCCAGATAACTTTTTCCCGACCATGTCTGTTGAATAAAATTGATTTAAATTGTAGATGAAGTTTGTCCTTATAACCAAACTATGGTAATCCGTTTTTCTTCATACCCAGCAAGGCCAGAAAGATGGATATCTATGCAGCAACCCTTTCCTCATACAAAACAGGTCTTTTCTTTCTCTCTCTACAAATTGGTGATCCCGACTCCGAACTACAATCGTAATACAAGTTTAGCATGATTAGATGTTTTGGGAAATTTCATTTTTTGCTAAGAGAGGGTGAAAGAGAGGGATGCCAACATTTGCCACTGGAGTTGTATCTGAGTTGAGTGTCTTTGTCGTCGTCATCTTCATCATCATCATTATTAGTTTAACGTTTGTTTTACATTCTGGTGTGTGTGTGTGTGTGTGTGTGTGTGTGTGTGTGTGTGTGTGTGTGTGTGTGTGTGTGTGTGTGTGTGTGTGTGATAGTAGTTTGTAAGTTGCTGGGCTCCCATTGGATGAGGGTTGTGATGAGCACAGGTCCTCTTTGGGTCAATTTCAGTCATCGGTTCTTGAGAGATTGCCTTAGAAAAAGGTTGTGTTCAGACTTCATTGCTTCAAAAGCAATGTAAAAGTTAAAAAAAGGCTTTTAAAAAAGAATCCTTTAAAATATATTATTGGCAAGAAGCAGTTAACCGTCATTTCCTGATAACCAGGTCTCGAAGACAGACGTTTTGTTTGGACTGCATTGCAGAAAGCGCCGTAATTGTTTTCTTCTTTTGACAAGGAATAACGGTCAAGTTAGACCCTTTAAAAATAATTAAAATCAGAGGTTTTTAAAGGAGATGATAAGATTCCAGACAGGCTCGTAAAAAAAGGGAAGAATAAAAGTCAAGGCTAAAAAATAAAAGTAAAGAAGAAAAAAGAAATTCAGTTGCGAGAAAGGCTCTCATCAAACCGGTTTTTGAAAAGACTTTTTTAATGGGTTAACTTTTTTTTTCAACACAAACGTTTTTCTCTGATTTATGAATAAAAACACCTTTTTTCCTTTGTTCTTGGTTATCGAACAAAACCAAGTTCTTGTTTATTTCTTCCAGAATAACCCTTTTCTAATATTGTGTATTGTTCTGTCCAACAATATTATTTTAATGAAACTGCTTGTATCCAGTGACACTTTTTTATTTTGTTACTGAAATTGTCAGTGTTTATCCTAGCTTATAGAATTGCAAGAAGCTAGCTATTTTTTGTTTTAATATTAATAAACTGAATTGGATTATAACTGGGATCTCCTTATTTTATTTGCTCCTATTCTTCTGTTTTTATGATTTATTTCAACTGTAAGTGCATGTTAATAAAAAGCTGGATTTTGTTAAAACTTGCAAATTTCCGACAATGTTGGGTGCATAAAAATAATGTTAAGAATGAAAAATTCTACGAAAGATTAGTTGAGCAACAAAATGAAATTTTCCATTAGAAGTCAAGTTAGACGTGCACCGATAGCTGTGTCATAGTTGAGAAAGTAAAAGAGAGTTCCTGTCTCTGGGGAGTTTTGTGTCAAAGCTTGGAAGGGGAAGATACAGTTCATCGAGGTGTAAATTACTGTAAAGATTACTGTAATAAGTAAATCAAATCTAAGAGCAAATCACGGAAAGAACAACATCTCTACGACTGCTACTATCACCACCAGTGAGAGACAACAACTGCAACGAGAGAGATGAACAGCTGTTTTCTCTCGACTACACTACCCCGGCCAGTCGTTCACCATGGGGATCGAAGAACACCCCACGCAATGTTACAAGTCACTTATTACCACGGCAATGTTACAAAAGTTTTAACATAGAAAAATCATTTTAAAAATTCCAGATGAATCAATTTTGGGAAACATGATGTAATATCTTTGAGAAATGTGTCATTTCTTTTACAAAGACCAAATCTTTATTATAATAATAATAATGTGCCATGTACATCACACAGTAGTGAACAGACCAGGGTGTCAGCTTGTCTGATGACAAGTGAGTACTTGATGAAGTGCCTCTTCCTTACCTATACAATACTAAAGTCTGTGGGCTTTGTTTGAAAGCAGCGGCAGCCATAACTGCTGGCTGCTACTGATATGGGTGCTGATAATAGAACAGCTGAATTTTTTTTTGGGGGGGGGGGCAATGTTTTTCTTCAGACTTAAGGGGAAATATTTTTTTAAAACAGGAAGTTATTTTTTTGTTATGCCAATTGAGATTGAGGACATGCGTTGCATAGAGAGAAATTATATGAGAATGATACGATGGATGTGTAATGTGAGTCTTAAAAACAGGCTTAGAGCTGATGACCTCAGAGGAAGATTAAATCTGGACAGTATAGGGAGATGTGTGCAGAAGAGTAGGCTTCGATGGTATGGCCACATTGAAAGAATGGATGAGAGTTTTTGGGTTAGTAGACGTAGAACAGTTAAGGTAGCAGGTCCAGCCCACAAAGGAAGGCCAGGGAAAACATGGGAGAAAGTGAAAAAAAAAATGGACTTGAGAGAAAGAGGGATAAATAAAGACCTTGCCAGAGATAGGTTACTTTGGAAATCGATTTTTTAAAGCCGTCCAATGCATGCCAGCATGTAAAACCGTCCGTCATCATATGATGGTGAATTTAATTTTTAAATTGTAAATATACACAAAATTTAACTGTAAGAATTCTAATTTATATTTCTTAAATTAATTATATTAAAATTGAAAAATTAAGATAATTAAGTAAAGCTAAAAATTTGAATTGAAATTAAAAGCAAAATGTCAATGAAAAGAAAAAGATGTATTAATTATTCCAAGAATAACTTTTTTTCTTCAGCCATTTTTAGGGAAGAATCTAAAACAAAAAATGGTATTCATGCAGAAGTACGGAGACATTCGAAAAAAAACAAACAAAAAAACAAACTGAGAAAATTCTGTTTAATATACGTATCTGTCACGGAATGAATATATCGCATACCAAAAATCACGTCAATTAATCAAGTAGTTTTTATTTTATAAAAGAAAGTAAATTTTACCGATAAACGGGTAATGTTGATATATCAGCAGCATTTTTGGTTATATTCAAGGTAGTTAAGGGATATAACACCCAAAATTAAAGGCTTTATTTCTCTATTTCGCAAAAGTTCGTATTATCTCCCTTGAATATGATCAACATGGCTACGATAATTATTCCTTATTCGTTTATCGATAAAATTTGTTTTTCTTTTATAAGAGAAAAACTACTTCATTAATTTACGTGATTTTTAGTATAGGATATTTTCATTCTGTACACCAAACAGATATTCCTCAGTTTTTTTTTGTTTGTTTTTTTCGAATGTCTCCGTACTTCTGGATAAGCACCCAAAAGATAGTCTGAAAGATATTGCCACCCCATTAGTATTTCTGAAAAAAAAAAAAAAAAAAAATATAAGTCCAAACAAAAAAAAGAAGAAGAAAAAAAAGAATAAATACAAATAAAACAGATTCAACCACAGCTTCCACAGGTGTAAGCATAATTTGAACTATATAGACTTATATAAAATAAAGATATTTGCAAAATTCTTAAAACATTATCTAAAAATTTATTGAAAATCATTCATTTTATTCCTTTACTTAATGCAAGCTTTAAAAGAAATAAAATTAATTTTATTGTTTTTTTTTAAATTTAAATTCATTAATCATATTTGTTTCGTTAAGTTTACAAACTAAATATGCATAATGAAACATTAAAGAATTTTGTATGTACACAACTTTAAAAATAAATATTTTTCAAGAGAAACATTTCTTATATATCTATATACATACAAAAACTCTGATAATCTTGTCTGATTGTTTGCACATCGAATGTATTAGATAGGAGAAGGGGTAACGAATGAGATGAGAAGTGGTGGGAGTGTAGCGATATTGGATGTGGGTGTATAAAAATAGTGTTAAGACGAAAATTTCCACATACGGTTAGATTAAGCCAAGAAGCGGAAAATTCCATCAGAAGTTAAAAAATAAGCTGATAAACTCTCTCTTTTCTAAATCATGAAGAAGAACGGTCATATTTTGGACAGCTGCTCCTGCCACAACAAGGGATGGGTTAGCGGAAGACCTATGGGGTATTATGCAATATCAAGGTATACATGAAAACTGTAAATAAAAATAAAACCACCTAAAGAATTGTTAAACCCCAAATGATTTTGTGCTGTCATTTTACACCGATGTAATTAAAAAGAAAACTAAAGTCAACACACATCACAACAAAGGCTGTTAACAACAATACAAACAAGCCGCGCATGCGTGGTCCCCCTCGGTATGTGGCGAGTGTAAAATGCAACAAATTTTTGCAATTTGGGGCATTTTTGACCCCCCTTTGATCCCCTGGGGGCGCGAACCAGAATTTTTCTGAGGTCAAGGATGCTCATTTTATATCCAAAACAATTGCCTCTACATTTTGGCCAAGTTTCAGAAAAATTGAATGGATGGATCAAACGTTATGGGAGAAAAGGGTCATTTTTTGCCATTTTGGGGGCTTTTGACCCCCTGGGGGCGCGAATCAGATTTTTTCCAAGGTCAGCGATACTTATTTTCTATTAGGAACAATTGCCTCCACATTTTGGCCAAGTTTCAGAGAAATTGAATGGATGGGTGAAAAGGTATGGGGCAAAAAATGTCATTTTTTGCCATTTCGGGGCCTTTTGACCCCCTGGGGGGCTAACCAGATTTTTTTTTTAAATCGGAGAATGTCACTTTCTAATCTGACCAAAGTTACAACTTCATGCAAAATTTCAGAGAAATTCAATGGATGATTGCGGAGAAAAATCCGGACGGACATGCTTCAAAACATAAGTCCCCCGATTTTATAAATCGGGGGACCAAAAAGAAAAGTAGAGAGAACAAACTACTGCTATGGGTTATCTACTCAACAGGACTTCAGTTGTTCATGTGATGAGCCACCGTCTCGATAATCTGCCAGGATTGAAAAACTAATCTACCGTAGTACTACAGCAGGAGAGGAATGATTTAAACACAAAAGTCTCATAATTTTATGGGTTTATGAACAATTTAATTTTATGCTTTTGGAATTCCCTCCTTGCTCCCTGTTTCCTCGACTGTTCCAACATGCAGAAAGTTAAATGTAATGTGAACAAACATCTTGCTGCACAATTCTCCACTTAGGATGCCCCCTATTAATATGGACCCTAATCACAGTAGCCCCTTACATCTCAGTTG
Source organism: Sepiola atlantica (assembly GCA_963556195.1). NCBI lineage: Eukaryota > Metazoa > Mollusca > Cephalopoda > Sepiida > Sepiolidae > Sepiola > Sepiola atlantica. The sequence goes on from OY744519.1 coordinate 42,644,311, forward strand.
CAATATGCCTTGTTTGGGGTTGTGTAAATGTTTAAAACAAAATCTTCAATTATACCCCAAAATAAATGCTAGTGCTATATAAATTGAGTCAAAGACAGCAAAATGTTAAAGTTTTTGTTAATAATGGGAAATGTGTGAAACGGAATATTGGAAATAAGAATGTTTTCTAACTAGTTGTACAATTTCTTCAGATCGAATACATGTTCCATAAACTACGAATAAATATCTATCTACTTACTTTCGCAATCGGTTAAGAGCACTAAATGTATCAACGTTGACCCAACAGGTCATGGGTTGTCTAGTCTCAAATAAAAATACAATAAAGAAACAGACACAGTTTTAGTAATAAAAAGGAATAAAAACAAGAGAGAGAACAAGACAGAAATAAGCACTGCATGAAAATTAAGCCGAGGAGGGAGTGGAAGGATTTTATCGATTTATTTTTAGTGAACTTTGAAACCAATGCACTAATTCTCTGAAATCTAGGAAATCGATTCTATGTATAACAGCGTGTTACATAGGCTGCAGATATTGAGAGTTAAGTTTGCATCAAAAATTTTGTACATAAACGTTTTTATATTTTTAAATTAATAATTTTTTTTATTCAAAACATTTTTAAATTCTGAAGCAATTCTATAAAAAAAAACAATAACATAAATAGCTTAATTTTAATTTTTAAATTTATCAAATCGACAATGGAAAAGCCTAATTAGTTGTTTCGAATTCAACATATTTTCTGAAATATTAACATTTTTGATCTGAAAAATTTTGCATGAGTGCAGAAAGCTGACTTAGTTTTATTTTTCAAGAAAAAAAAAATAAATAAATAAATAAAAATAAAAATAAAAATAATAATAATAATAATAATACTACACCTATGAGACATACTGGTTTAAAAAATTCACAACCCTACATGAAAGGCCAGCACAGAAACTGAGAGGATGTATCCACAAAACAGACGTACCAGAGTGAATAACCAAAGGAAGGACAATGCTAATACAACAAAATGCCAAAAATAGAACGAATCCAAGCAACTACAGGTCAATAACCTGTTTACCAGCAATTTGGAAAATCCTAACGGCACAACTGAGAGAACAAATCTACCAATCCCTGAACACTCGTGGAATGCTCCCCAAGGAACAAAAAGGATCCCGGAAAGGGAAAAGAGGGACGCATGATCTGTTACATATAGATCAAAAGATCCTGAAGGAGGTAAAAAGCAGAAAAAAGAACATATCCATGGCATGAATTGACTACAAGAAAGTTTACGATAGAATCCCTCAAACATGGATAATTGAATGCTTAAAAATATACAAAATACCCGACAGGATTATTAATCTTGTTAAGGAAGCAATGGAAACATGGAGATAAAACTGACAGCTGGAGGACAACACCTGAGTGAGATAAAAATACAGAAAGGCATTTTCCAAGGAGACTCCCTATCACCATTACTGTTTATCATAGCCATGATGCCACTCAACTACATACTCAGAAAATGTAATGCCGAATACAAGTTTACAGACCCAGAACAAAGAATAAACCACCTCATGTACATGGACGACCTGAAACTATTTGCAAAAAGCAAAAAGGAACTGTAAAAGCTGATAAATACGACCAGAATCTTCAGTCAGGACATTCAAATGGAATTTGGAATGGAAAAGTGTGCACTGCTAGAGATGAAAAGGGGAAAACTAGAGACGATAGAGGACGTGAAACTGCCCAACCAAGAGGAGATGAGGGCGCAAGGCGAACAGGATAGCTATAAATATTTGGGAGTTCTGGAAGCAGAGACCATCAAATCTACAGAAATGAAAGAGAAGATTGGAAAAGAATACCTGAGAAGAACAAGGAAACCTTTAGAAACGAAATTATTCAGTAGAAATCTAGTAAAAAGAATAAACACCTGAGCAGTATCACTAATAAGATACTCTATACTAAATAAGATAGGCTGGATTAAAGAAGAACTCAGGCACCTTGACCAGAAGACTAGAAAATTAATGACCATGCAGAATGCACTACAGCCAAACGACGATACGGACAGACTCTACGTAAAAAGAAATGAAGGGGAAAGACGACTGATAAGTATAGAAGACTGTGTGGAAGACACAAAAAAGAGCTGGAGAAATACATAACCCAGAACACGGAAAGGTTAATCACCGCAGCAAGAACAACTCAGGAAGCACCAAAACCAGAAACAAAAAGACAAAGAAAAGAAAAGTAGGGCGAAAAAAAAACTACATGGACACTTCAGAAGACTGACAAGAGAAGAAACCAACGAAAATAGCTGGGCATGGCTAAGAAAAGGACACTTGAACAGAGAAACGGAATCTTTACTGATGGCTGCACAGAACAATGCGATTAGGACAAACTACATTAAAGCTAAAATAGATAAAACACAGGAAAACAGTAAATGCAGACTGTGTGAACAAAGAGACGAAACAGTAAATCATATAATAAGCGAATGCAGCAAACTAGCCTAAAAAGAATACAAGAACAGGCATGAATGTGTGGGGAAAGCAGTACACTGAGAATTGTGCAAACGATTGCATTTTGAACACGCAGACAAATGGTACAAACATAAACCAGCGACAGTACTGGAAAACGAAAAACACAAAATTCTCTAGGATATTGATGTACAAACAGATAAACTCATACATGAAAGGAGACCGTATGTCATAATAATCGACAAGAAGGAAAAATCCTGCTGTTCCAGCAGACCACAGAGGAGAAGGAAAAACGAAGCCAATACACGGAATTTACCAGAGAACTAAAAGTAATATGGAGCATGAAGAAAGTCAATATAATACCAATAATCGTAGGAGCACTAGAAACAGTCCTAAAAGACCTGGAGAAAAGACTGGTAGAATTTGGAATCAAAGAGATCACTGAGACCATACAAAGGACGGTAATGATCGAAGCAGCTGCAATCAGTAGGAAAATCCTCGAGTGTGGAAACCAACTCGCATAAGCTACGAATGGTAATCAGTCACATGGAAGTACGTTACAGTAGTAAGAAAACAAAACCACAGGAAAAACATCACCGCACGAACCAAGAAACAGAAACTGCAAGAAATATCATGAGTTGCCATCCACCTCCCCCCAAAAAAAATGATGGCACCGGTCTCAGCTGACACCACACAAAAAAATCATAGAGGGTCAAGGAAGATGGGAAGACCGAGGAGGGAGAGCACTAACCAGACCTCCACTGGAAGAGTGTGGAGAGTGCTGGAACCTTGGCGAGGCTTATTGCCACCCAAATCCCAGAGAAGACCAATGGTCGTTGCAAGCTATGATAGGCGGCTGTTGCGATACCGCAAGGTCATTTGTGGTGATGATCGAAAAGAGGTGGAGAGTACTGGAAATTTGGATAGGCTTGTTGTCACTCAGCCTCCAGGGAACACCATTGGATTGTTGTCGATGAGCAATCACTGACGATGACTTGTGTGATAACTCCTAGTGAGCAGAAATAATATCATTGTGTACAATGCTCACATGCTAAAAAAATAAAAAATACAACTCCTCAAACGTGTATGTACATGTTTGCATGTATATAGAGGGGGTCATTTGGTGTAGTTTTGGCAAATTATGGTAAGCACTAGTGTACACACACCCTACGTCAAAAATGATGGAAGAAAAATTATACTTCGCCACCATTTATGTAGATATGTTACTAAAATATCCATATAAAATCATGGAATTACGTCAGTAATTTAATTTTTCCTATATAAATCATTATTCTCATTTCTGATGACCTAAAAATGAAAAAAACACCTACTGTTGACTTTTTATTATAGAGTGGATGATTTCCTTCCAAATTCATTTCAGGTGGTTTGAGGTGGTTGTCTGACTTGCTATTAGCTTTCTTGCTTCCCTTCACCACTTGAAATTGTTGTATCCGGAGGATAGAAAAAGGCACATATTTTTAGATACCAATTAAGTCAGATTCTCTGAATTTCAATTTCTTCTTAAAACCACTTAAACCGAAGCCTTAAATTTTAGACATTTTCTCAAAGACATGTGATTTTGATCAAAATTAGAATAATAATTCTAGACATAAGGTAAATATCTTGATTTTAATCTCTGTACGGCGAAATAAAAATTGTGCAAAACTGTTCAGCTCGGGGAGTTAATTTTACCTGTCGTGGGACAGGTATTCTCCTAGTTTATATATATATATATATATATATATATATATATATATATATATATATATATATATATATATATAACTTCTTTGTAATATAGCAGGAAAAATCCCAGCAGAGTGCTCGATTAATTAAGAATTAAAGTTAAAAATAAAAAATTAAGAGCGTAATATTTATTTATTTTGGTACTGAAAAATTAGTACAACATTCGTACCGTCGGTTTCAAGCACAGAAGGACTTGGCCATCCGGCTCTCTTCAGCTTCTAATTTTTCTGTACCAATATATATATATATATATATATATATATATATATATATATATATATAGAGAATAAAATATGAAACTAAAAGTAAACTTTCAGTAGATAGAACCTATAGTGAAGTGGTTTAAGCTCAATATACGAGATAGAGCAATTATAAAGATAGATGAAAGAAGAGTGATAAACATGTACGAATGTCCAGATTTATATCAACTTCGATTATTCAATGCAAGGTATATTCGGTAATAAAATTATCTTTATTATTCTTTCCTTAAGCCAAGGCTTTTCAAAGATCAAAATCTTATCATCAGAGGAATTACATAGATAGATAAGTTGGCAGTGGAAAAGCCAAAATTCAACATTTGAAAAAATATTAAGTAATGGAGAGTGAAAAAAAGTTTGTATAAAAAAGATATGGGGTTTGTATAGTTGGTAGTTGTCCGTAGATAAGGTGTCCAATGAAAGGAGATTTGGATGGAGAAGAAGGGTTTTCATGAAGGCAGCATGGAAAAGCGTTCAAAGATGAAGTAACTCCAATAGTGAGATGTTGAGTTCAAATCGTAGGTGGAGCGCACTTAATCGGAATTAATTATGAGAAATCGGGCTATTTTAAAAATACTTCCTGGGCCGGAGTAGGAATTAAAGTTGAAATGTGTACAGTTGACGTTGGCAATGAAATATATAAGCAATTCTGAGAAAGACGAAATCCTTTAGTTAAAAACGAGGCCAAATGAGGAAGGTGGTTGGAGGGAATAAAGTAAAGCATAAAGGGAAGAAGGTGGGAGGGTTTGTTGAATGGGCTATGGCTGATGCTGGGAAGGAAAGGGAGGGAGAAGAAGGGTTCTTATGATAAGGTTTTATTGCTAGCGGGCACTAAATCCGATGCGAGTGGGGATTAGCCAAAGGTGAAATTTAGGTCATTGAGTGTATATATTATTTTCACTCTCCATTACTTAATAGTTTTTCAAATGTCGAATTTTGGCTTTTCCCCTGCCAACTTATCTATCTATGTAATTCCTCTGATGATAAGGTTTTGATCTTTGAAAAGCCTTGACTTAAGGAAAGAATAATAAAGATAATTTTGTTACCGAATATACTTTGCATTGAATAATCGAAGTTGATATAAATCTGGACATTCGTACATGCTTATCACTCTTCTTTCATCTATCTTTATATATATATATATATATATATATATATATATATATATATATGAAAAAGACAAACGGAAAAAACAAGTTAAATACAGGAATAAATCATTGTACCAGTTACATTACTGACCTATTTTGTATTGATCTACGTAACTGCAGTGAGTTGTAATTCAGTTGACGATTATGTAAAACTCGTTTTCCTTTGTTTTTTTTGTTTTTTTGCCCACAATGACCCACTGTGCGGTGTAGGTTTTTTTCAAGACTTTTCAATTTGAGAACTTTTCTTCTTTGTGGATTTTTCTGATGATCTTGAGGTGTGGCAGAGCCGATATTGTAATAATAATGTTAGTTGGCTACCGTGCAAGGAAAACGAGTCGTAAAAATATATCTCACAGGAATGTTATGTTTTTTGAAAATGTGAAAAAATAAAAATTGAAAATAAAATTATTGGAATATTGGAATATAAACTGAACTTGTCTTATATATATATATATATATATATATATATATATATATATATATATATATATATATATATATTGTGTGTGTTTAGGTCGTATGTTTTCATTTAAACAAACGTTATTGTATAGCACAGAATGGTTTTGTTTAATTAGTCTTTTTTTATTTTCTTGATCTTTCGGATAATCCTTTGTGTATTCCTGTCTAATTGTCGGATGTAGGCTCTGTAGTTATTTTTTTTGTACCATTTTTTTGCGTGTACTTCTGACTAACTGTCTCAATCGTCTTCAGATGGAGGGTTGGACTTGCTTATTCATGTCTGCTGAGTTCGAACTATGTGGAAATTTATAACTTTTTAAAAGTATGTATAGGTGATAAGATTCCATATTTGGAATGTGATAACGCGTGTAGCTAATTAAAATTTACAATATTTGAAATTTAAAATATTTAAAAAGGTTAAACATAGAATTATATATATATATATATATATATATATATATATATATATATATATATATATATATAATGATAATTTATTTCATTTTGACTACAAAATTGATTTTGTTTCTTGAGAGCAGTTTGTGGGGCTCACGCTAGGTTGAGATAAATAAAATTAGCACATTATTCATATCAGTTGATGGAATATAGAATATCGCCATTTTGACTGTATAGTAGAATTTTTTTTCACATTTGTTTTGCAGTGCTACAGATGACGGTTCATATATGCCGATTTCTGTCGCTTGCAATCAAACCCTGAGCTATCATCTGATCAAGAATAGCAGGCTCAAGTCGGTGAGAAGATATCATTTTGAGAGAATGATAATATTTGATTTCAATCAGAACATCACCGATGGTACAGCAGCTCAGCCATCTATAAAATGTGTATTCTAAATGCAGATACAATTTTTAGACTTTTTAAAAGCATTTCTATTGTTTGAATTTTTGCTTTAATAAACGAATAAAGGAAAAAAGAGTATTATTAATCTGCCTTGTTGTGTTCTAACTATCCAAAATGCACCAATCTCGCCTTCTCCCAACTATAGGCGAAAGAGGAGAGTATATATATATATATATATATATATATATATATATATATATATATATATATATTTTTTGTTGATGATTTTATTCCATTAATTGCGACAAAATATATTCTGTTTCATTAACACTCGCAAAAAGCCGTGTTGCGAGTGTTAATGAAACAGAATATATTTTGTCGCAATTAATGGAATAAAATCATCAACAAAAAAAATATATTTTGCTCTGAATTTTCATTGAGCACTCTCATAAACCCGGTTTCAACTTCCTTCGGATTCATACCCCCTGGATATTTGTAACAAGTTAATTATATATATATATATATATATATATATATATATATATATATATATATATAGTCATCCACATACAGACGGTTTCGCTGTATCACAGCTCTTCAGTGCGGCTAGACCAGTTAGTGCCTCATTGAAACTTAACCGTCGAGCTGACAGTCGGCGCTGTTACCCCTGCTCTATCATACGACACTGACTGAATGTAAGTGATATCTCAATGTAAACATTGCCAGTGCCGAGAGCTCGAATTAGTTTTACCTAATGAGCTATGCCTTAAAGCTAATGGCTGTTGGCGATATCCTTACAAATAAGCTCTACCCAGGGAGGGAGCTTCATATAGTCATCCACATACAGACTGTTTCGCTGTATCACAGCTCTTCAGTGCGGCTAGATATATATATATATATATAGTCATCCATAAACAGCTGTTTCACCGTATCACAGCTCTTCAATGTGACTGGTTAAAAATCGAAACCCACCTGCCTCGTCAGCAACATATATGCTATCACTCTTACTATGAAAGTTTGCAAATTAGAATGTTTATATATTTTTACATTTGCCTTATCGACTGCCAAAAGTTCTTGATTGTTTTACAAAGAGCTATGCCTTATGCTATATATATATATATATATATATATATATATATATATATATATTATAATTCAGTATATTATGACATAATTAATTAAAGTTTTAAATATTCACCTTATAAAATATTACATTTTCTAAAGAAAATAAACCTTTTGGAACTCATCTAAAGATTTAATACAATACAAACGAAATAGCCAAAATTGAATTTTAGGCCTTAAAACAGGGGCACTAAGATGCATTAACCTCAAACAATTTAAAATATCACTGACTTAAGATTCAAATGAAGGACACTCCCTTCCACACTCATGCCACGAAATGACCCTTAAAGTTGATGTGCCATAAAGCAACATCTTACCTTACCTTTCCTAAAAGCAACACTTAACAATGCTTATCCATATGTATGTGCGTTTCAAAAAATCATTTTATTATTACATAATAGTAGAGCTCGAAAAATCTTTTAAGATTTTCCTCATCAACATATAGACTTTATCGATTACAATTCAGATAACATACAGTTCAAGAACAAAACAAGCCCGGATAGTGGGACCAAAATAAAACATTTTTTAATAAGGATAGACAAAACATATGAAATTCACATGAAAATCACAAACACTTTTCAGGGTAAAATCATGTAACGTAGAGCAACGATTATATTCAAATCAGTTTCTAATCGATTTTTTTTAATCATAAACAAAATTGAATTTCTTACGAGCAAATACCAACTATTTATTAATTACTGATATATCTTGTTGAAGATATAATGACAAATAACCGAGTGGAAAGTCTTTAAAATAATAGGTTTATTTCCGGATATGTATATCTTGTACATACAAGATATGTTAACAGAATACAGAATATGTAATAGGGCAGACCGACTAGAGAATACGTAAGACAGAATGTTAAGACTGTATGTGTCTTAACTCGAATATCTAACTGCTTTCTGTAGTCGTACTTATAGTCCGACGAGTCCATCTATTTCGTGAATGGGGAAGTCAGGTTATCAAATCACAACAATAACAAAATTATTCGGCTGTTGTCGTCATGTCGACAAATAAAGACAGCAAATAAACATTGATATTTTCGGTATTTTTATCTCCAAAAAGTTCAATTCTCACATGTGAGAAAGTAGGGATTGTACTTGAAGTGCTGAAAGATGAATTGGGAGTGACAGCTTTCAAAGAAAAGGAACAATAACCGTGTATATTAATTGATCAATTTTACTTAGGCAAGTTATAAAGAATGATATACAACAGAAAATGGTAAATATAGAGAACAAGGGGTTTTGTGAATACATGCTTTCGCGAGAACTTATCTTAATGTAGATTGCTTGGATATCAGCTTTTTCATGCTAGGCTCCTTCAATTCTGGCTCTTTTTGTCATGGAAAGAATAACTTTTGCCTACGAACTGCTTTCTAGGACTTCTGTCACGGTGCAATCAAGCCGACGTCTACCAAAGTGAGGAAACTGGGAAAAAGAGGAATGGTTGCCTGCCACTGCCTTCTGTGGGCTGTCGAATGTTTACGGTGGTAAAAAGAGGAAAAAGAGACTAGAGCCCAGAGTGTTTGAGTTTATATAGGCTTGCTCATGTGACCCCTAAGAAGCCAGTGATTGGGTTACCTTTTGGCCAATCTATGAGACCCTTAAGGCGACAACGACTGACCAATGAATGAGTACCTTATAAATTTCAAAATTAACATAGCATAAACCTGTTCAGGGATGAACATTGTTCTAGTTAAGTATAACATCAATTCAATCTATTTAGAGAGGCTCATCTCGACGTTGTCGGGTCCCACTTGTGTCCGTGTCCACCTCGACTCATGTATAAAATATCTGAATTATATGGATTGAATAAAACAAATAAAATTAAATTAAAAACAAAAAAATAGGAGAATATTTTTAAGAACAGTTTGGGAAACGATTAATTGTGACTGAATCACTTCATTAGCTTAAAATATAATTTAACAATATTTATCTATATGTACGCCCATTTAAAAAAAATAGTGTTATGATTGCTATTAAATTATTATCAAAAAGTATTTTCGTAGAACTGTAAGACTAATCCTTAATCTAATGGAGATGTTGTGTCTGTATGTTTCTACGAAAACCTGGAATATTATTTGAAAGAAACATGGTGTTAATTAACACTATCCATTATATTTAACTACACTGTGACAAAGTATCCGGGGTCCCATGGAGATCGGGTACCCTGGTGATGCGCTAGTATGTATCTTGGTGGTGATGCTACACCGACTGAGGGTCCTGCGACGAGACGAAGTGGAGATATAAAACTAGTATATATTTGACGTAGAAATGAACTTATTCAAACGACACCCCGAGATGCCAGCTAGTCTCGCGGAATCGTGTAAGATATTCAAAATCAATTACCACTAGAGGCGAGAAGACAGTTGCCAGCTGGAAAGTGGAGATTAGAGAATTCCATATCGCAATTTTAATTCTGAAATATCAATAAAGCAATATTATTGTTTGGGTAAATGGCGCGTTTTTAGAACCACAATTCCGTGACAGTTGTTTTGAAGATGTAACGATCTGGGAAAAATGAATCCACTTGATGGAGATTTATTTGAGCCTATCATCGTTAATTACAAGCCGGGCACAGAGCACCTCCAGCTGTGTGACAGAATGAGAAGGCCACGGTTGTCGCGTTTGTTTTTGCGATAATGGTGGGTTAGGAGAAAATCACATTTATTTTGAGAAAATAAAGAGCGAGACGCCTGCTCCCATCCTCCTTTAGAGAGGAGGACAGGTAGAAAGTAAGATGGCGAAGAAGGGATGTGTACAACTATAGACGCACGAGAAAGAGAGATAACAAAAATGCTGTCGCTTCAATAAAAGAATGTGGTTTTTTCACGCACAAGCCAGAGTTGGACTGACGCCCAGCAGAGTTGGACTGACGCCCGGAGGAGACCGACGTGATGTGCGCCAAAGTGGCATGCATCGAAGAACCAAACAGGACAAAATTCTAGCCACTGCCTTCGCCCGTTAAGTTCGCTCGCTGCTATAAACAGTTTCAACGTGGGAGTGTGTTTGTAGC
>OY744519.1:43350300-43362800 GCA_963556195.1 Sepiola atlantica
TGCGCATAAGAAAACGTTCTTGTAAAGAAAACTGTAATTTTTAGACTCTTAGTAAAACCTTTTGTAAATTATATCTTTTTTTTTAATACACCATATTGATTTGTTCATAATTAAACCAAAAGTTTAAAAAAGTGATGTAAAGTCAAAATGCGTTTTTTTGGTCATTGACCATTCGAAGGCGTACCTCGAATCCATTTAATCCATTATCAATATTCTAGCATGCCTCAAATCCATTTAATCCATTACCAACATTCTAGCATGCCTCAAATCCATTTGATCCATTACAAACATTCTAGTATGCCTCAAATCCATTTGATCCATTACCAACATTCTAGCGTGCCTCAAATCCATTTGATCCATTATCAACATTCTAGCATGCCTCAAATCCATTTGATCTATTATCAACATTCTAGTGTGCCTCAAATCCATTTGATCCATTATCAACATTCTAGCATGCCTCAAATTCATTTGATCCATTATCAACATTCTAGCATGCCTCAAATATATTTGATCTATTATCAACATTCTAGCGTGTCTAAAATCCATTTGATCCATTATCAACATTCTAGCATGCCTCAAATATATTTGATCTATTATCAACATTCTAGCGTGTCTAAAATCCATTTGATCCATTATCAACATTCTAGCGTGCCTCAAATCCATTTGATCCATTATCAATATTCTAGCGTGCCTCAAATCAATTTGATCCATTATCAACATTCTAGCATGCCTCAAATCCATTTGATCTATTATCAACATTCTAGCATGTCTCAAATCCATTTGATCCATTATCAACATTCTAGCGTGCCTCAAATCCATTTGATCCATTATCCACATTCTAGCATGCCTCAAATATATTTGATCTATTATCAACATTCTAGTGTGCCTCAAATCCATTTGATCCATTATCAACATTCTAGCATGGTTCAGATCCATTTGCTCCATTATCAACATTCTAGTGTGCCTCAAATCCATTTGATCTATTATCAACATTCTAGCATGCCTCAAATCCATTTGATTTATAATCAACATTCTAACGTGCCTCAAATCCATTTAATCCATTATCAACATTCTAGCATGCCTCAAATCTATTTGATTTATAATCAACATTCTAGCATACCTCAAATCCATTTAATCCATTATCAACATTCTAGCATGCCTCAAATATATTTGATCGATTATCAACATTCTAGCGTGTCTCAAATCCATTTGATCCATTTTCAACATTCTAGCATGCATAAAATCTATTTGATTTATAATCAACATTCTAGCGTACCTCAAATCCATTTAATCCATTATGAAGATAGAAGAAGAAAATCTTTACTAATTAAAAGTATCTTCTTTCGGCCTTTTTGTAATTTCAAAAAGAATTTATTTAACCAAACCGCAAAAAATCTTTACTTGCGATTACTTTTTAAATCAGAAAAGTTGGTTAGCTTGTATGGAAAACTCAATATCATTGCTAAGATGATTTGATAGGCACCTATACATACAATTTTGGTGGAGAAGACGGTGGTCAAGCATAAGAATGCTATGACCTTTGCAGCGCAAATGCTTTGGTTTTCAACAGGCCAACCTGACAAGAAACCTCGACTTTAGTGACAGATCAAATACAAACAACATTTTAATCAAACTTATGAAAAGGAATTCATGAATTCAAATTATATTTTTGTGAAACCTTTGAATCATTTGAAAATTTTAGCAATTTCGACAGTTGTCTTAAAATGCTTCTTGTTAAATAAAATGGAATATGTTCAAAATTCCATAACAATAGGTGAAACCGAGATAGTCCATAAATGAATACAAGAATTCCTTTTATCTTATAAATGTTTATAGAGTATTCTTCAAACTCTTCATACTTTTAACATTGTTGCACGGTAGCTAAGTGATAAACGATGTGGACTGAAGATCTGGGTGTGCCGAGTTCTAATCCAGTTCGTTCCACAGAAACACTTTCATCAAAACCCACACCTGACCTTGTGTCTAACATCCTGGAGAGGATGTAAATAAAATACTTTTAACATTGTTAAAGAAAACTTAATACAAACAAGAAAATAACATAAATAAACGTTCGATTATATGAAATGTACATCAAACAATAAACTTATAAGTTGAACGAAAAATAATATACATATACAACATATGCTTATCTGCGAGATAAGAAGTGGGGTGGGGTGGGTGGGGTGTTCTGAAAAAGTACTTAGACTTAAAAGAAGAAGGTGAGAACGTGAAAATGTGACCTCTCTTAAAAATCGTCTGACTTGAAAATGAGGCAGAGAAGGTTTGGAATTGGGTTGAAGTTTAGGAATGACAAGACAAAATGACCGCTAGGGGTAATGCCTCTTACTAAAACTAACGTCTTTGTACACTCAGCTACAATCGGTCTAATGGTTTCAGTAAAATATGTCCCTTTCAGAGATTAGTCAGAATATCGAATATTCGTTAAGGACGTTTTTTCTGCATTTTCTGTTATGGAAAGCATTCAAACCATTTTCGGAATCCCATTTGAAATTGGAAAACAATGACTCATTTTCCAAGTTGAATTCATATAAGCTCGAAAATTCTCACCTATATGTGATGACACCTTTAAAAATTTTGTTAGCAAAATAATGAAATAAAAATTTTAAGTACTTTTCGTGAGTTATATCGATTTTCAAAAGATATTATCTTAATGAGTTTCGTATGCAAAGAAAAAAAGATGAATTTCATTTCATAAAATAATTTTTAAAGTTTTTATTTTTATTTATTTAAATTTTGTTTGTGAATTGTTTTATTTTTTAAAGTTAAATTGACAACGTAGAAAAGAGAAACAAAATGACCACCGTATTATGAACAGGAAGCGGACATTTTGTCGAATGGATGAACACATTTTCATATTTTCTTTTAAAAAAAACTGCACTTAAAGATTGTAATTTAAAAAATGTTTTACACTTCACTTGTATTAAGAGACACTTTAAACCAAAGCACTGGTGGGTAGTTTAGCTCATTTGGTTGGTCTGTTTTACGGTGTATCAACGCTTTTGGGGATATTTAATGCTGAATCACAATAAACAATTTATTGTGTACCATAAAGAAGTTCCTATTTTACCGATAGCTGGCGAGTAAATTGTGAGTTCATACCTTTCCCAAGAATAATATAACCGCAATAAATTCAATTGGATTTGAATTCATCCTATTTTCCTATTGTAACAAAAAATCTATTTTTTTGTGTAAATATTCATATTACCCCTTCCCTCAAATAACAACGCAAAACAAATAGAAATCGTTTTGTTTGCTTTTAAATTTTTTCTTATTCACATTATATATATATATATATATATATATATATATATATATATATATCACCGCTCCTTAATAATTAGTAGAGCACTTTAGTAGTAGTCATTTGCTTTATAATGCATCATTCCTTAATATAAGTAGAATGCCTGTGTCGCCATCGCCGCTTTTAAATGTATTTAAACTACCACAGTTTATCAGCTGTTCAAATATTGGCCGCGAGGTTTAAGACGTTGGATTGGAGTTGAAAAATACTTATAGTCCAGGGTTTCGAATCGTGTGACCAGTAGTGAATAGTCATACTTCTACGCTGAAGAGTCTTGATTGAAAAAAGACGAAACGTATACGTCCGTAGATTATAAACAACAACAAATATTTTTCATATATATATATATATATATATATATATATAAATATATATATATAATTTGAATATTATTTGAATTTTTTCTGTGTATTACATTTTTAGTAGAGTACTCGTTCCATAAAAAATGACATAGAAATGTTACATTTTTCTCACAAATCAATCAAATATTGAAAGAAACTAGGCAACATTTTTATATCACAATAACATTTATATTTAGATTCAAACAAACTATTTATATCATCAGTTCATTCTCATCTATTGTTTACTTGTTAACTTATTTTTTGAGGTGTGATTGACGAAAAAAATGAAAACGTACAGAAATTGAACTCATAACCCTCAGATTATAAGACTTTGTGGTTAATACATCTTAAATTCCTCTGCTCGATCACTTATCTTCTCATCCGCACTTTATCGCCAACTGTTACACCATGTTTGGTAGTGATCGTATGTACGGAGAGGAATACATATATACACACATCTTGTCATTATGGTTATTGACGATGTTAAATGAAGTACTTTTTCACCACTAAACTATTTATATCGTTTTTATCAATGTGCATTCATTGATTCATTTGGTTTTCATAAAATTTTGCATAAACGTATACAACCATAAATGCAGAAAAATGATTTGCCCAGATTTTTTGGGAAAATCGGGCCTAGCTAAAATACCCCTAAATTGCATTTAAAAAAAATAAATATCTAAAACTTACTTCAGTAATTTTTCCACCAAATCTAACAGCAGGGGGAGATAACTCATGTTTTGTTTGTTTTTGTTTTTTTGCCAATACACTTAATTCAGTTGCGGATACTATGTCCATAGATCAAAGAATTATAAAGAGAAACATTTTGCTCAAATTCGATTTATCAAGTTCTGGCATTTATCGATTCACCCTTTATATATTCGTATTGATTTCAGGATGAGGGAATCCTATTATCCAGTCCGGAGTTCAAGCCTGTACAACACTTCAATGCAATTACCAGTTCGTCTCAAATACAAAGCGTTGTTAATATTCTCAATATCAAAAGTTGGTCTTCCTCTCGGACAGCCATGAAATTAGATCAGTTTTAATTCCTTTCTCTCTGCCTTTATGGTTCATGTTATTCATCTCTTGAGATCCAAAAGTGTCAGCAATTCAAACAATATGCGAATATTGCTTTGCTTTCTTTCTTCTTTCATATCTATATGTAAGAGGTCATTTTTTTCTTTCTTGTCTTGATTTAAAACATAATTCATTTGACCCGACATCAAATAATCTTTACATGCAAACAATTCTGAAATCAAACAACAGATAGTATCAGAAAGATGAACCAGCTGAAATAGGAAGCCCGATCAAAGGATGATTTTGCATAGATGAACTTACTCCACGGCGTGCTCCAATGGTATCGCCAGGTGTAATCAGACGTATGACAAAGGATTTAAATTATATTTTTGTAACAATCGAGATGGATGATGACTCAGATATGGAGTAAATATATTTGGATGGCAAAGCTATTGAAATTGTTTAGACGCTTTATTTACTTTGGTGATACCATTCACACGGCGGAACATGTGCTAGTGTGATTGCAAAAGTTAGGAATAGATGGAGTAAGTTCAGGGAATTTCTGCCATTACTAATCAGCAAAGTGGTATCACTGTCGACCAAGGGAAAAGTCTATCAGGCATCTGTACACAGTGTGATGATGTATGAAAGGGAAACTTGACCAATGAGGGTTGAGGTCATGTGCCACTGTGGTTGGTCATGTTTGGTTATTTGCCCCTAGATTTTTCACAATCATAGTATGTAGACATTAAAAAATTTTACCTGGAGAATATTTATTAGTGATGAAAAATATCCCTTTAGAAACAATTATTGTCTAAAAATAGGATTTTATTATTATTGATTAAAATTTTTAATAAACAGTGTGAATGTAATGTAAATATTAAATAAAACCTTCCTAAAAAAGTTATAACCCTTAACATTTTAAAGATATTTAATAAAATGACATTATTTTTATTGCAAATATAAATTTTCAACACAATTTCTTGCAATATATTTTTAATCTTTTAGGAAATGTATCTACACTTTAAAAGATATAAAATGCATTTGAAAGGTTTGCACATTTCATATGCGTTTTTACAATGCTTTGTAGATAGCAGTTCTAAACATCTCATTTTAAAATGTAAAAGTTATTATGAAATTTCAAATCTTCATTTAAATGTAAATAAATGCTGAAAAATTCCCCGCCGCATTAATACCCTGATTGTAAAAAATCCAGGGGCAAATAATCGAGTATGAAAAAGCATAAATTTGAAGCAAAAAATATTCAAATTCTCTGCATTTTTATTAATACTAAAAAAAATATGCGGCCATTTTATGGTCGTATAAATAATAGTGTATATATATATGGTGTCCTAAAATTGAATGTGAAATGAATTGCTCGCCATCCAATTAGAACATAGAATGGAGGTTTTTTTTTTATCCTGAGTCCATTTAATCTGATTTGACATGGATGTCACTTTCATTACATTAGACAGCCGTGATTTGACAGCCGTGATTTGTGATGGATGCTGTCGACATGGTGAACATCACAAACATTGATGTTGTCTACACAGTGAACATTATCGGAGTCCCAACCAATAAATATCACATACATTGTCGCTTAAGAGTCTTTTCTCGGAATTGTGAGACAGCAAGACAAGCACATACACATTCACTTTTACAAACATACACACACACACACACACATATTTTTTTATAGTACATTTCGAAACATGTTTCAGTTGTAGCTATTATTAGCTCGACTTCGTCAAACAAAAATAAGGATCGGTTCTTTACAACTGGTCAATTTTGTGATAGAGGTTGTCTTACTGGCTCTGATTTCTTAGTATTGGCATACCATCATAAGGTTGGGGTTCTGGGAGCTCATTAGATATTGGCCGGTGCTCACAATGGTGGCTTGATGTTGATGATCAATTTCTGAGAGACCCATACCTCCTGCTCCTCTGGGCAGATACATCCTTGGTAGACACTGATTTCTGTACATTACTCTGTACAATGTCAACATTTTCCTCATTTTAGTGTCTAGTTAGTTAATGTCCTTTTGTGGCCAATCAATAATGTCAAAGCTGTATGTTATCACTGGTATGGCTAGTTGGTTAATGCCAGTTACTTTGTTTTGTTTGTGAGCTGTGTTTTGCCAATTTTTCTAACATGACGTATATATTCTCTGCCAATTTTTTCTCTCATTGTGAATTGAATCGTTTTCTTCTATGCCAAGGTATTTGTATTGTTCCTGCTCGTCAAGGTCTTTGATGTCAGTATCTTCATCAAGCTGTATGTTTTCCATTTAGATCTTCTTCCCAGCTCTGAGAGAGCATTTGGCACATTTGTCCAGGCCAAACTTCATTCAAATATCTTTGGAAAATGTATGAACAACCTGCAGGAGTTTGCTTAAGTTAGCATCTGAACTAGCATACTATTTGAGGTCATCCATGAAGAGCAGATGGTTGACTCTTTTGTTTTGGTCTTGTTGGCGGACCTGGCTCATGTTGTAGACACTCTTGCTTTTGTTCAGTAATTTACTTAGCGGATCAATTGCCAGGCAAAATAGTAGAGGAGATAAGCTATCTCCTTGGAAGATACCTCTTCGGATCTTGACGTCAGGGATTGTTATTGTTCCATTAGTGTGGTTTAATGCCATGGTTGTTTGCAATATCTTTATATGTACAGCCATGATTTTCTTGATGACTGGGTGGATCTTATATAATTCAAGTCATCGCAGAAGCCATGTGTAGGACACACTAGTGTATGCCTTTTGGTAATCGATCCAAGTCATGCTTAGGTTTCTCTGCCTCTTCCTACAGGTATGCTCCAGAAGAAAGGTGTTCATATATGCTGTCTGCAACCAGAAGAGTTTGTAGATTGTAGTGAGACCGCAGATGGGTCTGTATTTATTAGGGTGTTGTGTCTCACTTGTTTTGGGTATGAGGGTTGTATCACCTTTTACTAGTAATGCTGGTGTGGCCTCCTCACCCCTCAACTGTCTGGTGAGGCAACTACTATAATGGCTATGAAGTGCTGTTAGTTGCTTAAGCCAGAAATTGGGTATGTTGTTTATGCCAGTTTTTTTTATGATTCTGAAATCGATCCAACTTTCGTTTTATCATTCCATATTCTCCCTTTTGTTTCATTTTACTTCACTCGAAGTTCTTAGAAATCAAGGGAAATCCTTCCTGGGGCTAACACTTGATCTCTATATAAGATACATAGATATTCGAATATTCCATTAAAGTTCTCCTTTACCTGTCAAACGTTGAGTAAGTACAGAAGTTAGAACATTAATTTTCCTCTTCTCAAATTGAACAGTTAACTATGTTACAGTATATATTTCTTGTGGTCTCGAGGTCTTACCGGATTCCAGGACAATACTTCATTTGATCTAGTGGGGTATCCAGCTTATTGATGTTACTAGAGGCAACCTCACTTGAAGATGGTGCACCGTTCCTCGTATGAGCCAGTGGGTTAACCATACCGAGGGGATCTTATTTGGGCTACGAATATTATGTTATTTTGAATATTCAGTCAGAGTTTACTTGTAGGATTAGTATCCTCATGCCAGGTTGTCCTGACAACCCCTGTACAGAGAGACCTTAGACACTTGAGGACAGTGTCTAGTAAGCATTCAAGTTCTCTCCTAATATCATATTATGTATATATATATATATATATATATATATATATATATGAAGAAGAATGGAAAGGAATTAGAGAAGCAAAAGCCAAATCATAATTCAATTCAATTGCTCAGAGCAAGGTATATTCCGCAAAAAAGGCAATTTATTCAAGTTAAATTTTCCTTAAGCCAGGCTTTTCAAAGATCAAAATCTTATCATCAGAGGAAGTCGCTGGGATAGATAAGTTGGCAAAGGCCAAGATTTAAAATTTGAAAAAATAAAATAAAAGTTGTAGGGGAAGAAACACAGGGCAAAATTCTGCCCGAATGCAAGCAAATGTCCGATTGCTAAAAAGTCCGGTGTCGAAAAGTCCAGCGGAGAGAATGAGATGTAGATAGGTAGGTCGTTAAAAGGCCCGAAAGGTTGAGAGAGAGGATTCAAAGTTAAATTCCAAGAAGCCACAACTTCAGGTCCGGCGAAAATAGAAAATCCAAAGTGTAAAATGTCCAATAAGAGGTACGCTCGTGGATGCAGGCAGGCAGGCTCAGAAGAGAGTGAGGTGGAAAATATTCTTCTTCATATCTACCTGCTCTATCCTGGATATTGAGCTGTATACTCTTCACAATAGGTTTTACTTTTCCTAAAAGTTCGCTTTTAGTGCACCACTTTATATATATATATATATATATATATATATATATATAGTACATGTATTGTATTAGTTTCTGTAGATGTAAATCCGTTGAAACTCAAGTGTTTATAAAAAGTGCTCAATAACAAGCAGAGCTGTTTATAAATATAAATTTTTATTTATACAAACATTATTGGTTACATATGTGCATACATGTTTCGGTTGCACTTTTCACAGAAAGTCAACCTCATCAGACCAAGGATGAAATCTTGGTCTGATGAGGTTGACTTTCTGTGAAAAGTGCAACCGAAACATGTATGCACATATGTAACCAATAATGTTTGTATAAATAAAAATTTATACTTATATATATATATGTACATATATATAATATTATATTCTCTCCTAATATTATATTATATGTGTGTGTTGTAAAGAGAAGATATATTTTTGTAAAAAAAGACTTAATTCATTCCATATTGTTTTCTTTAGTTTTATTTCGCTGATTATCTGCGCTTGACTCAAACTACTTATATATTGACATGAAGAGAGTAACTTTTTTCAACCATACTGGATGGACAACACAAGGACTAGTTTAACAATGACTAAAAAGGTTGCAAGAAGGTTCTAATGTTTGTTTTCTCTATTTTTACCTTTGTCTTGCTTAATTCTTAATACGATAGTATATTAATGGGTTGAAAAAATGTTTAGTATCAAGAATCTATGAAAAATAGATTTCTGAAGAAAATGACGATTATTTTAGTTAGAAGAATGATTTCAGCATCTGCAAAATTAATGTTGATATTGCAGAAGTAAAGCTTTGTTTTGCATTGAAAGGAAAAGCACGAGAGGACGTTAATTCATCACTAAGTATAAACAGAAATATCAAAATACAGTCGTTAGAGGCTATTTTTGCTTAAAGCAGCAAATTTAATGTGAGAAATTAACACGAGTAAATCTCACCTTATTATTATATTCCAGTGGCCAAGATCTTTCTAGATTCACCAAATGTTGTATTGCATCTCTCACTAGGTGATTTCAGCATTGAATAGAAAGGGAAAGGGGATTAAACTACACAAGCAATTTTCACATTCGAAAAAAGGCAGGCTCTTAGAACTCCTTAAGGATGCCAAGATATGTGCATAAACGAATCGAAGAAAATCCAATCTGAAAAAAATGTGTATACTTCACTAAATTTTGCAGTTCGTATTATAAATTCAAAATATAGTCAGATATTTAGAATTTAACTGACTTTGAAGTTTCCCAAATATTCTTCAGTGGCAATTTGATAATTATTTCATAAGAGAAATGAATAAAAGAAACTCTGAGTGGAAACGGTAACTACAGAAGTGGAATCACAATTCAGTAATGGGATTGTAGAGTTCTGTAATGTAATTATGTATGATATAATTTTCAAAACAATTGAAGATATAAAGTGTGAACCTGATTTGGCTTTGACATGTACGGTAAGTGCACAATCGGGGGTGGGGAGGTAGGGTACTCAGCAAATCAGGTGTGCATATGGAAGCAACCCGAATCTGCCAATTGTTCTTCATGATTTTCTTCCTACTTTAGAGCCAACAGTTTCAAGTGAAATTGTACAGAAGAACAGAGCAAGTTTTTACAAGGTCATCTACGCTGAATCTAGTTATGGAATTTAAAGAGCACTTAGATATAAGACAAGAACTTTCTTATGGTTGTTACGGATCGCCAGGTGATTCTGATCTGTCATGGAGGAGCCTTGTGTAAATGTCAGAAAAAGTGATGTGTCAGCATCTCTCATGTTCATTCTGATGAGTTATGGAGAGTGGAGGTGAGGCTGGATAGTATACTGACTACAGGGAAATTGATGATTTATGTTGCCTGTTTGAGACCTGTTTTTATGATGATCATTTGGACGAAACTGATAAACAAGCTATAGTGTTGGGTGACTCTGAACTTTGCATCCAATCACTCTTGATTCATTTCAACAATAGAGGAAAATATGACTAGTTCTTCCTTGTCTTGTATTTCGCTCTGTGATACCACATATTTCCAGTAAATATCGTTGTGTTCAGCATTCCCTTGAATATCTTTAGCCGATCACGATCTCTTCCTTGACTTTTTGGTTGATGTGACAATATCTTGACTGATTTGATTATTTAATCTCTCAGTTTTTACTGTACGTGTGACTTTGCTTTTGGTAGTTCATTGTTGCTCAATAACTCTTTCTAACTAAAGGGTGAATGACTATTTATTACGGTTTAAACTGACACATGGACAGGTAAGTAGTAAAATACATAGGAACATATGTAGTGATAATGGTATGAATAAATATATCTTATAAGAAATTAAATGAAACACCTTCTTAAAATCAAAAATAACTGTGTTCAAACCAAAAAATAAAACGTTTTTGTTTGCATTTCTCATCAGATGAATCAAATGAGTTTGGTTGTTTTGAAGTTAAGGATCAGTTGAGTCTTTTCCTCTACATGAAACTTTTGTCTGATTATTATTGTTGTAACACCTTAATTTAGATTCTGGTTGGCTTATATGAATGATCAAAAAGAGGATTAAAGAAGAAGATAAAGTTTAAAGGAGAAATTACAGTAAAATAAAAGGAGGAGGAGGAGAAAAAAGCGGTGAATAATAATAAGAATGTTGAGTGAAGAAAAAAAAGACGACAAAGTCAGTAAAGTCGGATAAAAATTAGAAGACAGAGTGAATAATAAGAAGAAGAAGAAAAAGAAAGAAGTGAAGAAAAAGAACAAAAAAGAGGTCAAGAAAAAATAGAGCTAGACAGAATGAAGAAGAAGAAGAAGAAGAAGAAGAAGAAGTGAGAGAGAGAATGGATTTCTATAATTTTACTCTTTTGCTTAGAAAATGATATTTGCACCTTTGTTATAACTCCTTCTTCATCGTTCTGCAGTTCAAAAGGTTGAACTGATTAGATGAACTGATTTTGATTCAATCACAACTGAATAAGAATTGGCAGCTTTTAGTTGTTTCCTATAATCAGGCAATTACTCTCGATTGTACCACATGCCACTAAATACCTTTGTCTTTTATAGTCGCGTGACCAGTATGGATGTATATATCTATCACTCTCGATCCACATATAAGAGAAAACGTGCGTGTACGACTATGGGAGCACACACTTATGGTTTGTGCGGAGTGTTGTGTTTTTATGTTTAATATATTGAGACAAGGATCAAATCATAAATGTAGATTAGACATGTGGTATTCACTTCATGCTTTTATTAGCTGTGTCTTACACACCTGAACTCACCCCCATCCATGATGTAAAATAGACTTAAGCCTCATTTCTATTTCTGGAAGGGCGTTAGTGAAGAGTTCCAATAAAGGGAAATAACTTCTCATAACTAACTATTACATGTACATCCTTACATTTGTTTTTAATTTTCTTTACTAATCTAATCTAAGTAATAGTCAGTTATCTCGTTCAAAGTTCATTTCCTGCTGTAGTTGTACTTTCCAAGCAGATGCTTGCAGTTGTCCTGCTGGGTCTCCTTGCATCTTTGAATTATGTTTTTCAATGGGAATAGCTGGTTCTTTTTCGACTTCACTATCTG
>OY744519.1:43377800-43387800 GCA_963556195.1 Sepiola atlantica
ATAACCCAAAAAGGGTTGATATGCCGTAAAACAAAACTACCAAACCAAAAACCATGATTAAACATTTGAAGATATAAAGAACTTGAAGCATAAAAACTTTTACTATAATGACCAGATTCGGCATTAAATAACTCAAAAAGGGTTGATATGCCGTAAAACAAAACTACCGTTATATGCTAACAATCATCAAGCTTTAACTTTAAAAAAGGTTGGAAACGATCTTTCAAACCATCACCTATATATATATATATATATATATATATATATATATGGGTGTGTGAAAATAAATCAAATTTTAAAGGAAAGAACAAAAATATGAAAGAACTAAATGCATTCACCATGAATTAAGTACATTTTAGATATTTCAAAAATTATGACTCAATTTGTTTATATTGACTAATTGATTACAAAAAATATAATGACAATACAATCAGAAAGCAAGTTCAACATTTTAGAAAATTAAATACCTTATGAAAAAAAAACAATTTTCATAATTTTTACAAAATTTGTGATATTTGTTACATGTACAATTTGTTTTACAGAAGATGAAGAAAATACTGATTTTTTTATGATATGGTCATACATTTTAATAATAAAATCAACTTACATTAACAAAAACACAAAACAAATAAAATAAAGTAAAACCGATAAAATATATGCAAGAAAGGGAGAAATTTAAAACATATGATAACTGATTTGAAACATTATGTATTATTATGTATTACTGATAATGTTGTTATGAGAATTGTATAAACATTTTTTTTATTTTATAAATAATATTTGAAGATAATTTCAAAACTTTTAGTGCTGGTTCTTTAGTTGCCTTAAGTGAATCAAACAAACTATAATTTTGGAAAAAAATATATTGAATAATATAAATCCATGATCTCTTTTCATAGTGAAATGATGCATATAAAAAACTGACATAGATTTTTGTCAACGAATTTCTGCAAATGATCAATTTAATATCAAACCTTATAAAACAGAAACCACGATCTATTTCTTAAAAAAATGTTCATATTCTTGCACGTAAAAACCTGTATTACTAAATATTTCCTCATCAGTTGAACAATTTTGTCTTGTAACATAACCGGCTATATACAAAAGAGATATTTTAATATCTTCAGAATATTTGATAACTTCTCAAATCTTGAAATTAATGTTTTCAAAATCTGGTAAGTTATCAAATATTCTGCATGTTATTTCATCTAGCAAATTGTGAGCAATTATACCCTGGATCAAAGTTGTATTTTTTTTTACATCAACATCTAATTTAGTTTTTTCAATATGTAATTTTTCAATAATATTTTGAACAGTTATAAAATATGTAATTTTTCAATAATATTTTGAACAGTTATAAAATATGTAATTTTTCAATAATATTTTGAACAGTTATAAAATATGTAATTTTTCAATAATATTTTGAACAGTTATAAAATATGTAATTTTTCAATAATATTTTGAACAGTTATAAAATATGTAATTTTTCAATAATATTTTGAACAGTTATAAAATATGTAATTTTTCAATAATATTTTGAACAGTTATAAAATATGTAATTTTTCAATAATATTTTGAACAGTTATAAAATATGTAATTTTTCAATAATATTTTGAACAGTTATAAAATCTGTAATTTTTCAATAATATTTTGAACAGTTATAAAATCTGTAATTTTTCAATAATATTTTGAACAGTTATAAAATATGTAATTTTTCAATAATATTTTGAACAGTTATAAAATATGTAATTTTTCAATAATATTTTGAACAGTTATAAAATATGTAATTTTTCAATAATATTTTGAACAGTTATAAAATATGTAATTTTTCAATAATATTTTGAACAGTTATAAAATATGTAATTTTTCAATAATATTTTGAACAGTTATAAAATCTGTAATTTTTCAATAATATTTTGAACAGTTATAAAATCTGTAATTTTTCAATAATATTTTGAACAGTTATAAAATATGTAATTTTTCAATAATATTTTGAACAGTTATAAAATATGTAATTTTTCAATAATATTTTGAACAGTTATAAAATATGTAATTTTTCAATAATATTTTGAACAGTTATAAAATATGTAATTTTTCAATAATATTTTGAACAGTTATAAAATCTGTAATTGTTCAATAATATTTTGAACAGTTATAAAATATGTAATTTTTCAATAATATTTTGAACAGTTATAAAATATGTAATTTTTGAATAATATTTTGAACAGTTATAAAATATGTAATTTTTCAATAATATTTTGAACAGTTATAAAATATGTAATTTTTTAATAATATTTTGAACAGTTATAAAATATGTAATTTTTCAATAATATTTTGAACAGTTATAAAATCTGTAATTTTTCAATAATATTTTGAACAGTTATAAAATATGTAATTTTTCAATAATATTTTGAACAGTTATAAAATATGTAATTTTTCAATAATATTTTGAACAGTTATAAAATATGTAATTTTTCAATAATATTTTGAACAGTTATAAAATATGCACCACTAAAACTTGTCTTAATTTTACAAATAAATAGTCTATGGTAAATTCACAAAGCAGAACAAAGTTAAACCGACTGGTTAGTAAATATTTATAAACATAAGTTACACCATTACATGTATGTTCAATGGTTAAACTAGTATCTCTTATTAATGGTTTATTCTGTTCCCTTGCATACTTCCCATTTTTGTCTCATTTTTTCAAAATTAGAATGAAATATAAGGTTTTTATCATTTAAATCTGATGCCACCTATTTCAGTGGATCATTTTTCTTAATGTTGCCATACATTTCTTTGACACTGACAATTTTCCCAAATGTCAAAAGTTTTACAATAAAATGAACTGCTTCTGCAGTATCCTCTTCATTTAATAATGTATGCAATTTAATTTCTATTACAGTTTGATCACAAAAACCTTTTAAATAATGGGAAACTTTTTGTCGGTCAACAGGTTTTGGGTAAACTGCCACATCAATTAGTTTAGATAATTTAACAAACTGAGTTTTTTCATGTTCGTAAAGACCTTTTACAACTTCACATTTTGCCCTCAGGATCAAATAATAAGTCAGAAAAATTATTCCAAATATTTTTAAAAAGGTGGACATAGTCCAGAAGTAAGTACAAGCCATTTTTAGTTAGCCAAGACTTATCATCAACAGTGTCAAATCTTGTGAAAAAGATTGATTGGTCCTTTTGTTCTCATATACAATTGCAATTACTTGACAATTTAATTGTTTGATTATATTAATAATATTGGAAATTGTTTCATATAAAAATATTGCCTCTAACTTTTATTTTAAGTAAAACTTTTCGTCCACCATGTAAATATTTTACCATGATTCTTAATACTGTTTTTGCTAATCCTTCAGAATTTTTAGCAAAACAAAATACATTTCCTCCGTGATATTGTAGAGAAGTTTTTACATACACTTCATCAACTAAAAGAATACATTGTTTTCTGATTTTAAGAAAATTTAGAAAATATGTCACCCAGCAAATTACATGTTTTCACACCGAGACATTACAAAATATTCAAATTGTATTAGAATCATAATGTCTTGTCCCAATACATAGTGTGGACATAATATTAATTTTTTCTTTTAAAATATATTTTTTATTAATTTTTAAATTGCTGATAAAACGAATTGCTTCATTGACCTGTGATTAGTGCTGAAGCATTGAGGTTCGAATTTTTAAAGAGAAAATAATATTTATATCAGTATGTATCAGAATCGTAGCATTCAAAGTTTAAATTTTCAAAAACTTTATAAAAAATATTTTGATGTTTTCTAAAAAGTTTCAATTCAGTTTCTATTCGGGATAATTTGTGCAGACTGGAGGCTAGCCACTTGTTCTGCATATTGTGCATCTGGTGCTGAGAAGAACCAGAACATCCCAGGCTCGACTCGGTGTTTGACCTTGTTGAGGAGTTTCTTAGCTTTTTTTAAAGTCAGTTCTCTTGGGCCTTGTCGGTGATTAATTGCAACTCTTGTATGAGGAGTATTTATTTACCTCCTCTCCAGGAGGTTAGGCACAAGGCCAGTTTTATCTTACTCCCACAAGGTAAGATGTGACCCACGGTCGGGCTGGGAAAGTGGGACTTGAAAAGCCAGCACCCGAGAAGGTGAGCACTCTGGCCATTAAAAATTGCCTGGGTAGCCTTGTCGGCATTCCCCGGTAGGGGCGTCTCAGGCAGTAAGCAATAAACTTACTCCTCCCCATAGAGAGGAGGCAAAACCTGGGAGGGTGGACCTCCTAGAATTGCACAGGACAAACCCATAGACCGGCGGAATCAAGCCCCGAAGGCCAAGACGATACCAGTCTATGGGGTGCAGTATCCATCGGAACAGATATATATATATACTACTTGGCCAAAAGGCCAAGATGAGGAGTATTGATTCAGGAGTTAGGCACAAGGCCAGTTTTTATCTTATTCCCACAAGTAAGATGTGACCCAAGGTCGGTTCGGGAAGCGAAGATCATCATTCAATGCTTTCTTCATAGTCACATTTCTGAAGCCCATCTCTCTCGACAAGATCCACATTGTCTTGCCTGAAACCAAACTGTTTTGCAGTTTCTCAATGAATTTTGTTGGGTGAACATAGTCAAGACGGTTGCTAACATCTGCTTCCACATCTCCATCTCAATCGTCACCCTTCAAGTAGCACTGAGCTGCAGCAAAGATTTCCAAATGTGTGAATCCTGCATGGATTATTAGGATGCAGGTCACTCTCTTCCAATTTTCCGGTGCTTTGCAGTGGGTCATGGTCTCCAGCTCTCAAACCCACCAATATTACATTTACTTTTATTAAATGCTTCGAATGTTTCTAAAATGAAAGAATATCAAATAATTATCAAATTTGTCTCGAACACCCTGTATATATTTAACAGATTTATATTGCGTGATTGCAGAACAGAGTTCTATGATCTTGGAAAACTAAATTAATATGTTTCTAGAATTTTGTATTGATTGTTGTCTTAAAGATGCTTCTCATTAATACTGTCATTATTGATGGTATGTTTATATATATATATATATATATATATATGTGTGTGTGTGTGGTAGTGATACTTATGTAAAATTTGTTAATTTTTTTTGATTTTGATATAAAAAAGATTATTTAAAAAATTGAAAAAATAAATAATAATACAGTAGAAGAATTGTTATTTTTGCTTAATTGAAAGAATGCTGACTAAATACATACACACACACTCATATATATATATATATATATATATATATATATATATATATATATATATATATATATATATATGGAAAATCGTCCTATAAAAGTAAGGGCGACTAAAAATGCAAATTCTGCATTACTCTTTATTACGTACGAAGTGAAAACTAGAAAACGAAAGCAACAAACGCTACCATCACCAATAAAACAATTACATAAAATACATTATATATATATATATATATATATATATGAGAAAGGAAGGATGGGAGTAATCCAACTTAATCGGGAAATGAAAAAGGAAAAAACTAAGAGATATTGTTTATATATTCATCAACGTTTCGTCTTTATTGTAGAACTTCCTCAGGCTGATAATTTGAAGAAAAATGTCATGCAAGTACATCGAAATGTGGAGTTGACATGATGGAGAGATGAAGGAAAGTAGTAGCCGTGGATACTGCGAGCGCTGGAGGAGAGTCCAGGCTGTGAGCAGTGGTGGCGAAGAATTTATATATATATATATATATATATATATATATATATATATATATATATATATCGGACGTCACTGGTTTGCAGTAATTATAGTCTGGATTTCGATAACGGTAAAAACATAGAAAAAAGAATATATATATATATATATATATATATATATATATATATATATATATATATATGCTGCTTTATTTGTCAGTATTATTGCTCTATCTCTGAGATTGAGCACTATATTAATAGACAACAATAAACTTTTCTTTTTTTATATACAGAATATACCGTCTTTTGTGATTTACTGTCGAACAATTTAAACAGTTCCATGACTTTTTTTTAATGTGCTACATTTTTTTTTTTACTATTTTTCTCAAAATTACATAATTATTGCTGACCAGGGTTTCATGCTCATCGAATCTAAAAGAAACTTCTCACTTATTTTGTTATAGATTCTATTTTGGGGAGCAAAGGATGTCTGGCTGAGGAAAACGAAATTGCAAGAAATGTTCATCTTCTTTTAATGTGTCTCTCCCTTCTCTTGATTGAACGCATCAGCAATTTACAAGATGGCGTCAAGTACTTTAGATGAGATCGCGGTGGTTTAGTTGATGGCAATTTTAGCAGCCATCTTTTATGGTCATCAAGCCATAAAAAAGAGGTGAAAATGCAATGATAAAATAGAGATGCTTCACTCTGTTTAGTCAAGGGGATTAATTATATTCTGCGACAAAATCCCAGAACCACAGCATTTCTTGAAGATGTCACACCTGCAGTTATCTGTACAAGAGTCTTGCAAAATAGACAGAATAAATTCTTAGAATAGAAATGGATTAATACCGGTGTGTAGCAAAATAAATCGTCCAATGACCTAGGTCACATTTAACCTCTGTAAACTATTGGGTCACCACTTATCGAGACCAAGAGCAACTTGAGGATAAGGGTAATAAGATTGAATTATTGTTAACCGAGAGATGAGAGTACTATTGATCAAAGGTATTAACTGTATTTTATTATTTTGGGTGGTTTATGACAAGAATTTGTTAAAGACTAAGTTGTAATCAACAGGGAAGCAGTCCTGAAGCAATGTGTTCCACAGACAGGAATCGATTGCCAAGAAACTTTGTCGATGGAAATTCTAATACTACACACATGTTGAACTGTTTAGTAAAAAGAATGTGCCATGCAATTGTTGTGTTCTATCAAATGTTTAGCACTGAATATTGTTTGGTTAGTAAAAAAACGAATTTCTAGGAACGAATTTTGTCACATCATTTTGAATCCTATTAGTGGCTAACATACGCAAACAGACAAAATTGCTCCATTATAATATGGATTAGTTTTTAGAGGTGATTTGAATTCGGTGTGTTTTTCCTTTTCTTTAAGAGAACATTTTAATTCTTCTTTTCTTTAATTATTAAAATGTTGATTTAAAAAATATTCCCTGGATTAATCAGCCGGATTATCCATCTCAGATTTCATTTATCTAACAGTTTTCAAGATTTTGCTGCCAAGGGATTAATATCGGATTGTCTTTACCAAAGTCACCTTCTATTCATAAAACATAAATGAAAAGTGGGGAAAAAAATAAAATTAAAAAAATGGAAAATAAAAAATTGGAAAATAAAAAATTGGAAAATAAAATATTCTATATCGAGCAGCAGATTTCAAGTCTTTTCTTGTGCATAAAAAAATCCTGCTAAAAAAAACCAACCACCTGTATATAGTTATATTTCTGCTATTCACAAACTAGGAAAGTGGCTATGTTGAGTTCAAATCCTATCGGATCTATTGTTCCCATTTGAGCATCAATACCAGTACTGTAAAATAATGACTAGTGTTCAACTAATCATATATAAGTAATTGCTAACAATTGTTATAGCATTAAATGACACAAAACGATCGATATGCCGTAAAATAGACAAACCAAATCTATACTAATGAGGATGAGAGCTCAATTCTTTTTTATAGAAAAGTCAACTTAAATCCTTATAAACTCAGTGATTAATTCAAGACAGACAATACTTTTCTTCTGCCAAAACAATCGTAGCAGTAAAAAAACTATTTTCTGTTATTCTGAGCTGAAATTGGTCAAGTGTGGGCCAATCAGGCGGTGCGGTGTAGTAACCCTCTAGCGAACTTCGTGCAGTCGATAGCTGGAAAATTACCTCTGTGGTACCAGTCTTCAAGAATTATGGGGATAGAACTGATACAGTCGATGGAAAAAAAAACAAATATCAATTCGACATCGTGAGATAACAACGTTCTTCTCCCACTTCCTGCTTTCGGGTTGCCATAGTCTTTCGGTGTGACTGTAAAGATAACACCATACAGCAGAAACCACGTGGGGGTACAAAGAAACTGCTGGCATACCTTTTCACACACAGTGTTGCTTCGAGAGGAACTAACTTTCTTCCTTTCCAGCAAAGGAAAAATTACGCTCAGGATCTTTATATATTCAAATATAACTTTCTAATATTTATTAATACACGTATAAATCTTTAGAAATGTTTTGGTTCTCATTTCTTTTCCATCCATATTTATTATAGGATGGATCCTGTAATTAATACCAAAATTCGTTCCTATGCAATGATGATTGGAGATTTCAGTTGTGTAAAATGTTGAATGATCTTGTAACAGTCTAGACTTATCTAAATATCATATGTTTTAGGAGAAGTGAAAATTTAACCATGTGACTTGAGAAGTGAACAGCTGAAATCAGATGAGTAATGGTTGACAGAAAGCATGCCTGTCCATAAATATGGAACAAAGTAGAGAAAGGGAGATAGAGATGGAGAGAGATTAAAGATCAACACCATCCACAATTGGACTGTTCTTTATTCCATTGTAATCCTAGAACATCTGGTGATAGAGTTACAAAAATATTTGAAAATCCAAGGTACAATGTTCAAGTCGTGCGATGGCTGGTCAACTGTATATAGCCACACTGATGAGTCTTAATGAAAACGAAACAAGCTTTCTGTGAATATAAATATTGATTAAATAATAATTATATATATATATATATATATATATATATATATATATAAATTCATTTATAGCTCTACAGCAACTAAAATAGTTTTTTTAATAACTTTTGAAAGGTTTGAATTTTTATGTTGAGCTTCATTTTGCTTTGGAAATTGATTCTCATAAGAATTGATTTGAACTATATAAAAAAGTGTATTTTTATATTGTTACGTACTATATATATATATATATATATATATATATATATGCTACATACACTGATCCTCAATATTGTTACATACTATATATATATATATATATATATATATATATATATATATATATATATATATATATAATTTACTACATACACTGATCCTCAAAGGAGGATGTAATGACTGATAGGATGTTATCATTAAAAACGAACACTACCCTACACCAAAAGGAGTCGTTAATGGCTGGGAGGATGCTATCATGACAACAATAGATAGTACTCTACCTCCCCCTCACCCCGCCAAAAGGTAATCCTTGGAGGATAGTATCGTGAGGAACTTCCCCCAAAAGACTAGATAATACCTGGGAGAAATGATCACGACGAATAAAAATATACTACACTATCCCAAAAGAAGGTAAAGCCTAAGAGAATGGTATCATGATGAACGAACATATACTACACTGCCTCCAAAAGAGGAGGTAATGCCTGGTTTAATGGCAATAGAACAGATACTACAATACCCCCTACAAAATAGAGGAGTTAATAGCTGGGAGCATCCTCTATAAAAAAATAATGCCTGTGAGTATGGTATCATGGCAACAGAAAATATACTACACTACTGCTTCCCCCCAAACAGAATGTAGTCCCTGGGAAGATGGTCTCATGAATACAGAACAATTGCTACATTACCGCCTCCCTCCAAAAATGCCTGGAAGGATTACCCCCACCCCCTTAAAAAAGGAGGTCGGTCTTATGACAACAGAACCGATACTACACTACCAACAACAATTGGCAGATACTACAATGATACATTAAATCAGTTTTTTTTTTCATTCATTTAAAAATGCCGAGTATAAAAATATTATATTTTACAGTTCCTTGACCTTTTGGCTAAGATCAAAGTGTAGTATCATTTAGAGATTTATCTGCTTATTTTCGGTTCTGAACAAGCAGGAAAATAGTGAGTGGTCTATTATTTAGAAAGGGTTGGGAGGATCTTACTAACCATTTTTTTTTTTTTGTCTTTCCTCACCCTCCGTGTTATTCCAATGAATAAATATAATTTTGAAAAATAAAATTTCCAACAAATTTGAAGATATCTGAAGTAGGACTGAGTACCTTTCCTTGAAAACTTTAA
>OY744519.1:43392800-43420300 GCA_963556195.1 Sepiola atlantica
TATATATATATATATATATATATATGTGTGTGTGTGTGTGTGTTAGTCACTGGGATGTCGAATCTCACTAGGTCTAGTCACAACAATGAATTGTAGAGACGACGAAACACGTGTCTGTGGATAACTATATATATATATATATATATATATATATAGAGAGAGAGAGAGAGAGATGCTTTGATTATCACTATCATAAATAATGTTTTTTAATATAAATAGATCAATAGCATTATTTATAATGCAATACAATCTCTCCTACTTACTAGCAGGTTCATAGTTCGGTGGTAGAGCACCGGGCATCAATCACTGGGATCCCAGTTTCGAATCTCGTTAGATCTAGCCACTCTGCTGAGTCATAGAAACGACGAAACACGTGTCTTTGGATAACTATTATATTTATATATATATATATATATATATATATATATATATATATATATACATATATATATATATATATATATATACATATATATATATATATATATAAATATATATATTTATAATAACAATAAGTGATTTAATAAATGTTTCAATTTTTTAAAAACATCTTTACTCTTACAGTCGTTTCTGCCTATTTTCAAAACACATTTTTATTAATTCAAGATGCTTTCAAAAGACTTCTTCAGTGAATTTTCAGATTACTCCTCCCTCTCTCCCCTCACAAAAAAAACAGAACCGTTTATATCAAAATTGTTCTCTTCATTTTTTGATAGGAGAAAAAAATTCACTGAAGAAGCGTTTTGAAAGAAACGTGTTTTTAAAATAGACAGAAACAATTGTTTGAATAAAGATGTTTTTTTAACAAATTCGGAACATTTATTAAATTAGTATATTTTGAGCTCTAGTAATATATACACTATTGAGCTATTAACCCAACTTTTGTGTGAATTTAAAGGAATTTAAATAATATATATGTATTTATATATTTTGTAACACAACAGAAATAGTGTTCAACATCATGTTTTTCACAATATATCTATATCTTTTAGCATGTTTATTTTATGTGTTATTTTATCATATAGTGTACACTATTTTAATTGCTTTGATTTATAAACTAAATCCAAGTGCAAACAACAATTTTTCTTTTTCCATTCAATAATCGAATGATATCAAATACCACTTGTTATCTATTACTACTTTTGCTATTTGCATTTCGAAATTGCTTGCCAATGATATCATTCGTTTAATGACTAAACGGAATAATTTGTTATACTGTCCATCTTGATAGCCCAAGGTGAAGATATTCTCTACATCTGGTATTTTCTTGAAGATGGAAGCAATGACGATTTTAACTTGAAATTACATTTTATGTACTTAAATTAATGGAACTTTATTTCCTTAATTAAGAGTTGCTTCTGGAATATCCTCATAAGTAGATTAATGAGTCTTATTTCCTTTATAACTCGGAACGATACATGACATGTGGCTTTGCTAAAATACTGTCAGCAACTCAATTTAGTTTCAAATCTCTTCTAAATCAAGAAGTTAAGTAAAATAATAAACTGTCTACTTTTCTATGGGGTTCTAGCTAACCGTCGATCATCCCAATTAAAAACTTGTAGTTGGACAACTATCTCTACACTTCCCTATATATTACCGAAGAATATACAGCAACTTATGTCTGATAAGCAATTTTCAAAAACATGAGTAGGGATTTTTTTTTTAAGCACATACCACCAATATTTTGAGGTTCCTCATTCTTGCACTCATTAAATGCTCCAGTTCGGTTTGTATATCTATTATACTAAAGATGAGTTAATCAACGTTTGTTTCCTTAAGGCTTTCTTGCCTATATATTTTCATCACACAAAAGGCATGCTAAAATATTCCGTAGGTCAAAGATTGGTTTATGTTTGAAAAAACTTCCATTTTAATGCATCTAATTAACTATAATTTGCAATTAACTGATCAAGTGACACATCTGTTACTACGATCGTACCTATCACTTTCACCCTCTCTTGTTGTTTGACTTCCTTACTTTTATTTTATATGCTGTTTATCACTTCTCCCATCTCTCTCTTCCTCTCATTCTTCTCGTCTCTTCCTGTTTATTACCTTTGACTGGTAATAAAAAACGAAAAAATAAAAATATTGGAAAAGTCCATTATAAACAAAAGGGGAAACACCACAAGTAGTAAAACGTTTTACTTTGTGGCCGAGAAAAGACATAGGGAGAGATATAGCGACTAATTTGGGATTGTGTCCTTTTATTTTTACATTTAACTAACTTTGCAAACTCATTCTTTCTGATCAAAACAATCCAACTGGAACTCAATGGGTGACCGAACGGGTCACATTTTGTTACTAGTAGATATATATAGATAGATAAATAAATCGATATTCAAACATGTGTCGCAAAGACAACATAAATTAAAAAAATTAAGAAAGAACAAAAGAAAAAATAAAGAGTAAAAAAAAATCAGGACAACAGGAAAGAAAGATAAAAAGAAAAAGATGCGGATAAAGAAAGAAAAAAAAGAAAAGATGTTGATAAAGAAAGAAAAAAAGAAAAGATGTGGATAAAGAAAGAAAAAAAAGAAAAAGATGTGGATAAAGAAAGAAAAAAGAAAAAGATGTGGATAAAGAAAGAAAAAAAGAAAAACATGTGGATAAAGAAAGATAAAAAAAGAAAAAGGCGTGGATAAAGAAAGATAAAAAAGAAAAAAGATGTGAATAAAGAAAGATAAAAAAGAAAAAGGCGTGGATAAAGAAAGAAAAAAGAAAAAGATGTTGATAAAGAAAGATAAAAAAAAAAGATGTGGGTAAAGAAAGAAAAAAGAAAAAGATGTGGATAAAGAAAGATAAAAAAGAAAAAAAGTGTGGATAAAGAAAGAAAAAAAAAAGATGTGAATAAAGAAAGATAAAAAGGAAAAAAGTGTGGATAAAGAAAGAAAAAAAGAAAAAGATGTGGATAAAGAAAGATAAAAAAGAAAAAAAGTGTGGATAAAGAAAGAAAAAAAAAAGATGTGAATAAAGAAAGATAAAAAGGAAAAAAGTGTGGATAAAGAAAGAAAAAAAGAAAAAGATGTGGATAAAGAAAGATAAAAAGAAAAAAGTGTGAATAAAGAAAGAAAAACAGAAAAAATGAAAGAAAGAAAGCAAAATAAAATGAAAGAACAATAAATATAAAAATAAACAACACAAAAGTACAGAAAGGAAATCTGTACAGAGTTTCCATAATTTATACATTCTAACACTAGTCCACCCAATTGATGTACCGCAATGCCACCTTAACCGATTATTCTCCAATCAATTAGTTGACAAGTGAAACATATCAATAAAGATTAAAATACATACTGCATAATCACACGTTTAGAGATTAATCACAGCACTAAATTACTGAGCAGTTCATTCGGATTAATTATAATCCATTGGCTTAGCGACATAACAACGAAGACTTAACTCTAAGACCTTCTGATCAGATCTTCCTGCCTGGCCTACATAACTCTGGCTCATATGAGATATACATAAGAAGATATAAAAAAAAATGGAAATAAAGAGTATCATTAAAAAAATGATGCAATTGACAATGAATATAGTTGAATTTGTTGTTATTTTTATAGGATACTGCCATACATTCTTTACATTCATGTTTATAAAAGTACAGCTGATCTAATATCAGTGTATTCATCCAAGCATGAGATGCACATACCAGTTAAATGCAATTAAATAACATCTATGACAACATGTATTATGTGAAGCTCCAGGTAAGCCCTTAAATGTGTTGCCCCTTAAAAGAAGTTTTGATGAGCTAACGTATGCACAGTAACCCATTATGATATTGTTTCTAACTTTCACAATGCCACTTATAACATAGGTGTGATCTTGTGGCTATATTACTTCATACATGTGTTAGAAAATGAAGGCCTTCATTCGAGAATGGAGAGGATACCGCTCAGACAAACAAGGAATGATTGGTCAGAATGTGATATCAGCAAATAAATGGAAGTTGGGAATCAGAAGTCATTTCCCTACAAGAGTATTATGGTCTCTTTCCTGGCAGATTTCAAGGCAAGTAGACATAGAAATTGGTGCTCACCCCAAAACCACGATGGGTTGAGGCAAACGAACAATGTGACAGCCTAAGAATAAGGTCGGTTAATGATTCTCTGTCTGTCTCTCTGTCTGTCTCTCTGTCTGTCTGTCTGTCTGTCTGTCTGTCTCTCTCTCTCTCTCTCTCTGTCTGTCTGTTAACCCAGTTAATAACTTTTATGTGTCGCTCTCTCGGATTTCTGTCTTATTGATGTGTTCCTTATGTGAATAAATCCTCCGTCAAAAAGAGTCCTGTGTTCCTATTAATTAACCAAGGATAAAGACGAGATGACACATGAGTCACAGCTGCAAGGGTGTATTATGAGTTTTACACGCATCAGGAAATGCAGTCAGTATATAACACATGGAAATAACCAATTATTGCTATTACTACCATCTACCTGACATATGTTGGATAACAGTTTACTAAAAACTAGTAATGCTGTGTATGTATTTAAATGCCCAATAGGAGTATATGTCTCCAAAAACAACACATATATTGGTATGACTAGAACTAGTATCTATTGTCGCCTTACATATCACCCCCCCCCCCCCAGCTCCATTTACCAACATCTGGTCGAACATGACATCCCAAAAAAGTGATTTCAGAAACATATTAGTAAAAAACACTGCAATCCTCGCGGTCTCAAATTACAACCTGCACCTTCCCATAATTGAAGCCTTACTTATTCAAGCAAACAAACCTACCATCAACCAAGCTCGATATGAGGGGGGGGGGAGAAGGTATGTAAAAATGCTTTTAATAAAAAAAAAAAAAAAAATTTAAAAAATTGTTTTAATCGACTTTTCTTAATAAATTCGCCAATTTTAATTTGTGTAACTTCTCACGTGCCTAATGAAGACTCATGGGAGTCGAAAACGTTTGCGGTTTTAGCGAGTTCATGTTCACACTTCAACAGAACATTAGATCGTTGGTCCGCCAACTTGAAAAGATGGATAAAAGAAAAATAAACAGGAATTGTCACTGTTGTTTAATCAAATATATATATATATATATATATATATATATACATATAAAGATAGATGAAAGAAGAGGGATAAACATGTACGAATGACAAATTTATTTCAACTTCGAATAAGTGCGTTCTACCTACGATTGAACTAAACATCTTTCTATTGGATTTACTTCATTCTTGAATTGTTTCAATGCTGCCTTCACGAAAACCCTTCTTTTCCATCTTTAAATCTCCTTTCACTGGACACCATATTAACGGACATTTACCAACTGGACAGACCCCATATCTTTTTACACGCACATTCTCACTCTGCATTACTTAATATTTTTTCAAATTTTGAATTTTGGCTTTTCCACTGCCAACTTATCTATCTATGTAATTCCTCTGATGATAAGATTTTAATCTTTGAAAAGCCTTGGCTTAAGGAAAGAATAATAAACATGTTTTTACCGAGTACACCATGCATTGAACAATCGAAGTTGAAATTAATTTGTCATTCGTACATGTTTATCCCTCTTCTTTCATCTATCTTTATAATTGCTATATCTCGTATATTGAGCTTAAACCATTTCACTATAGGTTTTAGTTTCATATTTTATATATATATATATATATATATATATATATATAATATGCATTGATGTATATATATTTACACATTAATGACGTTAAATTATTCAGAGTGATAGTACTAAAATAAAAAGCGATACAACAGGCAGTCAAGAGTCTTCAGTTTAAATGCAAATTATTAGAACCAGTGCCAACTTTTTCCTTCATTTACAAATTTAACAAAAAGTGAAATACTTTTAATCTCCTTTATCTCTGTCTTTGAATTTTCTTCTAATCTTGTTTTACAAATGTTGCTTAAATATAATTGAATATAATTTATCAACTTAAATTAATACTAATACATACAAGATAAATTTTGATATTAAATATACTTAAAAGAAAATGAAGAATTAATATTTCGAGTAAGTTTTGAATATTCTTTATCTCAAAGTCACATGTCTGACATATCTATACTTGATTTAGACTAGCCTTTTTTTTTTTTGCTTTCTCTTCCACTATTTTATTAGCACGACTATATTTTATTTCACTTCAGTTTTTCTTCTTTTGGGATGAAACTCAGTATTTTATTTTACTAATGAGCCACCATTTATCAAGACCAAAAAGCCACTCGAATGTAAGGATTAATATAATGGGTAGATTGTCAGTTGAAACGATGAAGATTGTTAAAAGAGAATTGGAACTGGTGAATGGAATAAACAAAATTAGATTACTTATTGGATGGTTTGTGACAAGTATTTATTGGCATTGAATTTGGAAACGACCGTGTTGTAGTCTGCAAGGAAGTAGTCCTGTGGTAATGTGTGATACAGATAGGAGGTTCTTGGAATAAAACTCTAGTCATGGAAATTCCGTTTGGTGTTAGACA
The DNA here is from genome assembly GCA_963556195.1 of Sepiola atlantica. Classification (NCBI taxonomy): domain Eukaryota; kingdom Metazoa; phylum Mollusca; class Cephalopoda; order Sepiida; family Sepiolidae; genus Sepiola; species Sepiola atlantica. Next base: position 43,399,248 of record OY744519.1, read on the forward strand.
CACAGAGGGAGAAAGGAAAGTTATTTTCACTTGTGGTAGATAGAATAGTTCTTGCTGTGAATGTCTTACAAGGAGGAACCAGAGATTGGAGCTCAGTCGAGCACCTTCCAACGATAGAGAAAGACTCTTCTGTGAGAAAGGGACTGTAGAGAACAGAAAAGATCATCCCCAACTAGTTTGCAAAGTCGATTCTGTACTTTGTCAGGGCAAGAAAGAGTGTTCTGAGATTCTCCCCCCCCCCCCAGTATTAGAATACTTAACTTATTACTTTTTATTGACTCCTTATAGAATCTCTTTGAGGGTCTGTGGCAGGGTTAAAAAAATGTAAAGGAGGCGAGAAATGCCCGCCCTGAAAAGACGGATCCGATTTTTGTTTCTTTTATGCATTATTGACTGATTTCCTTGGCACATGCATTATATAACAGTGCACCATCACGCGATCAGAGCTGAAATGACACAAACCATTTAAAATGAGGAATATCTAGAATAAGATAAGTACTAAAACCTAAACTGAGGAAATCCTGAAAGAGAAATAATAAATATAATAATGATATGATGGACTCTCCCGTCGATTTCGACGTATGAGTGCCCCACCAGGGGCGGCCCGCGCGTAAATTTGTAATTGCAAGGATGGCGCAATCCCTAACAACCGCTCTCCTGAGTCGGCATTGCTTGATTCCAATGGCAAGTATAGTACAAGACGACTGGAAACAATGCCGAGATAAGCAGAGAGCACATACAGCACCTGGTATTCCCAAATGGTCACCCATTTAGTACTGGCCAGGCTCAACGCCGCTTAACTTCCGTGATCTAACGGGAACCGGTGTGTCAACGTGATTGTGCCGTATTAGTATAATAATACTGCTAAGGTAACCACTTTTTTCTTCATGTCTGCTCCTCCATATGGAAAATACTTTTACAAAATATTATTCTTTGGTTTAACATTCCTAGAAAGTTATTGAATACCACACACACACATGCACACACTCGAGAAGCGCCCAAAGGCAGTGATTTAAACAACAATTAAATTTAAAGCAAAATAAAAAAAAAGTATCAAATTCCTCGAGCATTGAGTTTTATTTCTTAAACCTTATGTACAAGTCTAAGTTCTTTTTAAGAATGTTTTCTCATTAGTTTTCTTACAGCTGCGGGCATAATTCTTCGTTTATTCAAAGATGTTTTTGCTTTAGATAAATCTTTTCAAGAAGACTTGCAGTGAATCATAAGATGTGTCAGTTTTGCAGGCTAACGTTACCAAAATCAGCACATTTTAAAAGTCAGAAAATACGTAAAAATAGAAATATCTTCTTTCAAAATACAAAAGTAAAATCTATAGTGTACAATTGGCATAATGAACTAACGTTAAATACAATTTCATTGGCACAATTAACTTAGTTTAAAGGTTATGGGTTAGAAATAAAGATATATGTCATCATTTTTTTAAGACTGTTCGTGGCCGCATAAGTTGAACAAGTGCGTATGTCGTTTCCCTCTATTCCGGAGCAGTTACATTGGCATGTCATCTGAAAGCTCGCTTGTCGGATGTTGTTTGAAAACTTATGGGTTACTTTAGGATTCAGTTGTGTCTACGCTCTGGTGTCAGCTGAAAAAAAAGCTTTTAATCGGCAATCTTTCTTTTATATAAATCCTGAGCCTTGTAGGCTTGTTTTGATTAATCAGTTTACTTTTTAATTGCAATCTGGTCATGTGACCTTGTTTTGCTAGCAATGGCTTTAAGTACATCTCACTTCGCCTTTCCTGTGAATGTTTTTGTTCAGAAGGAAAATGGAAAGAATAGGAAAGAATGAAGCTGGACGAGTAGGGAAGAAAAGGCAGTGGCTTAACATGCCAGTAATCATATATTACTTTTCATCGTCTGCCAAGCATCTTATAAGTTCAAGAGTCATAATAAATAATAAAATTTCGTTATTTGTATACCTACTGTAAACGCCATTTCAACGCGAACCTTAGCAAAGCCATATGCATACTTATCCGTATGACATATATGCTTTAATATGATCACAGATATCCAGCCTCTATTAACTGATTAAAACGGTAAATTTGACAAAATAATTATCATTGTGTATAATCTTATCATAATGTAAATTTGGTGTATGTCTGTAAACAAAGTTATGTTGCATAAATATATTATTAGGCACAAGGCCATGAATTTTGGGGAGTGGCAATTGACTATCTTATTCTTAACTAGATGCTGACCTATGTATACTTTCGTCGCATTCACACTATTCAATCACCACAATACTGCATTAACACCATGTGTTATCCTACTTAAAATAAGTCCCTCCAAACCCTTTCTAGGGAAAGATTCCTCGCTGTTTTCCAGCTGCAAGTCTGAAAACAAGCAAGTTGATCTATAAATGACCATAGGGCATACCCCATCAATAATACTATATAACTTGCCGTACCTGAGGACTCCTATCTGAACTCCATCCTAAAAACACAAAGAATATGAAACACATGAAGTTCTTTACCTGCTCAGGTAGTGGCAGCATAAGAGAGCTGTTGCTTCCATAGGCAACCTTGACAGAACTTAATCAAGCATCATAAATCATGATCAGTCGATAGATAAGATCATAAGAAAAATATTCTTCTATTGATAGGCGGATTGAAATCTCTCTTGAACGATATAAATACACCTGCTTATAAATGGGTAGATGGGTTGATCACTTTTCCTTTTTCTTGACGCTGTCACTTGTTTTTGTTAGTTTTACTTTTTGGTGTAAATGTCAATTGTTCTAAAAATAGAGAGAAACCTATCTGCTTTGATATCTGGAAATGGATTTTGCCTCTGTTCATTTGGAAGATTTTGACCTTCCCATCAAATAAAGAAATAAAAAAGAAAAGTAGATGCAAGTAATTTGCATTATTTGGATTATCCAGACTATTGTTCTCATCTCAGATATTATTCTCATAACGTTTTGGCAATCTACATCCATGGATTAAATAAAGAAATTCCGTACAGATTCCCGAGTTGTACAAAACGCACCTAAAGAAGGTCGGAGATTACATCGGTCGAAACGTCTTGAGAATAGCATCAAGATGAGAACAATAGTCCAAAATAACCATCATCTAAAAAATTCTGAAACACGCGCAGGTATAAAAGAAAATGAATTCTTTCGATGAATTAAAAATAACAAGAAAAATAAACTATCAAAATTAAATTGAAAAATTATTTTTCACATTTCAACCTAGTCTTTGATTTTCTTTAATTTATCTGCTTTCATGGCATTTCAACCCCTTTAGAGGTTCTTTAATGTTGGCACTTAATATCAATCTATATTTGGCATTTCGTGTGTGTGTGGGGGATGGGTGCTCCCAAACTATTCACCATTGCATTTGTTACATATCCCTTTTATTTAAATTAAAGATTGTGTTGGTTTGTCCATAGATTGTCCACCGTTTCTTATTTTCCCTTTTTTATTACTCATAATCGATAACTGTTGTGTCTTTCCTTAATATCTGAATATGCGTGCGTACCTTTTTCACCTTCTTTCTCTTCGTTGTCGAATATGGATTGCGTAATTCCTCGTTCTTCACCGTTGTCTAGTTCCTTCATTGTTTCTTTCTTTTTTCATTGCCGTGTCGTCTTTTATCGTTTTTTTCTTTCTCGTCGTCGGTGTAGTTAGGGCCTTGTTTGAAAAGACAGAGATTCTCAGAATTGTAGATTTATTTTAAAGAGAAATATTTAACGTTTTATAAGTACAATTTCACTTAATTTATAAAGGAGAGAGACAGTTATTTTCCTAATTAACTATTCAGATAGATAAACAGATAGATGGATAACCAGATATACTGACAGATAGACAGATCGACGTTCATTGTCGAGGACGATTCTCACAGTTTTTGTCGTTGTTAAGACATGTTATTAGCGTCTTTTCACTTCAAGTTTCCATAACAGACTCACTCTAAATCTAATATTTCTTTGTTTACTCTGTTCTCTGTGATGTCATGTTCAAGGGTGATTTCATATCGTGTTGAGTCTGACCTTTCTAAGCTGAATTAAACCCTCGGCTCAGATCGGTCCAGAATACACCATGTGAACTTGTTTTATTGGCGTACGGGCGTTCATGGTGACCGCACCAATTCACATGTGTCAAAATCCATACTAGTGTACCTATCATTCGTAATCTAACACATTAACTATTGCACCAGATTTTAAATGAAGCAACCTTGGCATAATATCTGTCATAAGAAAGTTAAAGCATGCAACTACCACCACCTCCACTACTACTATTACTACTATAATAATATATTTTATAATTGAGCAAGTATATTATGTTGTTCAATAATAAGGGGCAAAACTACTCGGTTGAATTGCACCAATTTTGCTATGAACACTTCTTTATTTGCCATGTGAGTGAAAGGTAACTGAGAGAATAGTTTATTAATTTTTTATTTTATGATTTCTTTTTAAGTTTATCAATTATTTGTATCCAGAAGGCGCATATGATTGCTCGTGATTAAAAGTCTTTCTTTTTTGTATCATTATTTCCATTTTTGTACCTCAATTTTACTGAGACTTTTTGTTTCATTTCAGGTAATTCTGTTTGAAGGCTTCAAAAAACCAATGGATCAAAGGAATAACAAACGGATCTTCATTTAACTTCATTTATCGAGTGGAATTTTTTCGGAAAGAGAAAAGGAAAACAGACCAAAAAAAAATGAAGAATACGGTTTCTTGATTTGGCCTCTACTTACCAAAACGTTGTGCCAGTGCTGTACCAAAAAGAAAAAGCACATTTGGTACATTAATAAAGTCTTGTATAAAAGTCTAAAAGTAATCTACCATGGAATTATATCCTTTCGACAATTGAATAACAGAGCAAATTTCGATAATTTCAACTCAAGGAAATTATTTACTGAGAAAAGAAATTCAAACATTATTTTAATTAAAACTTAGTCACAAAACTGAAGAGATAGTAAAATTCTTCCGTTTTTTTGTGTCACTCTTTTGTGACATAAATATCCTTGTTTTTAAAGCAACAATTGAAGCCCATTCTTAATTCTATACAAAATTCCTCTTTTCAAAATCTCTTTGTTGGAAATGAAAACAAATATTTTCATTTTATTTCTCAAAGTTAAAGTTGACAATTTAAAATAATTTAATTCATTTTTTTTTACCAATCATTTATATTTTCTTAAGATTTAAATAAATGTAATTGCAAATGGTATTACTATTATCTTTATAATAAATATGCTGGTCTTTCCCTCCCTTAGCTAATATCTGCTGAATCAAAAGGGATGTAATTAATCCAAATTTGATGCAGAACTAGTATTCTTTGCCAGGTGAAAACAAGAAGCAGACGACCACTGATTTTTTCTAAGTTAATTGAACAATAAAAGTTTTCACTAAGAAAGTTATTAACCAAAATTTACAGAAAAAAAATATGCATAAATAAAGCTAAAAATTAATATCTTATACTTTTACTATAAAATTAAACAATCATCTAAAATTCTTAAATATCATTGTATTTGGATGTGCAAAAATATAATTTTAAGATTCACTACTTTATTTGAATATATTATAAGAATATTTTTACTTAACCAATGTATATATGAAGTGCTCCATCGTAAAAATTACTTTAATTTAAAAGGAATTGTACATTTACATTTTATTTCCAAAATTAAATAATAGTCAAATTCCCTTAAAACTGTCAGTCACTAAATTTAAAAACCATTGTTTTTCTTAATAATTTATTTTTTATTTAAATATCAATAAACTTAAGAGTAAATATTATCACTACTATCTTAACTAGTTGTACCATTTCATTGATTTCTTTTAACATAATATGAGCAGCAATCATGAAAACTGATATATAAACCATTTGAAGATCAAGTGCTTCATGGTAATTTGATTATTTTATTGAGTCGCATCCATCAAATTGAGCCAGTATTGCGACCTGTGGCTGGCTCAATTGGTATTTATTGGAGGTTTAATTTCCATAAATCTGCATTAAACGTGTTGTCTGGCATACACAAGTAGCTCATCTTTGAGGAGTGAATGATGTTCTAATGATCCTGACAGCAGCTAAAATCTTTTCAGATACATTTCGAATAAAATAATAAACAAAAAATATGAAAGTATCGTTGGCTTTAAAATTTTGGGAAACTTGCATTAATCTCACAAGAGAAAAAGTTTGAAATAAATACAATTGCTTTTCTTTTGTTAATATAATCAACAATATCGTTTGTATCTGAATGTTATCGATGCGGTGTATTATTGATTATTAATTTTAAATTAGTTTATCTTTCACCTTATTTCTGTTTGCGATAAATTCTAATAGTTATAATCATCTTAAGTTGTTCAATTTCCTTGCATGGCTGATTGTTGTTCTTAATTTTGAACTAGTTTATATTTTTAAATTTTATGATGTTTGCATCATCTAATTGTAGTTGGTACGATAGTCTTAAATTGTTTAAATTGCCGACATGAATCATTTTCATGATTAATTGTTATTCAATAGTGTATTGTTCATTTTATTTATTTATTTTTTTTTTCTACCTGTTGTAGTTTATGCAATTATTTTAATTTGGTAAACTGTTTTAGATGAAAGATTGTCATTATCCATTTTTGTCTGTTTTATCGGTAATCATTTTTTTGCTTCCAATTAGAAAATAAATTAATAAAAAACGTCTTTATTTAAAGAAACGAATGCAAACGAAGCGTTGTGATAGGAGCAGAATATTATTTGAAAAAGAAATTATTTTGTCATATTCTGCAACAATATTTTACAATCAAACACAAAACCTTTAATTTCGATTAATTTAATTCATAATTAAATACCTCCAGAAATAAGTCAGAAATTTTAAATATATATACTTGTTGTACCTACCCGGTGTTGACTGGAATACAGTTATGTCATTTTAGTTTATAATTGTAATTTGTTTGCACATAAGATAGACAACTCCTATAATATTCTTCGGTCTAAAATATGAGTTATCATCCTTGTTGATTTTTCTATTTTTAGGTGATTATCTAAAAGTGTTTCATATTAGAAGTCGTCGGGGCCGAACTAATTAATTTTTAAATAAACTGTAGCGAAGTACGTTATTATATTACCAAAAACACGATACAAAATTACCAAATGAAAATTGGCTAGTCAGAAGCAAATTTTTATTTGTCAGCTTAAATGCTATTATATACTAGATATAAAATCAAGACAAGTAGCTTTAGTGTGTAGCAACTGGAGTTTTAATAACATATATCATTTAAAACTAATTAAACATCAGATATTCAACAATATAACAACCAAAATCAAAACTAAGAAAAGACAGAAGGAACAATTGCCAAAATCCGAGCTATCAAAATGGTTTATTGATAATATTGCAAATAATGTGAAAATATCCAAAGTAATATTATGTATATCAATGATTTTAGAAATTTCATTGATTACCAAAATAAATAAGACATATTTCTTAATTTAATTGTAATAGTTATTCAAATTTTATTTTAGTTCAAGCATTGTTTATATCAATTTCAGACTGGCTTTCTTTAAAAGAATAATAATCATTTATTTCATTGGTAATCTTTAAGTTTTTCCCCAACAAACATGCCATATTTTGCAAAATGTTTACGTGTGATAAATGATATTTTCTTTATCGCTTAAACATGTGCACATTTTATTTCACTGAATTCTCAGGATATGCAAATTTCGACAAATCAAAAAACCTAAATATTTACAATTTTATTGACTTCAGAATTTTTTGCTATTTTTTTCTCTGAAAAAAAAAAAATGAAAACTTCAGAATGAAAATCTGCTTCTCATTTTCCATTCCCTGAGGAAATATTCCTTGTTTTGTTTAGAGTTTGTTTTTAAATTATTTCTATTTTCATTTTTTATATCACACATTAAGTAAGATCCATTTTGCTTTATTTCTTGAAGTTTTTCTTTAGTTTTTTTTTTGCTTATAATCAATTCTGTTTTCGTTACACATGTTTTAAACTATTTTGATTATCAAGTGAATAAAAAGATTTAAGATTTGATTAAATAAAGATATACTTTTATATCGATATATTTCTGCTTCTAAAGTCTGACTTCACAAAATTTATATTTCGACGGTCGCCATATTTGAAAGCCAAAGTTTACAAAAAATCTCACCAAAAGAAAATGGGAAAATAAGACGATGAGAAGGTTTATCCTTTCAGATAGATAGAGATCTTGAGACAATCAAAAGCAAATAGTCTCATGAACTCTGTTATTTAACAATTGAATATATGTGCAAAACAGAACACAACAAAAATATTCTTCTCTTTGCTAATATTTTCATTAGTAAAATTATTAAAAAACAAAGAAACATTTCTCATGTCAGAACACAGTCCCAGTCTCCTTGAGTAAAATAATATATACTTTAATAAAAACATTTCGAAAAAAAAAACAAATTGGAAGAAACCAAAAAATTACAAATGAAATAAAAATGTAGAAAAGACAAACTGACAAAATAATTCTCCTAAACGTTTCCCAAATTAAAAATGCTACAAAAGAATAATTCATGATCCATCAATGTGTACTTTCATTGGTCTGTCATAATTAATGTGGAGAGAACGAGAGGGAAGTAAAACAATTAACCATTTTATTGTATTTTTTCTTTTTTTTTCTACAATACTGTTTGCTTTAAGAGCTCCAAATACAAACAAAAAAATATCAGCAAATCCTAAGAAATATCAATAATAATCCATTGGTATAATATTTTAACTGCTCTGCCATAATTAAATTTGATCCTAAAACTTACTTTTTGTAAATAGAAAATACATAATTTTAAATCATTTTCTTTTCTGATTTTGCAAAACAATATTGTAAGTTTTAAGAGAAGTCGAGTTACAAAAACAAAAACAAACAAACGAATAAAAAAGAAACAGCAAATCTTGACTTCTCTTTACGGTGTGTCTGACTTAAAAACGAAGTCTGAATGAAATACAAATTTGCTCAATTAAAGAAAAACTGCTACAGAAATATCCTCTACAAATTGATTAGTAAATATTTTCACTGATCTTTTCATCAGTAACTTTCAATAAGGTGCAAAAAATATTAAATTATTTTATTTTATGTAATTTTCGACTTTTACATATAATATTCTGCTCATAAATGGACCCAGCTTAAAAATAGAAGAAAAAAGATGAGCAGTTTCTAACCTCGCTTTGTTGTGTCGTTTTACTCATAAAGAGATCCAGCTTTTATAGCAAAACACCCCACAAAAAACCCTCCAGAAACAAAAGAAGAAACTAACCAAAAAATCAACGGTCCCCCTCTCTCTCTTTGGTGTGTGGGTTGCTCGTCATCTGCATGGCTCTAAACTTACACAGTCTGGATTACATTCAGAGCCTCAACAAACAATTACCTGACAACTGTGAAGCCAAGTTACATGTCTCAGGCAGGATTTACTATGTCAAGTAAGTATTTGATTTCTGTTTATTATAACAGGATTCAATTCATTCACTTTTCTCCACAGAGTTAATCAGTGATCAATCACCATACAATACTTTTTTCCAATTCTTCTTATATGTCTTTTATATCACGGCTGAAATTTTTAATGAAAAACAAAATTCTTTAAATCGAAGTACTTTCAAGTAAATCATGCTATATAACTAATAAAAAGCAACACTGAAAAAAGAAAAATGATGCTAATCCTTTCGGTGAACTTGCTTTCCTATCTTCTTCTTCACTCGCCTGTGTGATAGGAGGTTGTTGTTATAGTGTGGTACTCTTGACGGTGCTTGTGCATATCAACCCTGACATTGAAATATTTAAAGAATGTATAAACTTTATTATGTACTACAGGACCGGCGGCACAGTTATAAAAGTGGGTGGGGGGGGGGCTCTCCTAAAAAGTGTTAACACATGCATATATAACTTCATTATTGATGACCGTAAAGTGTGGGGGGGGGGGCTCAAGCCCCCCTGCTCCCCCGGTTCCGCCGTCCATGACTTACGTGTTAGCTGAAAATAAGATTGTGCAGAAAAAATTACGCAAATTCATCCAGTAGTTATTAAATTATAAGAAAAAGAAAAAAAAAATGATTTTACGTACATTTTGACATTTTTGTAAACCATGGAGACCCCAACCCCGAAATCGTGAAAATATGAGTTATCGTCCTTGACCACTGGAAAATGGTGGAAATATCTACCGAGTGATAAAATCGTTTTTTATTTATAATTAAATAAATACTGGATGAATTTGCATAATTTTTGGTGTACAGTCTTTTTTTCATCTACCACGTAAGTACATAACAAAGTTTATACATTTCTTTAGCTATTTTTAAGAACGATCTAACATGTCAGGGTTGATATGCACAAGCACCCTCTTGACTTATCACCCTTTTTTTACTATTGAGTCAGCGTTTATCAAGGCGCAAAGGTCACTCGATGCTAGAAAAGGAGTGACAGAAGAAAGTAATGGGTGGACTAATTCAGGCATAACTGCAGTTTGTTTTCTGGTTTGAATCAGCCGTCAAAAAGACATTGCAACCATTAGTTAATTTTACCAGCAGCCAAGAAAACATTTTACTTACAGTCAGAAAGATAAAAACCGAAATTTCAATTTCATATCATTTATCAAACACAAATCTTACGCTATTCATAATCTTACACTTTCCAGTGAGTACATTTTGCAGTCTGTTCTTTTTCATTTCTACCATTCAGTTCATTGATTCAATCTTGCTAATTGTTTTTTCCTCGTTCAGTTTCTCAAATAACTTGTTGATGAGACTTTTATTGCAATGACTCTTAATAGAAAATGATTTCAATGAAAGTACTCACTTTGATTAAAGGCTTTATAGACATCAGGTCAATCGATGTAAATTGCCTCACAAAACATTCAGCAAACAAAAAAAAAGTAAAAAACTAACAGAAACAAAGGAAATGTGTTCAAAGTTAATTTTGCAGACAAGGTTAAAGTTCAAAATCATTTATTTCTACTTGACCAATTCTTGAAAAGTAGCTTTTATCTTGTAATTATAAAAACATATCTTGTCTTAAATGTTTCAAGCAAGATCTTAAAAGGCAATTTTTTCAACGATTATATATATATATATATATATATATATATATATATATATATATATATATATATATATATATGGTACATGTATTGTATTAGTTTCTGTAGATGTAAATCCGTTGAAACTCAAGTGTTTATAAAAAGTGCTCAATAACAAGTAGAGCTGTTCTTAAGTATACATTTTTATTTATACAAACATTATTGTTTACATATGTGCATACATGTTTCGGTTGTACTCTTCGCAGAGAGTGAACCTCTTCAGAGAAAAGACGTCTTTGGTCTGAAGAGATTCTATAGATGCTGGATATTGCATACACACTGTATATTGTGATTTTATGAAGGCGTTTGACAAAGTGAGTCACCGTCTGTTAATACATCAGTTAAAAATGTACGGATTGGGCCCAGTATACATAAATTGGATCAAGGCATTTCTCTCAGACAGAAAACAGACAGTAGTAGTGAAGAAAGAGAGCTCTGCGATCAAAGATGTAACCAGAGGTATTCCTCAAGGATCTGTTTTGGGTCCTCTTTTGTTTTATTGTATATATAAATGACCTTCCTGAGTCTATGAGGAATGACAGTGAAGTCTTTTTGTATGCTGACGATACCAAGTTATTTTGTGGAATCAGAGACTATGAAGATTGTCAGAAACTGAAAAATGGCAATTAAAGTTCCATCCAGAAAAATGCAAGGTTATGTGTATAGGTACAAAACAGAACACTAAAAAATTATTTTAATATATTCTGAATGATTGTTCATGGATTATACGAACTCTGAAAAGGACATTGGTGTTGTAATAGATAGTAAGCTCAATTTCGAAGAACACATGAAGGAGAAAGTCAACAAAGCCAACAACACTCGGTTTAATCGGCAGATCTTTTAAATACCTCCATCGAAGTTCATTGGATATATTGTTTAAAACGCTTGCGGAGCCTCATATTGAATATGCTAATCAAGTGTGGACACCATATAAGAAGAAACACATTGAAATGATAGAAAATGTACAAAGGCGAGCTACTAAACTTGTTCCAGAACTGTACAATCAGAGTTATGAAGAAAGAAAATATGACTTCAATGTAGATAAACTATTGACAAGTAAAAATACAAGAGAGGGAAACAGGGGGCACAGTCAAATGCTCTACAATAAACGGGAACTTTGAACCTGAAAAATATTTATTCAGCTATCGCTGTGTTGATTTGTGGAATAGATTACCATCAAGTGTAATTGAAGCCGAAACTGTAAAGACATTTAAGAAGCGGTAGGATAAGTTCTGGATTGACCAATAAATCAAATCCAACTATAAGGCTGCTGTCGCATACAAAGATGAAGAAAAGGGGCTGGTGCCATAGAACGACCCATGTCCTTCTACCAGAATTTATCTATGTTTCTATTTTTCTATAATGGAAATGGAACGAAACGACATACAAAAGGTACGACTAAAACGGAACGAAACGCCATACAAAAGGTAGGACTAAAAGTCGTTTGTTTACATTTTGATTAACGCCATGGCGCTGTTGTTAAATCTTAAAGAAATACTAAATAAACATTGGATATGAATGAATCAAAAATAAAAGTATGAATGTAAGTATATTAAAAAAAAATTTAAATTAATTATAAAAAACTACGATTTAAAAAAAACAAGACAGTAACGACACGTGTCGCTCAGGTGAAACGGACAATTTATTTTTTACTATTCTTGTTGTTTATAACAAGGGTATTTTTAAGAACTGAAGTATCATTTGTTGCTGAAAAACTAAATATACTTGCATTATTGTTATATAACATTAATTTAATTTCATTTAAAAAATGAATGATCAATCGGTCGCATGTGGTATTTTTAACCCTGCAGGTTGAGTTTACAGTGTTTCCATGAAACCGAAGGTACCGATGGATGATCAAAATAATGTATAGTGCCCATTGAATATATATATATATATATATATATATATATATATATATATATATAATTGTAATGGAGATTATGTATCTGTCTGAAGCCGAAACTATGTTATTAGTTTTGATCGCTCTCTTTTTATATCTACTTATCAGCTCCTATATATCCATTCCAAAACTTTCTCAATCATCACGCGTCTTTCAAATTTACATAATTAATCTGTTTTAAAACTTCTAATAAATTAATATTCGCAAATATACACTCATGATATCTACTATCAGCTTCTTTATATACCCATTCCAAAGCTTCCCCAAACATCATGCATCTTTCAAATTTACATAATTAATTTGTTTTAAAGCTTCTAATAAATTATTATTCGCAAATATAGACTCATCATTGTTTTTATCAGATTTCCAGATGTATTTAAAATATTTTCCTTGCTAATAATCTTAATAAAAATTATAAATAGAATTTATTAGACATTGTTTTTTTTTATCTATATAATTGAGTTACATAATTAAATTAGATTGTAATAGAATATGACGGAACAGCCGGCGGCCATTCCAACATTTGGTTACCCGCCCTCTGATTATTCAAACGCACAGAAAGTTCTATTTCAAGAGAGAAAGAGAGAGAGAGAGCAAGAGCAATTAAATAAAACAACTAGCAAAAATATGCGACTGGGGGGAGCATATATTTGCTAGTATATATAAGAAAGATAACTGGCTTATCGTAAATGTATAACTCTTCATAAAAGAATAGAGCTCTCAAGTAACCTGATAATTGCAAACATATATAAGCAAGTATACATTTCCATTACATTGTGCCGGTGGCTGGTGGCTAAGTGGTAACAGCGCTCGACTGCTGAAAATGTGATCGGGTTTTTGAGTCACAGTTTAAAGCATCCATCCGTTTTTAATTTCACTGAAGAGCCGAGATATGCTGTGAGAGAAGTAAGGAACCAAGAGATTTTTGCCTGGCCTCAAGGCAAGTTGACCACTGTCAAACATTTCAAAGGCTGGCTCTTTTGTTTTTGTCTTGTCAGACATGGTAGTGCTGATTCATAACAGCTAAAACACCCCAAGGGACATTGCCACTCGGACGTAAAGGGCTGTGAATTAAGGGGCCAGATTTGTAGGGGCATCCTAAGTGGGGAGTTGTGCAGCAAGATAATTGTTCACATTACATTTGAATTTCTGCATGTTGGTACAGTCGGGGAAACAGGGAGCAGAGAATTCAGCTTTGGATCTCAGAGATAATATTGATGAACACCACAGATGAAGAAACAGCAGTAGCACAAGAGACTATATATATATATATATATATATATATATATATATATATATATATATAATTTATGCAAGATTAAGTTTTGAAAAGTCACGGGTGAAGGTAACTTTGCAGCAATATATTTACTTGAATCTTCTGTTCCAAGTTTTGAATATATTGGAAAAAAAATCTGTGATCCTGCTGATTCTATCACGTGGATGGTCATGTGACACTCAATATTCTATGTATGTGTTTTGTGGGTGAGCATATTTGATTTCAGTAAAAAAAAAAATAGGAATGGTCGTTTTGAGGAAGTAGATTCATTCATAATAACTTCGAAGTTTGAGACGCCACGGCATCTAAGGCTAGTCAAGGTCGTTGGATCTGAAAAGCTATTTTGTAGGTCTGAAGACTTCACACATTCCTGATTCTAGGGGAATAGCAGAGGTAATTGATATTTTATAAGCTGTAATCTTCTGATAAGAAGAAAAAGGGTTTTCTCAGATGAAAGAAAAGGGCTTAATTAAAGCGAACAAAGAGAAAAGAGATCCCATATTTATCACAATATATATATATATATATATATATATATATATATATATATACAAGAAAAATACACGTCTCGGGGCGGGTAAAATTAATTCAGCGAACAGAACAGTTTTGCACCACTTTTATGACCTCTTTCCAAGATTAAGATCCAGATATAATGATACAAAAAACTTATGTTATTCTAATTTTTATCAAAATCCATTACATGATTTTGATTTTAGAAAATGTCTAAAATTTAAGGCTTAAGCTTAAGGGGTCATAAGAAGAAATTGATATTCAGGGAATCTTGCTTAATTGTTGTCTAATGACTATGGATTAAATTTAGTATAAATCTGATATATTTGAATTTTTAAATGGCAGATCATGCTCATATTATGCCCCTTAATATCCCTTTAAAATACTCCAAAGAAACTGAAATTTTGGGAATATTTTTTAATTGATGTCCAATAACTATTGTTAAAATTTCACAAAAATCAGAGGTATCTGAATCTTCAAGAAAGGGTGTTAACCCCCTTTTTTACTCCCTTTGCATAAAACTTACATTAAACTAAATATTGCCGACATTTGAGCCCTTGCGCCTAGAAACTTTGCTCCAAAATTCATAATATAATATAAATAATAAAAACATGAAAATAAACATCTCAAGAGTGTAAGCTAGACGAATCAAGACAGTGACCTTGAACACACAAAAGGTTAAATATAGGGAATTATCAACTGGTTATCCACGTTATAAACCTTTAAGAATTGTATAACGAACGCCTAGAAATGAGAACTAGATTAGTACCCAAGTCTGTTGCAGATTTTACAACCATATAAAGTTATACCAAATTGTTAGAGAATGGAAAAGTAAATACCTTAAATTAAAAAATTAAATAGTGAAAGAATTTTTTAATTCCTTCAGTTTGAAACCGCATTTTCATTGCTAAACACATAGATTGAATGGACGTATCTTATTTTAGATACGGCCAAGCATTTCTATAAGAGGCTCTGTCTCTCGATCGGTCTATTATGCTTGATAGAAATAGCATTTAAGTCGGTCTGTCATGCTTAAGTTTGAAATAGCATATTCGTTTGTCTGCCGTGTTTGAAATAGCATTTTCATCGTTAAACACGCAAATTGAATCTTGGATCCAATTTTGTTTTCTTTGTATTTTTTTTACCAAGATTCACATGAAGGCACCAATAAATAAATTTCAATATGGCTTTTATGTGCATAAAGAAATCTTGCTTTTTTGCTTTCTTTCTTTCAATTCATTATTGATTGCGATTCTCACGCAACTGACAAGCATTTTTGCTTCAGAGGAACATTCTATATTGGTATCGAATGAAAAGCAGGAAATGATTTAAGCGTTCGAAGCAATTCTTGCCAAGTCCATTGTCTGCGTGAAATTCCTATTTTCTATTTGCAAGCTTCTCTGATAAAGACAACTAACAACTAGTGTTTGTCAAGCATGCCAAAAGTGTCAAAGGTTATTGGATCCTGGTCCGTATTCATTTGGGAAATCTTTGCATGGCGCTGATTTTACCGTTATTACCTCCGCTGAATAAAGAAGGTTATAATGTTTTTAATCTGTGTGTTTGTCTGCGAGATTACTTCAACATTTTGGGAACGAATTTTGATCAGAGATTTGGGGAGGATGCAGTCTAGCCGATGAAAAAATCGATTAATCTGGAACTTTCAAACCGAACCCTGGAATTGATTGTGATTAGAATTCACTTTAGAATATCTTTTAATCGCTAGTTGCTGACATCGCCACCACCACCCTCATAAATGAGAATTCCTGAACCCCATATCACCAGTTTTATTCTTATGTATTTTATTCCTATAATTTTCAATTTTCAAGCTATAAATAAAATGAAGTAAAATGCCATCTTTGCTGTTTATGGATGTCCCATGTGAACACACACTCACAATATTATTGTAATATCCTCTAATACAAAATTCATACACCATTTGATTTATTGTAAAATTTTACTCAAGAAAAGTTGTGTGTGATCCTCCAGATATGGCTTTGTTTTCAATCGCATCAACTGGACAGACGGAAAGAAAGAGACATCACATTCATATTATAGACGTGCGTGACTTATTTACATTGTTAGTCAAATTCTTCTTTCTTACATAAATAGGTATTGTGTCCGTCCGTCTCTCAGTCACAATTTTTTAACGTATTAAATACATTGCGAAATAATGTAAATACTGCATTTAGCTAATCTAATATTTCAATCTAATCTAATCTAAATCTAAATCTGAATAAATGCGAATCTGTCCTAAGTATATTAACATCAAAACCTTTAAACTGAAGTATAGTTATACAGTATATATAATAATATATAGTAATCTCTAAACTCTGTCAAACAAAACCCGCTTTTGCATATTTGCATATTTATTTTCTTGTTAAGTTTCTAATAAATTAATATTTTGTAATACACATTTATAATTGGTATTGTCAGATTTTATTATATATTTATAATATTTTCTTCGATAGTAATATTATTATGATTATTAATACAATTAATTGAAGAAGTTTTATTTTTTAAAAAAACGACAGCTTTTGAAAAGCATTTTAAAACTTTCAGTTTAATGGGAGATAATTATATGAAAACTTCCGGCGCTGATGCTAAGAGAACAGATACTACACTTTGATCTTAGCCAAAAGACCAAAAAGCAATAAAAAAAATGATTATTTTGTGACTAGACATTTTTAAATGAATGAAAAAAAGAAAACTCGATTTAATCGGAATTTATAAGTGTAGTATCGGTTGTGTTGTCATAAGACCGTCCTCTCCGGAATTACCTCCTCCGTTTTTAAGAAGATGTGGGGGAATCCTGTCATCTATTACATCCTCCTTTCTATTTAAAACTTAAAAAACTGTTCATATTACTAAATAGTTAAAATTAAAAATTGAACGAACGAAATAGACATTTTCGTTCGGGGTTCAATTGTACTATAGGGATTATTTGAATATCTCGCTTATTTCGTTTGATTTTCGCACACATTTTGGATGAAATTTATTAATTAGTCTTAAATTGTATTTTTATCCCGAAATAAAATTCTAACTCATTTTTAAAGACTTGAAAGACTTGAAAATCGAACTTTAATGCAATGCCTTAATCGCTGGCGGCCATGTTATAATTTCCCATTATTTTCTTTCTCACTTGAACATCTATAAAAAGAAAATACGTTTGACTTAATTTTATTCATAAAAAAATCTGGTGCTGCATTTATAAAAAGGAAATAGGTTTTACTTTATTTTCTTGATAAAAATATTGTTGAGTCTTCGTTCATGCTTGACATCCATATTTTGCTTTAACTACGTATTGCATGTAGTTTTGTCATAATTATATAATACTCCCAGTCTAACAAAAAATATGCGACCAGAAGGAGCATATATTTGCTAGTTGAATTAAAAAAATTAAAAAAGTAGATATTTTTTATCAATTTTTCCCTCTTTGGGCTTGCAACTTCTTCAGAAATAATAAAGTGCTAAAAGCTATACTCAGTTAGGGGAGTCATAACTCCCTGGATGAGAGCCTTTGTAAAACAATGCCATCACGCTCACCACTGCAATAAAGGGAGGCTGAGTTAACTCCCACAATATACAAAAAAAAAACAACAACTGTATTTTCAAAAGGAAAAGTCTGACAAATGCTTCGCAGTTTCTTTTTTTTACGGTTTATGTTTGATCAATACATTTTTAGATAAGCGATTTTTTCATCATTGTTTGTCCTCCTTCCCACTCCCATAGACATCGTTTTGAGTCGTCATAGCAACATGATTTTTAAGTGCTTTGTTCAAAATTGATTGAATCAGCTGGGAACTTCTGAATGGACTAATCAATGCCGTCAGTGGGGTTGAATTAATATCAGAATTTGACACTGGAATCTTGTGGCTGTTCTTGTGTCATTTTTTTTTTTTTTCATTTTTAACTGGTTTCAATGCGCTCAGACCTTACTTTTATGATATTGGATTATGACCAAGAGAACCATGTAAAAGTAATAAATCGACACACACACACACACACACACACACACATATATATATATATATATATATATATATATATATATATGGATACGCCCTGTAAGGGTGCCTGCATGAGGAGTCAATAGTGAAGCAAGGGTTGAGCTATCTTCAGCTCCACATCTCCTGAACCAGCATTGCTTGAGTGGCAAAAAAAAGTCAAGAATGACTGGAAACAATGCTGAAATAAGCATTAAAATTAGAACCAAGCCGAATCAAGACAACAGACTCGTACACACAAAAGGCTCAATATCCTTTTACATGGAACCTTGTGTGTATGTTTGTTTGTTTGTTTGTTTACATACTATACACTTTAAGATTCAGTTAAAAGGTACTGGGGGTTCTCGTCTCTGGATTCACAGTTTTTAAATGTTTTTTTTTTTCAATAGTGTATAGTAAGTAAATACAAACATTCTGTTTTTGTTTTTTACGATCGAGTATTTTAGTTTTTTTACTGCTAATAAGAGATACGCACTATATATATATATATATACATAGCGTTACACACTATCGACAATATGATATTTGCCTCCGCCTTCCGGGTACGTGTACATTAATTTCAATTACTGTCTGTGATGATTTCTCTTAGGCTCGTAATTCTAGACTGAATCTACAAACTGTGTTTGAGCCCATGCGACCGCTTGCAACCACCACTCCTGCACTGATGAGAGTAGAAAACCCGAAACGACGTCGTCTGTAGGTATAAAACTTTAATATTTAAAAAAAAATATTTATCTCTATATATATATATATATATATATATATATATATTTATAGTTATTCTCTTCCAGTTCTCCACGTTCTAGGAGAGGAGTGCTCTGGAGCGATCGATTTGTGTCGATGATGCATGTGGCAGATTTGAGGCAAAGCGTATAGAGTACTCCATTTTGAAATGTACTTCGTGGAAGCAATCAGTGCCAAACGTCCTAGACAATTTTCAACACGACCATGTGTGTGGTTTATGCTGCAGAGCCTACATGTCAAGGGTTGGTCTACTGATCCCATGGTAGGAGAGAACTAAACACGTGTCAAACATGAGTTCAATATAGCTATGCGCAAACGGAAACCAGTAGCTTTGTATATCATATCTGCAGCAAGACTTGTAAAAATAAGTCGTGTCTGCTGAACCATCTGCATTCCCACAACCGGACATTGCAATCTTTTAGAGATGGCCTTCTTCTGTAAAGAATTGGCAATCACCATTGTGATTGACCCTCGAATATATATATATATATATATATATATATATATATATATATATAAAATATGAAACTAAAAGTATACTTTTAGAGGATAGAACCTATTGTGAAATAGTTTAAGCTCAATATACGAGATAGAGCAATTATAAAGATAAATGAAAGAAGAGAGATAAATATGTACGAATGACAACTTATCCATCTATGTAATTCCTCTGATGATAAGATTTTAATCTTTGAAAAGCCTTGGCTTAAGGAAAGAAAAATAAACGTGTTTTTACCGAGTACACCTTGCATTGAACAATCGAAGTTGAAATAGATTTGCCATTTGTACATATTTATCTCTCTTCTTTCATTTATCTTTATATATATATATTATTATTAGACGTACCAGGGACCAGTTGAGTGACAACCATTCCCACCATTCTACTTTAATTTCATTCGAAAATTCATAAACTGATATATATCTGTCAAGGCATACTTTTTGCATAACTAAAAATAATAAGTCTCTTTATTTCTATATGATTATTATTGTTATTATTATTATAGTTGTTACTCACTAGGAGTTCTCACACAGGTAATCATCAGTGATTGCTTAATGATAATAACCGGTGGCATTCCCTGGAGTCTGAGTAACAACAAGTCTCCCCAGATTTCCAGCAGTCTCCACCTCTTTCAATAGCGATTGCAAATGACTTTGCGTTATCGCAACAATTGCTTACTATTGATTTCTCACTGTTAACGACCATTGGTCTTCTCTGGGATTTGGGTGGCAATAAGCCTCCCCAAGGTTCTAGGACTCTCCGCACTCTCCCAGTGGAGGTCTGGTTAGTGCTTGACTTCTATTCGAAAAGATGTCCTTCCCCCACATCATAATAATTCCATTATTTATTTATTTAAATGTAGTTGCAGTATGCACTACGTCGGGATGACGTCACAGAGATTGGACATCCGGGTCAAACAACACGTGCCCACAAAAATTCGCAATGCAAATTATTTACCAACTGACGATTTGAATAATACTTATGGTTCGTCGATAGGTCAACATCTCATAAATAACCGCACCTGTGCCTCTAAATTCAGTGTCGACTTATTCTCCATTATTT
>OY744519.1:43422800-43507800 GCA_963556195.1 Sepiola atlantica
GTTTGTGATATATTTCCATTCTATTGTCGTCTGATGCGAACGCAGGCCCCACAGTATTGTTGTATCAGCTTTGTTCAAACTGAAACATACTTATCTAAGTATTCTGATTAATGCAGTTTCAAAACTATCTCCAAAACTCTTGTAAGAGTTTGTGACATATTTCCGACACGAACGCAGACCCCACAATAGTATTGCACCATCTTTGAACTGAACATATACTACACTTTGATCCTAGCCCGAAATCCAACAAAGTGTATTATAGATTGAGTTTCACATTCGGCACAACAGCGATCAGATTAGATTTAGAAATTACTTTTCTTGTATTGCATCTTCGGCAATCGGGCGATCACATTTAAAAAAATAGGGGTGGAGAGTGGTAACGTACGTACGGACACGAAATTGTCTTAATGTATTATTTATCATTATTTACATTATTTTTCTTCTCGGAGTTGATATTTGTATTTCGACTACGTTTCGACCGATGTACTTTCAGACTTTCTTCAGGTTTTGGCGTCATTTACGCTGATGTTTTCTCAATGTTTAAATATGATTGTTGCTGATTATTTGTGCATTGTGTTGGCTGGTCTTTCTCACATGTTACAAATCTGATGAATTGTTATTTATTTTGACCTTTATTTTCAAATTCATTAAATGTCGGTCACGCTATATACGAGTGTCTGTTAGTTTAAAAATAATTATGAAAAGAACCAGTCCATTGGATTTAAGTCTGTAAGAAACATCAGCCTATACAATAGCCAAATAATCAACAACAATCATTTTTAAATGCGAAAAAAACATCACCGTATATGCATAGCGCACCAGAAAGAGGACAAAATGATATGAATGAACCAAACATTTATGATTGGAGAGTATTTGTCATCAATGGGTAAATGCCAATCATAAACACAATGCATCTTTTCGACCAATCAGAAAAGCCTTCGTCCTGGCTTCCCTTCTAGAAGAGCTATTCCCTATTATCAAATCATGAAGGCACTGCAACCCTATACGTTGAATCTCTTAACAAGCTCATTAATTCACTGCCTCGGTTTGAGCGAATTCTTTGCAAGGCTACTTCACAGAGTCAATTATTTTCTTGAATGAAAAAAAAAAATCGTTGAAATCTTATTTTGGTTTCTGATTTGATCTTTTTAGTTTGTCTTTAAAAATTCCAAATGTCTTTTTTTCTTTCTTAGACTTGCAGTTGCCTTCTTTCACTGAAAGTAATTTATTTCCCATTTTTGTTTTCTGTGTGGCATCCATCTTGTATGACAAAACTATAACTACCTGGTCTCCTTAGCCATGGTGTTGATAGGTAGATATGTGATATTGGTGTTTACTTACTGTGAGACAAATCAGTATTTAAACAGTCCTGATTAGGTTGGCAAGATATGTAAAATATTAGTGCTTGGCCTTGGTTTTTAGGGGGAGAAAACTGGTCGGATCTTATGTTCACAGCATATGTCTGCTTTGGTTTGCCTATTTTCAAGCATATCAAGCGTTTTGTGTTTATTTAATGTTGAAACACAATACCTTTTTAGTAAAAGTGCAGAATAGTTAATAGACGAAAAATTGTAAAAAAACAACAGATAATTTATACCAAACGCAGTAGAATTTAATGATCTACCGACCTGTATAATTTTAACGTGCTGAAACTATTTATAAGATTTTTATAATCTATTTCATGTGATTAAAATACATAGACAAAAAGCCTTAAGGTAATTAGGCTTGATTAAGTCAGCTTGAGTATAATAGTAGATGTGTATCATAAAATATATTTAATGTTTATGTTTAACTGTGAGAAGGCAAATCAAACTCATAAAAAATCATAGGGTTGAGTTGATTGTAATTGCCTTTTTACTTGCACAAAGACAATGATTTCGTTTCTATTGTAAACTGATTTATTAATCATAAAAAATGTTGACTGAAATATGACATAGATATGTTATCGACTCAGTACAGAACACAGATAATGGTCCAGGACTCTCTGTTGTTTTCATTGTAGCTGCAGGTCATCCACATAAGTACTTAGCAGGTTCAACATTGCTCAACTTTGCTAGTCTTATGGGAACCGGTGTGTGAATGTAATTATAGCCAAAGATGATGCATCACTGAGAGGTGGGGAGACTAAGAGAGACATAGTAGGCTATTTAAAAGACTATTGATCCTCCAAAGAGTAGTATCTGTTCTGATACTAAACTTGATCTTTTCTGTCCTCGGTCAAGGGAAGAAAATCCTTCTAGACTAAGGCAATTTTAATTTTTGTCTTAATCCAGAGTATCCATTTTGGGGGAGCTGTGTTTTTTCCACATTAAAAATCGACCTTGTGTCTAATTCTGTGTTCATGGGGAGGCAAGTAAATTATGGAATCATGGTGTACGTTGAAGTCGGTAAACTTTCAGACGTGTTGCTTTTTTAATTGTATCAAATGAAAAATAAAAGAGAAGGATTTTCTTATTCTTATACAAAATACTTAACATTGAAATAAAAGTATAATCATTACAAGTCATGCAGTGTTCAACACTCATGTCGCCCTCTGAGACGTGTAACATAACCACAACTATCACCAAGAAGAATTCCCAACTCAAGGGGAGATAACACTCAAACAATAACAAAAAAACTACTACTTTGATTATTCAAGCAATTACAATGACTCTCGTTTTACAACCTTTCTACTGTAACACCCCCTTGCATCGGATTTATTTTCCAGTAGTGCTGTGAGGGTGGTGTTTAAACATCGGTAAGAATTCAGTCTTCTGAATTATGATTTTCTTGGCAAGCATTTTTTAATATTCTTATCTCAAATTTGTTTTATTCAAACTACTTTAACTGTATGAGTGTGTGTATATCTATTTGCCCGTTTTCTCTGTTTATCTATCTGTTTATCTATCTGTTGATGATTATATGTATGTAAGTGCAATATCTGTAACTCAAACTGGGATTAACTAGTAAACCAATCTGATCCAATTATCCATTATTATGTAGGTCAAAGAATAGCATTTTTCCAGAAAAAGACATGCTCTTAGTGAAGTTGTCTATTTGACACTGAATCTATTCTTGTGATTTTGGCTTTGTTTTTGGTAGAAATTGAACCCTTTTTGGGACATTGTTGTGGTTTGTTTTCTGGGTACTTATGAAAATTCAGTTCTGAAGAGATATTTAAAAAAATATATATATATTTCATTGTATGACTTAAAATAAACATTGCCTTGAAACAGCTGTAAATATCTTTAAAAAAATTGTGTATGTTCTTGATTTGGTACATGCTAATTTCATAATCCTATAAGCGTCCACATGCTCTTAATAGTTAATATAAAAAGATGTTTCTCGTCGTACATCATTCAATAACACCTCACCGTTGCTTCAACAACATAACGAAGAAAAGACCCTACTAATTACCAAAAAAAATAATGGTAAAACCTTTAATTTTATTGTTAAACAAACTCTCTTTCTCTGAGGATTGATATTGTCCGAAATTAATAATAAAAAAAGTCAAGATAAAAAATTAAATGATTTTTAATAAAAAAAATATTTGCATCTTAAACATAGTTTACAAAGGCATTTTGTCTGTTTTTCAAAGTTTTAAATTTCTTTAAAGATGCTTCTAAGAAATTTTGCCAATGTTATTACAAAAATATACATTATATAAACATTTATAATGATCTACACAAAGCAATTTATATTTCAGTACTACCATGTACATTCTCGGGGCCACAAGTTTATAATCCAAAGAGGTACACTGTAGTATCGAAACATGAATTAATTTGTGTAGATCATTATAAATGTTTATATAATACATATTTATAAAGCTCTACTTTGTATTGAGCAGTTTTGAAAAAAGATTGGTTATAAGCTCATTTTATCAATACATTTGAACTTGTTTAATATATATATATATATATGTATATAGGTAAGGTTTGTATGCACAGGGTAAATATCTGGAGAAGTTTTACTGTTTATATAATATTGCTCAATAATAAATAGAGCTATTTACTCATAATAAAATGTTTTATTTATACAGACATAGCATGGCTACACATTCAGAACATGTTCCAGCCGTAGCTTTAATAAGCTTGACATCCTACAAGTTCGTTCTTTATGCTTTCATATTGTGGAATAAAGCAAAATTACTATTCGTAAGAGTCACATAACTAAATACAGAATATTTTTTGAATATGCTTACTGTAAAACTTTCATATATTAAAATTTCCAACATCATCACATCGAAGTTAAATCAGTTAACATGAGATTTCTACTGTCTTTCAATCGGTCAGGCATGCACAGTTGACACACAATGACTTGGTATGGGGGGAAGGAATCATATCGTTGTCTAATAAAGTTGCACATAAATCATACCCATCTTTTGAATGGCAAAGATACCGAATGTAACCGATTCTTCAGTCGATGTTTTGATAGTCTAACATCAAAACATCGACTGAAGAATCGGTTACATTCGGTATCTTTAGCCCTGTAGCTGAGTTTCTAGTGTTTCCGTGAAACTGGAGGTATCGATGGATGATCAAACTAATGTATAGTGTCAATTGCAATGAGATATGTGTGTGCCTGTTTGTCTGTGTGTGAAGAATGCAGGTTTCCATAGAGTTTTGGAGTCACATCGACTAATGTGGATTTAAGATGTGACACGTGTGGTCATATCTACTCAAGTCATTCTGTGCTTCCATAAATAAATGAAAGCACAGAATCTGTCAAAATATCCTCTCTGTCTGTCTGTCTGTCTGTCTGTCTGTCTGTCTGTCTGTCTGTCTGTCTGTCTGTCTGTCTGTCTGTCTAGGTGGTACATAATTAGCCTAATGAATAATCTCCTGAACTAGGTTTTGATGCATCTTATAATTCCAACAGATCAGTTCAAGTCTGTGAATGCCACCTGTGTAAAACACAAAATGTAGGTCATTCGCAGTCTTCAAACACCATTGATTCACACACAATGGATAAACTCAAGATATCATCAGTGATAATAATATTTGGCTGAGCGTTCAAAGCCATCATAGTAGGTATTAAATGGGCTTAGTGGAGTTCAGACAAGCATATATGATTGTGCATTATACAACAGAGAAATATCTATATGTCACCCTATCTTGATAGGTATTACATGAGGTTAGTGGAGTTCAAACAAGTCTACACACAAAGGATTATCCATTATGCATCAATCTATTTAGATGATTCTTTTTATTATCTGTCAATCTATTTCGGTAGATATTAATGGAGTTTAAACATGAATATATGAGTGTGTATTATACTACATTATCTGTATTATCTATCTTTACACACACACACACACATACACATATATATATAATTAATTATAAATATTTGTTTTTATCTACATACATATACGTTTCATCCTTACATGAATCGTCAGTGTAGAGAAGAATTATTCCCACAAGTCGTCGGGTTCGAACACTAGAGCACGAGTTATATTTCAAACTCAAGTTCCAACGTCTTTGCCCTCACGGCCGCCGTCAACAATGCGGTAAATCAGCGAGCGATTAATTCTACTTAAAGGCAGCTGTCGTAGAGAGTTCGACTTTTGAAAAGAACATTGCATTTAAGACAGGATGATGGCTGTGTTAATACTACCCGCTACAGAGTCCGGCCTAGTTTTGGGGCAACAAATAATTAATTATAAATATTTGTTTTTATCTACATACGTATACGTTTCATCCTTATGGGAATCGTCAGTGTAGAGAAGAATTATTCACACCGGTCGCTGGGCTCGAACGCCGGAATACGAGTTATATTTTAAACTCAAGCTCCAACGTCTTTGCCCTCACGACAATATTATATATTATATATAATTATATCGGTAGCATTCTGTTATTAGTTTGATTAAAGAGAAGTGAGAACCTCTGTTTGTTCATTTGTGTAATCTTTTTTTCATTGTAACACCATCATCACGTGCGTGAAAACAACTCATGCGAGTTGAAAGTGCTAGCAAGTATGGCCATTTCCTATACACATTGGAACAGAGAATTAGAAAAAACATTAAAAAATGAACAGAGACTCTTGCTTCTCTTTAGTCAAACACACACACACACACATATATTTATATATATATATATATAATAATTCGGTAGATTAAAAAATTCATGACATAATTAATTAAGATTTTAAATATTATAATCAAGCTTCGAAAATAAAAACTTACAATGTTTATCGATATGCACACACGTTTCAGAAAACAACATTTAATAACACTATTACATCAGAATACAACTTGGAATTGCATATGATTTTCATCATCAGACTTTATCAGTTTCAATTCAGATAACATCTATTGGATATATCGCAAACCGGTTCGAGAAGCAAACAATGATAGAAAGACCAAATAAAACATTCTTTTCAATAATAAGGATGGCAAAACATGAAAATCACAAACACATTCCAGAGCGGGATCAAGTATAGAAGAGTATCGATTATACTCCAATCAAGTGTACAATCAATTGCTTTTATCATAAAAAAATTGAATTAAAAAAAAATAATTTAAAAAAAGTATAGGATGGTCATATCTTAAATACCTATTTTATGTAGAATTCCAAAAAAGTTCCATTGTACTTAATTACTTCACTTTGATATTTTCATGTTAACCGTTCAAATATAAGTTGACATCCTACGGATACATCGTATCAATTGATCTTCTCAGGATATCTTGAATGGTTTTTGAACTTTTCCTTATATATATATATATGTGTGTGTGTGTGTGTCCATGCGTGTGTGTGGTTCATGTCGCTATCTAGCTAGCTATCGCAGTATTTATTTGATGGAGTTTTGAGAGAGTTCTTGAATTATGGTGAATTTATTTTGAAATTTAAAGTTTTAAGCATCCCCTATAAATCACATTGTATTTTAGATGCAAATTTCTCCAGATTTTTCCTGTTTTTCTTGAATTTAAAACTGCATTTGTATTTATTATTTGTATCATGTTTTTATGCTTATCCATCCAATGTTGCAGACGGTAAATAAATAAACTAAGAACCCAAGAAAGTAAAAGAAGAAAGAAAAAAAAAGTAAAGTCTTTTCCTTTCTTAAATGAAAATGGTTTCACTGCTGGCAATGTCGACAATTGCATTGTGCGAAATCATTTTGTGATGGAGAAAAACTGCAAATAATGAAAACTGTTTAAAAGAAATTCGCAAATTCAATGTTAAATTCTTTGAAAAACAAACGTCTTAAACACACACAATAACTGCTTGTGCAGGTTCGTATAATATCCAGTCAAATCTCAAATCACTACAATTATATAAAGCGAATTAGAAATTGAATATGTCTTTGATCTTCTGAGTATTAGAAGACTTTTGGTTTAAGGTAAAAGGAAAAAAAAACTTTTAATCATTTTGACACGTTAATCAAAAACAATATTTTTAAAATGACACAGGTCCTTTGGGGATCTATTACAAAGTGAATTAGAAATATCAGAAAAGAAATTAAAAAAAAATGTTTTTAAATCCATATAAAATCAGGTAGAGTGCAGTACTAGTATAGTTTCGGCTTCAGACAGATAAATATCAATCTCCAGTATTAATAGATAATGAAATAAGTAAAAAATGTTTTTAAATAAATATAAAAATAGGTAGAGTACAGTTTAAAAAGTTGTGCAATTTAATATTTTAACTTACTAACAATTGTGTGCATAATCTTCTGCCTAGAAAATGAATATTCAAAGTCTTATGACAATAACCACATTGAGATAAAACAAGAGAGCCGGGAGAAATACGACAATATTGTTGTTGTATTTATGTGGTTGGAATTTTCGTTGGGGTGAATGATTATCAACTATGGAGAGCATTTTAAATATTAATTTATTTACTAAATTCAACAAAGTATCACCGGTCGGTGGGTTGCTTCTTGCATTCCGAGGATATAAAATTATTATTGTTTTATTCAGGTGACCATGGGGAAGAACGTTCCACATTCATGTTCTCACATGGCTTCACAACATCATGTATCTCTTCTGTCCATGCGCAATGCTCAGGTGTTAATTCTGCTGTGATTGGCGGTTAATTGCAATTCCCTGGATGGTCCTCATAAATCTGCTTTCCAAATTGGGACTTTTATCAGATTGTGAAGCCAGGTCTTCAGTTGGTTTCTCCTCTCCATTTCTGCCATTGTGTGTGTGGGGGCTGGTGGAGATTCAGGTAAAAGATTGCGAATATAGGTGACTAGGTCCAACATGGTTATCTGTATGGTAGTTTTGTGCCTTGCCAACTGTTTTAACTTAACTTACTCACTATTTAAAAATCCCCTTTTCCATTTTCAATAATTTGTTCATTGTGTTCGGAAGATCAATATTAATTACTATAAAATTCAATATTAGTTATATAAAATTCAATATTAATTACTATAAAATTCAATATTAGTTATATAAAATTCAATATTGATTACTATAAAATTCAATATTAGTTACTATAAAATTCAATATTGGCCATAGAAATTAACACTAAAACAAAGATATGTCGCTTAACAGAGCCAGGGTATGTGTATGAAAGTGTGTGTGTGTGTGTGAATATGTCTTCCCAAAATATTGAAGTTGTTTCACCATTAAAACATTACAATACGAAACTAGTGCATCAGTCACAGTCCTGACTTTTATTTGGGACAGGAGGCATCGGCCGGTATTCTGCCTTTTATTGAAAGTGAACCTGAAAAGCCAAACGTAGCAAAGAATTGTAATAACATATGCATTATTGGATGATAATTCTTTTCAAAAATGTGGCCACCCCTAAAAGAGTACATAAGGGAGATAATTGCAATGAGATGTAAAACTATAGTAATATTTTTATGAATTTACTCACTAAAATCTATTATAGAATCATCTAAAACCATATATTTTCTGATGCAGTTTAACATAACAAACAAAACAAAGGACACAAATTATTGCTTAAATATCTCTACAAGTTTAAATTCGATATTTGCGATATTAATTCAAAAGGGATAGCTTTTTTGTTCTGATTGAATTACAACAACACAACAGGAATAAGTTAACAGGATTTGTATTTTAAAGCATAAAAACATAATGTATCTTTTAATTTGTGTCACTCATATGGACTCTACAAGACACATGTAGCTGTGAATGACGTCACTGAACTTTTAGTTGTTCATGCACAGTGTCCTTTCATCAAATGGAAGATGGCGAGAGCTGATTTTCACTTCACAGTCTTAGTGAGAATCGCCTTTCTTCAACCACTGAGACAATTCATTCTCCTGTCAAAGCGAGCATGTGTTTTGTTTTTCTCTATTCTAACATCTATCACAAGGTTCATATTCGTGTCATTCGTATTTCAAAGAAGACAATATTGATTTTTCTGAAGAAGAGGGAATAATTATTATTGCCGTTTGGTTCATTTAGCAAGCTTGATTTATTTATTGGTCGCCTGACCAGATTAAACAAATAACCGTTTTAAGATTTGCGACCGATTGTCAACATTTAAAATCCATTAACTATTTTTTAATCATTTTCTATTTTATTGATAATTAATCTTTTCTTTCTGTTTTATCTCCCACAGTTAAAATATTGCTCGTCTAAAAATTGTCCTCCATCATGTGTCTATCGAAATTAGAAAAATATTCTAAGAACAGTTTGATATTTCTTCTCTGTAATCGTTTTATTTTTAAAACAATAGTTCCTAAACGATCAAGTTCTCCTGAAAACATGCACAATAATGCATGTTTAATGCACAATAATGCATGTTTAGTGCACAATAATGCATGTTTAATGCACAATAATGCATGTTTAGTGCACAATAATGCATGTTTAGTGCAATGGATGCAAACGACAGACGTGTGATGGAAAAAATATCTTACTCTAGATTTGACCACCCAGAAAATGGGATGCCATTTTGAAAAAAGTAATAGCCTCTTAAAAACAAGATTCCATGCTGAGATTGTGAACCACTTGAAATCACACAGAAATTATGCCTACTAAAGCTGATAGACCTCCCGGTCAGTCAGTTTTTATGGCCAGTGATTAAACAGCCGATAATTCTCAAGTCGACTTGATGTGTGGTCTATCCTGAATGACAGAATATCTATATATAGTCGAGCAAAAAAGGCAGTGGGAGAATTCTAATTTCTGTTGATCTCAGAGACAGCTCCACCTCTGGGCCCTAAGCTGACGGACCGTTTGTGTTCGGTTGGAAGAAATGGTTTTGATTCGGTTGAGCTGAAGGCACAGTTAGGATTTTAAGCAGACACTCTGTTGTTTTGTGTTCAGTTGGGAGGGACTGTTGTTGTGATTGTAAATCTGTCGTTCGGCAGTGAAAGCAAGTGTCATTTAAACTTCTCAAAATAAAACACTGCTACTTGTTGTAAAACTCAACGTTGTTATTTACTTTGGAAGAAAAATCCGTTGGTAACAGCAGATATGGCCAGTGACGCAATAAAGCATCACATTCGGGTGGAGACTATGAGCGGACGATCATGACCAGTGCAGTGAACGCACACATACACGCGTTCACACTCCACACCGTTGGGGCATGAGAGAATGGCAGGTGTGGCAGGATGAGTTCAAAGACGATTCAGGATGTAGAAATATCTTTTTTTAGATCATATGTAGCTGTGTTGGTTTATATTTTCTCAAAGACAATGCCGGTGATAGCTTCACCGAGTGGCAAATCTGTCAGCAAGTTTTACATAAGCTCGAGAGGGACTGGAAGCATCAACCCAACAAACAACATTGGGAGAAGCATAACACCAAAACTGGATCTATATTTTCTGCAAGTGCTTTCACCTATTACAGTGGAGCATGTGTATATCCAGGAGTTGACTGTACAGCAACATGAACACTCAGCAGTAATGGAGGCAGGAGTGTCATAGTTTTATTTTTTATTTTTTTACTATTGGATAACCAATTATCAAGGCCAGAAGCCATACAGGGATAAGTGTTAATGAGATAGAATGTTGGTCAGCTGAAAGATGAGGAAAAATCAACGGTATGAACTAAGTTTGATTACTTATGTACTTTATGACAAGTATTCGTTGACATTAAATTTGAAGACGACCATGTTGTAACCTGAATGAAAGCAGTCCGTGGTAATGTGTTCCACAGACAGGAAGCTCTTGCAACGAAGCTTTGTCTATGTAAATTCCGCGTGTCGTTAGGCACATGGAGGAAGAAAGTAAAAATTTTTCCGTTGTGGTAAAAAGTTCTTGCTGTGAATGTTTAACAAGGAGGGACCAGAGAGTGGAGCTCAGTCGAGCACGTTCCATGCAATTAGTACTGTCTGGATGTCCAATGATCATAGTATAAGGTTGTGTTCTATCTTATGAAACAAGCACTGTTAGTTGTTGTTTTTTGTTTGTGTGACTAACATTCAAATCGCTTACCTAGAGCAAAAAGGCCACTTGCTTAGTCCGCCATTTGCAATTTGGCAAAAGTGGATTAGCAGATTGTCATGCCTTATATAATTAGCAAGAGCTGGCTATGTAAAATGTGAAGGCTATGTATTTGTCAGTGGCTGGGTTAAGTTTGGCTTCAACAAAGTGTTGACTAAATAACAGAAAAAGACTGAAAAAGGCAAGATAAAGGAGATAGATCGATCGATAGATAGATAGAGAGAGAGAGGGGAGGGAGGGGGGTTGAAGAAAGAGTCACTTGTTGTGTTTAATGTCTCGCCAGTGAAGAAAAAGAAGACAGAAGACGTTTGGTTGTGAAATGGACTGTGAACATATTTCGCCTGTTGTGATTTATTTTTATCTTTATTTTATCAGCTTTTCAACAACTTTTCTAATAAATTATAACTAAATGAATTTTCTTTGTTTAGACATGAAACAAAATCGGCCTTTAATCATTCAATTGATGACACAGTTGAGTGACCAGTGATTGAAAATGCAAATACTTCATTTAAAAATGTGTTTTGTCTGATGAAACTTAATGAAAAATGAATTATTGAACCTTTTAGAAAAAACACTCGCAGTTGATAATTACAAAAGAAATAAAAATTAACCAATTCCATGAAATGATGCTAACAAAATCGACTTATCAAAAAACAGGAATCAGTGGAATTGCGTCAAAATAGAAATCCAGTTACAAAGATGTTTAGAGCCGATATTACCTACCTCCAAATTCCATAAATAGGGAGAGTGCAGTGACGGTCATCTCAGCTTGTTGGGGTCACAGAAAAGTGCTCTGGAGCCATCCATAATTCATCATCATAATATTCAGTTTAATGTCATGTAAAATACATGATGACATCTGTTGGACGGCTTTTAGAAATTGACTTCCAAACTAACCTATCTTTGGACAGGTCTTTATTTATCCCTCTTTCTCTCAAATCTATCCTTATCACTTCCTCTCATGTTTTCCTTGGTCTTCCCCTGTCAACATACCCTGCTACCTCAACTGTTTTACATATACTAACCCAAGAAATCTCATCCATTTTTTCCACGTGACCGTACCAACAAAGTTTCTCGTTTTGTACACATCTCTCAGTACTGTCCAGATTTAATCTTCCTCTGAGGTCATCAGATCTAAGCCTGTCTTTAAGATTCATTTTTCACATCAATCGTACCATTCTCATATTATTTCTCTCCATGCAACTATGAAAAATATACTTCTCATAAAATATATAATTTATTGAGCAAATGCTAAAGATTACATTAAAATTGAATAATTTTCTGATTTTTGGTGATAAAAAAAAAATAACACATAGGTTAGTTTACAACGAATGAGAGCCACCAATCATATTAGAGGGGATGATCCATTAGCGATAGCATTGTTTAGAACACATTAACTCAATTATTGGATATTCTTTCATAGTCGTCTTAGTAACTTTATCTTGACCCCCATGTGTTAACCATGTTGCTTTATGGACATGGACAGTGCATAGTGTGTATGCTGATACTTTTATGACTGCTGCATGGCTTGTTGATGTTGGTCATTTCCTTTTCCATAAGGAACAGCCTTGCATGCTTCACTTCATGTAATGCTCTGACTATTAAAAATTATTCCTCTCTAACTTAATACCTCATTCTGTTTGACCAATCAGGGCTTTTGTATATCTCACCTCTCCCTTACTAACAGTATATGATATGTACTTTATTAGAAAATATTTGACACCCTAAATGTCAAAATATACATTGAAATACATAAGTAAGTAAAGCTCATTTTCAAGTCTTAAGACCCATTTGAAGGCTGGTGCTTATTTTCTGGTGAGCACAGGCATGTATACACAGTGTGATGATATATGGAAATGAAGCCTAGCCACTAACGGTTGCGGACATGCGTTGCATGGAGAGAAATGATGTGAGAATGATACGATGGATGTTTATTTACTCCTCGCGGAGTTAGGCACAAGGCCAGTTTTATCTTACTCCCACAAGTAAGATGTGACCCAAGATCGGGTCGAGCAAGTGGGGTTAAAAGCCAGCGCTCGAGAGGTGAGCACTCTGGCCATTTAAAAATTGCCTGGGCAGCCCCGTCGGCATTCCCCGGTAGGGGTGCCTCAGACAGTAAGCAATAAACTTACTCCTCCCCAAAGAGGGGAGGCGAAGCCTGGGAGGGTGGACCTCCTAGAACTGCACAGGACAGGCGTGCAGTATCCATCGGAATGTGAGTTTTAAAGACAAGCTTAGATCTGATGACCTCACAGGAAGATTAAATCTGGACAGTATAGCGAGA
Organism: Sepiola atlantica; assembly: GCA_963556195.1. Lineage (NCBI taxonomy): Eukaryota > Metazoa > Mollusca > Cephalopoda > Sepiida > Sepiolidae > Sepiola > Sepiola atlantica. The sequence goes on from OY744519.1 coordinate 43,436,431, forward strand.
TGGGTGTGGAACAGGAGACTTTGATGTTATGGTCACGTTGAAAAAAAATGTATGTGATTTCAGTGTTAGTAGAAAAGTTGAGGTAGCAGGGTATGTTGACAGGGGAAGGCCAAGGAAAAGATAGGAGGAAGTAATAGGGATGGACTTGAGAGAAAAAGGGATAAATAAAGACTTGGACAGAGATAGGTTACGTTGGAAGTCAATTTCTAAAATCTAGTATGTATAATAGACGTTAAACTGATGAAGATGAAGATGAAAATGAAGAAGAAGAAGAAGAAGAAGAAGAAGGTTGCTGCTTATTTCCTGGATTTTTTAGCAAGATGATTATCCATTTATACACCTGGGTGGAGTGTTTGCTTACAGCACCTGGCACTGCCCCAAAAAGTCACTCGTCTAACTACTGACCAAGCTCAATGTTGCTTAACCAGTGATCAGACGACAACTAGCATTTCAACATGATTCGACAATAAGACAATTAAATATTAATTTTTTGTAAGTTGTTAATTTTAAACGAACAAGCATCATTAGGTGTTACTCAATGATAACAAAACTGTCAAATTAACGATCTGTAACCAAAAATATGAATATGTGGTAGTTTACAGATAATTATGTTATATATATATATATATATATATATATATATACACACACTAGTAGAATACTTGTCCCAGGGTGAGTATAAAGAATATATATAGCATTAGTTTTACATTTTAATGTTTTTTCTTTCTTTGGAGGGTAGGGTATGGTATGGTTTTAGTGGCACCCTCCTAAATGGTAAAGTTTACAACAAAAAAAATAATAATGTGTATACGTTACTCACCCTGTTGTTTAAAATACACATTCGATAGTTCAATAGTTTAGGATTTTACCAAGCACATACATATTATTGACGCTCACGCGTGTGCACTAATACTTTTAAAAATGTATTACTTAATATATCTCAACATTTGATGTAGAGCAATTCTTTTCTCTATTAAATTTTTTGTATCTAACTTATTTTAAAAGTTTTGAGGGACGGCTGCGAGTTGAGGTGGACGTACACCCTAAATGATAAAGTTTACTAAAAAAAATAATGTGCCCATGTTACTCACCGGGTTGCTGAATAATATATATTTGTCAATTCATAATGATCTGATCCGTTCATTAGTTTAGGAGGTTATCCTGTACACACACACACACACACACACACACACACACACACACACACACACATATATATATATATATATATATATATATATATATATATATATATATATATACAGGGTGTTGAAGCAATCTCTGACACTTGACAAAAAAGCGAAATAGGCAATAAAAACAAAAGTTTTATATGCAGAGACCTGACAGTTTATTGAGCAACAGTTAGAGTTACATACTATATTATTTTTCAATGTAATTGCCAGGTTGCATCGAAATGAGTCACTATGCCCTTGTCTACAGCGGCGAACACCTCCATCATGGCAGCCTTCTGAGAGTCGACCGTGTTGTGGGTGTGTTTGTTGAGGAGGGTGGCCACAAGTTCGGCGACCAGTTATGAGGACCATTGTTGATCAACCATGTCTGAGTCGTCTTGACTTTGTGTGCAAGAGCAGAGTCTTACTGAATTACGTAGGGGCGTCCAGCAGTGGTCTTGTCCATTCAGGGCTTCACCACACTCCTCAGCACCTCCTGGTTTTCCGTTTACTTTTTGTCAAATGTCGGATTTTGCTGCAACACCTGTAATATATATATATATATATATATATATATATATATATATATATATTAATTAAGGTAAAGTAAACATCCACAGAATAGGAATCCAAAGAATGTCAACTGGGCTTATAAAAAGTGCTCAATGTCAACTAGAGCTTTTATATATATATTATTATTTTTTATTTATACAGACATGTCTATATAAAGTAAAATAATTATATATATATATATTAGTTTGGAATACCCATTCCAGGAAATGGCCCAATAATAATGAAACAAATATGGAATTGTGTAAGATGTCAGCAACTAATATTAGTTAACACACAAACAGACGGAGAGACAGACAGACATATACACATATCTCACATTAGTATAGAAGACTCTCTCTCTCTCTCTCTCTCTCTCTCTCTATCTCTCTCTCTCTCTCTCTCTCTCTCTATATATATATATATATATATATATATATAAAATGAAAAAGGAATATACAGAGAGAGATATATTGCTGTGTATATGCGTGTTTGAAGGTTTGATGTGGACAGTGTTCATGAGTCTTCTGATCAGAGAAAGAAACAAAACTACTATTTTTTATTTTTCTTATCTTTCTGTTTTTGGTGGAGATGGGGCATCCTACCAGATGCCAGACATTCACCGGCTATTTCAGACACTCCAGCCTAGAGATCTTTTTAAGATTCTAACCGTCCCTTTAAATGCAATTGTTTGTATTTCTCTTGCACTCGGTTCACCGGGTATACTCGCCAGATAGCTTTTGAAATTATGTCTAGTTTTAGTGGCTCTAAAACGGAATCTTGTTTCAGTGGAATTCTATTTGAAACAGAAAAGGCCACAATTTCATTTTTACAAAACCTTGTCTTTGTTTTAAGGTGGATGTTATGCATCGAGCCAATTTGTTTGCATATTTGATATCTGGTCGTGGAAGAGTCAACTTTCATTTTTCTCGGTAATGTGATCACCACAAACCAATCGTTTTTTCTTCAGAAACGGCGAAAAAGAATATTCTTGGAGCATTATAAGCACATTTGAGATATATTCTAAGCTACTTTTTAATCAAAACTCCATACTGTAATATAAGACATAAAAACTGGGTGTCTTGCTTGCCATGAAATATGTTAACATGTTTCCAAGCTGAGGGTTTAACATCAACATTATGATTAGATGTGCCATTACTGAATCAGCATTCTGTGACACACGATACAAATCAGATGCATAAGTAAAATTTATAAGTCGAGGGGGGGGGGGGTCATGACTCAGCTAGACATAATACCAAAATTGTGAAATTCAGTAATCTTAAGTGTAAGAAAGTATAAAAAAAAAGGTTGCAGTGAAAGTAGCAGGTGATATTTGAGTATTAACATGAAACCCTTAGACTTTATAGATCGGGAAACTTGAAAAAACAACATTGCATCATATGCGGTTGCAGAGAAGGCTATTTCTAATGCACCTCTCTTTCTTCATGAACTTATTGATTCAGCATTTCCTTCTTTTTCTTCTCGTAAATAGTTATCATGTTTTTCAACAAGATAACTGAAGAAATAAGAAAAGAAAAAACAAAGCCTTAATACAATGTTTGCCTTTATAAAATGGGTCAATTTATTTAGACAAATAATTTTTTTTTACAATTCCATTTGACTTAGGCACTGTCTTGACCCAGTTTATAAAATGAGTCAAGACAGTGGCCATTTTAACCTTTGAATACATTTAAGTTTAAATCTGTTCTAAATTTGAAATTAAATTAAAGTAAATATTAATTTAATTTGCACCTACCTATATATATATATAATGCAAGTGGCGACTCTAGGTCGTAAATGTTTGTCGGGCTCATAATGTTTAACAAAATTTGGTATCATTGTAGATGAACACCCCCGGTAAATATCCCCCCCCCCCCAAAAAAAAAAAAATAAAAAATTAGGCGATTATCTGTGAACACTCTGAAAAACTTGGCCGCAAGAAAAATAAAAAAGTAACAATTATTTAGAATTTAGAGTGGGGGATCAGTTTCGTATATAAATTTAACATGTTCAGGCCATTCTAGCATTTTAAAGCACTTAACCAGTTTTTTGCTATGGGAGATAAATTCTGTGCGTTTTCTTGAGGATTTCTATTTTTTAGGCGATCACCTTGAACGTGGTTGTACGAAGGTTTTTATTTGGGGGCATCACTCGGATTTATGGTTAATGGTAGAGTTACTAAAAGGTTTTTAGGGAGGCTTGTCACGTTAATGGTAGGGTTAAGAGAGTTTTTTGGGGAAATTTTATCTCACCCTAAGTCCGAGTGTCAAGCTCGGACTTAGGGTGAGATAAAATTAAAATTATATTTTGTCAATAATGACTAATATTTTTACTAATGAAAGTAATTATATTTTTCAAATTTTTTTAGCAAGAGCCTCCTAAAAACACACAGAATTTATCTCCTATAACAAAAAAAAAATGTTCGACTGCCTTAAAAACTATAATGGCCTAGAAATAGACGATCATTTTACATTGAATTTATATGCGAAACTGATCTCCCACTCTAATTTCTAAATTAATTGTTTTATTTTTTTCAGAGTGTTCACATGTAATCGTCTAAAAAAGTAGAATCTTATTTTGGATGGAGGGTGCTTTAGTGGAAAGTGCTCACCTACAAATTTACCCAAACTTTGTATCAAATTACATGCTAAAATATATAATTTCAAAAAATCTGCGTGCATGAAAAATAACGCTGTGGGGCATTTTAATGTTAACTTTACAAACAAAGTTTTATTTACATTTCACAAAAAATGAAAGCCCACTTGAGAAGCTGAGACGATTAAATACTGAAAAAGCCAGGCATGCCAAACTATAATAAAAGCTTGAAGCAAAATTTTAGAAAAAAACAAAACAAAACAGAAATAAAATAAAATAAAACGAAGCAAATATTCATAACAAAAGTCAAATTGAAAACTTTTGAATTGACAGCATAGAAATAACAGTCTAATATCCCACAGACACATTAAAAGTCAGACATAACCATTATAAATGCACATTTAATTATTATCTTTTCATTTACTTTTAACTCTCTTAGCGCGGCTGTCACAAAATTGCGACAAATCCACCACCTCTAGAAGCAGACGATACTACATGCAAAAACTGATTTTATTTGCAATATAAGACAACAGCACAAGTATACACAATAAATTCACCAAGTGACTAATATGTGCATGAGAAAATGGCAATTTTCCATGAACGGATGGTCAACCTCATTATAAATTCAAGATGGACGTCATCAGAATATACAAATTAGTTGAATTTTACAATTTATTCTGAAAATCTTACTTATATGCTACGAATTTCATATACATTGTTTGTGCATACAATGTAAGGTTAAGCTTACAGAGGCATTCATAAAAATAGGTGTAAAAGATAATTTTTACAAACAAAATTCAGCACTCAGAGAGTTAATAGAACATTTCTTTAAATAAAAAAGAAATAAAGAAAAAACTAAAATGATTCTTTTAATTATATTAATCTAATATATAAAGGGAAAAAATCTGTGTATGTATGTTTGCAAAAAGCCCGAAAATACTCGACGAAGCCTCATAAATTTGGTATCTCATTCGCCAGCGTTTTTGCCGACACATAATACCTAAATAAATTTTTTAAATTGATTTTATGACCATAAACGAACACCGTTTATCTTGGGGGTAGTCCAATTTTACCGAATTTCGACACTTGTCCGTCTACGCATGCACGCATCACATTGCACTTCCATTATAAGCATCGAAAATATTTTCAGGTCTCAATACTTAGACAGAAAGACACATCTTTAATAATGTAGAATTGTCTGAAACTGTAAGTAAAACACAAAACATAACTTTAATCGATTTTATCTGTTTATAAAACATACTTATTATTTTTACACAAATAAAACAAAGACATTTTTTTTGCATACAACCAAAAACTAAATCTTCTTCTATGTTATCACTATTTGGATTTTAAAAGTAACACGAAACAACTTTTAAAAAATGTTATCGACATATTAATAACATTTTAAATGTAACATAAGCACAACAAAAAATTTTCGTTTTTGATGTTAATACCCTTAAATTCATCTACGCAAGTTTATGCTGAAACTGTTACAACGACAAAAAAATAACTTACACTGACTACATTTGCTCTTAAAACCTTCACAATAATGATTTTAATTTTTAAAATCCTACAACAAAAATAAAAATCATGTCATGTTAATATCAACTTTTGTAATTTCATCTTTGAAAATCAACAACAACAACAAACCTAACCGATATTAACTATTCTGATTATTGTCTTTTTTTTTATTGTACATCCATATTAAATTGAATACCCGTACCAGGATGGGTAAAATGAATACCCCAAACAGAACAGTTTTGGATTACAAAGATTAAAATCAATATATAATGATACTAAACCTTATGTCTAGAATACTTATTCCAATTTTGATAAAAATCGATTACATGATTTGGATTCTAGAAAGAAAATGTCTAAATGTAAGGCTTAAGCTTAAGGAGTCTTAAAAAGAAATTGAAATTCAAGGAATCTTGCTTAAATGGTGTCTAATGACTATGGATTAAAATTCAATGCAAATCTAGAATATTCAAATTTTCAAATGGGAGCTTTTGTTCATATTATGTCCTAAAAGCTCTTTAAAATACTTTAAAGAAACTGAAATTTGGGGAATATTTATTAATTGATGCCTAATACATATTGTTAAAATTTCACAAGTATTGGAGGTATCTAAATTTCCACAAAGTGTTTCTATCTTCCTTTTACCTCTTTGCATAAAACTAAATTAAAATAAATATAGCCCACAGTTGGCCCTCCTTACGCCTAGCAGCTGTGTTCCAAAATTCATAATGATCGGTTAATTAGTTTAGGAGTTAATCCTGTAATACAAGTATATAAACATATAAACATACCTAATTTTATAAAGATAGAGATATTTACTTTGTTATTTAGTTCTGAATATAATATTTTCAGATAAATACATGAATAATTATTTCACCCATAATTATCGAAGTGAACGCGACTTTTACGAAATCGATGGCATTCTTTCTCTATCATTTTCTATTTACTGTGAATGTCTTTTTTCTTGACATCACCATCTTGAATTTGCTTGTTTCCTACTGCCCTAAAGGACACACATTCAAAAGAACTTTCTAACTAAACTTACTAAAAAATAAATAAATTTAATTAAATTAAATTAAATATATAATTCATTTACTCAAATTTTGTTACGTAACGATTTTTTGTTTGAATATTTGCAGAGACTAAAGAATTTTACTTTCAGTTCGTTTTTTCTAACCGATAATTAAAAAAGGAAACAATTACAAAAACAAGGAAAAAGTTACACTTCTGTTCACTTTTGTCTAGCTAAGAAAAATTAAACTTTTATTTACTTAAATTAAATACATTATTTATTTACAATAATGACTCAAGTTCTGTTAAGTAAGGATTTTTCAGGCATTACCTCAGGAAGGGTTGGTAGTCGCTTTTTTCCTGATTCAAACAATCAAACTCGAGTTCAATGGAAGAAATTGGTACATCGGAATGACTAGAAAAAAGGTTGACGAGAATTACTACATGGTGGAGTATCTGGAATGTTTCAACCGTGATTCTGCAAGGCGTTCATGGAGATACCCCCAGATAGATGATGAATAGAACACGAATAGAATCCAGATCATTCTATGCAATATGCTCGGTGCTTGGGACATGAGTACATGCCAAACCAAGTTCGAAGTCGAGAATTGGGAAATCATTGAAGGTTTATTTCAGTCGATGTACAAGTAATTGGCTGATCTCCTGTGCAGTTCCCCATGGATTTCCACAACTTCAATTGACTATTTCATGAAATTTCATAGCCATTAAGGATGTTTTATTAAATTGACTGCATTATCCACTATTCGGTTTATATGATTCCAGCGGTGTCATTTGGATACGTAGTCTGTGGTGCATTTTTAACCATTTTGGCTGAAATTTGACCCCCATTTCTACCTTGGGGGCCTCCTAAAACCCTAAAACTGGTGTTAAACCTTAGTGCCTTGTCAGTTTCAACTATCTACAGCCCTGCATAACCATTGTAGAGGCTTGGGAACCAATTAGGTAGCTTAACAGAGGATTTGGGGAAATTTTGGCTATTTTTCACTAGTTTTCACTAGTTTTTGGCTATTCTACATTCATGAAAAACCTTTTACAGCCTGAAAATGGTCCTAAATTAAAGTACTATATCAGATTTAACCATCTATATCCATTCATAGCTTTTGAGGATGTATAAGGACCTGCAATGTCACATGAAACCACTTTTTCACCGAAAAATGATGGATTTTGAGTCCCGTGGAGCCCTAACGGCTATTTTTGGCCTCCACCTTCTGAATTTTGCAAAATTTTCAAAATGTTTGATTGTTTAGTGTTATTTATGTATAAATGAACACAAAAAAATACTACTCGCATGAATCTGAAATGTTCACCCATTACGTCCCACCCCTATTAAAAAAAATAACAGCATATAATCTTACTTTTAGCACCAAACATGATCTCTGTACACATTTTCCCGTTCACATAAAATATATTCGAACACAACGACAAGGATGATGATGGCTTTACTACTTATTTTTAAATGTACCGACGGCTAGCATAACAATCTGTTCCATATTTAGAATTCCCAACATTTTCTTTAAAAAAATACATACTTTGCTATCATCTCCATAAACATTTCCCCTTTCAGGTCAAAAACGTCGAATTTGGGAGGACGCTTTTGGCAAGTGTACGTTTTCAGCATCGCAAATTATCTTTCTATCTTCTTAAAACATAATTTAGGACGCCGAAAATGTACACCAAAACTGTTATTCGATTTGAAACTCTAATATTATAAAAATGAACGGAATAGAGACAGATATAATGAACTATTCGGTAACCTTAAAATAACATTATTAAATACATTCGGTAATATTTGGTGCAGTATTTGCCCTGAGCCGGCTCCCTCTAAAGGAGGGTGTTTCTAAGAAATATCAAATTTGCAAGCGGTTCTCAACCGTATATATATTCCATGAAAACTGCCAGTATACTGAAATCATATGCCCTTAATAGGGTTAAGATGAAAATTCATATACACTAAATGTACAAAAGCAAGGAAATTCCCAAATTTTTACACTTTTATTGCCATTAAGGGTATGCGAGCACAACAGGGCTATGTATTTTACTGGTAGGAATTTTTCTTCAGCGCACCTCACACACTTCATCCACTCATGCATAGAGATTTATACTGTAGTGATGTGATAATGAAATGGTTTGGTTGATATGTAGTCATACCCTTAATGACAATAAAAGTGTAAAAATTTGGGAATTTCCTTGCTTTTGTACATTTAGTGTACATGAATTTTCATCTTAACCCTATTAAGGACATATGATTTCAGTATACTGGCATTTTTCATGGAATGCCACTACTTTTGTAAAGACTATGCCTCAATACAATGCCTTCTCATAAGGTTTTTTGGAATTTTCTGAAAAACTAAGGTATATGGTAAACTGAAATTAAAATGCCATCAACTAGACCCTAGAACCTCTATCTCTGCCAAAAATCAGCTGAATCCATCAAATAGTTGATGAGATACAGGGCGGCACATACGTACGTATGTACGTACACACAGATAACATGATTTCATGATTGAACTTTCTGGATCTCTGGGTTGCCTTGACTAATGATGCTGAAATTCTACACACTTATAGAACCTATCAAATAAAAATTTTGTGCAAAGTTTTAACTAATTTGGTTTATTGGATTTTGAGTTATGATTGATTAAAGAAATGAGATTTCCAGCATAGGCCATTCGTGTAGTCTATTAAGGGATAGAGCGCTCTCGCGCCTCCCTTGATTCTGATTTGGGGAGATGACATAGAGCACCTAGTGTTCATCCATCTGGTACTGACAACGCTTAACGTCACTTAACTTTAGTGATTTCACGGAAACTGGTATATTAACATGATTGTGCCGTATATACAAAATAATATTAGTTCTAGCTTTATAACAATTTGGTTCAATTACCAATTTTACTAGGACTTATAAACAGTAAATAAAAACGTTTTACTTTCTTTCATTTCTATCTGGAAAAGTTATACTCAGAGAAAGTTTAAAATTAGAATAAAAATAAAAATCTTTATCTTGGTTCATGGGTGGGAGCTGGAGTTTCTTGTGTTTCTTAATTTTCCTGGGCAACGCTTGCTAGTATATATAACGGTTTCATATTCATTGATTTTTTTATCAAATAATTCATTTTTTGATAAAGAGGGGAGAATCGTTCGAGATATTAAAATTATAATAACACCTATAATCGTATATGTTTTTGTTTTCCATATTTTCCATTTTTATTTGTCAAATGTAAAGAAATTCATCACTTTTAGCCAAGAAACACACTTTGAAGTACAACAAAAGCAAATGTGGATTTATCATCATCATCATCATCATCATCATCATCATCATCATCATCATCATCATCATCATCATCGACATCATCATCATCATCGGTATTCATTTTTTTATCAATGATTATCATCATCATCTATATATTCAGAATTCAAAAATGCAATCATACAAGTAATATATTTGAAGAATACATTATAGATTCATCATGTTATGATTAAAATTGAAAATGTAAAAAATGCAATGAAACGAAATGTGGTATTCGCATTAACAACATTCAGGTATTAGATTAGCAAATTTAATTCACACAAAGTTCATTCTGGCTCTGGCTTTCTAGAAATCGTCAAATAATAAGCCATGAATTTTTTTTCTTGTTCTTTTATTTGAGGAATGAAACATAAATAGAGCATACATGGGTGAGTGAAAAATAGAGCACACTTTTGTCATAACTTTCTTTCAACAGTCACATGTTAAAAGATGGCACTGTTGTTGGTCATAGGTCATAAGTTGCTATAAAAGAATAAAAGAACTCGTCTTCTCATGTTGCCAGATTTTACTTGAAAAAAGATAGTTGCCTCTGTATGAAAATACATACATGAAAGAGTACTTGTAGATAAAATAAAAGTGTGGACATAACATTCACAGCAAGAACTCATCTTACTATCACAAGTGCAAAGAACTTTCCTCACTTTCTCTGTGTGACTAACATCAAACGGAATTTCCATGAACAAAGTTTCGTTCCAGGAACTTCCCATTTGTGGAACACATTGCCACAAGTTTGCTTCCTTGGAAGCTAAACATGTTCATCTTCAAACTCTAATGTCAATTAACTCTTGTCATAAACCATCCTCATAAGTCATCAACTATTATTCATTCAACTCATGATTTTCAATCCTCTCATAATATTATTCATCACCATTCAACTGACAATCTATCTATCTCATTAATCCTCGAGTGTCTTTTAGCCTTTATAAATGGCCACTCGTTAATAATAGAAATAATAAATAAACTTTTTGGTTTGATTTTAATACACGTTTTCTTTCGGGTGTTACAAAGTACCAAACATGCTCACAGTGTGTCTTCCAGGATAGAAGGCAGTCACCTGCATTTGTGATGCTGGCTCAATGTGATGCGCTTATGTCTCATCTCTTGTGGTTATTGTCCCTAAAACGTTTCACCTTAATCGTCATATTAATCGGCTAAACATTGACAACTCTCCACACAATTACTATTATGCACATCTCAGCATTATTGGCACCCATTTCACACAAACTTATGAAAACCGGGCTTGTCATGAATAATTTGGTTTGGCCAGAATCATCTCTTGAACTCATAGTGAAGGCTGATGGGTTTCCTACTAACTCTTCATGCTTCATGTTTGTCAAGTAATTAAAAACTTTCTCAATCTGCCTATACACACTTCTACATGGTAGAGCATATTGAAATCCTGTGAATAATTGCAGCCTTCCACACATCTGCAGGTCACAGATGTTGTATGATTGTTCTCTATTCTACTATGGTGTACACTTCCAGTAGACTTGTAGCATACCCCTCCCCCTTTAGGGGACACCCAACACCTTACAGATCAAAATCAATTGAATATACGTGTTTATAAATGTACCTTGTTATCGCATGCTTCTCATAATCATAACCGCGTTGTCGCTTTCCTCCCATGACTGGGGACATCTGAAACTGAAATGCCAAAGATGATCCTTACCCCTAAATCTTCCAGTAGGACTCCTCTCATTGATAACCTGACTGACATGATGTCGTGTGTTTTTGTAGTCCATGAAATGGGCAGTGACTAGTGGTATAATACAGTTCTGACAGCTAGAGTCAGCAATCATGTGTATTGTTGTTGGGTTTAGGGGGTTCTTGGGTATGTTATTACTAAATTGTGCATGTTCATCGACCAATATCACTACTAAACATTAATGGAAAGATTGTGTTCGTCAGAGTTGTTACCAACATAGTGATAAAGTACATTCAAAGCAATTGATCCATCAATGTCTGTTCAAAAGTCAGGTATACCCGGAATACTTAGAAAGAAAAAGTTGATATTGTAATTGTATGGTCAGATCTTGCTAATGCATATGGCTCAGTCCCACATGAGACAGTTCAGAGTATGATCATAGAAAGACTATGATCAATGCAAGATGCGCTTCATGACATGGAACTGCACAACGGACTGGCAAAGTTTGGAGGCTGGGATTTCAGTAAGATATACAATATCAGTGATCTTCTTCGTACTTGTGATGGAAATGTTGTTGAGATCAACAAATTGTGAGAATACGCTTGTTAAAACCCCACTACAATCATTTATGGACAATATTGTTGTAAAGTCGAAAAGCATAGAAAGAAAGGAAGAAGTATCGAACCAACTAGAATAGCTTATTCAATGCTCAAGAATGAGATTTAAGGTTAAACAATCAAGATGGATGACCTATAAGAAAGGTAAGCAAAAAGAAATAAAGTTATGATCGAAGGGGAAGTGATCTCAACAGTAAAAAAGAAACCAGTGAAAAGAATGGTACAGAGACACATTAAGTGACAAAAGGCAAAGAACAGTAGACAGAAGAAGAATTAAAGGTAATCGATAAGACTAAGTTACCTAGAAAGTACAAACGTTGGTGTCTGCAGTTTGGCTTGTATCCTCGGATAATGTGGCTATTGAAGATGTATGAAGTACCATTGACACAAGTAAAACAGATTGAACAACAGTGTGGAGTGTACATCAGAAAGTGGTTGGGACTACCAAGAATGTTGAACAACTCGACAATATTTAAAAGGGAGGGACAGCTAAAGAAACCATGTTGGATTCAGAGCCGATTTTGTACAAAATCTGCAACGTTTTTTTTTGTTAATCTATCTTAATGGTCGCACATGAACCATAAACATAGAAGCAAATATTATATCATCTAAACTAAAATGATAACAGAATAAAATGTATAGTCAGAATAGAACCTTTCATTATGTTGAAAGACCACAAAGATAACTTCATAAATAAACCTAATTACAGATTAGTAAACCCTACAAACACTAATATATGACAAATCAGTAAAAAGATGTTAGAAAAAATGATAATAAGATCAAGAAATTTATTCGACTTGGAAAATCAATGGAAAAACTTTGGCTTGCTTCAAAGTGTTAAACAACACCTGCTGCTTGATCACTAGCTGTTTGAGCCTACCGACCTGAACAACCTGCATCTCCTCATTAGCATTGCTACTTCAGGTGTGAGTCGGGAAGTTGCAAGCCGAGTAGAGAGCAAAAAAGCTATCAGTGATGAAGAACGCCATCTCCTTCATGGATGTAAATCAACTATTCAACGATTGAAATTAAGAAGAAGCCTCGGCAGCCACGTCGAACCCATAACAACATATCAGGAAGAGACCAGAATACAACTGTCGACCAGATGTCTAAAGAATAGCCCCCTACTATTGACATAGGAATCCTCCTTTCTGAGGAACTACCTCTCGGTTCAGAGGCACCCTGGCTCCAGTGAAAAACACTAAACCGTCTGAGAACGGGAATGAGGCGATCAAAAGTTGCTATGAGTAGATGGGGCTACAAAACTGACCCAACAATATGTGAATGATTGATGAGTACAAAGTGTCAAAAGTAAGGACAGTCATAATGATCCGTTTCTTTAACTACTAACGATTCACCTCAAGTAAGAACTGGGTAGAAGTGGAAGGCAGAAGAAGCAACAAAGACATCTTAGAGCATGTCGATATGGTTGGTGTTGAACAGGATACAAAATAAGGACTAGGTATGCTGGATTTTAGACCTTTCTGCATGAGTAACTTTAGACAGAGAAGAGATTCTGTGGTCAGTCAGATAAGGGTTGAAAAACAGAGAAAGATATATCTACACCTGGTGCAGTGTTGTCAATAAGGTCAGCATGTTCGCTGAAAAGAGTGTGTGGTGAACCGGAATATCGGATGGAAAGAGATTTGGGCTTGAGAGTGAGCAAGGACTTTGTTCCTGATAAAATCGACCTATGATGCAATGCCTTCTCCACTGAATCTTGTTCGATGGAGACTAGACAATGATGACAAATGTGGAAAAGAGAAACTATGTTCAACTGTAACTTAGCACTAAGTCGGTACGGGTGGAGGCATAACCAGGTCCTGAAAGTAATCGAAAAGCTACTACATCAGAAAGTAGAGAAATTTAATGAAGGAAAACTAAAAAATAAAGAAGATTAAAAAGATGAACTTTCATAGAGCTGGAACAACATGCATGGCGAAAAGTGATTCAAGGATACAGTTACCCGACGAAAGATAGAAAGGAAAATGGAACTTGGCAGTAGACCTCCAGAATACCTTGGTCATTACACAGCAGAGACCAGACCTTGTAGTGTTGAGTGAGGAAAAGAAGGTTGGGATCATGTTGGAGCTGACTGTACACTGGGAGGATAATTTTGCAATTGCAGAAGATAGGAGGATGAGAGATATGGTGATCTACTCACTGAGCGACAGGAAAAAGAATGGAATGGTGAATATTATCATTTAGTTGTAGGATCTAATTAACTGCGGCATCATTTTTGTTGTACTAACGCAGAAGTAAAGAACTTTATGACAGATGTACAAGAAGCAGCAGAGAAAGCATCATACTGGATCTGGTTGAAAAGAAACGATGAGTATTTGACACCAGTATCAATACGATGGAGGGTCCTGCCACTTCAGAAATGCAGTAGAGGACTAGGTGATTCCTTCAGATAATCGTAGTGTTGGTTCTGATTATGAAACTATTAGCTATTGTGCACTGTAGACGGTGCATACAAATTACCTGAGTGATATCCATCCCATGTCTCTGCCAGATGCCATGTCTCTTTCTGCTAGCTACCTGATATTATGGGCATAACGTCAACCTGTTTTTCTGTCTATCTGACCATTGTCAGCTTCATATAGGTTGTAAAAACACGATCCATGATGGACGCTTTTAATCATACATCTATTTCAATCACTGATCCTCTTCCTGATCTTCTTCCTTTATCAGTAAATGGAGGCTCAGCACGTCTCTTTTACTCATAAATGTGTCGTAGCAAACATTATCAAATTTTATGCTGAAGCATAAGGGGCTACTGTGGTAGAGGCCAGATTTATTGGTGCACATCCCATGGAAGTACTTATAAAACAAGCATAGGGGTGCAACTCTGCGACAATGCAACAGAGGCTGGAGCTTAGCAAACAGTGCAGAACCTATTAGATTAGAAATTTCATTTTGCACCCTTCTTTAACGTTAATCTTATGAAGGAAAAACATGGCTCAAGTTTTTAAACAAAATATACGTTGTTTATTCTTATGCTGGCACTGATTAAGGAAGCTAATAGAATGCAATGATATAGAAAAACGTGGCTGATCTCCTTTATAAATCGTTTCAATTTCATGATAAATTCCTGAATCACTTGTATGTGGAAAATCCTCATTATTGAATTACATCGAGTGTTGATGCATTTACTCACTGATAACGAGAAACCTTGTTAACAAAGTTAAGATGCTTCTATCAGATACGCCAGAAATAGTGGAATTCCGAATTGAGATTCAACTCACGACTGCGTTGTCTGTCAAAATAGATTCTCTATAATTTTTTTGTAGTGAGCCATGCTTAAGAGGATGAGGCAGCCAGTGTGCACGAGAGTATACAGTTTAGCATCTTTTTAGGGTGGTGTAGTCTGGTATAGGTTTTATTTTCCGGCATGCTATTTCTTCACATCAACAACCCTAAGTAACTACAGTAAATGCGTAAGTAATATTACAAATTTTAGTGAAAACAAACCAGTAGTAGGTTGTAATTCAAGATTTTCATATTTTCTTACTTTGTGAATTGAACAAGTCGGATTGCCATCTTTAATCAGAAACCGTTATGGATGATAACTATATATGACCATCATCATTATTTTATGGCCTATTTTTTGGTGATTTGACAAAACCTCTTGTAAGCAATTAATTATAAACGATTCATTGAATATAAGTTGCTATTTTACTCATAGCTGGGGGGAATTGTGGGTTAAATACCTTTTCAAACTGTATTATAGTATAAGTGAATGCAATAGATTTATAAATTTGAAAACTAACAGGTAGTAGGTTGTTATTAAAGATTTTCATATTTTCTTACTTTCTATATATTTTTATAAATAAAGTAGAAACTGTATTTCAATTTGGTTTACCCAATTCCGTAGTCTACGGTGCTATCTATTTGTCCATTCATGGATGTTTTGAGATTATTGGAGAAAGTTGCAAGGGTAGATGACTGGTACCTTCTTTTCATCAACATGTGTGGATCTTTCACAGCTGATATGATACACAGTGAGAGTAGATCGTCAACCACAGCTTTTTTATGAAGTTAGACTTTTAAAAAAAATAATGGTTCTAAATAATTCCTTAATCCTTATAATAATGGAGATTTGGTGTTTGTAATGAAAACTAAAAAAATACTTCACAAGTGTGATTTTATTGTCAAATATATCACATCCAGTCAGAATTTATTCTCAACGATTTTTATTTGCCCGTTTTACAGCATAACAATCTATTATTCATACTCTGAACAATATTTCTGCTACACAATGTTCAACAATTGTGACATATTATATTGTCTTTCTTATTTTGATATGCGTCGTTTTAAAAACATTTATTTACTAGTTGGCATAATTGTTAGAGCGTTCGCTGATAGGTCGGGAAACCAGGGTTCAATTCTTGGTCGAGTCGTACCAAAGACTGAAAAAATGTTACTTGGAGCCCCCTTACTAAACACTCAGCATTATAAGGTGAGGATCAAGGATAAGTGGAGTAATCCTGGAAAAAGAGTGACGCCATCCCCTACATCTCAGTTTAGTAACCAATAAAAAGGGAGCTTTCTGGTCGCCCTTGACTACGCTTGACCACCTCACTTTACTTTTTATTTAAGAATTGAATCAAGAGATTTATTGATTTTTGCTTTTCTAACCTCACTCCCCAATTTGTTTTTTTTTTGTATGAATCTTCAGATTTTTGCTCAGAAAACATAAATCTCCATGATGTAAAAATAGCTCCAAATCCACACTTTGGTGATGTTTCCATAACATTTTTTGCTTCTCTGGTTTTATGGAATATTTCTTGTGGAGATTTTGAACAGTTCCACCTGCTTCAAAATCATCTCTAATTCGAATGCATATGTAGAACTATTTGAAACTATCTTTGTATTTCAGCTACATTTCCGCAATCTGGGGATACGTCCATTTGTTTGAACTTAAATATGACTTAACTGATTATTTAAAATCATTTACGGCTGGAAATAAATGAGAATTAAGTGAGTTATCTATTACACAAAAGAACACTGTATTTCCTGCGTCCGGCTAGAAGTCAAAAACTACACAACATGCAAACCTTACAACATCCGATTCAGTTTGGACCTGAGCAGGTTATGTTAAAAATTACATTAATATTCATAAGATGAGAGTAAACAACAGTGACAAGATTCGTGGGAGGGGGGAATGCTCAGAAATTTTGAAAGCCAGAAGAACACTATTTACTTTTAATATTCTGAATAGAACATTTTATTTAGGTCAAATTCGCCCGGCACTAATGGAACACAGTATATATATATATATATATATATATATATATATATATATATATATATATATATATATATAGAGAGAGAGAGAGAGGTTTCATAGTCAATAAGGTGAATATACCTATTTATTTCTTTTTATATTCTATTGAATGGCAAAAGTGTTTCTGCTTAAATATGAGCTTCATCTGTCTTTCTTTTTGAAGTGAATGAACGAAATAGAGAGAATTCAATGGAGAGAAACTCTGTGTGTGTGTGTGTGTGTGTGCATGTCAGAAAGAGTGAGATAGAAGAAAGAAGTTTTAAAAGAAAGAAAGTGGCTATATTTACTGTTTTAATGTAGAGAAAACCCATTCTCCTTTAAGAAAGGAGGAGTTAATGACAGATGCGGTACAATAATATTGTTGGGTTTGCATATGTGCCGGACGTCCATAAAAAGAAAATACATCACAGACACCTCCTACAATTTTGTAGAGCCTCGTAACCTTTGCTTTCCACCTATTTTGTTCTTTTAGTCACATTCAATAAGCAATGTTTCTGACAAGGGGAGAAGAGTTGCTGTTTCCTGAGTCGGTTGTTTTTTTTTTGAGTGGGTGGTATGTGATGATTTTCAATCCTCTCATAGTATTCATCATTCAACAATAGAATAAACTTTACTTTAGGATAACCACACACTGAACTAATAAATAAATAAAATAAATAAAAAACTAAATCAACATCTAAAGCAGCAACGAATAACAAAATAAATAGAAAATAAATTATTCCAATCACGCACGTGCTAAAATAAGGTCAATTGTTAACTCAATACACTCACAAAGGGGTGTGCCGCACCCAAACAAAACAAAACAAAACAAAACAAAATACGTCAAGTAAAGAGCATCTGACCCTTTGTTTGGGAGAAGCTCAGCCATTGGTTAATGAAAACATTAACCTGTGTGAGACAAATAACAACGAATCTGATTGGTTAGTTAGCTAGACTAAACACCATGTGGATATATAAAAACAAACAGTAACCAACTATCTGTGCACTTAGCTTCATGATTCCCTGCGGGGATGAAACGCAGACGCCTCTGTGTAGCTTAATTGCCATAAATATATTTTCATACTTTACTACTAAGCTCTACTTAGGTATTGAGCACTGTTGAAGTGAATATTGAAAAAGCTATCTACAATATATTATATAACCTTATAATATTATACGTGTATACATGAAATAATAAAAAATAATATTTATTTATATATATATTTATTATTAATAGTTAGACATTCAAGGTTAAAGCTCAATGGATGTTATTTCAAAACACCATAGCATGTATTAATCAACAATAGAAAGTTAAGTTCAAATAACAATATCTTTATTCACGTTTAAGAAATCTAAATACTGGACGGACTGTTTTGTCGACACGTAGACAACTATAATATAGAGTTATATATCCTGGACTTTTCATAAGTGCGGCTCTTGAGAAGGAAAGTTTTAAAAATCGTGTCCTGAAACATCAGAAAATAAAATATAATAACAACTCTCACATAGTTAAAACATTCATAAATTTAGGGTCAAAGCAGGAACCTAAGGCTTTGTTCACTCTTTGGACGCCATATTTAATACTAACGAAGCTAGTAAAATATACATATATTTTACTTAAACATTAGGTCGTAAAAAGCCCTAAACAAACGAAAATCGTAAAATGTAAATCAGAAAATATTTAAATAAATATATAAATTAAAAATAGAAAGAGAAGAAAAATAATTTGTAAAAGTATAAAAAACATACGGTATTTCTAAGCTAAAGTTAAAATGCAATTAAACCTAAAAAAAACAACACCATGTGGGGGGACAACTCAATTTTTTTGTTATTAAAGGTTACTACATTTAATGATTATACAATGGTAAATTTCCATTCTAATTTCTTTTATAATTAATTAAAATTATATATATATATACATATATATAGTTCTGCTCAAGCGTCGAACACTGTAGACGACAAGACGCTTGCTCCGAACTGCATTCGAGCCCATGCAACTGCCACCCCTGCACTGATGAGATAAGAAAGCTCGAAACGACGTTGTCTGTAGGTGAACAACACTTTAATATTTAAAAATATTTATAGTATATATATATATATATATAATGCCTAATTCTATTAAAGAATTTAATATTTAAAAATATATCCTTGCTTTCATTTATGTTAATCCCTTAAGGCTGTTTACGACCTGATGTTAAAGTAAAATATACATATCTTTTGCTAGCTTCGTTAAGATTAAATATGGCGTCCAAAGAGTAAAGAGAACCGTATGTTCTTGTTTTGACCTTATATTTATGAATTCTTTAAAAATGTGAGTGTTGTTTTGTTTTGTTTTTTTTTCTGATGTTTCTGAATACGAATTTTTAACACTTTTTTTCTAAAGAGTTGCACTTAATGGAAAATCTAGGATATATAACTCTATATTATTGTTTTTAATGTGTCGACGAAACCGTCCATCAAGTATTTGAATTTTTGAAGGGTGAATAAAGATATGTTTACTGGAATCTAACTTTCTATTGTTTATATATATATATATATATATATATATATATATATATATATATATATATATATATATATATATATATATATATGAAGAATTCTGGGTAATTAAGCTTATCTTAGTATTGATTGAAATGATTTATAAATAAATACTAAACATCTTCCACAAAGACACCGAAGTATAACAATCTTAATAGTTGCTGTTATGGACGGCTGAGTCTATGAAACTAGCTCTAAACTGTTGAACTTAAAAGAGTTTCGTATCCAAATGACCTAAATAGACATCTGAAGGCTAATCGATGTAACTTTAGAAAGTAAAAATAATTACCCTCAAGTTAATTAGAATTTTTATAAATAAATTATAGAACTTATTAACTATTTTAAGAAATATTACTGAATTAAAATTTATAAATCTCCGCACAACTTTTAGGGTGTACTAGCTTTGAACGAAAAATTCAAAATGGCGTATTAGTGGGTTCCCCCACGTGTGAGTTTGCTCTTTTTCTTTGTCTTTTGTTTGGTTTCACCCAAAAATGAACCACTGTATAGTGTACGTTCTTTCAAGACACTTTAATCCAAGAACTTTTTACTTTTTGTGCGTTTTTCTGATGATTTTGTAATGTTGACGAGACGATATTGACATAAAAACGTTGTTTGGCACAAGACAATTGAAACGGACCGTAAAAAATATATCTCACAAAAATGTTATGTTTTTTGGAAATGTAAAAAAATAAAAATAATAAAATAAAACCATGGTTATTGGAATATAATATGAACTGACTTATATTTGCTCTGTTATCACTAATTGACAATCATCGAGCTGAATCTTTTAAGGAGACTGCAAAGTATAAGGGCACTGATAGTATATGCTAATACATATATTGTCATTAATAATTATATATATATATATATATATATATATAAATTTGGAAAGGTTCATTTTTTTAAGCATCAATGAAATTTAAAACATAAAGAAAGAGGCAAAATGCCTTCAAACACCATTTGTTAGATGTGTATATATTTTATTAAAATCAAAACAAATATCTTCATTTTGACTTTATTTTTACTAATAGTTCATTCGATCATCATCAGAGTTTTAAAGAAATATAAGGTATTTACCTTATTATTTTTTATTTGAAGGTATTTTGCCTCTTTCTTTACGTTTTAAATTTCATTGATGCTTAAAAAATGAACTTTCCCAAATTTATATCTACTTGTGAGCCATTCGCGTTTTTAAGTTCAGATTTAAAAGGATACACTTTTTCACCGTTTGTCCACACAACACCCGGACGCCAATCTTTCATCACCACCAAGAAGGATGCTTACGTAAATACATAAAAAATAATAATAAATTAAATACCTTATATTTGTGTAAAACTCTTATGATGCGTGAAATATTAGTAAAAAAAGTCAAATGAAGACATTTGTTTTGCTTTTAATAAAATATATACGCATCTAACAAATGGTGTTTGAAGGTATTTTGCCTCTTTCTTTACGTTTTATATATATATATATTTATTTATTTAAAACTCATTTTTAATGTAATTCTAATAAATAGTACATTTTAATGGTGGTTTATAAATAGCAGATTAGAACACCATTAAAAGATAAATAAATAAACAAACCTGCTAACCTTCATATGGTGCCCCTTTAATCTTTATTGGAGATCAATTGCTGCAACATGCATTCTATTTGTAAGTAAATGAATTATAATTAATATTAGGTTTTTATTCTACTCTGACCATAGAATTTCTATAGGTTGTGCTCAAGTCTACATGATTTATGTTTGTTGCTTTTCGTATGTGAATCTTATTCATCTAAATCAGGGGCGGCCAACCTTTTCAGAGTGAGGGTCAGATGAGACTTTTGGAAGGAGATCGCGGGACGGAGTAAAAAACGAAATCTCAGAATTACTATATTTTGTTTCATGAATAAATTGTACAAAAATTGCATTGAACACTCTACAAATCTGATATTTTTTCTCAAGAGACTTCTGTATGTGATGTTATAAAAGGTGCCAACGAAGAGCTATTTTGAAATAATAAAAAATAATGACGGGGAAAGTAGCAAGTTGACCCAGCATTCGTTTTGACACACCTCACATAGGTTATCTGTTTTATGCCCTTTCCTCGTCTCTCGTTTCCTCTTTGCCTCTCTCTTTCTCTTTTTCTATTTTTTTTATCTCAGGCCAAGGATTTGAAATTAATAGTTAAAGAAAAATGAAATATACATGCATCATCGCTCGCTGATATTTATACATTTACATCCCACTGTAAATCTTAATCGAAACCTACTTTTACGTCTATGTCACAAAATGATATGAGTTTTACTGGGAGGTCTGCGGGCCGGATTGCAATAATAAAGCATAGCAGGGTGGTGGGCCGGACACTAAGCCTTCGCGGGCCGGAGGTTGCCCGCCCCTGAACTAAACTGAAAGACAGATTTGCTAAATAATTTGAAGAGTCAGATAAGCTTGAGTGGCAATCGACGAGATTGTATTTCCCATGGCCTCGTCTGGACCAGAAACAGATTAATTTGTTAGACATCAGAAACTGTCGGTTTCTCAATCTGTGGCAGTTGTTCCAAAACTGAGGATTATTATAAGGATAAGACAAAGCCCTACGAACATGTGACAATCTAAGAAGAATTCTGTTATTCAAAGAATTCTGGTAAATTTGTTACATGTAATTTGCTTTTAAAGTTAAGTGTAGATATGAAGTGCCAGGTGCATCGAGTTATTCGGCATGATTGACCCTTGGGGCAAGCTGTGGCCCCATATAGTGTATTTGATTTAATCATGTGACATGGAACAGATTTTAAGTTAGATTTAAGTTGTAGTCTGAATTTTAGTGAAGAAACATGTAATGGAATATTCTGGTAGATAGGAGCGCTTTTTCACCTTGCATCTCTCTGAAGATAAACCGGAAATAACTCTTAGCTAAGGAATGCTGCAATATGCACTGTACTTGTAAGTTAATGCATTAATATTAGGTTTTTATTCTATTTTCACCTACAGAGTTTAGATAAATATATCATATCAGTCTTTTTAGAGTTATCTTATATATAAAGTCATGTCAGTTTGTTCCCCTGTTTTATCGCTAACTTTGGTAGCAAACACCACATACTTAAATCTTGGTACTGATGTCGAATATGAACCGGTTGCCAGGAACTTCACGTCGGCAGCGTTTGGGTATGTTACGTAAACACCCGATAGATGCCGAGGCAAATGCTGACAGACGATAACTTTGATACATTGTTGCGTCGTATTTTTTCAATTTTATTTTCAAGAAAGAAAGCAAATAACAACAAAAAACGAACAAAACAAAGCGAAATCACTGTTAATAAATAAAAAGATGTTTGCAACAAAACAATGCTAAACAATTATTAATAAATACATTTTTTTTAAAATTTCATTTTGTATTCAGTCAACTGGTTAAAAAGTATTATTTTTTTTGTGTTTCTTATAACTGAAACGGAATTTTTTTTTTGGGGGGGGGTGCTTTTTTGACATTGTCTTTTCAACCAGTCAGGTTAGGGTCGGGTTAGGGTTAAACAGAGACTCGTCTATCTCAACCGTATAGCCTGGGCCTCCGTTTTGACGAGGATTTCGTAACAAATGATCTGCGCAGACCTTCCTCAAAACATTTTTCCAATCGGTCTGCATGTTCGGTGATCCGACGCCTCATTCCTTCCATGTCGTCTGCCAGCTGACAGCTGATTGGTTAATCACCTTGGCATCTGTTTACATAACTTGCCCGAATGCTGCCGACGTGAAGTTCCCGGAAACTGATTCATCTTCGATATCAGTTATTGGTGTCTATCACATATTTGTCTATGTGGTTAAAAAGCAAAATTTTAATTCGTCTCACTTTCTTTGATTTTAATATTTAGAACTATCGATATTTAAAAAAAATATTCATACATACAGGAAGTCGGAGGAGTTTTCAGTCCTACATTGAAATCTGTAATCACTGCCACCGAAATACACTTGAAAAAACTTTTTTGTTTAATACAATAAACGATTTTTGCTTGTCTTGATCTGTTCGTTTTATAGCATATCAACACTTTTAGATTTATTCTTTTCTTTGCATCACTTAATTGAGAGTTTCAAAATAATTAATGGGGATTTCTAAATATGGAGTCAACTTTTTTAATATCATTCTTTGCATTGAAAAATTATTGACAAGAATGATTTAAAAAAGACTAAATTTAAAACACAGATTTATTTATTTCTAATAGAGTAATATATTTTTTGGAACTAATTACCATATCAGGTTAAAAATAGCTCTGATTCAAAACATTTTAAGAATAAACTGAACGAATTTAGAAATAAAAGTAAAAGATAAATTTGCAAGGGTCTATCTGATTAAAAATTAAAAAGAATTTGATCTTTATATTTTTATTATATATTCTGTAAGATTTTAAAAAAAAACTGTTTTCAGTTTCTGCCAAGCATAATCGCTGAGCAAAGTTGCATTGTGCTTTGTGTCCGAGACCCTCTGGAGCGGCTTCAGGACAAATTGAGTGGCTCATATTGATTTTTATGCAAATATCTAATCTTTGAACATAACACTATCACAGAGATATGCCGATTTATGATCCCACCATTGCCAATAAGTAAACATGGGATAGTAAATTGCTGGATATAAATTGTGGACAAAAGAGGAGAAAATAGAAAGAAAAATGCCAATACATGTTTTTATCTAATATAAAGTGGACGAGTTCATTCCCAGAAAACAGGGGTCGTTCACACAACATAGAAATCCATGACTATAAAATATGACGAGCAAAGATTTCCCTTTTTGGTTTATAAATAATTTCTCAAAGCTTCATCATAATTCGTTATTTTGGAGACACACTCATACACCAAAGGAGCAACTGCAGTTTCATAGAATTGTCTGATGATTGTTCTGGGAAGGAAGAAATAAAGTTAACGAAGCCTTTCTTCTAAAGTAACCTTCTCTTGCTACAGCATTGTTTGTGGAGATCAGTTCAAAAATACAAAAGTACGTACACGAACACATGAATATATTTTCTTTCTCATAAAGGCAAATAGATTGTTTAAGAGAAAGAGAAAGACACATAACATTGAATAAGGCTTTATTTGCCTTTTTTGTGACGAACATGAAAAGGGCTGCGATGTTTCACATACTTTTTTCTTTCTTTTTTATGGAAATCGCTTCAGACAAGGCACGAAGCCACTTGATGTAAGGAGCTAAAAAAATACTATTTCAAGGTAAAAAAACTAACCAACGATAAGTGTTAGATGGATAAATTCCGACCCAGAAAATAGTATGTTTTTACCTATTTGTCAGAAACATCGCTTATGGAATGTGAGGACTAAAGGACAAAATAAGGGAAACGAGAGTTACGACGCTGCTTAGGCCGCCATTTGCAATTTAGGGAAAGTGCACCACCACTGAGAGGAGATGACTATGCAAGATGACCATGAATGACCCAGAGATTACCATATAAATTTTAAGTGAATTATATAAAGGATATAAATTTGTTGGTGGTCTACAGGGATTTTGATTGGCGTTCAAATGACTACAAAAGATTGACTAGAAAAGGAGGAAAGGAGACAGTTTAGAAAAAGAGAGGTTCATCACTTTCAGTGTTTTGTCTTCTCTCAGAATGAAGAGAAAAAAAAGATGAAGAAAAAATACTAAGTTTCGCCATGAAACAAACTATCGGTGTTACTTGTGGGGAGCAGTTCAACAACACAGACGTCTGAGCTGTCCTTATTAACTTGGCTCCACACGAGAGCAGTTAGGCACAAGGACAGTTTTTAATGTGAGGAAAATCCAGCTCTCCATAAAAAGGCACTCTGGATTGGAACAAAAATAAAAATTGCTTCAGTCTAGAAGGACTTCTCCTTAACTGACCGAGGACAGTATCCTATATCTCTACAAAGCCACCATCTGCCCATTCATGGAGTATTGTTGTCACATCTGAGCTGGTGCACCATCCACTAGTCTCTCCCTCTTAGACAAGGTTAAAAAAAGAGTCGCTAATTTAATAAGTCCCTCACTATCCACCAAGATCCCGCCCCTGTCTCATCGCCGCAATGTTGCATCCTTGTGCCTATTTTACAAGTATTTCAATGGATTGTGCTCCGATGAACTTGCTGCTCTGGTGCCCCCTTGACGTAAATGCACTTGACCAACCCGACAATCAGCTAAATCCCACCCATTTACTGTGGAGATCTCCAGATGCCAAAGAGCCTTTTACTCCAATAGCTTCTTTCCTCGTGCTGCCGGCCTTTGGAACTCCTCTCCTGCTTCCTGTTTCACTGACTGTACCGAGATGCAGAAATTTAAAACTAATCTGAACAAGCATCTCACTGCACAGCTCCCAATTTATGATGACCCACAAAACTTTCACCCTAATTCTCAATAGTCCTTTTACGTCTACAGTGGCAACTTGCCTTGTTTGGGGTGAACTTTATTAAAAAAGAAAAGATTAAGTGTAGTATCAGAACAGAAGTCTGAGCAATCATTCACTGAATGTACACATATATGAATACTCTTCTAATTGCTGCCTTTTTGTTTTGCTTTCTCTTTCTTCTTGCTCGAATATCAATCATTTACAATAATATGTTTTGGTCTTTATCAAGCCACAAAAGCGTTGATCTGCCTTAAACCAGATAAATCAAACCGCCATAAAAAAGAATCCCTTCCAATTTTCTTAAACAATGAACATATATGTATACTCTTAACTGACACCAAAAGCTTTTAGTGAATCCTCCACTCTATAATAAAGAGCAATAGGTATTTATTTGTAAATATATATCCGTTCAATCACACAAAAGTCTGCCCGACAAATAAGGGAAGAAAGGACACAAATCTATTTCTATAATGAGACGTTTTCTTTCTTTTTTTTCTTCTGTTTTCTATGACGATTTATACGTTTTTTCTTACCCTTTTTCTTTTTTAAACCATTTCACATCCACTAATGTCTTTGATAATAAAAAGTCTGCTCCCGCCTCCCAATAACTAAAGGAAGCAAATAAAAGGAAGAAAATAAAAAACGCAAAGTCAACGGTTGTTTTTTTTTCTTCAGATCATCAGAAATGACTCGCATATTTTTTTTAACTCGCGATAGTTCATTAAAAATGTGAAATAAAAAAGCATTAAAAAGATTTACATTGTAAAGCAAATAGAAAGTCAGACAACCCCCGCCGTTTGAAATGAATTCGGAAAGAAATCCTTCGCTCGAAATAAAAAGTCAACGTTAGATTTTTTCTTGAGGTCATCAGAAATGATAATAATAATTTATATATAAAAAATTAAATTACTGAAGTTATTCTATGATTTTATACGCGAACATGATGAAGCATAATTTCTATCCCATCATTTATGACGGAGGGTGTACACTAGTGCAAACTATTTATAAAGGATGCTTTGAGTAGTTGATAGAATGAGTTAGTACACTCATCAGTCTGACTCTGCAACCTCTAGCACTTTCAGATTATGACTGATATTTGAGGTCAGCATATATAAATCCCAGCAGACATGTCAGAAACATAAAAGTTTTTTCTCTTGTTTTTTTTTATCTGGAAGAAGAGAGTCACAGATCATCATCATCATCATCATCATCATCATCATCATCATCATCATCATCATCATCAGCAGCAGCAGCAGCAGCAGCAGCAGCGGTTTAACGTCTGTTTTACATGCTGGTGTGCATCGGATGACTTTGAGAAATTGACTTCCAAACTAACCTATCTCTGGCCAGGTTTTTTCTTTTCCTCAGGTCCGTATTCTGAGAACAATGTATTCTGAGAGCAATGTATTTTAAGAGCAATGTATTCTGAGAGCAATGTATTCTAGGAGTAATGTTTTTAGGAGTAGTGTTTTCTGAGAGTGGTATCCTCTCTGTAAAATTCCCTTCTAAGAGTAATGTTTTCTAAGAGTAATGCAATGTATTCAGAGAGCAATGTATTCTAAGAGCAATATGTTCTAAGAGCAATGTGTTCTGAGAGCAATGTATTCTACGAGCAATGTATTCTAGATGTATTCTATGTAAAATAGTTATCCTAATTATAGAATTACATTTGACAACTTTATTCGGCATTAAATGACCCATAGATGGTTGATATGCCGTAAAACAAACCAAACCAAATCCCTCAGGTCAATTTTTGTCACTTCCTCCCATCTTTTCCTAGCCCTTCTCCTGTGAACGCACCCTGCTACCTCAATTTTTATATCTACTAACCCAAGAACTCTCATCCATTCTTTCAATGTGGCCATATCACCAAATACTACTCTTCTGCACACATTTCCATATACTGTCCAGATTTAATCTTTCTCTGAGCTCATCAGAACGAAGCCTGTCTATAAGACTCACATTACACATACATTGTATCATTCACATATCATTTCTCTCCAAGCAACGCATGTCCTCAACCCTCACTAACGAGGTTTCACAGTGACAGAGCACTCCAAGTGTCAGTTTTACAGCATTGTAACATTTTGTGGACTGTTAGATACCAAAATAAATTTGTCTGGTATGAGAATACACGGCTTTCATAATTTACAAGCATTTATTTAGGAAAATCAAATTTTCTTTTAGTTACAGAAGGCTCCAATAACCTGTAATCTTATACGTTTTTCCAGCTCTTCTGAATGCTAACCCAGTCAATTGAAAATATATATACTTTCATTTTTATATGTAAATATGTATTCTCTCTCTTTTTCACTCATTCATTTTTGCACATTTTTCTCTTCATTCTTTCTGGCTTTTTATTGACAGTCATTGTCCTTTGTTCTATTCAATCTACTTATTTAAATTTATACGTATATTCTATGCCTATACCACCTTTGTCATTGTTTATTCAATGTTATTAGATTGGGTTAGTGTTTAATCAAAGTGAAGAACATCTATTTGAGCTATTCGTAACTTTAAAAGCCTGATTTTCATAAATAAGAGTACTCAAGAGAAATGGAGAAAAATTATAGCTTACTTGGGCCGTAACTATGTAAGTCTGCACATTGTACGGATTATTATTTCACAAAAACCCTAGTATTGCTGTGATATTGTTATTGTTCTTTTCTTTAACTCTTAATACCATTTTATTTATCTGAACTATATAGATAACCATTTTTAACTTTTACTACCATTTTATTTTGTCTTGACTATATAGATAAGTATTTTTAACTTTTAATACTATTTAATTATTTGGACTATATAGATAACCATTTTTAACTTTTAATACGATTTTATTTTGTCTTGACTATATAGATAAGTATTTTTAACTTTTAATACTATTTAATTATTTGGACTATATAGACAACCATTTTTAACTTTTAATACGATTTTATTTTGTCTTGACTACATAGATAACTATTTTGAACTTTTAATACTATTTTATTTATCTGGACTATATCGATAACCATTTTTAACTTTTAATACCATTTTATTTTGTCTTAACTACATAGATAACTATTTTGAACTTTTAATACTATTTTATTTATCTGGACTATATCGATAACCATTTTTAACTTTTAATACGATTTTATTTTGTCTTGACTATATAGATAAGTATTTTTAACTTTTAATACTATTTTATTTATCTGGACTATATAGATAACCATTTTTAACTTTTAATACTATTTTATTTTGTCTTGATTATATAGATAAGTATTTTGAACTTTTAATACTATTTTATTTATCTGGACTATATAGATAACCATTTTTAACTTTTGATACCATTTTATTTTGTCTTAACTACATAGATAACTATTTTGAACTTTTAATACTATTTAATTATTTGGACTATATAGATAACCATTTTATATAACTAAGAGTTGCTTTTGGCTGACCCTCCCCCACCCACACACACACACCGATAGCTTAGAACCCTCATCTATCAGGACTTTACTATTTGTATCTTCTCTAAATTATTCTCAGGAACTGATCATTCAACTTCAAAGTCTTTCTATCTCACATGACCAAACTAACCAATTCTTGTCTATCTGACCTCAACATGTCAATCATACCGAATTACTTAATGCACCTAAAAATACTATATACACTGAATTTTAAAATCATACTATTCCAGGTAATATGCAACACAAATATTTCCTCAGATAATGTTATTCATCACTGACTCAGCTCTTCTTTCGGTCCACCTCGGTTGTTCATATTAGTACCCAAAAACATAGCATTTGTGGTCCTGGGTATGACTGTTCATGGTGAGGTCAGAACTTGGGTGGTTTAGAGAGTGTGGGGTACTCCTTTCGTTGCCATTACTTCCCGGTCTACTCTGACCTTAAATGGTAGTATGCTGAAGAGATCACACTTGGGGTCACCAATGTTAAATATAGAACATTATCAAATGAAGAAATTACAAAGTTTATCCATATAATATAATTAATTTTTATTGAAAACTTGTTAAGACTATCAAGAATGAAGGATTGGTTAAAATTGAAGGGTCAGAGTGTCCCAAGCCCGTTCGAGGTGAAAGAAGAGTCGTTTTGCATATAATGAGAAATTGAGTAGACCGGTTCATTTCGGTTGGGATGATGCAAGTTTGCTGTTACAATGTGTGTAAATAAGATAGGCATTGTAGATGTGCATGTATATTAGTGTGCCTGTTTTTTTAGTGAGAGAGTGCGTGTGTGAGTTTGGTTAGCAGTGTGTTTATGCTGTTGCTAACTTTAGTAATTCGTTTGTCTCTCTCATTGCATCTATCAGGGGCATTTTGCCCAGGATGTGTCGTACACACGTATATTGTCTCTGAAAGAAAAAAAAGGAAGGAGAGAAAAAGATGTTGTGTTTGGGTTTTATATTATGCGCAAAGAATTGGATTGAATATTTCTTGCACTGTGATTTGATGAAAGAAACTACGAATTTGAGCTTTTGTCGAGTCGAGAGTCAATATGTAAAAACAACATCCGCTGCCTGCTGCTGTTTCCAACAAGTACCTGTCAGGATCCGATCTATAGGTCAAATAGAATCTATCCTGGATAAGATATGGAACTGTATCTGCAGATTCACACATACATTTACACAACCAATAACTATTTAAAAATAAAAAAAACTTGAAGCATAAAATCTTGAAAACTGGATTCGGCAATAAACAACTGAAAAGTGTGGATATGCTGTGTAAAACAAAACAACAAAACATCACACTCCAAATGCTTTTGATATCGTTTAAGAAAAGCATATTTTTGTAAAGGTTTATCTATTTCTGAGATCGATTAGAAATAGGAGAAATCAGAGTTGACTCATATGCAATAAATCGTAGAATAATCGATTGTCAAACATTGCACTGTTTCTATAGTTATTATCTTCCACGTTATTATAAATCTGAAAAATATGAGGAATGGGTTTTGTTTGGACGTAGTTTAATCTTCAAAGCATTTATTTATTGAATGGAGAAAATGGTATGATTTTATCTTTACAGGTTCCAAAGCAACTTTATATATATATATATATATATATATATATATATATATATATATATATATATATATATATATATATATAGTATGTCAGGTTATGTTGAAAAGAAATCAATAATGTGCACGGTACGACTCTGAAATATGTACATATAGTTTTTTAAATAAATCATATATATATATATATATATATATATATATATATATATATATATATATATATATATATATATAAGCAGAAATAACATAATAAAAATAATTATCGGGCATGTACTTTCTAATGCACTTTCCTATCCTTTTTTGCCAGGATGAATGGATTCTCTGCCATTATGATTCTCTATTCTTTATCTGTTTTTCCATCGAATTCAGACCTAAAACCCCCGCACCAATTATAAATCATCATAGCTTGACGATGGATTATTGCAACATAAAAATTAATAATAATTAAAATCGCCCAATCAACCATGATATTGATCAATTTCCAATCTAAAAGCTGGTCTCTGACTTTATAACCATAAAAGAAAGGGAGATAATTCTCTCTTTTAAGCTAGACAAAACATTTCTTTTTTTCTCCTCCTCTTCTTGGAAGCGATTTTGGTATTGAAAAGCTTAAATTATTTGATTTGTTTTATATTTTTATAAGATTTACTTACTCTACTTTAAAACCTATGTTAGGGAAGTTTCTGAACAATATGGATAAAATTTGACAGTTGCCGCATTTTTCTCTGGTTTCTAACGACTTTTGATTGCCCATCTGCCATACCTCTGAAGATTTTAATCTAGATTTTGTGGGATACTTCGGATATTTCGTTCTTCTTATGGATGGGGAGTCTACTAGAACAGCTTAAATTACCCGTGAATGCTGTTGACTTCATCAGAAACATGTGTAAAAACTATTTTATTCCGAAATTGTTATTAAATCATAGAATGATATAACCTTGATTTAATACTTCATATATATATATATATAGAGAGAGAGAGATAGAAGAAAAAAGAGTGATAAATATGTGACGATTGTCCAAATTTATTTCAAATTTCAATTGTTCAATGCAAGGTGTATTCAGTAATAAACTAGTGTTTATTATTCTTTCCTTAAGCCAAGGCTTTTCAAAGATCGAAATCTTATCATCAGAGGAGAAATACAGATGGATAAGTTGGCTTTCGAGAAAACCAAAGTTCAAATATTTGAAAAATATGAAAATTATTATTAAAAATTATTAAAATAATTTTTGTTAAAAAAACGTATTGAATGAAAAGAAAAGTTCCGTGAAAAAGATATGCAAATTGTCCGGGTGGTAAATATATATATATATATATATATATATATATATATATATATATATATATATATATATAAAGGTGAGTCAATGAAAAATAATTAGACCTGCAGATGGAAACAGATCAATATCTTCAGTTGTTCAGAACAAGGAGCATTTAGTAAATAAAAATATTTCTTCTTCTTCTCTTTCAATTTCATTCCTTAAGCCAGGCTTTTCAAAGATTAAAATCTTATCATCAGAGGAAGTAGTGATTGATAAGTTGACAGATAAGAACAGTCAATATTCAAAATTTGAAAAAAAATTCTCAAAGTTCAAACGGGTGTGTTACAATGTAAATGAAAGTCACCAAACACGGAGATCCAAGTGGTATGGGGTTCAAATGTAATTGGTAAATCCAGAAGAATCTGTATGAAAATCCAACGACGACGATTCCACCCAAGTCCTTAGTCCTTAGAGGGGGGATCAGACAAAATTAGCCATATTAAGAAAACGCATTTCTTCCTGTTTTCAAGTAAACAGATCCAGTAAACAGGAAGAAATCCGTTTTCTTAATATGGCTAAAGAAGAAATTTGCACCACTTTTATGTCTCTTTATGAAGATTAAAATCAATATAAAATACTACTAAACCTTATGTCTAAAATGATTATTCTAATTTTAATCAAAATTCATTACATGATTTTGATTTTGACTCTAAAAAATGTCTAAAATTACAGGATTAAGCTTAAGAGGTCTTAAGAAGAAATTGAAATATAGGGAATCTTGCTTGATTGTATAATGATTGTGGATCAAATTCAGTGGAAATCTGAAATATTTGAATTTTAAAATGGGAGGTTGTGCCCATATTATGCCTCCTAAAAACCCTTTAAACTACTTCAAAGGAACTAAAACTTGAGAAATATTTATTAATTGATATCTCATACATATTGTTAAAATTTCACAAAAATCGAAGCTATTTGTATTTTCATGAAAGTCTTCCACCTTCTTTTTACCTCCTTTGCATGAAACTAAATTAAAGGTAATTACGACCTTTTAAGCCTAGCAGCTGTGTTCCAAAATTCACAATGAGCGATTAATTAGTTATGGGGTGCATCCTGTACATAGAAATATATAAACACATAGACATGCACTCAAGTTGATCTTTAGATGACAACAATTGACGGAGAAAGGGGAACACTATCGTCATGCCTGAGTTAAATGAAAATTATGACTTCCTAAGATTACATTCCAGTATACATGATGAGCGCTACTGAGATTTGAAGACCAGATTGGTGAAACCTGAGTACTCAAAAAGACACGACGCTGTAATGTATAGTATCTAAATAAAATAATTTATATTAGTCCTTGTAGAACCTACGATCAAGCACTTTATTGTTTTTTAAACTAACTTGTGATAATGCTATATATACAGTACCGTCCAAAATTAAGGAACAAAAATTAAATCTTCTGAATCTAAACAAAATTATATATTAATTTTTGTGAAAATTTCACTGAATATACACATTATGTAGTTGGACTTTTACCGAGATTTTCAGATGAATTAAAATAATATTTTAAAAGTTATCCATCATTTTACAGATTTTAAGTGTCCAAAATTTAGGAACAAAATATAATTTCTAACAAAATCACATTAAAAAGGCAAAAGAGATTTAATATTTGGTACTTCCACCTTTGTTTTCAATAACTGCTGCGCATCTACGACTGCAGGATTTCACTAAATCTTATCACTGGACCACAGTTATCTTGGCCCATTCATCTTTCAGTTTCAGCCACAAGTCTTCGATGTTTTCCGAATTCTTTGCCATAACATTCTGTCCTAGAGTCTTCCATAAGTTTTCTATAGGGTTCATGTCAGGACTCTGAGCAGGCCAGTCCATTACCTCTGCTTCTTGATCAGCCAGATAATTCATGACCAGCTTTGCCTTATAGCAGGGAGCATTATCCTGCATAAAAACAGACTTTTCGATACCAGAATTGTGCAACACTGGCAAAACATACTGTTGTAAAACATTCTTGTATACAGTGGCATATACTCTAGTATTTAAGCGTACAAGTGGTGATGTACCTTGTCATGATATCATGTCGAAAACCATCACGCTACCTCCACCAAATTTAACAGTTTTTTTTTATGCAGCTAGGATCCAAACTTTCGCTTTTACTTCTTCTTACAAATTGCTTTCTATCACTGCCAAATACATTAAATTTCGATTCGTTACTGAAATAAACATTTTTCCAATTTTCTTCTAACCATATAACATGCTTTTTTGTGAACGCCAATCTAGCTGCTTTGTTTTTTTTTTTTTACATATTAGCGGCTTTTTTCGAAGAGATCTTGCAAAAAGACCTATTTCGTGCAACCTTCTGGACGCAGTTTGTCGTGAAACATTCGTAACACCTTCCATTTATTTAGAAATTTTGCCAGCTGTAAGGAAAGGGTCTTTTAACACTAGGCGTTGTATAACTCTGTCCTCTTTTGCCGTGTTCTTTCTTGGTCTAGGTTGTTTTGTGTTACTTAACCTTCCAGTTTCTTTATAGAGTTTGAGAACTCGGCTTACAATACTTTTTGAACGTTTCATACGTTTTCTGATTTCTTCTATTGTCAACTTTTTCTTTCTTTATTTGACGAATTTTGCTTTGTCGCTTAAATCAGTTTTATTTCTTTTTGACATGATTGATATTGTGTGACTTGCAGCAGTGATGATAATTAAAGTTTAGAATATTTATTTTCATCCTTTTATACAAAAAAACACTACTGTTTAAAATTTTAAACAATTATTTTTCCTTAATGTTCCTTAATTTTGGACACTTGAAATATGTAAAATGGTAGATAACTTTAAAAATATTATTTTAATTCATCTGAAAATCTCGGTAAAAGTCCAACTACATAAGTTACATATGTAGTGAAATTTTCACAAATATTAAAATATAATTTATTTGAGATTAGGAAGATTTAATTTTTGTTCCTTAATTTTGGACGGTACTGTATATAGGGGGAAATGGTAAACACCTCCGCCCCCCACCCCTCTTCAAATCAGTACCAAAACGGCGTGAACTCTCGAATTCCTCAGTTAACAAATCACCAGCCATTGATGATTATCGTCTTGGCGGGATGAAATAAAATCATAATATGAAATGGCTAGAATGTTAGTCTGAATTTTTTCTTTTTAACTTTTATTATATATATATATATATATATATATATATATATATATATGGTCTGATTACAAAAATATTCTTGGGTGATTGGGTGAAAGGAGGCTACAATACCTCCCCTTAGAAACGTTTCAGTAGACATCCATGATAAATAAGTGTTCTTATAATAGATTAGTCCGCATATAATTTACAGCATTAATCCTTCGTCCATTTCAATAACTATCAATATTTAACATGATAATCTATTCAAATATTTTAACCTCTTTAACTAATACTGAGATGCAATTCCTCAGGCGCTAATCACCATTCACAGACATTTTCTGCAGTTTTCATTCGGTGAAGGCTTTTGCACTCTCTGACTGCCATTTTTGACCATTCTTCCATACAGAATCATTCTTGATTATTCAGATTTGATGGCGTCTATTCATGAAAGGCCATTTTCAGTTCATGCTTCAAATGATTCAGAATCAAATGATTTGGGCAATTGATAAGAATTATAGACTAAGGAATTTGCTCTGCAAAGTTCAAATTTTATTTGATCGATTGTGTTCATTTTCGATTAATATATTGGGAAAGGTATGAACCCAACCCCGTTAACTATGGATCGTGTTCAATGAATAACAG
The DNA here is from genome assembly GCA_963556195.1 of Sepiola atlantica. Lineage (NCBI taxonomy): Eukaryota > Metazoa > Mollusca > Cephalopoda > Sepiida > Sepiolidae > Sepiola > Sepiola atlantica. The sequence continues at coordinate 43,473,094 of OY744519.1, forward strand.
AGGTTCATATGTTGTAAAAGAGACAAATGAAAACAATTAGCGATCATCATCATCATCATCATCATCATCATCATCATCATCATCATCATCATCATCATCAGTTTAACGTTCGTTTTACATGCTGTCATGTGTTGACTTTCAAACAAAACCATCTCTTTCCAGGTCTTTATTTCTCTCAAGTCCATCCTTATCACCTCCTTCCAAGTTTTCCGTGGCCTTCCACTATGAACTCACCCTGCTACCTCAACTGTTCTACATCTACTAACCCAAGAACGCTTATCCATTCTTTCAATGTGAACATACCATCGAAGTCTCCTGTTCTACACTCATCTTTCTATACTGTCCAGATCTAATCTTCCTCTGAGGTCATCAGATACAAGCCTGTCTTTAAGACTCACATTACACATCCATCGTATCATTTTCATATTATTTCTCTCTATGGAACACATGTCCTCAATCCTCATTGGCCAGGTTTTACTTTCATACATCATCCCACTGCATACACATGCTTGATGGACTCTTCTCTTGGTCAACAGTTGTAACACTTTACTAGTTAGTAATGGCAGAAGTGCCCTGAACTTACTTCATCCACTCTTAACTCTTGCAATCACTTAGAGTAGGCATTGCTGTTTTAGGATTAAGTAATCCCAAAAGGGTTGATATGCTGTAAAACAGACAAAACGAACTCAGTTAAAGTTTGAATAAATTTATGTCAGATCATTGAAAAACTTTGTATTCTTCAACGTTTAGGAGACGGCTTTTAAAGATTGGTCTGAAAACTAATGAGATTGAATATGTAAACAATATCTCTATTTATATAAAGTTAGGTATTTAACAAAATTATTTCCATGTACAGGATTCACTCCTAAACGAATTAATCGATCATTATGAATTTTGGAACACAGCTGCTAGGTGTAAGGGGTCTAAATGTGGGCTATATTTAGCTTAATTCACTTTCATGCAAAGGGAACAAAAAGGAGAGGTGGAAGCCCTTCAGTAAAATTTAGATACATCCAATTTTTGTGAAATTTTAACAATGGGTATTAGATATCAATTAATAAATATTCCCCCAAATTTCAGTTTCTTTGGAGTATTTTAAAGCGTTTTTATGGGACACAATATGAGCAGAAACTCCCATTTGAAAATTAAAATATTTAAGATTTCCATTGAATTTGATCCATACATCAATTATGTGCACAACCTCACATTAAAAAATTCAAATATTTCAGATTTGCCTTAAATTCAATCAAAATCTTAATTTTAAATTCTTCAAAAAGATTCTCTGAATTTCAATTTCTTCTGAAGACCCTTAAATTTTAGACATTTTCTAAAATCAAAATCATGTAATGGATTTTGATCCAAATTGGAATAAGGATTCTAGCCATGAGGTGTAGTATCATTATATCTTGATTTTGATTTTCATAAAGGGACATAAAAGTGGTGCAAAACTGTCTTGTTTGTAGAATCAATTTTACCTGTCCAAGGCTGGGTATTCTTTAAGTTGAGTATGCTTGACTACAAATCTCTTTTCAAAATAATTCCTATGGTAAACAATAGATAAATGATGCGGTCATTTCTACTTCAGGAAATAGTGCTGGAAATCTTCAGTTGATGTGATATATTACTGGAGGTAATATGCTTTTGGAATTAAGTGTAGATATAGGATGCATAAATTTACTTAGGTATTAAGTTTGGCCCCAGATTCATCTGTCACTCGATATAAGGGTAGATAGATCTGATTGGTTAGTTTAATCATGTGACATAGACTGATTTTAAGTGAGATAAGTTGCAATTAAAGCGTTAATGAAAAAACAAGCTTATAAGGTAAGGTTCTGTTAAATAGGAGCTTTAGAGTCTTTTTGCACTTATATATAACTGGAAGCAGCTCTTAGATAAGAAAATGGATATCTATAACTACAGGGTGGGCCAAAATAAGGGTCCTATCTTTAAATTTGAATAACTTGAATTTGAATAACTTCCACAAAATAAAAGTTAAACTCACCAAACTTTATGTGTGTGTAGACTGACCCTTCCGAGATTTTTTGAAATAAACAAAACAAATTTTAGCCGAAAAACACTTCTTAAAACTTACAAAAACTAAAGTATTGTTTTTTACACTGTTTTGAGTTTTTTAAGCAAAAATAATGTTTTCTAAATGAGGGTACGTTCATTAGGGCTAATACGGCTCATGCTTGCTTCGGAAGGGGTCCTTTACTTATTCTAAAAAAAAAAAAAAAAAAATCAATAAATAAAAAAGTTATGAATTTTTAAAAATAGGACCCTTATTTTTGCCCACTCTATAGTTCAGTTAATAAACATGAAGACGTCACAGTTTCCTTCTTCATGTTTGAAAATATTCGAACTAGCTGTCCAAGAAAAGGAACATGAGAACAGCATGACCCTGGCTCACGAAAAAGATAAAAGGTAAATAGCCTCCATCAATGAATCCGGTCGAAAATGTTTCTCTGATTCTCCTAACTCATCTTTTTTAGGAACTGTTATTTGAATCGTTCAATAACTGATGACACCTATATGTGCCACTACTATAGATAACGGTTCTCCGCTGACTAATAGATGTGAACTTGCAAAACATGGATTCCTTAAAATAGATATCATTTATTTAATTAATGCTGTAAATTTTATTAAAACTGGACAATTCTCTGATTTTTATAACTGAATCAAAATTACAATCTAATAGCAGATGTGTCTATTTAATCTGCGAGTTTAACAATGAACACATTTCAACATGAAATGTGGTAGACTGACGACGTTCATTGCACTGACACGGCGTAAAAGTCAAGAGAATTATTTGAGATGTCCTTTTAGAAAAATAAAGGATGGTTCTTATAGAGAAACAAAATATGATACATTGGTGTTCTTCCGGCACTAGACATAGCTCAATGACATTATCTTTGATAAAGGCTTTTTACATTCCTCAACTGAAATCTTTGACCATTTTTCCATGCGGAATCATTCCAAATTAATCAGAATTGATGGCTTCTATTATTGAACAACAGTTTCTGGTTCATGTTACAAGTGTTCCGGTGGATTTGGGTCATGCCATTTCATTAACTTCTTCTTCTTCTTCTTCTTCTTCTTCTTCTTCTTCTTCTTCTTCTTCTTCCACTCTGATGTGGTCTTTGAAGAGTCTGTCCCTAATATTTTTGATTTGTTGGACGACAGATTGGCAACCAAGTTTGATGCTTGATCACAAGAGATTTTTAGATGTGTCTATGCATTTTAATAAGAGGCTCTGTTCGTCGATAGGACGGTCCATTCATTGGTCTGTCACACTTCATTTTCCAAAAGCATTTTCATCACTAACCACATAGATTAAATGGACGCATCTTATTTCAGATGCATCCAAACATCTCTATAAGGAGCCTCTGTCCATAGGTTATTCGTCTGTCGGTCTGTTCGCTGCAGTTTGGAATAGTACTTTCTTTGCAAAAAATGTACAAACTGAATTTGAATGCGTCCAATTATTTGTATAAGGGGTTCTGTCCGTCGGTCTGCTTCAGTTTGAAATCGTATTTTCATCACTAAATGCACCAATTGAGTGGAGACATCTTGTTTTAAAACGAATGAAATGCTGTTTTGTAACGAGCTTAAAAATAATTTGCCCGAGAAAACTTAAAGCAATAACTCATGACTTTGACGAAAGAAATACATAATACTAAATGAATAAATCTATTTTCGAATCTGACAGTGCAAGATTCCCCCGGGGTGATCGAAAAGGCAGGATAGTAAATAAGAATTATAATCTAGATGGTAACGATATGTAGGTCAGGGGTGTGGGTAGACGTCACGTTTGGAATGCGACTGTGATTGTTGTGATCATTTCAAGGTTGAGACGAAAATGAAAATATAGACATTTTTTTATTGTTTGTATTTTGAGGTATGACGATTTGAGGAATGTGTTAAAAACAACTTTCATAGTTACGTCACTGATCGAGAGAAAATCGGAAAAATACCATCAGAACGAGACTTACAATTGAAGTGAGTGGATGTTCCACCTTTTTCTTCCTCCAGCACGTTGATGCGAGGATGTTCATTCTTACTTATGGCAAAATATGATTGTTTAACTGTTCATTTTTATTGACAAATTTTATTTCTATTTATTTCTATTTTTCATTTAAATCGTATTTATATTTTACTTATCTGTCCAATGCAGACCTAAAGCCTGCACCAACTATAAATCATCCAGAGGCGGTTTTTGGACGAAACATTCCCTTACTCTTCTAATCACACACTGTGCTTCTTACACATATTACTTAGAGGTAGTTTGCTTGAAGCATTGTGTGTAATATGTATATAGAGGAGTATTAGAAGGCTATTACAATGCAAGAAATGGAAATATGTGACCGTGTTTCGTAATATATATTATAGAACACGGTCACACATATTACATCACAGTGTTGAAGTCTTGCCTAATCAAGTAAGATTTGCTATATAGGGAAAAAAATTATTAAAATTTTTTGAAAAAATATATCAATTAAAATCACTTGTTTTTGTCTTACTTCTCAATGCCGACATATTTCCATTTCTTGCATTGTGATAGCCTTTTAATACTCCTCTATATACAACTATTTATATTCTCCCCAACCCCAAAATAAAAATAAAAATTCCTCGCCTCTAAATATGCACATTACTGCGGCGATGTTCATTTTTAGTTATGAAATAATACAAATATTTCACTGCTCATTATCTCTCTCTATATATATCTCAATGTCTGTGCGTTTGTATGTGTGTGTGGCCTATAGAAAAAAGGTTAGAGAATCTAGATAAAATCTAAAAGTATATTCTTATGTAAAATAAACCGAGGAAGATAATGGTAGTATTCCTGAATCTCTGAATTCACCCCATAAGTGGGCTATCGGTCAGATTTCGTCGGGGGGGGGGGGGTCGAGTTTTTCCAGTCATTTTTCATCAAATGTCTATGTAATTATGTAATCATTTGAAAATGCTGAGTCATTATTTCCGGAAATAACTTTTTATTTTATTTAACGTTTCTTAACGTCATTTCTTTTTAAATGGAGGGGGTAAACAACTCGGAAAGGGTGGTTTGAGTAGTGTTCTGGAGGCATCCTTAATTTTATTTGGCTGGTTTCAGTAGCGCTCTGGAGATCTCCTAAAAACGGGAGCAATAAATGTAAATGATATACAGTAATCCAAAAGTGCCCAACATCTTAGATAGAGCAGTTGTATTTAAACACAGCATTGCCAAGAAGAAACAACTTCTCTGTCTTTTGTTAACTCGGTGTTGCCTGGGAGTTGTTAAGTGGTATAAATTTATCCAAAATGCTCAATATCTTAGATAGAGCAGAGTGGTTTTAGTAGTGCTCTGGAGGCATCCTTAGTTTTATTTAGGTGGTTTCAGTAGCTCTCTAAACGGCAAAAATAAGTGGTATAGTAATCAAAAGTGCTCAACATCCTAGATAGAGCAGGTGTGTTTAAACACAGCATTGTCAGGGGGAAAGAACTTCTCTGTCTTTTGTTAACTGGGTGTTACTCGAGATATTTGTAAGTGGTAGAAATTAATCCAAAGTGCTCAATATTCAAGATAGAGCAGATGTGTTTACTTTGTGTTGTTCAGGAGTCATCAATATCCTAGATAGAGCAATCCTACATAGAACAGGTGTTTTTAAACGCCGCATTACCCGGGAGAAAGATTTTCACTGTATTTTGTTATAGATACATTGTGAGTCAGTGCTCAATATCCTAGATAATGCATTCACTGTGTGCAATAATGTGATATATGCTTTATGGAAAGGGAAGATAAGAAACTCAGTGCTGCCCGAGAAGACACTAAAATAAATATAGCCGCACCTCTTCTGAGCATGAGTGTGTGTTGAGGCAGGGGTGGCCTAATATCCAACCGCATCCTTTCTGAACATGAGTCTGTAGTGAGGCAAGGGTTGCTCAAACTGCAACCGCACCCCTTCTAAACATGAGTCTGAGCAATCTTTGCTTCACTAAAATCTTCAACCGCACCTCTTCTGAACATGAGTCTGTAGTGAAGTAGTTAGAATCGGAGGTTTGGGAAGGAGTCAGAGTAGGGGGTTGGAAGGAGTCAGAGTCAGAGGTTTGGGAAGGAGTTATTTTTTCATTCAATTTTTTTTCATTCATTTTCTTTTACTCATTTTTTTTCATTCATTTTCTTTTATTCATTTTATCATTCATTTTTTTTTCAGTTTTTCATACGATTTTCATTCATTTTTTCATTCAAATTTTTTTCATTCATTTTTTTCATTCTTTTTTCATTCACATTTTCAGCTTCATTTTTTTCTTTCAATTTTTTTATTCATTATTTTTATTCATTTTTAATTCATTATTTTTAATTCATTTCTTTTATTCATTATTTTTCATTCATTTACTATTTTCATACATTTGTTACATTGAATTTTCATTTATTCTTTCAATTTTTTTATTCATTATTTTTATTAATGTTTTAATTCATTATTTTAATTCATTTTTTTATTCATTATTTTTCATTCATTTACTATTTTCATACATTTTTTTTACATTGAATTTTCATTTATTTTTTTCATTCAATTTTCATTCATATTTTCATTCATTCTTTTATTAATTTTTTCACTCACATTTTTTCATTCACATATTTTCATTTGTTTTTTTCATTCAGTTTTTTATTCATTTTTTCATTCAGTTTTTTCATTCATTTTTTCACTTAATTTCTTTCATTCACTTTTCATTCGTTTTTCTTTCATTCACTTTTTTATTCATATTTTCATTCATTTTTTTTCATTCATTTTTTTTAACTTTTAATTTATTTTACATTAACTTTTTCATTCATATCTTCATTCATTGTACATTTATTTTTTTTCATTCATTGTACATTCGATTTTTTTCATTAAATTTTTTCATTGATATGAATATCCTTGATAGAGCAGGTAGTAACGCAAACGTTATCATAACAGTTCTCAATATCTTAGATAAAGCAGGTGTGTTTAAACGCAGTGTTGTCCGGGATAAAGAACTTCTCTGTATTTTTACACCGGGAGCCATAATCCAAAGTACTTAATATTCTTTATCTTCATATTATTTAGAAATGGGGGGGGGGGGGTAGGGACAAGAAATTAGTAATTTACCGGGACCATTTATTCTACTCGGCATCCAAAATTGTAAGATTACAGTATTACTTACGGTAAGGGATATATAGTAAATCTCTGTGGACTATTGAATTCATCAACATCACGTATCTTCTTAATATGTTGAAATGGAGGGGGGGGGGAAGCAATTAAGAATTGAACGTGATCATTTCTTCTTCTCGGCATTGATTTATTTTCTTCTATTTTTTTATGGCACTGGGCAACGCCGGGTATCCCTGTTAGTTATTTATAAATTTGATAATTAAAGAAGCAGTAATTAATATTATTAGATAGTTAAACATTTGATTAAATACTTATAAGGTTTTATGGATGGGAGCAGGAGTTTTTTGGGTTCTTTAATTTTTCCTGGTGATGCAACTAGTATGTAATAAAATAATAAATGTTGTCGAATACATTTTAAAATAACTAATAAAAGCGAGGTTAGGGTTCATTTTAACACATTATCTCCTAATTGGTTGGTTGTTGGGTTTTACCGGATGTCAACTTGTCTGATGTCAACTTGTCTGACAGAACTACTGTTCTGTATACGAATGGTTTGTAGATTAATCGATGTTGTAGGCGAATATTTTGTAAATAAATAATCTGTACATTTAGATGGAACCCTGACAAAATGTCCTACTGCCGCTCCGTGTCAGAGTGGACCTGGGAGAAATAGCGACTGAAGTGTGACTCCACACTCTCCATGTCATATCCACAACATAAGGAAATTTTCTTTCAACTAACATTCATTTGGGGAGTAACGTTAGACTTGAAGTGCAATTGAACATGGCAGTAAATACTATGATATCCATATAATATACATGATAATAAACACATTCTTTCTGTCTACATAATGAAGGTGGTCGGCAGGAAATGTAAATCACTTCTAAAAAACTTGAATGCAAAGGTAACTGAAGATAAGCCAATATTTTAAATTAAATGAGTTATTCGTGTAGAGCAGTGCTTTTCAACCTTTTTGCTGGAGTGGAACCCCATGGAAACATTCCACTGGCTCGAGGAACCCCAGTGCAAAATTTTGGTTGTCTTATGCAAAAAACAGCATTTAATTATACAAAAAAATAAATTTATAATAAAATGAAAATACTCATGTTCAGAGTATTGTACATGAAAGTAAAACAAAAATGTTTATGTTTGAATAGATTACATTTATTCATATGAAAAAAGTCAATGGGAAACTTGAGCCTGGTGTTTCTTGCACAACTCTTTAAGATTGGGTCGTGTTTTTGATAGACACACACGAAGTTCATCTTCCACAGACCGCAATTGTGCTCGTTTCTTGTGCGTGATGGTTGTCAGAGCTGAAAATCCAAATTCACACAAGTAGGAGGTTTAAAATTGCACAAGAAGTCGTAGCGCTTTCTGGGCAATTGCATGATATTCCTTTTCAACCAGCAGCCAAAATGCATTCAGGTTAAGTTTAGAATGCTTTAGCTTTAATGTCCTGTCATTTAGAACACTGGCAAGTTCTTCTTCTGTTAATGTGAACTGTTCTTCAGACGGCTCAAATTCTACAAATGGGTTTCTAATCCAGTCATACTGGTCAACAGATATTGATGGAAAATATTTGTCAAGATTTGTTAACAAAGTGTCCAAATGGTTCAAAATCAGTAGCCTAATTTCTTGACAATTCCTTTTAAAAACACATGGAAACATTTCCAAATTTCCTGCAGCTATGCGTTTCTTCCATATTGTCAATTTCTTCTGAAAAGCATTTATTTTGTCAGTAGAAGACAAGATATTTTCGTTCCTGCCCTGCATGCGATTGTTCAAGAGGTTAAGTTCATGAAATATATCGGCAAGATATGCTAACTTCGAACACCAATGGCCATTACTTAAACATTCTACAAAGTCTTTCAGGTTTTCTTGCAAACAAAAGGTCAATAACTCTTCTCTCAATTCGTAAAAACGAGACAATACTTCCCCCCTTGACAACCATCGTATTTCTGTGTGCTGGATTAAGGTGGAATGTTCTGCTTCCATACCCATACAAAGTTTCTCAAACTGTCAACATTTAAGTGGCCTCATCTTGATGTAATTAACTATTTTAACTACCATATCCAATGCAGATTTTAGTTCAGATCCAAGAGTTTTAGCTACTAGTGCTTCTCTATGAATGAAACAATGAGTATGGATAATATTTGGATTTTGTTTTTGTGCGATTGGGACAAAGCCTTTAAGACATCCTGTCATTGCAGGGGCACCATCTGTACAAATACCAGCACAGTTTTTCCAGTTCAATCCACAATACTCTAAATATGAATTCAAAACATCAAATACATCTTGTCCTTTCGTTGTGATTGGCAATTCCTTGCAACACAGGAAGTCTTCTACAATAGCTTCATCATCAATAAATCGAACAAATACAAGGAGTTGTGCTTTACCACTAATGTCCGTACTCTCATCAACTTGAAGTGCAAATAAGTTATGTTTCAGTATTTCTGACTTAAGATTGCATTCAATGTCTCCTGACATGTCTTGAATGCGCCTACTTATTGTGTTGTCAGAAAGTGGAATTTTATTTACCTCTGATACAGCATCCTCTCCAAACATTATCCTCACTATTTCTTGGCATGCAGGTAAAATTACAGTTTCAGCGATGGTATGAGATTTCATTTTTCTTGCAACTATCTCCGCCACAGCATAACTTGCTTCTTGTCCTTTGTCACTCAACTTGAACTTTTTGGCAAACATAAAAACCTGCCTTTTATTACATTTCATTTCTCGTTGAAAATATTGTTCATCTTTGCTCGACAACTCTGGATGTTTAGTTATTAAATGTCGTTTCAGTTTGGCTGGTGCCATAGCACTGTTAGCCAGCTTCTCCCCACAAACAATACACAAAGGTGAACGGCACTCTGGGTTTCCAGTCCAAGTAAATCCCAGAGCTATGTACTTTTCACAATATTGACGAACTTTTAGTTGTAGGTTAATTCCATCATTTCTTGATTTCGATGAGGCAGCATCGCTGGTAGTGGTTTCAGCTTCAAAGGAGTGCCTCAGATCCTGTGTCTCTTCATCCGCATCTGTCTTGCGTTTTTTCACAAATCTATCCATGGTTGTAAAATCTGTAAAAGAGTTTAATGAATGTAACGAGTTTAATCATATTAAAAGATTTAACTCTTTACAGTCCACAGTTTCCATACGGCAACTAATAAAATATACATACTTAGAATGAAAAATACTTATAATTAGTGGAAGCTATCAGCCAATCATATTTAAGCAATAGTTTTCTTGGAAATTACATATAGACAATTTATTTTATAACTACATACACTAAATAATAATAATATTTGTAAACTTGTATTTGTATAAATATAAAAATTTTTAAAGCATGTTTTCATGTCGGACTGTATAGGGTTAAAAGATATGCATATATTAATAAAATAGATTTTCGAAATTGAATTTAATATGTTGTTTATTTGTTCGTTGTTCTAATTTAGAAATTGCGGAACCCCTGGACTGTATTGGCGGAACCCTAAGGTTCCGCGGAACCCTGGTTGAAAACCACTGGTGTAGAGAGTAGCACAAGCAGGATTACCAAGCAAAGGCTGACCAACTTTTGAATCTGAATGTCTATGCACATGTGATGGTATTTATCTACCTCCCACAGCGGTAAGATATGACACAAGATCAGGAAAGTGGCATTGAAAAACCAGCGCCCTAGAGGAAGGGCACTCTGGCCTACAAAAAATGCCTGGGCAGCCCCGTCGGTATTCCCTGGCAAGAGCGCCTCAGGAGATTAGCAATAAACTAATCCTTTCTCAAAGAGAGAAGGCAAAGCCTGGGAGGGTGGACCTCCTAGAGCTGAACAGAACCATACCTAAATCTGAGACAAAAAGGTCACCTACATGGCCTAGAGACTCTGTCGGACTGATTGTCGCGGACGTATCCTCGACTTGGTATGAAAGATAGCCCGCGGCAGTACATGTGCAGCGCTGTTAGATCAATCAGTTATTCAGACGATGTGCATCCGATAGAGCTGAATTCGCACATAGAACAAAATAAATCAATTAAGAAATGCTATTTTTATGAAAAGATTGTACATCTTTCTTACTGTTAGTCATTAAATTCAAATTCAGGACAGGAAAAGTTTGTGTCCATACATTTGTAATGTGATGAGAACATTGGAGGCGAACCCTCTAATCTCTATATTAATGCAATAATGAGACCACTTTTTGTGTGTGTGTCTGTGTGTTTTGTCACCTGATTTACACATTAGTTTTTTTATTGAAATAAAAATGTAACAGTGTAAATCACTAAAAGAAACTTTTAAAAAATCCCATTTTAAAACATAATTTTTATTACAAAATTAAATCTATGAAGATGCATTTCCCTTTGTTCATAAATAAGTCAGTTAAAAAAAAAGAATAAATTACTTTGTGACTCTTTGAAATTTGAAAGGAATTTGGAAGCATTTAAACTGGCAAATAGAACATAAAATTGGGCTTTAAAATTCTTGGCAAATCCCCATTTAATTAAAAGATTGGAAGTTGTGGAAGTTTTTTTATATCCAATATTTTTTTTTAAATGGCGATTAAACAGCATCATCTTAACAAATTTAATTATAGTTTTATAACAATTTGGGTCAATTAATAATTTAATTACCAAACGATACCGTAATAATTAAATGTAACTTTTAAAATCCTTCTTTTTTTTTAAATAAATAAAAATAATTTGGTAAAAAAAAGAAAAACAAAAATGAGAGTAAATAGACTCCCGAGCAACGCCGGGTAAGTAAAATTAGTTTAAGATAAAGATGATATGTTATTCGTCCAAACTGTTTATCATTTTATTTTTAAATCAAGCTGACAAAACTTTATCAATTATTTCTTCTTAATAAATCCTAATTCACCTGACAATTGGCTGGACACATGGATAAGGCTCGGTGAATGAAAGTGTTTGGTACTGATATCGATCCTGAACCAGTTTTCGTGAGGTTCGACTCGGAAGCGTTCGGCTGTCCTACGCAAACACCCGAGTGTTGACGAGCCGAATGGTACCAGACGACAATTTTGATACTGTTCTGTGTCCTGTGATTGTAAGTTATATTTTCAAGAAATTTTCTAAAAGAAACAACAAAAAAACAAAACAAGCAACACATAGCGAAGTTACTGTTATCAAATAAATATTTTTTTTTATTTTGATACGTTGCTGCGTCCTATAATTTTTAGTTATAGTTGCAAGAATTTTTTTTAAACAACAAAACTAATAAAACAAGCAAAACAGAGCGAAATTACTGTTATCAGATAAATATTTTTAACCCTAACTCCTAACCCTAAACCCTAACCCTAACAAAAAAACAAAAACAAAACAAACAAAACATTATTATCATAGGACGCAGCATCGTATCAAAATTGTCGTCTGGTACAAATCGGCTCGTCAACTCTCGGGCGTTTGCGCAGGACAGCCAAACGCTTCTGAGTCGAACCTCACGAAAACTGGTTCAGGATCGATATCAGTACCAAGTGTTTATCCAATTCATTTTTCTATGTTTTTGTCTAAAAGAATCGCACTGTGAATACAATACCCCCCCTCTCAGGTAAGTTTACAGTAAACACTTATTAGGATTTCATCAGATGTTTATTTTAAACAATACAAAATGCAAAACAATACAAAATACATAAAACAATACAAAATACATAAATGTTAACATCTATACACTTCAAAAAGTCAGTGGGCGTTGCTTACTTGTATTCTAAGCAAGCAACGCCCACTGACATTTTAAAGTGTATAGATATTAACATTTACTTATATTAGTATAGATGAGTGACTGAAAATTCTAAGGAATTTTACTGTGAACAAAAGTTCTGACGATTTAGTCGTTTCGCAGCCAAAATGGCAGACAATGAACCGTCTGCTAATTTCTGATTTGTTTTCAACCTCACAAATGAGTAAGTAAATCCAAATAAATTGTTTGGGACTAATTTCTCAACGGTATTTCCTTTAAAATAGTGTATGGTAAATTTGAAAGTAGTCCAAAAAGATTTATTTGTGTTTATTTACTCGTCTGTGAATTCGGAAATTTAATTTTCACACTTGTCTTTCACTGCTTTTTATATTCTAAATTCACATGGAAAGTATTTTCATTGCAATGGAGATTTGGTATTGTTGTGTCAGCAAAACTAAGTTGAATTTACCAAAGATATCAAATTTGCAAAGATTTAAAAGAAATCTGAGATCGTAAGAATGAGAATAATTGTCACACTTTAATATTGGTAATTCTATTACCAATTACCGAGAAATATTTCATTCTATTTCAAACATATCTATATGGACACAAATCTATATAATAATACCTTTGTTACAACATTAGTACGATCCTTATCACCTGTTACTCCCTAATTAGAATTATGAACTCATCCAGATTAAATGATTTAAGTAATTTATATCTTATGTCGCTAGAGTTTTAAAATTTTAAATGTATGTCCAATGGTGATAAAAGTTTTCATTTCTTAGTTTTATTTTCAACGGAATCTATCCATCTAACACTTGGCTAGTTTTTGACCTTGAAGTAGTTTTATTTTTAGCTCCTTTCATCAAGTTGCTTCATTCCTTGTCTGGAGAAACTTCCATAAAAAAAATTGTTTTTTCAGATAATAGTTAATATTTGTTTCTTTTTAAAAACGTGTTTTTACTCGTCACATTACAAGATAAAAATGCTAATTCTACCTGGCACAAAATAAAATATTAAAACAAAATGTTTAATCATTTTTCGGTAAAACATAACTATATGTCCACAGCAGGCAAATACATCTAATAAACGAAGTAGAGTCGTTTTCTCTGTAGATCTGTAGATCTATTATAGACGCGTTTTTCGAGGCTCAATTAAAATTTCTCATTCGTTATCAAGACTTGCCGTATTATTGAGATTATCACAATAATGATTTATTTGGTACAACCTATAATAGAAAAATATTTAATCTGGCTCCTTCTTATGATTGCATACATATTTTCTTACTGACACAAAGAAAGAGTAGGAGGAATAAACGAGTTGATGATGGACAGCAAAAAAGACAACTCAGGCACAGATGAAAGGGAAATAATTATACTGTGTAATTTATATGAGCTCATCTAATATTTAATATTCTGTAAATGCATATAAAACGATTAGTTCTTCTTTATTTATTTTTAATGATATTCTCATAAAATTTATACACAAATCTGTTGCTTGAATGTATGAAAATGAAAGAATAAAAATAAAACTTGCCTTTTCAAATGATGTCAATGTATAAGATGCATTTTCACACATTTCTCACGATAGTACAATGTTTGAAATTGCTTTGAAGTAATTTTAAGATCTGATCTCTTGTATCTATTAAATGGTCCAATAGCATCGCTGTATTAAACTGGGATATTTCAGCTGGTTTTTAAAGAATGATAATAATAATAAATGATGCAATATGATATTGATTTAATCGTTAATGTAGTAACCATTCTTTCGATCTGTCAATAATCATTTTAATGATGGCATATTATGGAATACCTTCGAACATTCACTCATTTTAGATTTCTTCTCTTGAAGTAAGTCTTAATCCACACAAATGATTTCACAAACTTCTATAGAGATGGTAATCTGTTGATGCAAAGTCTGGAGAATATGATGGGTGATGCATGATTTCGTCTTTTGTTTTTTTTGTGCAATGTGAGATCTAGCTTCATCCTGTATCACAATAAATAGTCCTCACAAATGACCAAAGAAAAATATGTCTGGGGAAATTATACATTACCCACCATATTCTTCAGATCATCTTTTTAGACGTCTGCAAAATGGATTGAGATTTACTTCAACAGTAGTAGTAGTAGTAGTAGTAGTAGTAGTAATTGTAGTAATACAATTTTTACCTTCCTACATCTCATATATAGATTACAAGTTTTAGTTACAAAAAGACACCAACTCTCCATTATAATATGATATATAAGGTACATAACTGTTTCGCCATATGTTTTTTTTTATTTTACTTCAGTCGAAGTTCTCAGAAATCAAGGAGCCCGTTCCTGGGGCTAACACACGATCTCTATATGAGACACATAGATATTTGTGTGTTCCATTAAGGTTCTCCTTTACCTGTCAAACGTTGAGTTAGTAAAGAAGTTAAGAACATTAATTTTCCTCTCCCCAATTGACCAATTAACTATGTTATAGTATATCTTTCTTGTGGTTTCTTGGTCTTACTGGATTCCAGGACAAGAATTAATTTAGTCTGGTGGAATATCCAGCTAAGTGCTGTTACTTGAAGTAACATCACTTGGAGAAGGTGCACCATTCCTCATATGAGCCAGTGATGAGGAGATCTTATTTAGGATTCGAATACCATGCTATTTTGAATATTTGGTCAAGGTTTACTTGTAGGGTGAAGTATCCTCGTGTCAGGTTGTCCTGACAAACCCTTGTACAGAGAGACCGAAGACATTTGAGGATGGTGTCTAGTAGGTAATTCAAACTCTCTCCTGCCTTGACATTTGGCACCTTATATGCCTATGTAATTGAGTATGATTATATGTTTGTAGTCTTTCGCAATTTATGAGAAATGACAACCTTTTCTTAAATAATGCTCATATGATTGGCCACTAAGAAAACTGTAGTTACTTTCCAGCTATAATTAAAAAGAAAAACTAAATGTCACGATCTTGCAAACAATCAACGGTTTCAGATATCGACTTCCTTTGTTTTCTGTCTCAAATTATTCTGCTATGAGTACACGTGACAATTTCATTTCTTTAGAATTTGTGAAAACTCAGCAAAGTTTACAGAATCACTAGGAAGACCAAATAATAAAGAATTCAGGCAGTGTCAGGAAATGATGGTAACAGCTTCGCTGAAGAATTGCCAAATTCAATTAAATATAATCTAGATTTGCATCTTCAAAATTGTTTGAACTGAAAATGGTAAAATAATTATGGCTGTAGAATCCGGAAAATAAAGAAGCCAAAAGTGAACTTAAAAACCAAAAACTTAAAAACTCTGTAGAAAATAATGGATATTTAATTATTTTTCCAAAGTGATTCAACTGGTCTGTATCAGTTCTTGCAAAAATAGTTTAAAAATAAGAAAAGTTTGCAGCACCAGATTCTGAATTATTTCAAAACTAGTATACTAATTCTGTTATTAATAACGGCAGAAGGTAAAATAAAAAAAATAGCAGATAAGTTAATTTAAAATCAACATGAGTTTCACCACCAAAATATAGATATTTATTCTTTTAAAACTTAAAACCATACGTAAATTCGGCACCTCCTTTTTACCTGCAATTGAAAGAAATGAGACTGGTATGACACCTTAACGCCAATCATTCTTCGATGTAAACAAAACAAAACATAGAACACATATTCTCAAATGTACTTGATCTAAGAATGACATTTATTCTATTAAAACATTAAAAGCTTCTGGTTCGCCGATAAGTTCACTTCCCAACATTATCTGTTAACAATTGAACAAAATAGCTTTATAGTGGGGCAGCATAGCTAACCTATTGTACATTTTGTGATACAAGCACCAAATTTGTCACAAATGTACATTGACATATGGCGAAGATTTTCAGATATTGAGCCACTCGCAATTCTCTCTTCATACCCGCCATATTGAAATTCAAAATGACCACCATTTGAAATCTACATTTGCGCTTATCTATAATTTCTATTGACTCTATTCTGGTGCCTAAATGTAGGTTTTTTGGGGGCAAGGAATCCAATGGTAATAATATGCATTGCGTATTTTTTACCACTTAGCCGTCATATTGGATTTCAAAATGGCCACCATTTGAAATCTTCATTTTCGATTATCAGTGGGTCTAATGCTGCTTTTGACTCGATTCTGGTGTCTAAATGTATGTTTTTGGAGGGTAAGGAATCAAATGATAACAATCTGCATTTTGAATCTTTTAGCAATGAGCCGCCATGTTGGATTTCAAAATGGCCGCCATTTAAAATCTACATTTGCGATTACCTTTGGGTTTAATAGCGCTATTGACTTGATTCTTGTGTCTAAATGTATGATGGGGGGGGGGGCAAGGAATCCAATGGTAACAAGCTGCATTGCGCATCTTTATTAATTTTGCTGCCATATTGAATTACCTGGAAAAGGATCAGTTTGGACCAAACTCCATTTCGGATAAAAATTACACAGAATAAGGTATAATAAATATGATCATTTCTGGTTCAGATCTAACATTTTCTGTGTAAAATCTAACTCTATTCCGAGTCATTTTTGATCCAGAATTGACTTTGGTCACAACTGATCATTTTCCGGGTCTGTCACGGAATTTTTAAGAGTGTAGTTGTAGTAGCAGTTTTCATGGCATTTATGATTACAGAAAAAACTCAGAGGCTGTTCTCTTCAATTCCGCCTGACCAGGCACATGAGCAGAATAATGCCTGCATCAAAGGAGACGGTGGTGTAGTTGGGCATACTGACAACCCTAGTGCCCTTTGTCACTGGATGGTTGCAGGACCAGAAGAATTTCAAGACGGGAACCAATACTGTAGACAGCAAACAGCAGCCACACGCCATCATGATCCATGATCAGACTCAAAGTGTACAGGCCTCATTTGTGAAAGATGTTTGCTCTCTCATTGGTGTAATGGAGGAGATGGGGAACCCATTCGAGGAGAACAGCCAGGATCTAGTCATACTGGATCTAAAGGACATTGCAGGTCCTGCTGCTGTGGAGACCGTGATGAATGTCAAGAAGATTTGCCAAGAGCAGTTCGAGGCTTTCACCAGAAAGTGTCTGTTGGAAAGAACAAAGGCAGTGGACAGCCCCATACTTCGTAACAAGCTGAAGGTGTTCAGCACTTCAACACCAAGAAGCCAGAGCAAAGGTCAGCAACAGCTCACCTCCGTCAAGAATGACTGTGAACTCTTTGTACGCCTGTACATTGGCTGCCAGACGAGGGAAGGAAACCTTGAGGAGTTCTTTCGTCATGAAAACTAGGCATGTCCTTCTGCACTGTCCGATGGTGGAAACCGCTTCACTTGTACCAAGAGTGATCTCATCACATGTTTGGAAGAAATCTCTGACGCTAAAACAGAGACTCCTATCACTACCTGTATAATGCTTGATGGAGCAGCTATCGTCCAGATACTGAAGCCGGCTATATCAAAGACCTTTGAAGAGTACGCACATCAAATCTTCATTCCATATATATCTACTAAGCTGCAAACAGTGGCACACCTGTATCTGATCTTGGATACTTACCTTGCTGATTCACTGAAAGGTAGTACACGTGCAAAGTGGGGACAAGGCGTGCGGAGACGTGTGGTGGCCGCCGCATCCATACCAGGAAACTGGCAGCACTTCTTACGAGTGGACAGCAACAAGACCGAGCTGTTTAAGTTTCTCTCAACAGCTCTCTTGGAATGGTTTGACAAGAAGGACAAGCAACTCGTTATTACTGATGGAAAAGCAGTGCTCAGCAAGCCACTACTACCAAATCTGACTTCACTCGACCAATGCACCCTTGAAGAGGCTGACTATCGGATGTTGCTGCATGCATGTCACGCAGCTAAGCACGGACACCATTCAATAGTCATCCGGACTGTAGACACCGATGTTGTGATGCTGGCAGTGTCTGTGGTACAGGAATTGCATCCAGAAGACAAACTATGGCTGGCATTCAGAACAGGCCCAAGTTTCCGATACCTAGCAGCACATGAAATAGCAGCTGGACTGGGACTAGAGAAGGCTCGTACACTGCCAATGTTTCACGCTTTAACTGGATGCGATACTGTGTCAAGCTTTGCTAGACATGGCAAGAAGACCGCATGGTCAGTCTGGACAGTACTGCCAGAGTTAACTGAGGCACTGATGCAGCTGCCTTCTGCACCAAGTGACATACCAAATGATGCAATGAGCATCATCGAGAGGTTCGTATGATCGAACCAGCAAATGCACAGACATTGACAAGGCCAGGAAGAAACTCTTCGCAAGGAAGAACAATGTGCAGCTGATCTCTCCAACGAAGGCAGCTTTAGAGGAACATGTCAAGAAGGCAGTATACTAGGGTGGACATGTGTGGGGTCAGATACTGCTGCTAGCACCAGAACTCCCACCACCAACCAACTGGGGTTGGTCAATGACTGGAGAACAATACACACCATACTGGACCAGGTTACCTGGGGCAGCTCACACCTGCATTGAGCTGGTTTCTTGCAAGTGCCAGAAAAGGTTGTGAGACGCTGCAAGTGCAAGAAGGCTGCCCTTAAGGGCACAGCCCTCTGTGTGTGTGAAGGGGACTGCACATGAAGATGAGTCCACAACATTGATTTGCTCGTGGCAGTGTTGAACTGGTTAACATGACACTGTTTATGTACACATATCTTCAGTACCGATGTATACCTAGCCTCACATACCAGACTATTGTAGAATGTCAGTACACACCCAACCTTATATATTACAACATAGCATGTCAAAATGTTAACTTAGATATTTAATGATTTAAAGCATGTATCAAAAGTATAAAACTCAAAATTAGTAGTTGAAGTAAATTGATATTTTTATTTAGAGTTATACAGGGAAAGCTAGTTCTGAGAAGTTTACGTTGTTTTGTGTTAATGTTCACACTATTTTTGTGGATATTCAGACGTAACCCTGAATTGATCATTTTGTGATATTGATTGAAGGAATGAAGAAGACTAATCAACCAAATCTCTTATGAAAGGTGCCATATCAAACCTAGAACAACACAGAATCTGATCAATAATTAAAATTTGTCAAAAAGTTTTACTTCACAGACTTTGAGTAAAATGTTGTCTTGTCAAAAATACATGATGATGAATATTCATCTCTCATGAATTAAGTGGAGTACTGTAATAAAGTATGTAATTTTGAAAAATGGATTTTTTATTTGTCATATACTATAGAAATATTTGACCCAGAGGTAATTGCACATGTAGAATTCAAGTGGCGGCCATTTTAAAATCCAATATGCTGACTAATTTATAAAGATACACAATGCACATTGTAACCATCATATTTCTTTCCTCCCAAAATATACATTTGGACACCAGAATCGAGTCAATAGCAGCATTAGACCCAAAGATAATCGAAAATGTAGATTTCAAATGGCGGCCATTTTGAATTCTAATATAACGGACATAAAGGGAGAATTCCGAATGGCTCAATATCGTAAAATGTTCGCCATATATCAATGTACATTTGTGCCAAATGTGATGCTTGTATCACAAAATGCACAATCCTTTTGAAATTTCGAGCTAAACTGCCCCACTATTAGAATATAAACAATAATGTTGTTTATAATCTATATAAAAAAGATGCTAAGCCACTTCATGCCTGTACATAGCTTAGCACTTGTCACACACATCTAAAAAATGAGATCGTCTAATTAGCACAGTTTGAACTATTTTAAAATAAATCAAATTATGTTGTCTCGTCAACTAAACAGTACAAGTTTAAATAAACACATTCCAATTGATTTGAAGAATATTTAGTTAACAATTATTTTTCTTGTAAGAAGATGGAGAATATTCATTTTTTTAAAAAGAATTAAACTGATACAATTTTAAATAAATAAATAAAGAATAGACATATTCGTTTTATTTATTTTAAGAATATTTAGATGACCATAAAAAATATTTTTACGGAAGAAGAAAGAGTAATATTTTTCTTAATAGTATTGACCCTGATACAGTTTTATTATCTCAAAAGGAATATTATGAGCAGAAAATTATACAGATTGATGTATAAATCACCGCTGAATTTCCGCGGGTCTCACTAGTACATAAATATTTCTATGATTACAATATTAATAAAATAAAAGTCCTGAAAATGTTAATAAAATATTTTTCCTATTTCTAAAATCAACGAAATTAAAATAAGCATAATCTCCCTTAATATAAATACATTTCAGAGATAATTATTTCTTTTTTTCATCATAAATTTGAAAATGGTAAAAATATGATATTTGGTTTAAAGATTTAATCATTTTACAACCACGGGGAAATTTCACGGTTAATTAAATACAATAAGGTGTGAATTTGATTATTTTAGTTCCATTTATTTTTATTTTTATTATTTTTAATCAAATATGACAACATACTACTTTTTCGCTCCTGTATATATCTTCCCTTTCCCGACTGTATGCATAAATCTCACCACTCCCTCCAACATTATCTACGCCTTTCCTCTGTCTGCAAGGAGTGGGGGTGTCTGATAAATATCGCGATGGTCGCTGTGTGTGACAAAATTTAGGAAGACTGAACATAGGTAAGTGTTAATATATAAAATATATTAATAGATATATAAAATGGTATCTTATTGGATTTCGAGTACAGAAAACTTCATTAAAATACTTATTTTTTATTTTTCAAATTGAAATATTAAAAAAAATAACAATTCTAATATCTATTGATTTTGGTCATACAAAATACATACTAAACTATTCCTCAGTTTTAGGATTAAGTTATGTTTAATTGTTCTTATTGGCCGTAATTTGCAATTAACTAATCAAGTGATCTATCTCTTCCTAACTTTCTATCTATCACTTTCACCCTCTTTCACTTTATTTTGTTTGACCCCTACACCATTTTTGTGTTTATTAACAATTTAAGGTAATAAAGAAGGAAATAATAAATCAACACAGTAATAATATACAACTGATAAAAAAAAATGGTTCATCGGACACTAATTGATATTTCACTCATGAGGAGGGGGGGATTCTAGGTTTTGACTTGTTCCAATCTTATTAATTCATAAGTGAATAAAATAGATCAGATAGGCTTTGAACTCGCTTTGCCGATTCCAGTAACTGCATCAGTATCTATTAAGTTATTCAAGTCTCCAACGCGCGCACACACACACACACACACACACACGTGTGTGTGTGCATAGTCATTATTCCAGTCAAGCATGAGATTAATTCTATGGTTCACTTTGGTTTTATCTATAATCTTTCTTCTGAGACATGGTTACACTCATATAAAGATTATTTCCATTGAAGATTTCTTCTGAAGACAAGATGCATCTCTCAGAGAGAAAACCAATCGCAATGATTCCCCAACCAGAACGATTCCATAAGAACTTTTAACATGCTCAGCCAATTTGATTTTAAATCCATCACACGAAAAACCTTACATTGATTGACATGAAAGATTACAAACAAGAATGCAGCCATTCAATCTGTGCATCTATCGATGCAAATTCTGTTTCAATGTGACAGACCAATGCAAATTCTATTTCAATGTGACAGACCGATGGACGGACGGCGAAGGCTCCCACACGGATGGGTGGCCGCATCTAAAACTGATATTTTAAACTAAACCAAAGAAAATGATATTTCAAGCTTAAGCTAACATTCTGACCGACGAACCGAATTGACTAACAGATGGAGACTCTGATATAGATGTTTAGATGCACATCATCATCATCATCATCATCATTAGTTTAACGTTCATTTTACATGTTGGTATATGTTGGACGGCTTTTAAAAATTGACTTGCAAACTAAACTATCTCTGGTCATGTCTTTATTTATCCCTCTTTCTCTCAAATCCATCCTTATCACTTCCTCCCATATTTTCCTTGGCTTACTCCTGCAAACTAACCCTGCTAGCGCAACTGTTCTACATCTACTAACCCAAGAACTCTTATTCATTCTTTCAATGTGATCATACCAACAAAGTCTCCTGTTCTGCACACATCTCCTGATACTGTCCAGATTTAATCTTCATCTAAGATCATCAGATTTCAGCCTGTCTTTAAGACTCATATTAAACATAAATCGTATCATTTTCACATATAACGCATTTCATCAACCCCCACTGCCCAGGTTTCACTTGCATACATCATTACACTGTGCATACATGCCTGATAGTGTGTTCAGTGCAATAATGTATGAAGTTTAAATTTTACATTTTTTTTTCTTTCAAAAATCAAGAGTTTTCTAATTTATTTGAAATCGTTATTGCATGTTGAATTAAAAAAAAAAATCATTCATTTTGTTTGATCCGGTTTCTAAAATATATTCGATTTTGATTCTAGCATATTTTTTCCCAAATATCATCAAGCGTTTAAGAGCTCTACTTTTGCCACCGCTGAAAATATGGATAACTTGAAATAATTAGTATTATTTGAATTATTTTGACTACTGTTCTCATCTTGGATGTTATTCTCACAACGTTTCGCTCGATGTAACCTCCGACCTTCTTCAGGTACGTCTTACCGAAATTAGGAATCTCAGGAATCTTGGTACTTATTAGAAATATTCTGTAAACGTTTTATGAATGAATCTGTTCAACATTTTTTATTATGTGTTTCAGTCACCTACAAAGAGATCGGAATATAGGAATTGCTGATATGGGCTCAAATTTCGATATCTTGATCTGGTTAGACAAAATGAGCATAGTATTCAAATCAAGTATGTTGGACCTTGAAAACATTAGAGACTAATTTGAATTATAACTGTACAAATAGTCAAGTTTTGTTGATGTGTCTAAATGTACAATTTTAAAAATAGCAAATCTTCAATTTGTAAAAAGAAGAGAAAGAAGACCAGTATCATGAAAGAAAATCAAATCATTTCTTCAGAAGAACAAAGAATTCCGCATTCATAAATGCTCTGGTAGGCTGAAAGTATTGTTAGTCAACCTATTGGTATTTATTAGAAATATTCTTTAAACGTTTTTATTTGTAGCAGTACTGTTAGTGAGCTCTCAAAAGCACCAATGTTGAATTCTCCAATCTTCTCTGTCTCCTTCCTCATAATGGTCTTCATCCCTCTAAAAGGCCAGCATGACAAACATCAGTCTTATATAGGTATTACCTTCAACATAGATCGATTATTATTAGCTAACAATCAAGCACCACCATCCTCTATTGCCATGAACAGTTTGGCAACAATGCCACCTTTGCAACATCTTTTACAAACTACCAACTCTAAGAAAAGATAACTTCTATACCATTTGCAATAAATAACTACAGATTCTTCAATGAAGAGACAATCTATAACCAAGATCAAAGTGTATCATCTGTGCCACTATTTGGCCATGTCTCTTCTGGTACCTTTCAATTTGGAGAAATGTATAATAGACAGAGGAATATTTTAAATGACCCCAACCATAGAAAATCTCTTCTTATATCACATCACATCCATCCTAGGTTGGTTGGTAAATACCAACTTCTACAGCATAAAATAAGCACGGCTTCAACTGCACTAGGTGTGCTCCTGCCAATGTTTATTCACTCGGTGGTCCAGTTCTCTTCTACATCAGCACACCAAGAACTTCATATCCTGTTTTCAGATTCAAGCAATCATAGACCAATCAGAATCTCAGATTAACAGCCTATGAGCTTTAAAACTGAGACAACCAATAATTTTTTTTATTTAACACACACACACACACACACACATATGCACTAGAGCCAATATGAATTGGAAGGAAACTGACCAATTATTGTCCATCCCATGAAATAGATATATGCATTTTGTTGGAGAAGTTTGCAATTAACTATTTTTGCCAAATACTTGACACCACTTTTTTCTTGTGAATGTGCCCTGATATTCAGATATTGATTTGAAGGAAATCCTAATATAAGTAATGTCTATATGTTTTTCCAGGAAGAATTCTCGATAATAATTGAGTTTTGGTAGAAAATGACCAGTTACTCTAAAAATTTACCAATGTCTTGTAGTAATAGGTTATTACAAATGTATAGAAGATTCCGATTTGCTGATTGGTAGAAAATGACCAGTTACCATTTGTACGGATACTCAAAAGCTATTTCATCAAATGTATAGAAGATATGCCGATTGGTAGAAAATGACCAGTTACCATTTGTACGGATACTCAAAAGCTATTTCATCAAATGTATAGAAGATATGCCGATTGGTAGAAAATGACCAGTTACCATTTGTACGGATACTCAAAAGCTATTTCATCAAATGTATAGAAGATATGCCGATTGGTAGAAAATGACCAGTTACCATTTGTACGGATACTCAAAAGCTATTTCATCAAATGTATAGAAGATATGCCGATTGGTAGAAAATGACCAGTTACCATTTGTACGGATACTCAAAAGCTATTTCATCAAATGTATAGAAGATATGCCGATTGGTAGAAAATGACCAGTTACCATTTGTACGGATACTCAAAAGCTATTTCATCAAATGTATAGAAGATATGCCGATTGGTAGAAAATGACCAGTTACCATTTGTACGGATACTCAAAAGCTATTTCATCAAATGTATAGAAGATATGCCGATTGGTAGAAAATGACCAGTTACCATTTGTACGGATACTCAAAAGCTATTTCATCAAATGTATAGAAGATATGCCGATTGGTAGAAAATGACCAGTTACCATTTGTACGGATACTCAAAAGCTATTTCATCAAATGTATAGAAGATATGCCGATTGGTAGAAAATGACCAGTTACCATTTGTACGGATACTCAAAAGCTATTTCATCAAATGTATAGAAGATATGCCGATTGGTAGAAAATGACCAGTTACCATTTGTACGGATACTCAAAAGCTATTTCATCAAATGTATAGAAGATATGCCGATTGTAGAAAAAGACCAGTTACCATTTGTATGGATACTCAAAAGCTATTTCATCAAATCTATAGAAGATTCTGATTTGCTGATTGGTAGAAAATGACCAGTTGCCATTTGTTGTTGTTTTTTGTAAAAAGATATTTCACCTTAAACAAGGCAGGATGCCACTGTAGACGTAAGAGGCTGCTAAGAATAAGGGAGTAGGTTTAGGGTGTCATCCTAAGTTGGGAGCTGTGCAGCGAGATGTCTGTTTACATTAGTTTTAAACCTCTGCATGTCAGTAATGTCGAGGAAACAGTGAGCAGGGAGGGAGTTCCCGAGGCCAGCAGCACGAGAAAAGAAGCTGCTGTAGTAGAAGGCTCTCCGGCATCTGGGGACCTCCACAGTGAATGGATGGGACCTAGCTGATTGTCGGGTTGTTTTAGTGTATTTGCGTCGAGGGGGCACTAGAGCAGATAGTTCATCGAAGCACAATCCATTGAAGTACGGATACCCAAAAGCTATTTCATTAGATGTAAAAAATGAAAAATTATCAGACTTACCAGTGAAAAACAATTTGGTTTACCTAAATGTCCTTTTTATCTTAAACTTCTTACGATATAAAATATGTCCCCGTTTTTCTAAATAATTGAAACGAATCTGTTACACATTGTTATTCTTTCATTTAACACTAGAAAACCTTTTTAATCACCTGAAAGTATAATGTGCCTTTCCTCAATGAAAAAAGATCTATGATGTATCAATGCGTGTGTCATGAGAAAAGAGTGTTCCCTCATAGATAGCACTTTGCCTGGCTGTCTGTCTATGTGTTTCTCTCTTTCTCTTATTCATACCTGTTACTCCGGCCGTTCTTACACAGGAGAAACAACACCGGTTGTCACTATAAATAGTGCGAGACACCAGAAGACAAAACACAGTCTTGTAACTGTCTAGCCAAGAGCTAGTCACTTTCTTACTTTGTTAATACACTTGTTAAACCAACCCTCGACTTGACTTCCTTATTTTATTATTTACTGTGGAACAACTTCACAACAATACCCATGCTTGCATTGCTTTATAATCATGAAAAGAAAAAAGAAAGAAAAGCAAAATAGCCGACAAAAGTTCACTTAACTCAAATATACATTTTAGAACAAATAAATATTCGATTAAGAATCTCTCATGCACAGATTATTAATTTACAAAATATTCACGTACAAAATCATAATTAACAATCCATTCGTATACAGAACAGTTCCATCATAAAATGACACCAGACAAGTTGACATCCGGTAAAACCCAACAACCAATTACTATACAATGTGTTATAATGAACTGCCTCATTTTTATTAGTTATTTTAAAATGTATTCACCAACATATATTATTTTATTACATTCTAGCGCCGGAAAAATTGTAGAACCTAAGAAACTTTTGCTCTCACCCCTAAATCCCATATAAGTATTGTTGATGTATTTTTTTTTAACTAAGTATTAATTATTGTGTTCTTTAATTATTAAATATGTATATGTTATTATTATTTTCAAAGGGAGTGTGTTAAAGTTTAGGGGTTAAGTGCCCTACCCTCTAACGTGTCTCAGAATTCTTGGGAAAAATTGAAAATTTAAGAAACTCACTTAATTTTGATGTAATATCTATTGTTCAAATTTCATACAAATCGGAGATCTTTGAATTTTCAAAGTGGATGCCCTTTACACCCCCCCCCCCCATAAAATACTCAGATGGTTTTGGAATTTTGGGGATCTTTCTTAATGGGTCTCTAATAACTATGGTTCAAATTTTATGTAAATGAGATATTTAAGTTTTCAATGGTGGGTGGGGGTTGTATCACTTTTATGAGCCTCCCCTCCTGTCAAAGCATTAAATTATTAATAAAACATTCCATGTAACCTGCTGATTACAAATATGGTTTTACTAGATAAACCATTGAAAACTGATGTGTGGACATACAGACAGGCACAGACATCTTTGATCTGTCTGTCTGTCTGTCTGTCTGTCTGTCTGTCTCTCTCTCTCTCTCTCTATATATATATATATATAATATCTATATATATATATATATATAATATATATATATATATATATATATATATATATATATATAATATATATATATATATATATATATATATATATATATATATATATATATACAGGGGTTGGACAAAATAATGGAAACACCTTGAAATTTTAAATAAATCCAACCTTGTAAAGCTCTCATCGAACACTTTTGTTGAAACGGAATTATCCGGATGATTATTAAGCTCTGCTGTAATTTTCGGTGCTGTGGATTTGTGCTCTTTCTACACAATCTTTACAACGGCTCTACGATCTCTTTCAGACAGCTTCGGCTTTCTTCCAGAATTTTGTTTAGCGGAAGATGTTTTCCCTTCTTTTTCATAGGCTGTAATAACCTTCGATACAGACACTATCTCAGCCACTTCCGTTAGAGTAGCACCTGCCATACGGACACCAACAATCTGCACTGTTTGGAAATCTGATAGATATGGCATTAAGAATATGCACGATCTGAAATAAAAATGAAATTTTACCAATTAATTCAGGACAACAATAACCATAAGTAAAAAAAATGAAAACAACATTTTGGTTATTTAAAAAAAAAATTTCTTGGTATTTAAAAATTGTAACAAAATTCACAAAGTATTTCCAGTATTTTATATATATATATATATATATATATATATATATATATATATATATATATATATATATATATATATATATAAGCTTTTTTAAAAATAATTTTTATATCTTTTACATCAAATTTCGGAATAAAAATATCCAAAAACCATGTATTTACATATGGGACTTAATAGTAAACATGGGTGACTTAAATTTTTTTATTTAATTTAAATTTTCCATTAAAAGAATACTTGGAAGACCCTTTGAAACATAAGTAAATTAATGATTTGGGATATTTTTTATTCCGAAATTTAATATAAAAGATATAAATCTTTGAAAAGAAAATACTAAACTCTATCTATTAGTTGATACTGAGCTTTTAAATTGCAAATTGGAAAACATTCGTTTAGCTGATCTTAAACGATTTCTTCATATACGAATCAATTTTAATTATGTAAAATTCGTTTTATATTATCATTTTCTTATATATATATATATATATATAATTAGCGCAGACAGCTATTGCACCATATCATTGCTCTTCAGTGTAGCTAGAAGCAGGCAGATGCTTGCAACTGTAATTCGAATACATTTTCTGCAGTAAAGCATTGTACCGGCTGCATTTAAAAACCATTTGCTCTAGACTGACAGAGCTTGTTAGCCTTGAATGGCTATCTGTTGAGGTGAAGGATCACATTGATTTCAAAACCGGGGTAAGATGTGGTTTCTAAACCAGATCTATGACAACTCTGATGTAAACCAGTGGCTGAAGTGATTATCGGTCATCTTGCCATGGCATGTCACCGAGTTATTAATCATGGAAGCACAGAGAGTTGTACTTGTGTTGTACAAGCGTTTGTCATTATAATCCAATAATATATAGATGTATTTCTGCAATCTTATCTGATGTAAACCTGTGGTTGAAGTGATTATCGGTCATCTTGCCATGGCATGTCACCGAGTTATTAATCATGGATGCACACAGAGTTGTACCTGTGTTGTACAAGCGTTTGTCATTATAATCCAATAATATATAGATGTATTTCTGCAATCTTATCTGATGTAAACCTGTGGCTGAAGTGATTATCGGTCATCTTGCCATGGCATGTCACCGAGTTATTAATCATGGATGCACAGAGAGTTGTACTTGTGTTGTACAAGCGTTTGTCATTATAACCCAATAATATATAGATGTATTTCTGCAATCTTATCTGATGTAAACCTGTGGTTGAAGTGATTATCGGTCATCTTGCCATGGCATGTCACCGAGTTATTAATCATGGATGCACAGAGAGTTGTACTTGTGTTGTACAAGCGTTTGTCATTATAACCCAATAATATATAGATGTATTTCTGCAATCTTATCTGATGTAAACCTGTGGCTGAAGTGATTATAGGTCATCTTGCCATGGCATGTCACCGAGTTATTAATCATGGATGCACAGAGAGTGGTACTTGTATTGTACAAGCGTTTGTCATTATAACCCAATAATATATAGATATATTTCTGCAATCACATCTGCCACCCAAATATATTAAAACTACTATGACAATGAAAGAGTGGCATATATATCTCAATCTAGTCATATTTGTGAATTGATTCATTTTCATGTCTGTATATCTCTGTATATATGTATAAAGATGGATATATTTTAAAGTCACTTAAAAAATAACAGAAGCTCGCATTTTGGATGAGTTCAGTTTTTACACATATAAGTCTCCAATCTGTTTTTTTTTTAGTTTACAACTAGTTTCGATTTGAAATTATCAGCATATGTCTGATCTCTGTGCAAATCAAGTGCAGTGATGAGGATGGGGGTGATATAAAAACAGAAGGTATTTTCTCTACAAAATAAAATATTTTCTGCACAAAATAAATTATTGCGTGTTTATGCTTCTTTAATTTTGTATTTGTGAATGCTCCCCTAAGTTTTACCCGATATATCTGAAGTCCTTTTCGACATTGCTTCCCTGGCCTTTTGCCTTCTTTCATATTGATCAATGGTTCAATTTATTTTCATTCTTTTCATTGATTCCTATTAACACATTTAGACAGAAATAACTTTTAAATGAAGGAAAATAAAAATAGATCAAGGTTTTTTTCTACTTTTTCTATTTGAATGAGTTGAATCCGTTCTCCCTATTTCCATTCTTGGCATTTCTTTTGGGGGTTTGTTTTTAACTAAGCATAATGTCGTCTGACTTTTAACAAATGGTCATAATCAACACTTTCTTACTTTTTAGTTGCATTTTTGATTGAATGATGTAGCTTTATTTAGCTTTCTTTACAAATATTATTCAAAGAAGTTTTGTTCCATGAAGGAAAACTGTGTAAAATAATGTAACAATCTATCCTCCGATATCTTCAGATATTTAGCCATCTCTTGATCTGTCGATCCAGATCTGATGCGGATGTTCTGTGTGTGTGCACGTCTGTCTATTGATCAATCCAGCTTCAATTCTATTTATTTCGATGAAAGCCGATTCAAGAAACTTAACCTTTTCTCCCTTGAGCTCTGACGATTATGTGGTGATCTCATTTTGGCCTACAATCTCCTCCATGGTCATTACGATATAGCTCAGGACCTATTATTCACTCCTGCACCAGAAAGAGGTATACACGGGCACCACAAGAAACTATTTCACCGCCGATTTCGATTGAACTGGAGAAGAGCCGCCTTAGCAATCAGAATCCCTGGACCTTGGAATAGTCTCCCAAAAGAGATAATAAATGTGCCAATAACATATCGATTCAAGGTGAATTTGGACAGGTGCTGGGCTACTGTATCATCTTCTGTGTAAATCTCTACCATCCTTTCCTTACATGACAACTGAAACATGCTTTTTTTATATTTTTTGCCAAATTAATTGAATTGAATTGAATTTATCTAGCTCAATTCTCTAGATCTTTTCCTATTTGTATGTGTGTGTTTTATCTAATGATCTATCTCATTATTTACATCAGTCATCCCAGATCAATCTCTGATCAAACCATTTGTATAGTCATTCACCACATTTTATTTTATATATCAGATTACGAATGTTGATTTTATAGGAGTAAAAACTTGTACTAAATTTAAATTCAAAATGTTTCATCAACCACTGGACCAGTAGAAATATAAAACCAAATATCAAACAAAAACATGATTTGATTTTCATTTGTTTTTTCATGTATGAAATTTGAAATGAATTCACAGGAAGATAAAAGACAAAGAGGATCTAACTTCCTGCAGAACCCAAAGAATATCATCCTATGAAACGTGGTGTCTCCTTCCTGCAGACGGTTTAGAATGTCAACAACTCAATCACTCCAGGCAATTGAAATTTGAAGAAATCTGGTACTGATAGAAAAAAAAAAGAAATTCCATGACGCATATTTTCTAATAAACATTTATTTAAAAAAAAACTAGCTTAGTATAAGGTCATTTAATGACCCATCTATAAATCGTCTGTGTGTCCGTATATATGTCGGACTAAAAGTTCTAAAAT
Organism: Sepiola atlantica; assembly: GCA_963556195.1. Taxonomy (NCBI): domain Eukaryota; kingdom Metazoa; phylum Mollusca; class Cephalopoda; order Sepiida; family Sepiolidae; genus Sepiola; species Sepiola atlantica. The sequence continues at coordinate 43,504,868 of OY744519.1, forward strand.
GAAATGTTTAGATGAAACACACACACACATATGTTAATTAGGTAGCAGCAAAGTTTTGTTGAATAGCTTATATCTGTGAACTTCATTATAAAGTGGATCTCTGAGGCGGCAAGACATCCCCCAATATTTAAAAGGTTTTTGAGGTTTGATTTTGTTTGTACATATTACAGATTTTTTGAAACCTCTAATAAATGCAAAAGTGTTTCATTATTATGTGTGTATGTCTGTTTGTCTGTCTGTTTATCTGTCTGTCTGTCTGTGTGTCCACTAACCACTTTTAAGCTATTAGACCTACAAACTCATCTACCCATACAGATTGTTGCGGAAGGGAGGGGGTCATTATTTATTATAAATTAAATCACAGTTAAATTACTCAAAATTAAACAGATTCTCAAAATTTGAACATATTTAAGACTTATTACTTTTTTAATTCCACAAAATGAATAATTTCTGAACCCATAATTTTAGTCATGTTTGCACAATTTTAACATCGTTTTCAATATGCCACTGATTTGTTTCTGATTTGGAGACTGAGTTCTTGCCCTTTTTAAATGGGTCTCGAAGAAGAATGAATCACTGATTTTATTTAACCTCTGATTTTAATGAGATTTACACCAGAATAAAAAGCCAAACAGTTCTATAGATTGAAAAAAAAAAACAGGCAAAATTCGATCATTGTACGACCCCCCTCGCCCTCTAATTAGAAATGAACTTCACAAACTCCACACATTTTTCTAAGCCCATAACTCAAGTTGTATAATCTCTATTTTCATATACTTTTTATCACAGAAATATGTTTCTGATCGCTTTGAAGTATTTGTATTTACTTGCCTCTCCACAACGGCTGGAGGTGATAAAAACTCCGGCTTAAAGTGTCCATTACTGAACTCTACATGAGCGTTCATGGACGGTTACAAATAGGTATAGAATTTGCTTAGTCCCCTAAACAAGTGGTGGGGTGTCTCAGGTAACGCATAATGAACTGTACCCCATCCCTTTTGTGCAATGGAGAAGGTACTATTTGGGAGAATGACTTCCGAGAACTGAGGATATAACTTTATATCTTCTTCTTATTCTATCTATATACCACCCAATATCTGTGTGTCTGTGTGTGTGATGTTTGTGTGTTCCCTATAGAAAGAAAAGTTAGAGAATCTACATAAAATCTAAAAGTGTATTCTTATGTAAAATTTACCGGGGAAAACAATGGAAGTGTTCTCGAATCTCTACGTGCAACTGTAAGGGGGCTATGAGGGTATAACCCCCTTAAAACTTTTGATGAAATTTATATCATATGTATAAAATTCTTCAGGGAAGACAATGGAAGAGGTTCCAAATCTCGAGATTATCCTCTATGTACTGAATATCCACGTGCTCCCACCTTTAAGTGACACATGAGGACAGAACCCCCTTAAAATTTCAAATTTGTATATCCACTTTAAAAGAATATTACACCATATGTATAAGACACTAATTCAGAAATTTTTCCAACATTTCAGCTTCTTACGGCTATATTAGGGGGCGAAACAGTATTAGGGGCAATAGCAAAAAGAAAGTACTATGGTGTTATGAGCATAGTGAAAAAGTACATAGAGTGATCCTCATTCAATCCGAGCAACATCCTGTCTTCCTGCTAGTCCTTTATTTCAGTATTGTATGTTGGTCTTCAGGCATCTACCTTCATGGCCAACTTAGAGGGAAATACATAAGAAATTAATAAACTGTCCTTGGAAAATATGAAATGGACGAATAACATATATTCTAAGTTTGAATCTTCTTTATTGTCCTTCTTTAAGAACATAATTCAGTGATGAGAGATGCGTTTCAAGATGGCTATGTGGTGATCCACACATGGACTCCAGATGAAGACTACTAGATGTTCATAAGGGAATATAGAACACTTATATAGTGACACAGATGACCTTAAATCAAACCCTGCCACACCTGGAAAATCATATCTAAACTTAACTTTGTTATGGTCAAATCTAACATTGTGGCCCCCATCTTCTCTCAGGGCATCAAATACGTAACATAGCCCCTTATTTCTTTCTCAAGGAAGCTCGAAATTTAAAGTCTCTAAAGTACTACAAATATTATTTTCCAATCTTCAAGTTGTTATTCTGATGATGATTTATGACTTTGCAGCTAAAAGAATTACTCAGAATATTTAATTGCGTCTGGTAAGATAGTAAAAAATTACTGATAATTTAATATAAAGTCAACAAGGGAGATAATTCAGTGCAAATAAAAGCAAACCAATCGTCTCCATTGTCTTTGAATAGAAATACATTAATAAATGGCAATTATAGGGCAGTGATACAAGTTGAAGTTAGTATTTTGTTTAGAAATGGCTTAAAATAGTTAAAGTCAGCTAGATATTTTTGGCTAAATTGTAGAATAACAACCTGTGTTAAATTATTTCTCTTGAACGACATTGACCCAAAATCAGCAAAAAAACTTACTAAGTACAAACACTCTTGGAAATACTCTAAAATAATGAAGAATCAAAAATCTAGTCTGCGAATCTTTAAAATAACTTTCATGAGTCATAAATGTTTAATAATTATTCTGATTTTTAATTCTGTGATATTCAGTCACGACCGAACTTGTCATGGTATTAATGGTTTGCAAGGTGAGCGAACTAGGCATCGCTCCAGTATGCCATGGCCAGGGTCAAATCTATTCTTAAATACTTGAACTGTAATTTCACCATTGATTTTGGCTCACACTACTTGCAGTGAATTGCCAGCTTTGAACAAACGATCATGACCTCTTGGTAGAGGGAACGAGGGTGGGGGTGGATCGTTGGCTGACTGTGTTCTGAACGATAGAGAAATGTTTGGATCATATCAAGCAACAGTTCATTTTGATAGATCAATAGAAAACTCAGTTATTAAATTGATAAGAATAAAGGCACTGTCTTTTGATTTTTG
>OY744519.1:43510300-43535300 GCA_963556195.1 Sepiola atlantica
TTGAAAATAATAAATCAAACTAACAAAATATGATTAGTTATAATGACGGTTTATGACAAATATTTGTTGACATCGGATTTGAAAATAATAAATCAAACTAACAAAATATGATTAGTTATAATGACGGTTTATGACAAATATTTGTTGACATTGGATTTGAAAATAATAAATCAAACTAACAAAATATGATTAGTTATAATGACGGTTTATGACAAATATTTGTTGACATTGGATTTGAAAATAATAAATCAAACTAACAAAATATGATTAGTTATAATGACGGTTTATGACAAATATTTGTTGACATTGGATTTGAAAATAATAAATCAAACTAACAAAATATGATTAGTTATAATGACGGTTTATGACAAATATTTGTTGACATTGGATTTGAAAATAATAAATCAAACTAACAAAATATGATTAGTTATAATGACGGTTTATGACAAATATTTGTTGACATTGGATTTGAAAATAATAAATCAAACTAACAAAATATGATTAGTTATAATGACGGTTTATGACAAATATTTGTTGACATTGGATTTGAAAATAATAAATCAAACTAACAAAATATGATTAGTTATAATGACGGTTTATGACAAATATTTGTTGACATTGGATTTGAAAATAATAAATCAAACTAACAAAATATGATTAGTTATAATGACGGTTTATGACAAATATTTGTTGACATTGGATTTGAAAATAATAAATCAAACTAACAAAATATGATTAGTTATAATGACGGTTTATGACAAATATTTGTTGACATCGGATTTGAAAATAATAAATCAAACTAACAAAATATGATTAGTTATAATGACGGTTTATGACAAATATTTGTTGACATTGGATTTGAAAACGAACATATTGTAGTTTGCAGGGAAGTAGTCCCATGATAATACAGAAATTTCTTGAAAAGAAACTCTATTCTGGAAAGTTCTTTGTCAGTTGTGGTAAAAAGACGAGTTCTTGCTGTGAATGTCTTACAAGTAAAGACAAAAGAGATTATCCCCCACTAGATTGTGAAGTTGATATTGTACTTTGTCAAGGCAAAATCGGTTCTCTGAGCAGGACCTCCGCAGATGTGGAAGTAGTACCCCATCTTATGACGTTCTAGTAGAGGATCACATCTTGTGTACGTTTTAAGCTGTTGACTTACTACCTGGGAGTTTTGTTACTTGAATTTTTTTCCGCACTTTTTTTTAGCAAATGTAATTGTTTTTTTTAAATAAGTATATTTTGAAAGTTAAATTTAATTATTACGTTATTGTTTGGTCATTAAGTCTGCATTTAAACCAACTTGTAATCAAACTATAACTAAATGTTTTAATGTATATTTATGAAAGTATTGGATGTCAATAGTTTCACAAACTGTCAATCCTTTTAAGACATGAAGAGTTGACATTATAAATGGTTAAAAAGTCCTTTGAAATAATGAAAGGCCACAATGTAATCATTTAAAAAAAATTTTAAACAATAATAAAACTTAAAAAAAGCTGAATTATTCACGAAAAAAATCCGAAATACATTCTGGTGTATTTAATTACATAAATAAGAAAAATTAATGTAAGTCATGTAGAGGCGAGAAACATACAGACACACTGTGTACACTATTTTATTAACTTAGAGATGACCGCATTTTTTGACTAAGAAAATATTTTATATGTATAAAAAATATTTATGAGAGAAAAACATTTCTGTCTGTGTGATGTAATATTTTATTTTGTTTAAAAGATGAAGCATAACGTGTTATATGTTATGTAATATTTTATTTTGTTTAAAAGATGAAGCATAACGTGTTATATGTTATGTAATATTTTATTTTGTTTAAAAGATGAAGCATAACGTGTTATATGTTATGTAATATTTTATTTTGTTTAAAAGATGAAGCATAACGTGTTATATGTTATGTAATATTTTATTTTGTTTAAAAGATGAAGCATAACGTGTTATATGTTATGTAATATTTTATTTTGTTTAAAAGATGAAGCATAACGTGTTATATGTACCTTTTAGGTAGATGTTATTTCAAGACCGAAATGACTTCGAATCAACAGCTGAAACTTTATTTTCGATTTTCACATCGTAACGAACAAATGATCGTGTGCGAATATATGAAACGGGGAGGGAATAGCCGAAAATGCTATATACTTTGTATTATTTATTTTACAATGAAAATGTTTTGTTTGTATTTGTCTAATGGTTTCTGTCTATCAGATAAAACATTTATTTCTGTGATATTTAATTTTTAGTTTTGTTTAGAAGAGCGCCACACGGAACTCTCCTTTCGAATATCATGTTCCGGATGTAAATAGCTTTGAAAATACACTTTAAAAACTTGCATATGAAGAACTGAATAATAAAAAAAAGTGTTGCATATACCTCCCCTCGGAAGGGAGGTCTAATGTCTCGTCAGTCACACTCAAATAAATATACTTTTTTATCGAATGGAAATTACAAATCAGAACAGCAACATTAAATCCTACCTCATGTTGTCCGCTCCTCCAGTTACTGAGGGACTTTGGTCTCAAATGTCTCCATGGACTAATTCTTGCTCTGGAATTTACGTCTCACAAAAACCAAAGACAAGAGAATATTTTGAATTTTAAGAAGGACTATTACTTAAGATGTTGACGTCACCTCTTCTGCAGCAGCAGAGGAGGTTCTGGAAATCTGGGGTCCTTGGCCACTTAGTTTACAATCGATTCTTTAGTCATTCTTTACATGTGCTGTTCGCTTCAAAGCTTCCCAAGGAACTGTTCTACCTCACTTTTCTCTCTTTGAGCCATGTGATATCATGTCCGCTTTTGGTTACAGCAGGTTGAGGTGACATTTGAGTACATACTCGCTGACACCATGACCTCAGTTTCCTGCGTACGTGTGAATGCTGCTCTTAGAACCCAACTCATCAGATGAATACTAGTAAAACCTTTTACTATTTCGCAAATAAAAATTCTTTTATATAAAACCTTATTTGTTTTTTTGTATGTGTTGTAAAGGAAGAACCATTATTTTCATTTTTTGAATAAATGAAGTAAGTAGATAAAAATAAGCTTAACATGAAGGAAAGAGGAATAATAAGTCCACGTGACAGATTACATCTTAGTTAATGACTGCTGCTTATATCATATCAGTAAAACAAGAATGTAAGTATTTGTTGTAAAGGAAAACTTTTTATTTACTATTATGATAGACACCTATTTGTAAAGCATGTTAAACAAATGTAAATGTTTATATGAAAGTCGATATTGAGAAAAAAATATAGAAATTGTTTTTTTTTTTCATTAATGTCGTCAGCAGTTGTATATGTGATTAGTGAAAAATGCCCACATTTTAATACTTTTTTCAACTGGAATAGGTATTTTTTAAAGAAACTAAATCGAAGTACATTTTTTACTGCAAAGAACATTGTGAAAGCAGAAAAAAGAATAATTGATTAGGTGGAATCAAATATCGATTTGTCAGATCCAAGGCTATCAATGACAAACTTCATCAAGAAATAGAGTTTTAAAATAATTGTAATTTTCTCAAATTTTAACAAATTGCGTAATGTTGTGATACTAAATTAAATTAGAAGTCTGTCACTTTTCAAAGGAAGATAGGATATTCCATTAGATTGCTTTCCATCAACCTGATCGAAGTCTACGGGTTCGGTTAAGGAATACCTTTTTTATAATATCATTCAATGTGGCATTCCCAGGAAACAGACCAGCAATTCACTGAATTTTATTTCTTTTGGGAGAGCTTTGATTTCCTTTACAGATTTTGGAAGTCGTCAGCTCACAACTCTCATTTCCACCACCGCGTCTCACCCTTTTCGATCTCCATTAGAGTAGAAAAGGGGTCAGATCTTCCTAGTGGCTGCTCTTTACGATGAGGGGTTTGTATGACTATATAATTGGTTTTGCCACTAGCTATCTCTATATATAAAACCACTTTCATGGACATTATTCATTAATTTTGTTTCCCTAATGATCATGTACATTTTTGTAGCAACCTACTGGGTCACAAGCTTATATTTGATTTGGATCGCCTGGGAAACGAATCTCATTTTTTTTAACATAGTTCATCCCAAACAAGGCAGGCCGCCACTGTAGACGTAAGGAGCTACTGAGAAAAAGGGTGTAGGTTTTGGGGGCCATCCTAAATTGGGAGCTGTGTAGCGAGATGTCTGTTTACATTAGTTTTAAATTTCTACATGTCAGTACAATCAGGGAAGCACGGAGCAGGGAGGGAGTTCCAGAAGCCGGCAGCACAAGGAAAGAAGCTATTGGAGTAGAAGGCTCTTCGGAATTTGGGGAGCTCCATAGTGAATGGATGTGAGTTGGCTGATTGTCGGGTTGGTCTAGTAAATTTACGTCGAGGGGGTACTAGTGCAACAAGTTTATCAGAGAACAATCCATTGAAGTACTTGTTAAACAGGCACAAGCCTTCAAAATTGCGGCGATGGGACAGGAGCTGGAGCTTGGTGGATAGTGAGGGACCTATTAAGTTGGTGACTCTTTTTTGAACCCTGTCTAAGAGGGAGAGACTAGTGGATGATGCCCCAGCCCAGATGTGGCAACAATACTCCATGCATGGGCGGGTGGTAACTTTGTAGAGATAGAGGATAATGTCAGGTGTGAGAAGTTTTCTAGCATGGTTATTGTTCCTTTTCTTTGAAAGCTGTTGCTCCAATTCAACTTTCAGCACTTATCTTCGAGTACATTTTCTTTGTTCTCTCATGCAAGAACTGAACTTCCTTTTGGAACAAAACTTCCCACAATAGGAAATTTACATGTAGGTTAATGAAAGCAAAGAAAATATTCGTTTTAGGATTACAATGCAACAAATCCAAGGAATGAGGATTTATCATTCGAGCTATTTATAAATTTTAATTGATATATAATTTAAAATAAAATTATTTGTTCTTAATAAAAATTCTTCTGTTTTTCTGATGCATTTTCTGTGAAAGCAGGTTTGTTAAGTTCTTTTGTGTACCAGCGCAGGCCAGGTTATTTTTAGGGGTCAGGATATTTTTAGGGACCTGGAATTTTTGTTTTAACTTTTGTTCTTTTCTTTTTCTTTTGTTATTCCAATTATTTAGGAATTATGCTCTCAATTTGTGCAGAAGTTCATTAAAGCCTATTATAAAATACTCTTTTCTTTTGAAGGTGAAGGTGGCGGAATGAAGGATGGTATCAAAATAATTTTCTTTTTTAAAAATTTGATGATGCATGTCTCTTGGATTCTTTTTTAAAATACATATAAAGGTATTTTTTAAAGTTTAGAAATGAAGGAGTGAAGCTGGAAGAAAACAAAAAGAAAAAGTATAAAAAGTAAAATATTCCAATGAAAAAGAATGGAATGATTGAAAGAATTCACAAGAATGAATGAAGACACTCAAAAATTGGTAATTTGGAGAAATAAATTCTTGAAGACGGAAGTCAATTTATAACACATCAGTTTGCTTTCAGCAGAATAATAGTGTAGTAAGTCGAATATAACAAGCCGCGCGTGGTCCCCCTCTGTATGTGACTCGATGTGGCGAGTGTAAAATGCAATAAATTTGGGTAATTTGGGGCATTTTTTACCCCCTGGGGGCGCAAACCAGAATTTTTCTGAGGTCAAGGATGCTCATTTTATATCCAGAACAATTGTCTCTACATTTTGGCCAAGTTTCAGAAAAATTGAATGGATGGATCAAACGTTATGGGAGAAAAGGGTAATTTTTTTTATATTTCGGGGCCTTTTGACCCCCTGGGGGGCTTACCAGATTTTTTTTCAAAAATCGGAGAATGTCACTTTCTAACCTGACCAAAGTTACAACTCCATACAAAATTTCAGAGAAATTCAATGGATGGTTGCGGAGAAAAATCCGGACGGACGGACGGGCATGCCTCAAAACATAAGTCCCCCGATTTTATAAATCGGGGGACCAAAAATCAAAGAATAAGAAAGTTTAATGTAGACCTAGACAAAAAAAAAATGCACAGTGAATGGACACTTTTCATTCAACACTTCTTGATCTTGTAGCAGGAAAGACGATATTAGAAAGAATGACAAAGTCGATCTGTGAAAAAATAAATTAAATTTTATTGACGATGAACAACGAATTTGGAGAAATAGCTGAATATACAGTCACTGGTAAGAAAGAAGTCTCAAGCTTTCCCTGAAAAGAATAAGTGGCTCGTTGGGCAGGCGTCGAGATTAGCAGCAACTGGTCAATCTGAATTTGTTGCCGACAGTCAGGGATTTGCATAGGAGAAAAATCTGGAGCAGACTGTCTCGAATATTTCTTGGGTTTAACTTTAGTATCAATTAGGTGGCTCCCAGTGACTGGCACCAATATTCAAACGTCTATTTTTTTTAATGGTGTGAAAGTGTATATTTCCCACACTTTCAATTGAATGAAATAAAATTTCTGCAAGATTCTTATTCAACACTTGGTGTTCTAGGATGATGATTGCACAAAAAAGAACGGCTCGCCCAGGCAAAAGCTGAATGCTGCCAGCATAAGGGTGGCTTACCATACACCATATCCATTCAATCAGGCATCATTAGTGCCAGCTCACACTAGAAAAACCGATTTAGACCATACCACAGCCTTCCTCTCTCCTCAATCATACATGATGTAATTACTTTAACCACAGAATGGGGCAAATACTGGTATCCTCGCGCCCCATAACCATTTAACCTGTTGGGAGGTGCATACACGTGCAGATTTGAGGATATAGCCATCAATATTATGGTCTGGATACTCAGGTGCATAAGCATCACCATAATCTGAGACAACTCAATCGAAACATTTTTACTGTTGTGGTAGCCACTTATCAAGGCCAAAAGCCACTTGAGGATAAGGGTTAATGAGATGGGAATGATTACCAACCGAAAGATAAGGAACACTATGGAAGTATTAACATTGATCAATGGTATGAACTTCGTTTGATTGCTAATGGGGCGACTAATAGCAAGAAATTAACATTGGATTTGAAGACGACCAAGTTGTAATCAACAGGGAAGTAGTCCCACAGTAATGTGTTCCACAGGAAAAACGCCCTTGCAAAGAAGCCCTGTCCATGGAAATTCCATCTGATGCTAGGAAAGTTTTTTTTTCATTGCTGTAGAAATATGAGTTCTTGATGTGAATGTCTTACATGGAGGAACCAGAGGTTGGCGCTCAGTCGAGCACGTTCCATGGAAATAACGACAGAGTAGAGCAACGTCTCTTCTATGAGAGAATTGGCACTGTAATTGTGACTATGGTATCAGTGATCATCATCCATGTGATGTCCCCTATAGTTTTTTTGATCGTTTACTCATTAAAATTTATTTTTTGTTATTAGGGTAAAAGTTCAATTAGCCCTTTGCTAAAGGAAGGTTTATAGTTCACACGAAGTGCATTTCTTTCATGAGAAACATCTAGGAGAATGAAAACTCTGATACAACACCTACGGCGACTGTTGTTTCCAATGATGTAGACGTGTTTTTCTTTCAGATGGCAGTCATTTAGAGAGTAGCTTTGATTCTGTATAAAACCTTTTCTCATGTAAAAACGTTTCATGCATTGGTTTCAAACGTGAAAATCTTATTCTCTGTGGCTGATATGGTGTGTGAGGCTGTGGTGTTATAATTGTGGAAAAATAATCATATATTATCTCACATTCAATTCAATATATACACACGCATACTCACACATAGCCACTCACAAATGATGGCTTCTATTTAAGCATAAAACAAGATTTTATCATAAAAGAAATTGAATTCTCTAAGTTATTAATATCTTAATAAATTAATTTAAAAGCAATATAAGACTATATTGCTTCCATTAACAGAAGCAGTCGTGTTAGCTCAGTTGGTAGAGTCTTAGACTGTCACAATCGGTAGTAACTGATATCCAGGGTTCAGATCTTAGAGTTGATGTGCTTGCTGTGTCTAGCCACACTGACGAGTCTTTAAAAGACGAAACAGCTCTCTCTCTATATATATATATATATATATATGTATTTTGACGATTTAAATCATATTTCAAACCGAATTCCAAATAAAGAGCACACAAAAAATATATGTTTTACAGCTGTTTGAAGGTAGTGTTTATTTTAAGTCATACAATGAAGTATAAAAATTTTCTAACACCCAAACTATCATCAAAACAAAATTTTTGAAGATGCCGAAAAAAAACATACATTAATAACAATGTCCAAAATATGTTATAAATTCCACCAAAACAAAACTAAAAGGAAAAGATTCATAGTCAAATACCTCAGTAAAAACTACTAATTATAAAAATGAATTCCACATCAAAATGCATATTATTATAATCTAAGAGAAATATTCAAGAGACACGAAAATTCGCCATATTGCTTTCAAAAAGTTTTATCATATAAAGAGAGGAATAACTTTAGTTTACTTATGTCCAAAGGGAGGTAAATATTGAATTATATATATATATTCCATGATAAATGCCAGTATACTGAAATCATATGGCCTTAATAGGGTTAATATGAAAAGTCATATACACTAAATGTACAAAAGCAAGGAAATTCCCAAATTTTTACACTTTTATTGTCATTAATTAAGGGTATGACTACATATCAATCAAACCATTTCATTATCACATCACTACAGTATAAATCTCTATGCATGAGTGGATGAAGTGTGTGAGGTGCGCTGAAGAAAAATTCCTACCAGTAAAGTACATAGCCTTGTTGTGCTCGCATACCCTTAATGACAATAAAAGTGTAAACATTTGGGAATTTCCTTGCTTTTGTACATTTAATGTATATGAATTTTTATCTTAACTCTATTAAGGGCATATGATTTCAGTATACTGGCATTTTTCATGGAATGTCACTACTTTTGTAAAGGCTATGCCTCAATACAATGGTCATTTTTAAGGTTTTTTTGAATTTTCTGGGAAACTAAGGTATATGGTAAACTGAAATTAAAATGCCATCAACTAGACCCTAGAACCTCTATCTCTGCCAAAAATCAGCTGAATTCATCAAATAGTTGATGAGATACAGAGTGGCACATACGTACATACACACGGATAACACAAAATCATGCCTGACCTTTCTGGATCTCTGGGTTGCCTTGACTAATGATGCTGAAATTCTACACACTTATAGAACCTATCAAAAAAAATATGTGCAAAGTTTTAACTAATTTTGTTCATTGGTTTTTGAGTTATGATTGATCAAAGAAATGAGATTTCTAGCATAGGCCGTTTTTGAAGTCTGTTAAGGGATAGAGCGCTCTCGCACCTCCCTTGATATATATATATATATATAAATATAAATATATATATATATATATATATATATGTGTGTGTGTGTGTGTGTGTGTGTGTGTGTGTAAAAGTATTAGCAAGCAAGACTCACAACCTATTTATTACTGAAAAATGAGTTCAATGCGGTATAAATAAAAGGTTTTAACAGAGTTGGATTATTTGAAAAGAAAAAAGTAGCAAAAGTACAAATCATGTGTAAAAAATTAACATTTGAAGATGACTGAATCAATGAGAATGTTAGAATAGTAAACTTATAACAGTTAAATAATGGCTAATTTACAAATCGAAAATGACGAATTATTGGCTCTGAAGTTATTCTACAATGCAAATCTATAACAGAGCATCAGAAAAATCTTTGGATCCGGATATATTTATTAGTGTTCAAACATGACTGCATATAAATGATGGAATTGAGATGGAAGGCGAAGTAATGATAACAATAGATTATAGTGACAACATAAGGGGGTAGTTGGAGGAGTTATGTATAGAGAGGAGCAAGCGTAGACGGACAATTTCAAAGAAGCTCTGGAAGGATGAATCTGAAGTTGTATCAAAATGTCATCTCTTTTTTGTTTCATTTTACTTCAGTTGAAGTTCTCAGAAATAAAGGGGCCCCTTCCTGGGGCTAACACTTGACCCCTATATGAGATAGATAGATATTTGAATAGTCCATTAAAGTTTTCCTTTACCTGTCAAACGTTCAGTTAGTAAAAGAATTGAATAACATTAATGTTCCTCTCAATTAATTATGTTATAGTATATCTTTCTTGTGGTATCTTGGTCTTACCGGATTTTAGGACAAGAATTCATCTAGTATGGTGGAGTATCTAGCTTAGTGATGTTACTAGAGGCAACATCACTCGGAGAAGGTGCACCATTCCTCGTATAAGCCAGTGTGGATAGCCATACCGGGGGCATCTTATTTGGGCTTCGAATACTATATTATTTTGAATATTTGGTCAGGGTTTACTTGTCGAAGGAAGTATCCTCATGCCAGGATGTTCTGACACACTCCTGTATAGAGAGACCTTAGACACCCGAGGACAGTGTTTAGTAGGCATTCAAGTTCTCTCCAAAGATCTATGAATCACTTGACAAACGACTTTCCTCGTGCTAACAAAGAAGTCATTATCACCGAAGATATCAATACAGAAGCACACTCAGAAGAAACAGTTCATATAACGTTGATGAGAGAAGCTAAACGATTGGATAAAATATGAAACATTTTCGAAATCGAAACTCAGAGTATGTGAACTCAAGTCGTTTGTGCTGATGAATGGTTATGTTCCATGCCCGATTCACCATTATTCAAAGAGTTAAAAAAAAAAAAGGAAAAGATAATAATGTGCCATTTTTAAGTTTGAAGATGGAAAAATAATTCACTCATATGAAAGTGTTATCTTCCCACACAAAATTGAAGGTCATTTATATACTATATAAGAATAAAATGGTTTAAGGTGTATAATTTTATTGCTGCTAAGTAAGAACTCTCTAGCTAAAACCAGAGCTGTACTTGACTTCGGAAAGTGTTATATAACAATGTTTGGTTCGAAAGTAAACATTCCAACTCCATCAACAGGATATTATTCTGTAAATCTCATGACAAATGATCAGTTGATAAGAAGTAGCATTACAATAATTGTTGTAAACGCTTTGATCAAAATGAAATATACTTATCCAAGAAGCCAGTGTAATGTAGTTTAAGTATACATATGCTTCTATCTCAGAAAACTCTAGGAGGCATTTGTGCCCGATGAAAAGAGGTGACAAAAGAGGAAATGCGCTTTTAAAACGACATGAACAATTTGGTCATGCTTGACAGGAAATGTTTTTTTTAACTTATTAAGGAAATGTATCTATGTAATAACAGATGCATCATTTTAATCTATCTCATCGATCTAGAAATTTCTTGTTAAAAACTAAACTTATTAACCAATTTTTTTTTTTTTTTGGTAATAGAGTAATATATTTTGGAACAAGTTGCCCAATCAGATTAAGAAGAGCAACGGTGTTAAAAACGTTCAAAATAAATGGAAGAAAAAGGAATGAATGGAGCGTTATTGGTAAATATTGAATGAAATACTTAACAAAATGTGATTAATACAATATTAATACAATATTAATTGTATTAATATTGTATAAATATTGTACATGCATAATGTGGATAGATTTTAGGGTTGGGATGAGAAGATTGTTAAAAAAAGGGACATCATCATCATTGAATAATAATAATAGTGAACAAGAAGGAAAAAAACTCTACTAAATAGATTCCACAATCCCAGATTTAAACTGAAGGATGCAAAAAAAAAAAAAGTAAGTAAATGCTTTTAAACTTGACAGAGAGCCAAAGGGAATATGGAATATAAAGAAAACTGCCGTAATACCAATTATTGTTGAAGCACTAGGATCAGTTAAAAAACAGGAAAAGGAGAAATTGGAATTAAAGGAAGGATTTACAAGCCTAAAATAAGATTATCTAGAAAGTGAAAATTGATTCTGTTAATTAATAGTATCAAAATTTTGGAAAAGGTTAGAAATAAATGTATCGTATGTCAATTTGAAAGATGGTCGCAGCCAAGGAGGCCATTTTATAATTATAAAAAGAGATAACCAGTAGATGATTTCAATCAATCATGGCAAGAGAATAGTAAAAAGTAGCTTGGCCAGTGAGACACTAGTTCTATCAGATGCACTTAGTATCAAAATGATCTTTCTGTGAATTGTTAACCAATATTCACAATAAAATCATTCATAGCAAGTGTTTATTTAGTTAACGCTGAATTGATTGAAACAATCAGTTCAATGGCAATGGCAAAATTATCTGATTGATCTTATATCCGAGTCATCTCCCCTGAATTATTCTTGCCAACATTTGCAAGAATGTTCTCTCCTATCATGAAATCAAAAATCGCATTCCACCCATGTGAGGAATTTAGAACTAGCTGAACCTTCAAAACCATCGGACATGCTTTAACTGGCAATTTCTGCATGGCTTTTGCAAACCCTGATGGCATGTCTGTCCGGCACATTTTGGTTGCAGTCGGCCAGACTCCCAAAACAACCAATATAAAGATGAGGATAATCTGCATGAACAATTATGTAAGTAACTATTTACTTATACAATTGTTCATGCAGATTATCCATTTTCTGATTCAAGAAAACACATGTCTTTATCGATTGCATTGGGACATTAATATATTCTTTCTTTGCTACTAATTTCTATTCTTCATTCCTTTATGTATCATATTAGATGTTTCATATGTATCATATTAAATGTTTCATATGTACCATATTAGATGTTTTTGATATGTATCATATTAGATGTTTTTGATATGTATCATATTAGATGTTTTTGATATGTATCATATTAGATGTTTTTGATATGTATCATATTAGATGTTTCTTTAGCAAAATTTCTTTAGAAAATGCGGGGATTTTTACGACCACTTGATTAATTGTTTAAAGAAATAGACAAAAAAATAAGAGAGCACAAAACAGATTTATACACATACAGTAACAATGTTGTTAAAGAAATTGGTTTTAGCAGGGGGTGGTGGTTTCAAAGTGAAATGGAATATACAAATGTTCGTCAAAGTCTGAAATTGTGTATAGTGTACTTATCTGTGTATTGGTTCTGATCGGCCCCTTTCCTAAAGAAAACCAAACGCCCTGCTAGAGCAGGTACCATCTGCTCCTCTCCGTATTCAATGTACTTATGCTTGTTTCTGTCCCTTTTTCAAAGATGCAACTTAATCTTGCTCTGAGTGGCCTCTTCCGGCTGACTACATAACCAAGGGGAGATAACCTATGTATTTTCTATACTGCACTTGTTCGAGTTTTTATTGCATGGGCAAACTACTGAGCTCAGGGTTTATTTGACTATCGTTTCTGGCGATGCTTGAAGGTGGGGGCAAAGGTATGGCCAGAGCATATACATTCAGATGAGGAATTTTTTTCACACACAAATAAAATTATTTTTAATTCCTTTTATTAACATGAAATCAGTTAAAAAATATTGCCCTCTTCTGCGCAATAAAAAAATAAACAGGTTTTCATTAAATAAATTCTTTGCAAAAACAGTTTGTTCGTTAAGCTTTTACAGCAGTACTAGAGACTGACTTAGGGTTCTCCATCAATACTCAGAACTGACTACGTAAGTACTGAAATTCTCTGGATGCCTATTCATTGCAAGTACTTAAAATAAATACTGACATTATTTTCCAAGACAAAAACAAACCTAGTTGCTCAATACATTCTTGAAATACGATTCATTCGTGCTTATCTGCATCTCACTTCTTTTGACTTTTGGTGCGAGAAGTGTGGCCTTTGTAAAGTAAGGCTACGGCTGCAGGTCAGTTTTGCCTATTTTTGTATCGCATTTTTTAAAACCGAATCTCAAATTATTTGATGAGTTCGTCACATAATCTTTCTCTTTCTTTTTTCTGTTTACCGACATTCTAACAACTAAACATTTTCTATTGAAATGTTTGTTTAAATGCTTATAAGAATTTGACTTCAATTGTGTTGTGTCTGCAAATATACGATAAAGTTGAATTCATATTAAACTGAGATCTTTTAACAATAATCAAATTTCTAACAAGTCACAACCCGTTTCACACAAAATCGGATATTTCAACATTTACGTTCTTTTTAGATCTAAACTTTTTCACTTGTCGGACCAGACACGTCTTAGTAAAAAGGAAAGAAAAATGTTATCTTAAGAATAATTTCCTTTGAAAATCACTTTAATTAAAAGAAAGTTTTTTGTCGATTTTTATATAATTTATTTCAACAAAAGATTTACTTTATTTAACCGTGCAATCTTTTTAAAATCTCTCTGCTTGCTTAGCAAATGGTTGTAACTTAAAATACGATTCATTCGTCACGTTTTTTTACTTTTCTTTGTATCGCATATTTTGAGAACTGAATATCAAATTATTTGACAAGCCTGAAAACTAATCGTTCTTTCTTTTCTACTTTCTGAAATTATATATTATTTTTATAATTTCTTTAAAAAAAAATATATATTATTTTTATAATTTACTTAAAAAAAGACATTATTTATATAAATATTCAAAGTTGTAGTTACCATTTGTTTGTCTGCTCGGTCACAAACGCCCCCTAGAGTTTTTGTTTTTAGATAGACGACCCCATAAGCATACATATTCTGAAACTACATTACGCTCGCTACTTGGATAAGTATATTTCATTTTGATCAAAACGTTTACAACTATTATTGTAATGCTACTAAGACAAAGCTCCTTTCCTTTAACAATTATAAGAAACCTTTCCAACCACCAATTGCCATGACTGATTACATCCTACTCGAGAGTTTAACATTCAAACTCCTTGGCCTAATTTTCACAGGTAACATGAATTGGAACAAATACATAGAAGATATGCCAAGGCTGCTGCAAAGAAAGTGGGCTCCCTCTACCGAGCTAGAAAGCTTCTCACACCTGACACTATCCTATATCTCTACAAAGCCACCATTCGCCCATGCATGAAGTATTGTTGTCACATCTGGGTTGGTGCACCATTCACCAGTCTCACCCTCTTAAACAAGGTCCAAAAAAGAGTATCTAATCTAATAGGTCCCTCACTATCCACCAAGCTCCAGCCCTTGTCCTATTGCTGCAATGTTGCATCCTTGTGCTTGTTTTACAAGTACTTCAATGGATTGTGCTCCGATGAACTTACTGCTCTAGTGCCCCCTCGACGGAAATACATTTGACCAACCTAACAATCAGCTAAATCTCATCCATTCACTGTGGAGGTCTCTAGATGCCGAAGAGCCTTCTACTCCAATAGCTTCTTTCCGCGATCTGCTGGCCTTTGGAACTCCCTCCCTGCTCCCTGTTTCTCCAACTGTACCGACATGCAGAAATTTAAAACCAATGTGAACAGGCATCTTGCTGCACAGCTGCCAATTTAGGATGACCCCCTAAACTTTCACCCTAATTCTCAGTAGCCCCTTGCATCTACAGTTGCAACTTGCCTTGTTTGGGTGAACTAAGTTTTTAAAAAAATAAGATAAAAAATAAAATACAATGTACTTAGCTGAACACTTTACTGCAGTTTTACGGCATCCCTGATGATCATTCGAAGATCTGCCATCTTAATTCGGTTCACTTCTGATTTTGAGAGGTTAGTTTTCTTATAATAATATATATATATTATTAAAATACTATACATTGTTGGGAATACCGAGGTTTCATCTATCTGGTTACCTTGAATTTAATATTTAGTATTCTTCTCAAAGGCTGGCTTCAACTCTGGTCTTAAGACGATATACAACATGTCTGATGGTTGATGGATGGAAAATTATGGGCCAAAATGGTTTTTAAGGCCGACCTTGCAAAAGACGCACACAGGAAAGAAAAGTTCTGAATATATGATAAAAAGCGGTCTGTGCATCTGCTGATTCTGTAACGTAGACGATCATGTGGTATCCGACATATTATATTTGGGTTTTCTGGATGAGGTTTCGATAAGAAAATTAATAATGGTACTTTTGAGGAAGTGATTTCGTTCAAGCAAAACCGTGTTCTGTCTTCAGTGTTTAAGTTGGTCAGTTTCTTTAGTACGAGGTGATGTAAATAATATTTGGAAATCTGGAAATTTCACATTTCCTTGTTAAAATCTCTACTTCCAGTTTTGGTTATTAGCACTTTGAATTGCTGAACCCAGGGAAAGAGTGATGGAGAGGAGGGAAAATGAATATGTTAAAATGTTTAGAAATTGATGAATAGATTGAATCTTTTGATAAAAAGAAAAAAAAAATTTTTTCTGGGTTGGGAAAATGCTGAAGTAAAACTAACAGAAATAAAGATGTGATTTCTGCATCACAAAGGCAATTATCTTCGACAGTACTGCAAGATGATTTCTGTCTCTTCTACAGTACTGCAAGATGACTTCTGCATCTTCTACAGTACTGCAAGATGACTTCTGCATCTTCTACATTACTGCAAGATGACTTCTGCATCTTCTACATTACTGCAAGATGACTTCTGCATCTTCTACAGTACTGCAAGATGATTTCTGCATCTTCTACAGTACTGCAAGATGACTTCTGCATCTTCTACATTACTGCAAGATGACTTCTGCATCTTCTACATTACTGCAAGATGACTTCTGCATCTTCTACATTACTGCAAGATGACTTCTGCATCTTCTACAGTACTGCAAGATGATTTCTGCATCTTCTACATTACTGCAAGATGACTTCTGCATCTTCTACATTACTGCAAGATGATTTCTGCATCTTCTACAGTACTGCAAGATGACTTCTGATTCTTCTACAGTATTGCCAGATGACTTCTGCATCTTCTACAGTGCTGCAAGATGATTTCTGCATCTTCTACAGTACTGCAAGATGACTTCTGATTCTTCTACAGTATTGCCAGATGACTTCTGCATCTTCTACATTACTGTAAGATGACTTCTGCATCTTCTACATTACTGCAAGATGATTTCTGCATCTTCTACAGTACTGCAAGATGACTTCTGCATCTTCTACATTACTGCAAGATGACTTCTGCATCTTCTACATTACTGCAAGATGATTTCTGCATCTTCTACAGTACTGCAAGATGACTTCTGATTCTTCTACAGTATTGCCAGATGACTTCTGCATCTTCTACAGTGCTGCAAGATGATTTCTGCATCTTCTACAGTACTGCAAGATGACTTCTGTATCTTCTACAGTACTGCAATATCTTACAGTATTATATCTTGCAACTATCGTCTACAATATCACAACTCTGCATTAAAAAAGGTTCTTAATAATAAGGTGTAAAACCCGAAAATCGGAGAACAGAATTCTAAATAGACACCATTAATCTAATTAACAACTTTATTGACTCAATATTAATCAGACGTGTTCGAGCTTTGCCGTTTAATTTTTTCTGTGAATTTCTGGCCACATCAGATCGCTAATTTGTCACCTTTTCTCAGGTGTTAATTGAGCCATATTCCAACCACTTGTTTCTCGCCTTAACATGATTATTTATGATCTCCCAAAGATTCCAACTCTAGGTTATCATTAAGGCAGGCAATAACCACAACATTTTCACTTTCAAAGAATTGTTTGCCAACTTGAAATGTTTGAACCAACTTTTAAAATTTTGCCAAAGTTAATGTTTTTTTTTAAATTCGATTACTATTGATTTTGCAACAAATTTTAATAAAAATCTTAAATTGGCAGACTAGAAAAATCTACTTTACAATCAAACCAATATAAATAATATCTTATTATTTAAGATTTTTATTGCTTTATAAAACTTACAATGAGACGAATAAGCAGACCTATCTTTGATATTTTTCCGGTTTATTTTGGGAGGGCTTGCGTTGGTGTATCAATTTCATGCCTGCTCATATGTGTGATAGGTTGGGTTGGGTCTATTTATACTTATATATATTTACATACATAATTGTATGCATTATCTTCCACTTTGTGTGCTTATCCTGGCTAGTTTCTCTGTCTTCTTCCCTCTTATCGCCTTCACCTCTCCGCCTACACTCTCCCCTATACTAGCTCGGTAGGTGCGAAAAGGAAAAAGAAAGAGAAAATAAATAAAAAGAAAAAAAGAAATAAAGAAGAATATGTCACCTACTTGTGAAATCATATTTCAATGTCTCTAAAAGTCTTCTCATATGGTCTAATCGGATCATCTTTTCCTACTCCCATGTATGTGCCTTCAAAATAAAATTGTTTCCAAATCTTCACTTTTTCTGAAGACGTTCGTCAATACGAACGAAACCGGTCAAATCCCTTGTTTTTGTTTTTCTCCTGCATTTTAACCTGTTTTCCGTTTGTCTTTTTTTTCACACATTTTGTCTACCACATCATTTCATTTTCATGACTTATCGTGCACCTTACCCGATATCTCTCTATATATATATTCCAATCATATATATTTCTCTCTCTCTCTCTCTCTCTCTCTCTCTCTCTCTATATATATATATATATATATATATATATGATCCGACTTATGGATTGAGCTTACTGGTAGAGAAAATAACGGTTTCCACTTAATGTAAAAGCAATAAGCTGCTGTAAAGAATAGATTTATCTTCATTACTTGTAGCAGGATACAAAATATGTAAACAAAGAAAATACATATAGAGCTACTGTCAGCAGCGAGTTTGTTGGTGAAGTTGATAAAACACTTGACTGCTGATCACATTTTGATGTGACTTTGTGTTTAGGTTTTGAGCCTTGGTGTGGATACGCTTGCTACATCTAGCCACACTAATGAAAGATGAAATAATATACAATTATAGAAAATTTTTGTGGTAAAAAGTATCCCAGGTTCATTTCGGAATTTAAGTCACTTGTTTTTTTAATAATGGGGATTTTTACCATTCGTATGATTTCAAGGTTTTAAAAGTTTCTTTTTATTTTTCCTGTTAATAATTCCAACATTCGTTAAATCAAACAGAGTGGTCAATGCGATGTTTGCAGTTAGGATTTAGACAAGAGAACTACATTTCAGAGGAGGGATACATTACTGTTGGAACTTTTTTAGGTGGACATAAGTTAATTTTCCAATTAGTCAAAGGGAGATAATTCTTATTTAACCAGCTTTTCTGCTGGAATTGAACTTAATCGAAGGTTGTCATTTAAAAGAATGTTTGATAAGGTTGGATTTATTCTATTTTAGAGGGTTATTTAATACTGAAACATATTGTATTCATTGATTCACTATATACGATCAATTATCCAACATTCTTAGCAATTAAATGCCTACAATATAAGCGGTAGGGTTTGAACTAAGCTGATTCCATAGTCCATTGCAATATCCATTAGATCCATGTAATGATAAAATCTGGGGATAGGCACTGTTAATACAATATACAATTGGTGCATTTCGGCAGCATTCTTTGATTTATACGATAGTCAAACTTAATGAGTTTTGAAATCGATATAGCTTATTCCGTAGGCCATTACAGTATCCATTAGACAAATCATGAACCCCGTGTGTGTGTGTGTGTGTGCGTCTGTGTGTGTCTCTGTAGTTTTGGTAAATGATATAAAAAATCTTCTTAATCTCTACGCGGTCTAATCAAAATGTCTGTCTAATAATGCTGGGTTTGATTGATTTATTAAGGAGTATATATAAACACGTACAGTATTGTGGAGATGTGGGGATATTTGATTGGAAGCCAATTCCTTTGTTGGACGGCGGGGGGGGGGGTCGAACTGATGTCTGCAGCAGATGCAAAAGGAAACAAAAGAAAGAAAATCAGATACTCCTTCACTTAGCTAACAGAGAACCATACAATTAAGGCAAGATCTATAAAACAAACACCCCCCTCAAAAAAAAGAAGAGAAAAAGAAAACAAACGGAGAAAAAACACAAAGAATAGAAAACATAAATGGCAGAAGAATAAAAAGATGAAACAGATGGTAAAAGTCTGTGATAAGAATAACAAATGTCGTAAAAGAAAGCTTATAAAAAATCGACAAGGCCAGTGTGCATTCATTGATAACCACATTCAAGATGATTAAGTAAGTCTTTATTGTCTCATGTAGGCTTTAGTTCACTGACCATTTCGGTTATCTTCAGATTCTATACTTACCAGAAGAACTTACCAGAACTTACCAGAAGAACTTAGCAGAAGAACTTAGCAACATTTTACCAAATCTACTTGAATCTAAATCACGTAGAAAATGTAAAAGACAATGAAATAAACATAAACCCCAAAACTAGAATCCATAAAATGTATAATAGACTAGCCAAACTGCACCCTCTGGGTAGTATTTTAGTCTATCTCTTATGTCGGTTCCAAAAATGATTTAATCAACTTACACAATTGATACTTAGAGACATTGCTTTACTACCGATGCATAAAACTGAAAGTTAAAGAAATTCAAAAACTATTTATATGTACTCTTATATATTCACAAGTTTCTGTAATATATTGTTGATTGCATTATTATTTACTCACTAGGAGGTTTACCACAAGTCGTTATCGGTGATTTCTCACTGACAATAACAAGTAGTGTCCCTAGAGTGTGAGTTTCAACAAGTCTTCCTAGATTGCAAGCATTCACCGCCTCTTTCAATACCCACCGCAAATTATTTTGCATTATTGCAACAGCCATTTACCATTTATTTCTCTCTGAAAACGATCGTTGGTATTCTCAGGAATTTGAGTAGCAATAAGCCTTCCAAAGGTTCAAGTATTCTCTGCACCGTTCCAGTGAAGGTCTGGTTGGTGCTATTCCTTTCGGTCTTTCCATCCTCCTCGATCCTTCACAACCGTTTTGTGTGGTGCCAACCTAGGGTGGTGTCACCTCGTGTGTGTGTGTGTTTTCAGATGTGGGGGGGGTAGTTTATATGAATTTATGACAGTTTCGGTTCCATTGGGTTCGTGTGATGTTTTTCATTCTTTTTTGTTGTATTTCTATTTAAACTTACCTGTAGCTGGTTAATGTTCATTGGTTATGTCGATTGGTTTACGCATTCAAGGATTTTTTTTTAAGTTAAATCATTATTTTATTTTTTTATTTCACCCGGGCAATGCTGGGACCCAGGTCCTGCTAGTCAATTAATAAATATTCCTCAAATTTAAGTTTCTTTGGAGTATTTTAAAAAGTTTTTTTAGGGGACATAATATGGGCACAACTAGAATAGAATAAATATGTACACAGATTGCCAAGGTCGTAGATAGAGATAGATGTACAAATTCATTGAATATGTAAAATGTTACTTACATTGTATTTCCTGCAGCAATACGCTGTTAGGAAAAAGATTATGACTAAGATATTTTGCTTCCAAGAGGCTTTGTGACTGCAATCAGGAAGGCACTTAATGGACACAGTGTCAAGATCTTTGAAAGATGCATCAGAAAGAAACAGTCTCATTCCGAATTTTCCATGCGTGAGCAGAACGAATTTTCTAAACTCTCACACAGGAGAGTGTGTTCTATAATGTTAACGAGAATAAATCCAAGGGAGATAACTTATAGAATTCTGACCAACAGTGGAATAAGTGAGAGATAGAAAAAAACGATAAAAAAAAGAAAGGAAAGAAAATGAAATAAAAATAATATCTGGGAGTAAAGGAAAGAAAAAAAAAGGGAGAAAAATTGAGTGGCGACTTTTTTTTTACCTCGAAATGTTAAACATTTTTTAGCTGATTAGTAAAGAGTTCATTGTTGATGATGAATGGAATCGACAGCATGATGTCACGAAAAGCTGTTAAGGGGAAATTACTGATCTTTTGAAAGGATAATAAAAATAATGTTCAAATAAAAGCTGAGTTGATGATACAAAAAGAGAAATAGAGAAAAAACTGATGGTTTAGGGCAACTCTGATGGCTAATGAACATTCTGGAAGTAAAAAGGATTGTTAATGGAAAACGATTCTGCTAATAATGCGTCTTTCTCTGAAACGTGTTCTTGTTTTGTTACACGACATGTTTCGAAGGGGGGGTATTTTTTTAGGGGATATTATTTCTAGTCCTGATTTTATATGAGCAAAGAAATGCTGATGGAATGAATAACTTAAAATTTATATTTATTTTATATTTCCTGCTTCTCTCATCCCCTGCTTCTTCTTCTTCTTCTTCTTCTTCTTCTTCTTCTTCTTTGTATTCTTATTCTTATTCTTATTATTCTTATTCTTATTATTTTTATTATTTTTCTATTCAGTAGCTTACCGAGACAAAGTACCCCCCCCCTCTCTGCGTATCCATAATGACACTCCTTTCTTTTGGAGTTAAAAATGATAAAAACTTGTAAAACAACAAATTAAAAATTTAACTTAAACCTTTATATGAAATTTGTACTTTTTCGAGATTTTGTAGAAGCAAAATCACTTATGATTTGGTAAAAATTGATCTTGTCCACAGTTGAAATGAGATACAAAGTTTTAACGAGCTTCAGTTTTGACAAGCTTCTCTCAGAAACAGAAAACTTTCAAAGCGTCCCAGTCAACATCATATTAGCTCCGAGAAATTTAAACATTTGCTCTAACTCGACTCATCGCTTTCCTCATTACTATCCCCAGTGGTTGAATGATATGTCTCTAAAATAGGGCCGAGATCGCATATGTGACGTGCGATTCTATCAACCATAGCAGATTGCTGACTGACCATGCCAGTCACTCGCCGCTATTTGAATTTGGTGATACATCGACAACCTGACGGTTTCAGCCAGACATCATATGGTGTATCCATCTTCTCATCGTTAAGTGACTGCACAAGGTCAATTCCTTTAACCTGAGCCTGGTATGTGTAGATGGCATTTGCAGGTGCGTCTGCCGGGGACACACCATCATTCAGCATAACATTGTACGAGTATGTTGCTTCCCCAATGGAGCACTTTTTCTTGGCAGCAATCCTCTTATGCTGCAGTGGCTTCTTTCTGTGATTCCATTGTCTGATGGTATGTATGCACATCACAACTGTCTGACTTGCTGGCTGCAAAAGACTGGATCTTCATCAGCCAAAATCTCATGCAGTGCTCCCCTTTTATAAAAGACGGACAATAGTTGTCGAATAACACTTGATGAGTCTTGGCATGCAATTGGTCGCCAAACCACAAAACGGATGAGTCCGCAGTCGATTAGAGTAAGAAAGTGGTTGCCATTATAATGAGTGATATCTATTCCAACCCTTTGCCATGTGTCACTTGCTTCCAGTCGCCCTTTTTGCCACTACGCTGGTGCTGGGTCAATTGACTGACACATCTCACAATGCTTGA
This sequence comes from Sepiola atlantica, assembly GCA_963556195.1. Classification (NCBI taxonomy): domain Eukaryota; kingdom Metazoa; phylum Mollusca; class Cephalopoda; order Sepiida; family Sepiolidae; genus Sepiola; species Sepiola atlantica. Next base: position 43,533,292 of record OY744519.1, read on the forward strand.
TGACTTGTTTGACCGCTGATTTAGCTGGGTCTATGCATCTCACGAAATACAGAGTCCTCTTGACGCCTGGATGTCCACTCTGCATGTGGATGTCTTTAATCTGCTGCTGGCTCATCGCGCTCACTGTAGCAGCGCATGTTTGATCAACTGGCTTGACACCCACCTTTAAGGCATTTGTACCATTTTTTAGGCATTTGTGTTAGCTAGTTGGCAAGGTTACAATATAACGGGACTAATATTATACTGACTACCAAGTCATACTCAGAGACTAGATTCTTTAAGGTGTCTAACCGTCTTATCCGCATCTTGCTTGCTGCCTTTGTATGTATTCTTGCTTTCCCCGTCAAGATATCAGACACCTAGTGATAAACAGTGTTCATTTTTTTTCCCACTGACACACAACTCTCCTCAAGCCGGGTCCTCGTGTGTTGCTCTCTCAACATTTTCTGCAATCATTCAGGCGAAAAGCGTATCACTTGTTTGATCGTCCCACCCTTTGGCTACGTCATTCACCCTGCGTTTTATTATGCTCACTGCCACATCAAGCCAGCCACAGTACCTGTCCCACGAGTTTTCTGCATAAGAAAAAAATGGGTTGTCTTATGAGAACTTCAGGGGTACCGGAGATCACATTTCCGCGTCTCAGTCGCAGGTCCAGCATGCATGCTCCATCTCCAAACCATTCTGGCTCTTTTCACTTCAGGCCAAACTCTGCCAATTTTGCTCGGATGTGCGTCGCTGATTTGACATCTTCATTGATGTAAATGTCATTCAGGTAAGCTGATGTCACCTTTTCGACGGTTCCTTCCTGGGAGAACACAGCACTGATGACGCTCTTCATGATTTGCGGCTCCACATTCAACCCAAAACCCAGTCTGGTTAGGCAGTATCTCTTGCCGTTAAATACCACCACCTGGAATGGCCATTAAGTTTTGTCAACCCGCACCTGAAGATAGGCCTTCCTCAGATCGCTCTCTTAACTTGATTCAACTTACATCGGCATCAGCCGTGTAAGTCTCTATATATTGATTGAATCCATGATTGGTCGCACCTTTGATTGTTATATTGTACCACTGGCATTAATAGAATAAGACCTTTTGGAGGCCCAAGTTCTTGGTTGGGGTTGATCCAGACGTCAATATGCGACCCTAACGTTCGCGGCTATGATGTAGTTTGTGATGCCATTCCATAGCTTGGTTGGTACTTTATTATCCGCCCATTTCAACGATGCAGTTCATATCTTTTGGCAAGTCTGGTAGATCAATGCAAAGTGCGGCACACACCAGTACCTTAGGGAATTTCACAGTCCCAGCTGGTGTAATGAGAACACAATCAATTGCCTTAATAGCGTCATATCCGAGCAGTCAGTCGAATCCTAGTATATCTTTCCACGTTGCTAGGAAATTGACCCCAGTGGACACACCAGAGTCCGTGCAAATCCTTACTTATTCTACTCTACAGCACGCCTGTGTCTCTTCATTTATTGCCATTATTTTGATGCTCATCCGGCATAACCTTGCGCTTACTATGGTATGGAAGCAACCTGAGACCAGAAACGCTGAGCAAGGCATTTGGTTGATATGAACTCGGATGATTGGTTGTGCCTCGATTACATCTTGTCTGGGGAGCAGAGCGGCACTGACATCTTGTCCCCTGAGTACTTTTCTGGACATCTTAAGGTCATGTGACCGATCCCGCAACACTGGAAGCAACATATGTGTTCCCATCTTCTGCCCATTCAATCCACAGTGGAAGCATGTGGGTCCGGCCTCTACGGATCTCTAAGGCCACTTTAGGCCGACTGCGAGGCCATTACAACATGTTCCCCAAGCTTTGCTTCATTTTTTGATGATGCCTCGAGTTGCTCAAGCGACTGTTCAATCGGCGTCGAAAAGAAATGATGAGTCTTGGACAAAAAAGTAGACCACACCAATACTAATAGAACCTCCTGGTGAAGGGGTCCTGTGAAGTAGTTCCTCCTGATGATCATGGTATTGAATCCGATTGCA
>OY744519.1:43540300-43600300 GCA_963556195.1 Sepiola atlantica
TAGTAATAATAACAATAATAACAACCACATAATAATAACAATAATAATAACCACATAATAATAACTAGTAAATGAATACTACTACCTACTAATACTAATAATATTTTACCCCCCCCCCCCACTGCAGTGGCATCAATATCATTTAGTATCATGGAAAATGGCTACATATGACATGAGAGGATAGAAGACGAGGGGGACGACAACTGGAATCGAATGAAAAGTTCTGGAATAATGCTGCAATGTACTGCCACTCAGATTTCATGAAATACCACCGGTCGTTATTGGGGGAAATCACTGGAATCGATTAATGTGAGAACTTCAAGTGAGTTACAATAATATTGGAATGGAACAGGGAGTGCTCGAATATTAAGGAAACTTGCTGTTACACCGATTCCAGGGTAACCCACCTTTCATTATCAGTGGTAAATCATTGGAAACGGCTGAGAACTCCAAGTGAGTAATAATGAAAATAATAATGTCCCAAATTGAATGTAAAATTAATTGCTTGTCATCCAATGTAATAGATTTTCTTTTTTTATTGGAGTCCATTTTCGATTGTGTCGACATGGACGTCACCTTCATTTTATTAGACTGCCACAGTTAATAAGATGAATACCAACAACATTGATTCATTCGAGAAATCAATCAAACGTTCTATTCATTCATATTCATCCCGCTTTACTGACCACAAGAAAATCTATATGATCGATACACAGTATATTGGTCATTGCCAACATCGTAGTCACATCTTCAATCACTGTTGCATTCAATATCATTAAAAACGGTTTGTATTTATGTATTCATCTTTATTTATTTACTACGACTATCACTATTACTTGAATGTCCGTCATGTCCAATGGTGACAGTTCGGCCACCTCCCCCACAACTGTTGAGTCGTCATATATGACTGTAGGATCCAATCCAAAACTTTTGCCGCAAGCAGAACAGCTCAAAAAGAGAATGTAAATCTGGTTTTGGACTGGTCACTATTTACTTGCCTTCTCACGGGGACAAAGTGAAAGACAAAGTCAGTTTTTAATGTGGGGAAAATGTAGCTCCTCAAAAAGGAGCGCTCTGGATTGAAACAAAAATTTAAATTTCCTCAGTCGTAGAAGGATTTCTCCTTCACTGACCGATGACAGAACAGATTAAGTGTACTATCAAAACAGATACTACACTTTGCATCATTTATTTACAAAATATATAAAAATTTACATTCAGAATAAATTAGGTACAGGACTTTATTTTTTATTTTTCTTATCTTTCTGTTTTTGCTGGAGATGGGGCATCCTACCTGATGCCAGACATTCACCGACTATTTCAAACACTCCAGCCTAGAGATCGTTTTAAGATTCTAACCGTCCCTTTAAGTGCAGTTGTTTGCATTTCTCTTGCATTTGGTTCACCAGGTATACTCACCAAATAGCTCTTAAAATTCTTCTTCATTAGTCCTGTTGCTCCTATAATTACTGGTATGATGGAGATTTTCCTAAGATTCCAGTTTCTTTTCATGTCGTACATAAGACCTTGGTATTTCGTAATCTTTTCCCTTTCAGCTCTGTTCAATCCTGCATCATTAGGGACACTGACTTCAACTAGGGTTGCTACTTTCTCCCTTTTGTCCCATATTACGATGTCAGGTTTAACAGCTCCATTTTCTAGATATGTAGCTGCAGAGATTGCATAGTCATAATGGATGGTGTATAAATTATTTCCAACTGTTCTTTCTGGTATATGCTCCCAGGACTTGCTGCTACACTGGATATTCAACTTTTTACAAATAGTCCAGTGAAGATATAATGGTTGGTGTTATGCCTTTTCTGATATTTCTTGTTCCGCTGATCATTAACGCCCTCCTCGAGCTAATGTTTCCATCATTAACAGATATGTTGTTCGTATTTGTTATTATCATTATCGTTAGACCGGAAGTAGAATAATCTCCATTGTAATCTTTTAATAAACTTTTCTATTTTCTCAATTAAATTAATTAATTTGATTTTATAATTATAATAATAACTTTGCATTAGCTTGTCTTTTAATGAGTAGTCTATGATATATTAACCTAAGTATAAATACTGAATGTTAGGACAAGTACTGGGAAAACGGCTGAATCGATTTTTAATGAGAAGCACATTGACAGCCAAGAAGAACAGATCGCTCAAAATCGGGACAAAACCGAACTGAAACAGCAGATCTTATATTAGAATATTCGTTTCATAAAAAATGACGGAGGGAAATGTTACATTTTTCTTACAAATCGATCAAATATTTTTTAAAAAGCCAACATTTTTATTTCACAATAAAATTTATATTTACATTCAAACAATGAACTTTTTACATCGTAAGTTTCACGGAATTTGTTTAGTGACTTTTAGTTTTGAATGTGAGTCAAGAGAAAATGAAAAAATAAATTTAGGAATCAGTCAACATCAGCGATTCGTAATACTTGATCTTTCATTCCGTTTTACAAAAAACCTATATTAGGGACATCATAGTCTCAGCCAATGTCATATTCAACTTCAACATCATCTGTTTTGTCAGAATTATTTGAGAACTCACAAAATAAACACATTCACATCATATATATAAGCAATAATCTATGTAAAGAATAGATTTTTCAAGTTATCAGAAGCGTGGAAAAATATATGTAAACAAAAAAGTACATATATAATTTCTTATTGGCCGTTCAACTTTCAAATCTTGGCTTGGCTACACTTGCTACGTCGAGCCAACCTGATAAATCTGGCAAAACGAAACAGTCTGAAGATGACTATATATTTTATTATTTCATGCATATACATTTATATTATAAAACAATATATTGCATATATATTTTTTCAGTATTTAAATGCATAGAATTTAATAGCAGTATAAAAATATACTTATGGCAACTAAGCAACACGGAAACGTTTGTGTTTCATTCCTGGGGGAAATCATCAGACTAATTGCCTGATGTGTAGCTTACTTGTCATAAGTATATTTTTACACTATATATATACAGAGTAAGTTAATTTTCAGAAAAAAATCGCATGAACTTTAACAAAGGAACTTATTAAAAATAATGTCTATTTGGAAACAAATTGTCACAAGTAATCTTTAGAAGTTTTTTATTACATCTATTTAATGAACATATCGTTAGCATCGATGACAGTCTTGATATGGGATCGTGAACGACCATCCCAGCCACTCCATAAGCAAATCCGAAGCAGAAGCCTCCATTAATTTATAGTATTTTTTGAGACCGAGAAAGGTCACTGAATCGAGGAAGCTTTCTAAGTGCTATTCAACATTCAGCAAACTATTGCAATTCACTTTTCGATGTGTGTAGGTTCTCATGGAGACATGGCAGGGAAAAGCGTTCTCCATCAGGTTCCCATGCAGACTTCCCTGTCAAATCTCCCTTTCATGGACTGTCTGCATTCACAATCTTACTCTCTTCCAAATAAGCGAGAAGTGAATGCACTTAAACGCAGACGAAGTACAGTCAGTTGCTAAAGGATAAGAGGAAAGATATAAATGACACACACCTCAGCTCTACTCCTTAAGGAAATGTTCCTTCAAGTCGTCTGAATCGATGCTTCAACCTTCATCTGTACTTCCAACCAATTTCTCTCCAGCTGAAGATTCGGCCTGAATCAAACCCGAGAATTCGAATCAGACTATTCGTCCAACAGAAAAGACCGGAAGTGAAGTGTTACTTCAGACTCCAAATCTCAGACCGTTCGACTTTTGTACCCCCTTTATGTCTCGGAAGCAAGGTACAAAGCCAGTGATATCATCAGTGAATGGAGAAATCTTGGATTGTGCCCTGCTAGGTGAATTGAATTTGTTTAGCCTGTGAAGCAGTGTCTCCAATTCAAAGACATAAAGTAGAAGCGACAGTGGATAACCCTGTCATACCGACCAAGAAACAGCGAAGGGAATCTCAAGCGTATTCCATCAAACTGCCCCACTGTCATTGGCGAGTAATACAGAATTGAGATATATCTGCAGAAATTTGATTCAAATCCGGTGGTCTCTAGAACTGATGCCAAGAAGTGATGGTCGATCTTGTAGAAGCTTCAGATTGTTCCGAATTGATCTCCGTGTCCTTTTCTATCTTCTCTAAGATCATACAAACCAGATGTTAATTGTTCTGGATAGATCTCCCCTTCACAGTGAAGTTCTAATTAATCTCGATTAAATCCCTCACAACAAATGGTTTGATAAAGCCCTGGCCAAAATGTTTAACTCTGTTTTTAGAAGAGTTATGGGCCTGTATCTGTCTGTCTGAAGCCGAAAAGGAAAAAAAAAAAGAATAACGAACTAATCTTTAAATAGAGATGTCGCCAAGATCAAGTCCAAATGGCAGGAAAAAAACCCGTCTCTCTCAACTGTATATAAAATAAAAACGTCTTTCAAATCAATATGAAAGAAAATCCAGCACTCTTTTCTTTTGCTCGCTTTCCAATACGCGTTCAGAACGATATCCACGAAAAAACTGACTGACTCTTAACTTTTCGCTCTCTTATTATAACGAAAATCCCACGCATGCAAACAACCTAATTTGCATGAACAAATAAAATAATTAAAATCTTATTTCACTTTCTGACGCCTTTCTCCTCCCACTCCTCTTTCTTTTTATGTCGGCAACGAGGGTTTTCGGGTTCGCCCCACACACACAGCATAGCAGACGCTGCCTCTTTGAACGGCGCCGACAAGTGTCTGCATCTAGTTCAATCGGCCGCTCTCCGTTACAATACTATTACTTCTATTATGCACTATTATACTATCTTTTAATGTTCAATTCGTGAGTAGGGGTAGTGTAGTATCTGTTCTGTTATAATGAGACCATCCTCCCAGGTATTACCTCTTCCTTTGGGTGGGTAGTGTATGTCAACAAAAAATTGACACAATGGGCTGTTTATTAGCAAACCCAACACTTAAATTATATATACTAGCAAAAATATGCGACCGAAAGGAGCATATTTTTGCTAGTATAAATAATAATAATAATAATGACAATTAAAAAGGTATACTCATGAAAAATATGAACAAAACATGAATGGTGAGTTTGACAGTAATACAATTGATGCACTTACTTAGAAACATAAACAGATGATTAAATAATTATTATGACCCGGATGTAAATTTTAGGTGTACTGGTAAGAGTTATTTCCCTTCAAGTGTGATGCTTTAAAGGTATTTAAAACTAAATTTAAACAAAAAAGTTTTCATTTCATGAGACGTTGTGTAGTATGGGAATACAAACATCACTTCCGGTCAGTGCAGTTTTGGGCGCTATAACCAACGGATTCTTCACTCAAACACACTATTTCTTTACTCTGCTGAAGAATAGCTTGGTTAAACATTTAAGATCCAGGTAGCAGAATTCATGCTCAAATAACTGCATCCGGATTATTGATCTCGTCATATAGATTCTTCTTTGGTCAGTAAAGTGAGATCAATATAAACGAATCAAATGTTTGATTAATCGAATCACCGAAGCATTAAACTGATTAATGATGTTAACTGATTTGGAAAGTGATTTTTAAAACAAAATAAATGCAAAAATTTGAGTGAAAATCAATAAAAAAGAAAACAAAATGGCTGTTTTGTCCCGGACAGAATGAAGTAACCTTGCTGCACTATCTTATTATTCACAGTTGGCAAGTTACGAAACTAAGACATTCACAGAAACAAGAATGGCATTCACGGAGTAGAGATTATGTTGCTCATCAAATGTCTCATTAGTGTTTATCGATTTTTATGCGTATTTTCGTCATATAAACGTAGGCAATGTATATGGGTAGAATAGGAGAACAAAGTCTCATTCTAACATTTAAAACAACTTTATTGAGTTGTCTTCGTTAACATGGAAATAAAAGGGAATGAAATAGAAGGGTGAATACGTCCATGAGTATGGGCGAAAACAAAAAAGTTAGAAAGTCCACATTGGGTTAAATAAATGTCCCGTTAGTAGGGAAGAGAGAAGAGTGCATATATGAAGCGTAGGATGAAGGTCCTGTTTGTAAGGAAAGGAAAAAGAGTCCATATATGAGAATGCTTACAGTACAGTACACAGGTGTTGAAGTCAGGACATGTCATCATATTTAGTCCACATGTGTCGGCAGTAGAAGCAGCCATGTTGAATTCTTATGTCTTCTTGTCGAAGTCGAACCCAGGGCCAGATGCCTGGGGAGGGGGGGGGGTTCTGTTGAGTCCCAAAAGAGAAGTTTGGGAGTTAGTCCAAGCAACACAGATGATGTTGTCAGTTCCGTCTCGTTGGAAAGAAAGAGGGAGTCAACACTGTGATTCTTTTTATTATCTCTCATCGTGTGCTCAGCTCGCATGAGAGATGACCCCTGATTGGGCAAGCCAGAAAGGAAGTTAAATGCTTTCACCAATCAACGCTGAGCTTTGAAAATTTCTAAGTCCGACGTTGATTGAAAATCTTAATGGCAGCTTTTGCTGCTGCTGCTGCTGCTAGTTGTACCACTGCTACATATGTGTATGTATTTTTTTTCATTTTACTTCAGTGTAAGTTCTCAAAAATCAAGGGACCCCTTCCTGGGGCTAACACTTGATCTCTATGTGAGATACATAGATATCCGAGTGTTCCATTATAATTCTCATTTATCTCTCAAATGTTGAGTTAGTAAAGAAGTTAAGAATATTAGTTTTCCTCTCCTCAATTGATGACTTAACTATGCTATAGTATATCTTTCTTTTGCTCTCTTGATTTTACCGGATTCCAGGACAAGAATTCATCTAGTCTGGTAGAGTATTCAACTTAGTGCTGTTACTAGAGGTAACATCACTTGGAGAAGGTGCACCATTCCTCGTATAAGTCAGTGTGGGATAGTCATATTTAAGCTTCGAATACTATGTTATTTTGAATAAAAGTATCCTTGTGAAACAGTGATTATAACCGACAGAGTCTGCCCCTTTAGGGCGCACTAATATGCATAAGAAAAATCAGGCCCTACGTAGAATTGAGGTAGAGAATTGAAGCTAGTATATATTCACACAAAATCACCTACGGGAAACGAGCGAGAACTGGCGCCGGGCTGGCGGGAAAAAGCGTGTAAGCCGTCAGATATAATTATCCAGATACAATGGGAGAACAAAGCCAGAAAGAGCTGGATGTTGATAACGGCTCTACAATTTTGGTCAAGAGTCTTTTGGTCACTCCCCTCCCCCCATGGTAGAGAGAGAGAGAGAGAATAGGTCTTTTACGGTAACAAGAAAGAAAACAACCCAACCAGAGAGAGAGGAGAGAGGGAGAGGGAGAGTAGGTCAGGATGCCCCACCCTGGCCCCGAGAGAGAGGGAAGGAATGGAGAAATGGGCTGGAGAAAGAAAGGGTGTAATGATATGCCTTTCTGGGAACGAGAGGACCTTTGTTGTTGAAACGAGAAGACGTTACGGGCAGTTAGAAATTGGAATTCGACAAAGACAGACGTACGCCGACCAAGCGAGAGTGCGCACGAACACGCTCTCGCTTGGGACAGCAAGGCCATGGGACTCTCCCCCCCACACCGTTTTCAGTAGACAAGTTACAACTTAATTAACAACTTGGAAAGCATAAATAGAGTTTCATGCACAGAGAGACGAGATAGTTAGTAAACAAAGCCATTATCGAAAAGCAGACTTTAATTCATCGTTTTAAAAACAGTTGTTATCGTATTAATAATTAATTGGATACAAAAGGAAACCGCTGAGTTTGTTGAATTATTCCTATTTTTGTCAGTTTGTTGTTTGAGTAACCTTGCCTTCACAGGGGACCAGCAAAGCAATCGTCATTCATCCGACTGAGAGGAGTTTCGAGCCATCTTTCTTTTTCTGCCACTACGACATCACGAGCCCAAAGAGGGTGTTCACAGTCTAGAAGGATTCCTGCACCGAGGACCAGACGTGTGAGTACCGAGATAGAGGCACGAGTGGACCACTTAAGTTACAAGTGGTTCAGTGACGCCGGATCAGAGTTAGGTATCTGTATTACTCGGCACTGCGACCTAAGTTTACATTTGATGTCGTCACGAAGGAAGGAAGGAGCGTGTGGGGTTCCCATTACATCCTCATATCAGGTTGTCGTGATAAACACCTGTACAGAGAGACCTTAGACACTCGAGGATAGTGTCTAGTAGGTATTCAAATTCTCTCAAATTCTTGTATGCATGTGTGTGTGTATGTGTGCAATGAAAATGGTAGTAGTGGAATGGTTAATGGTGTGATCTGTTGGCTCAGTGTGTCATGTTCGAATTCTGTCGGAACTATTGCATCACATTCACTAATACTCTTAGGAAAGTTATTAATTCATGGGTGAAATAGTAGGATAGACTAGACTCACAAGCTTTGGTAGAGCAATTTCTCTGTGAGAAGGAAAACTATAATAATTTGTGTGACCAGGTAGATTACGTGGAACACATTGTGACTCTGGACAGTCATCACTTATCTGAATAAGCCTAACCTTGTATCGACTCAGGAGGCACTTTCAGGAGCGCTTCATCCAATTGTCCAGACTCCTCATCTAGGAGCTTGGTAACTATTGCGTTGATTTTTCACACCTCGATGTGGTAAGAGCAGCTAGTTGCAAAGGCAGGGTTCAGAGTGTGAGGTCTTGGCTGTGTTGAAGTAGGTATAACAAATCGCCAGGACTTGATGGTCTGTCCAACAAATTGCTTTTGAGGTTATCACACATGCTTATCACGTTTCTGAATGGTGTGTTCAACTATTGGTTTGATCAGGAATCCATCTTTGATCAGGTGACCAAAGAAGGGATCACATTCCTGAAGAAGGGGAACAGGCATGGTGGGGAGGAATTATTAGATGATTAATCAACAATCCGAACATTATTTTTAGTGCAGCTGATAATATCATATTAAAGAGCAAAGTCTTTCTATTCATATTGTCAGGTTTCATAACAATCTGTGCAATAGTAAAGGCATTATAAACAGTTAAATGAAAAAAAGAAAGTTTTTTGTCAATTTTACAGGACAGAATTTTCAACAGAATGTTAAACATTAACTGGGAAGAGTCCTTTTTCTAACATCTTCTTGTAACCAAATCGTTGACCGGGGTTAGGAACGGGACGAAATGTACTCGTTGTTATTGCCCGTGAGCAATCATCATTGGGCGATAGTTACGTCCGAGGAGTGTGACTTAGTGTATCCGATCCGTGGGGACTTTTTTTGAAAGGGATCTTTCGTCCTGGGAAACGGCAAGCACTAACTCCCTGAGTGGCAGCAATAGGCACATCTCCTTAATGAAGGGGTTCAATCATACCGGGCTAGCTATTTTTTGGGCTTGTTGGCTGTTTGGTCGGCTGGCATGCTGAACTGGCTGGGACCACTGTGCTGGAAATGAACGTTATGTAATAATAGAACAAAACCATTTTACTTTATATAAAAATATAATTTATTTATGCCACAAAAGAACATAATTAGAAACTCGAAAAAAATTAGAATGCGACAAATGTGTGTGCCGCCTGTCGATTCCAAATGCTGACTGTTATATTTTTTTTGCTTTTCGTAAAACTGAGAGAGAGAGAGAGAGAGAGAGAGAGAGAGAGAGAGAAAGAAAAGGTATAGTTTCACAAGAGAAGGAGAGAAAGAAGAACTACATAGATAAACCATGTCACTGATTGATGTTTTGTTTTCAGGTTGATAGGTCAACTCGTTGAATTGGTGGTCCCGGAGGTACAATGTTTATAGTTAATATCTGGCTTAGGTAACATTGACAGATTCAAATAGGTTACATAATATTTCAAATATACGCATCTGATTCTACCCACTTCGTTCGAGTCTGGCACAAGGATGTTTGAATATAGGGAGAGCATCAACTCCCCAGAAAGGGGCATTCATTGATTGTGCCACATTCTCATCTTTCTCTCATGTGTCTGAAAATGGCCGAAATAGGATTGGAGATTTTGGTTGACATTCGATTGTTAGTTTTCTGTTGAACATTTTCTTACAGTTCCTTACATTTGCATCCTCATTGCATGGTTACCCACGGTTGAATATTGGTGTAAAACGATGCTCGTTTCTATCCGCATCATATAAGTTATGTCTAATAGTTGAACATCCGTTCTTCTTGCTTTCCATGAAATGTTAAGGATTTAAAACAAATTCAAATGCTAAGAATTAAAAAGATAAACACCTTCCGTGCTCAGAAGTTTACTATAAGCCGACGTGACTCAGTTAATAGAGTATTCAGTTTGCATGCAAAATGTTCAATGTTCAAATGCTCAGTATCTCTTCACTTATCTGCTCATTCTATCCATCTTCGATCTCTCACTCTCAAACACCCACACACACACACACACACACACACACACACACACACACACACTTAAGCTATATCAGAAAAAGTGTAGTTGAAGTTCATTTCATTTTAGTTGATGTGGATATCATCCTTATTGCCAAAAGCTGTGGTCAGCCTGCAGACGACCAAAAAGTTCAAAGCGGTGCTGGATGCATCATGGCCACTGATCTTTGGATAATTACCCTTCACTTGAGCAGAGGAGGATGCGAGAGGACACAATTCTTGCATAAAATATCATCAATGAGTATTTAAATATAATTTTCAAGGAGTTTTTCACCCCAGCGCCATTGTGGTCTCTACGGGACTCAACAAAAATATATACCAGAGACATGTTCGTCACATTAGAAGAAAGGCAATATTCTCTGTCCGTTTTTCTGATCAATGGAACAGCTTACTAACCCTAACCCTAACCCTACTGAGGTAGTACCGATGCCTATAATATCCAGGTTTAAAGTCACCTTGAACAAAACATTCGGACGGTATACAAACATACACATCTTCTAAATGTCCTTTTACATTGCTTGTTGCACTATTTTTTTCCAATAAATTTGATTTGATTTGATATGGTCACGGTTAAGATGATGCATGTCATTAACAGGATGAGCGCCACTGATGTAGATGATGTCAACACTGTGTCGATCATAGTCTGACATTTGCTCTCAGGTTCACAACTGTTTAAATAGTTTTCCAAACACACAGACAAACATATTTTGTTTTGTGTGGATGATCAGAATGGTCTCGAGAAGTTTAAAAGCCATGACCGTCTCAATTGGTTATTTTCATCTGCGTGCACTCAAAAACAAGATATCTTTACTAGTGATTGGGCAGACTATCCAGAACTGCACGCTAGGATTGATTTAAAGAATTATCGGCCGTGGTTTAAAGATGGTATCGTTCCAATATAAACGTTGTTCACTTGCTGTGAATGATTTCAAGTGTTGTTCAACAATTCAATCGGATTAGTGGACTTGCTTTTCTTTTACTAGTTTTACATGTTTTCGGCCATCTTGAAGAGTTTATTTGATGAAAAGACACACAACTTTGTTCAGTTGGTAACATATGTTTTTACTTTTTCATCGATTCCAAAAATTGGATGTAGGGAATCACAGATGCTGTGTTTATGAGATTTGTTTCATGGCTCTGCACTTGCTAATGTTCAGTTCACGGTGAAGCTTATCCAATTGAAAATGTAATTCTCCATATCTTCCATTCCCCTCCTCTTTCTTTTAACAATTTTCTGTTCGTTGTATTATTGTCTGTGATAACCCTAATCATATTAGGAGATGACTTCCGCCGGACCCTTTTTGATCATTCATTTGTTTTGTATGTTTTACGGCATGTCCCACCTTAATGTTATTTAACGTTTAAACCAAATATCTATTGTAATCAATTCATCTATAAATTAATAGACAGTGGTCTCTTTCTATCTCTTGTAACAATACATATACAGTAATATATATATATGAAAAAGAAAGGATGAGAGTAATCCGACGTAATGGGAAATGAAAAAGGAAAAAACAAGAGATAGTTTTGATAGATTCATCAACGTTTCGTCTTTAATTTGAAGAAAAATGTCATGCAAATACATCGAAGTTTGGGGTTGACATAGTGGAGAAATGAGGGAATGTAGTAGCCGTGGCTCCTATGAGCGCCGGAGGAGAGTCCAGGCTGGAGAAGTCAATGGTCACTAAAGAATGAAATGAATATGGAAAGCTTTGAGTATTGATTTACTCCTCTCCAGGAGTTAGGCACAAGGCCAGTTTTATCTTACTCCCACAAGTAAGATGTGACCCAAGGTCGGGTCGAGAAAGTGGGGTTTAAAAATTGCCTGGGCAGCCCCGTCGGCATTCCCCGGTAGGGGCGCCTCAGGCAGTAAGCAATAAACTTACTCCTCCCCAAAGAGGGGGGGGGGGCGAAGCCTGGGAGGGTGGACCTCCTAGAACTGCACAGGACAGACCCATAGACCGGCGTAAATCAAGCTCCGAAGGCCAAGACAATACCAGTCTATGGGGTGCAGTATCCATCGGAACAGATACTACACTTTGATCTTAGCCAAAAGGGAAAGCTTTGAGTAGATACGATTGAGGCAGCTATGAAATTGGGAGGGGTGAGAATATAATTGAAATTGCTTTAGGGTGGGAGAGATGAAAGGGGGCTGAGATTTTGACACATCTAGACTTTAGCTAAAATGATTTCTCTTTTCTCCCCCCCCTTTCTTCTTACCTATCCTTCACAAGTATATTTTGTTCTATTTAAACGGTCTCAAATCTGACCATGTGACTTTCCAAATTTAAAATTTTCTCTTTTTCTTTCCTTTCTCTCTTTTTCTCCCCCATTTCATTATTCCCAAATACCATCTGAGGGAAGGATCAACTCCTAATTCTGTCTGATGACATCTCAGCTTTTAACTGCTGTAGATCGATAACAGGGACATGCCAGTGTCGCAGATTTTTTACATGTCTGTTTGAATAAAAACAATCATATACATAAAGCTATATTTGATATTGAGCCCTTTTTATAAGCCCGGTTGAAATTCTTTGGATTCCTATCCTGTGGATATTTATTTTACGTGGATTACTATATATATATATATATATATATATATAACAATCTATCATATATAGCTCTGTCACTACAACATTATTGTAAATCTATTAATAAAATTCTTTATAAGATAATGTTGCCATCCTCCTCAACACACAAAGACAGTGAGTGCAAACATCAAAACTTATTTTCTTTTCTTTCTCCAATTTTGACTTGCAATTCTAGTAATTCTTCCTAGTTAACCCATGACATTCTCATGGGTTCTTTAAATCTATAAAGCTAAAAGTAAATTCAAGTACTATACTAAAAGATTAACTTAGTAAAAAGAAATCGATAATATTCAGTTTTCTTATTGGTTTAATATTTAAATTTGCTTCCTGAATCTTCAAGGTTCTTAATATTTCAAAATGGAACATATTTCTCAGTGCATTTACATTTTAATAAATAAAATTAATAAGATGATTTTTTTCACTCCAAACGAGACATATTGCCACTGAAGCATAAGGGGCTACTATGATAGGAGCCAGATTTATAGGAGGGGGACAATCTCGGCGGAGAGTTGGGCTGCAAGTTGTTTATTCACATTACATTTAAATTTCTGCATGTTGGGCAGAAAGATGTTTGTTCACATTACATTTAAATTTCTGCATGTTGGGCAGAAAGATGTTTGTTCACATTACATTTAAATTTCTGCATGTTGGACAGCGAGATGGTTGTTCACATTACATTTAAATTTCTGCATGTTGATCTGGTCAGGGAAACATGGAGTAGGGAGAAAATTCCATCGACAAGTTGTCCGAGGAAAGAAGCTACTGCAGTAAAAAAAATCATCAGGCATCTAGAGACGGGGTGGGATTTTGCTGCTAATCGAGTGGGTCGATGGTGTTGGGGGTACAAGTGCAGTAAGTTCATTAGAGTACATTCCGTGGAAGTACTTGTAAAACAAGACCAGGGATGCAACACTGCAGCAATGTGACAAGAGCTGGAGCTTGGCAGACAACGGTACACCAGCCCAGATGTTGCAACAATACTCCATGAAAAACATATTTTCTTTAATTGATTACAGTATTTACGTCAATACAGCTATTTAGACATGATTAATTGAAGGTGAAATGCTATTTTACCTATGAGTGAAAATAAAGGTTTCTACCTTTCCCCAAAATATTA
Organism: Sepiola atlantica; assembly: GCA_963556195.1. NCBI lineage: Eukaryota > Metazoa > Mollusca > Cephalopoda > Sepiida > Sepiolidae > Sepiola > Sepiola atlantica. The sequence goes on from OY744519.1 coordinate 43,554,316, forward strand.
GTGCATATGAGAATTTTATTTGTTTTTATAGAAATCGCTCCAGACAAGGCATGAAGCCACTTGATGTAAGGAGAAAACAAGAACAAATATGATTATCGCAAAGACAGTAGATGTCTATTCGCCTTAGTCTTTTCAAGACTGAGGCTATAGGTAAGAGAAAAACAGTCAGCAGGAAGAGAGTTCCACATGCCTGCAGTTCTTGGAAATAAGCTACTGGAATAGGAATCTGTACTACAATGAGGTATCAAAACAGCGAATTGATGAAAACCACTAGACAAACGAGACAAACGAGCTGGAACAAAAGAAGCGGGGAATAGATCACATAATTCTGAAGAACACATGCCATAATAGTATTTATAGAAAAGACTGAGACTAGCAACATCACGTCTATGAGAGAGGGGGTGCAGAGAAGAAGAAAGAGTAGGGCCAATCAAATTACAGATACGTTTCTGCATCTTATCAAGAACCCTCAAACCCTTGGCTGAACAATTCCAAAGTTTATGTTGGTAATTCTTTAACCCACTTGTACACCAAGTGCTGGATCAGACGAGCATCATGTTTCTCACACGTTTCTTTATTTTCCATTCCAAAAGACAGCTTTAGTCTTGACAACGTAAAAAGAAATGACACATTTATTCAAACAATATAAATATTCAACTTTTGTCATCATAACATAAGCACTTTAAGAAATAATAAGAGGAAAAAAGAAATGATATATCGAACTTATTTTATAGATTTAGCCTGAGAGAACTTGTTTACGATATGAGGAATGTCAATCTCACAGAAAAGTCACGTGTTCAATTTTGATTAATGTTTAATTCTTTCGTCTGTCTTGTCCCATGATGTTTCTCTGTTCATTATCGATTCTCTTAAACGTTGAAAAAGATTTTCCCCACCACAATTGGTCACAATAATTGAGAGATACAGGACATAAAGAGAGAGAGTTCTACATTTGGAAAAATTGACTACACACTATGATTGCATTTCCAAAGGGTCTTTTGTGGGATCTACAATTTGTTCTCCAAGCCAACCATATATGGTACAAATAAACTTCTGTCTATACCTGACTTATCCACCAAGTTTCAGTCATGAATGTCCTGTCTTTGTTTTACTTTGGTGATTGTCTCATCAGTAGGATGTGTGATCCTGAATGGGCTTCAGACCCACCGAACCATAACCCCCAGATTTTTATCCATGGAGTTATCTCAAATATAATGTCTCTCACAACAATCCTCAACTGAAGATGACGATCACAGCTAAAATCAGGGCTAAAACAAAAACTGTTGAACATTCACACCTAAAACTTGGTGGACAAGTAAGAAATAGACTGCAGTTTATTTGTACTAAATATGGTTAGATTTTATTAACGATTCTATGGGTGTCTTTTATTTTGAGGCAGGGGGGATCACCCTGCATGAGCGATGCAGTGTCAATTTTGGGTACTCTTGTGTAGTGAATAACATTTTTACGAAACCATTCTCTTAAATCGTCATGATATAATGGACCAAAATTTTTGTTTCATGAGCGTGATGTCCCCGAAGACACGAAGCCTATGGAGAGCACGATAAACATAACTGACTTCCATCTTTTTTACTCTCTGAATTTCGTTTAACTTTTATTTCTCTTTTCCGTTCAATGTTATTTTCTCTCAATTAATATCATTTGAATTGTATTTTCACATTTTCCCCTGCATTTTTCTCCCAATCTTTTATGATTATTTTTTTTTATCGCTCTATTAATAATATCATGAACATTTCATCTCTTCTTTATTTTTACATTGTTTTCTGTTAATTCTTATTTTGTTCCTTTAAACCCCATTTAAATTCTATTTTTTCGATTTCAGTTTTCTCTTTAAATATGTTTTCCACTCTGAATGCAATTTAAATTTCATTCTTTCACTTCAACTTTTTCTCTTTTCTTTTTTATGAGTTTGTCTCTCTTTTACAAATACTAGTTAAATACCCAATCTACAGACGGCGTTAGCTTATTAATATTGTTTATTTATTTATTTTATACACTCGAACTATTTTAGAGAACTATGTGGAGATGTAAAATATCCCTATGCACAACCTCATTTAAGTAGGTTAAAAATACAAAATGTTTCCGTTAAATCGTTGGCCTTCAAGTCCAATATTTTATGCCATCGTGGATTCGAATCTCACACTAGACAATTGTTTTTGGGGTGCTTATCCAGAAGTATGGATACATTCGAAAAAACAACAACAAAAAAACAAACTGAGAAATATCTGTTTGATATACGTATCTGTCACGGAATGAATACATTGTATACCAAAACATCACGTAAATTAATCAAGTAGTTGTTATTTGATAAAAGAAAATTCAATTTTACCGATAAACAAGTAATGTTGATATATAAGGGCCATTATCGGTCATATTCAATGTAGCTAAGGGAGATAAGACCCAAAATTAAAGGCTTTATTTCTTTATTTCGCCAAAGTTCGTATTATCTCCCTTGAATATAATCAACATGGCTGGGATATTTATCCCTTATCCGTTTATCGATAAAATTTGTTTTTCTTTTATAAAATAAAAACTACTTCATTAATTTACGTGATTTTTGATATCCGATATATTCATTTCGTGGCAGATACGAACAGATATTTCTGAGTTTGTTTTATTATTTTTTTTTCGAATGTCTCCGTACTTCTGAACAAACACCGTTTTTTTTGTTGTTTTTTTGCTATAGTATTTCAGTTATTTTCGAGCTGATATCCTTCATCATGATAAACCTGAATATTTTTTTAAATAAGAAATGGATGAAAAATATTTAATAGATATTATTTACTCCTTTCCAGGAGTTAGGCACAAGGCCAGTTTTATCTTACTCCCACAAGTAAGATGTGACCCAAGATCGGGTCGGGGAAGTGGGGTTTGAAAAGCCAGCGCCCGAGAAGTGGACACTCTGGCCATTAAAAATTGCCTGGGCAGCCTCGTCGGCATTCCCCGATAGGGGCGCCTCAGACAGTAAGCAATAAACTAACTTCTCCTCAAAGAGGGGAGGCAAAGCCTGGGAGGGTGGACCTCCTAGAACTGCACAGGACAGACCCATTGACCGGCGTAAATCAAGCCCCGAAGGACAAGACAATACCAGTTTATGGGGTGCAGTATCCATAGGAACAGATACTACACTTTGATCTTCTTGGTTACAAACTTCAAGAAAAGGTGAGAAACCTGCCATAGACGGAACATCAGCTAGTATTTTTTTAATAATAACATTTTTTTCTTATAATGCAATAAAATTTCATATTTTTAATGGAATTGGATAGAGTTTTTGTTTTGGTTTACAAATGATTCGTAGTAAGAAAGAATAAAGCTAAAATCCGGATATAAACAAATGGTTGCTAATGATACCGGACTTTAAAAAAATGTTTCTTACAAAAATTTATTGAAATTTATTATTCGTGAGTTCTTATATCTAAACGTAAACAGTATTAAATGTACACATTTAATCTAATAACTAAGAAGAATGTGAAAGTAAGTAGTTTGTTAGGTGCGTCCATATATCTCTATAAGAGGCTCTGTCCGTCTGTTCATCGATCTGTCGGTCTGTCACACTTAAGGTTAAAATAGTATTTCCATTGCTAAATGCATTTCATTTTGTGGATGCATTCACACATCTTTATAAGAGGTCAGTTCGTTGGTCTGCCACACTTAAGTTTGAAATGATTTTTTAATTGCTACAGCCATTTTATTTTTAGATGTCAGTCGGACAATCGGTAGGTCAGTATGTCCGTCCTTCCGTCTGCCACACATAAATTTGAAATCGCATTTTGATTGCTAAATACACAGATTAAATGAACGCATTTTAAGAACGGATCGCTTCTTGATTTCTCATCTATCTATGAATATCATTTCACATTTCCATTTGGTGTCATTTTACTTCAATCGAAGTTCTCAGAAACTAAGGGACCCCTTTCCTGGGGCTAACACATGATCTCTATATGAGATACATAGATGTTCGAATATTCCATTAAAGTTCTCTTCTATCTTTCAAATGTTGAGTTTGTAAAGAAGAAAAGAACATTAATTTTCCTCTCCCCAATCGACCATTTAACTATGTTATAGTATATTTTTCTTTTGGTCTCATGGTCTGACCGGATTCCAAGACAATAATTCATCTGGTCTGGTGGAGTATCCAGCTAAGTGTTCTTACTTGAGTATACAGGGTGAAATGTGGCAGAAATATTTATCATTTATGGAATGTTTGAAGGGAAAAGAAATTAAATTCAATTAAAACATTTTTCGTTCCATAAATGTTGTTTCCGTTTAATTTTCTCTTCTTTCAATGTTATTTTCTTTTCTTTCACTTTCTTCATTTTGTAAAATACTATTTCTGCCACATTTCACCCTGTATAATTCCCTTTGTTATGCTTATCTTAAGACTTTCCATCTCATCACTCCAACTCTAACCCTAACCGTAACCCTCACTTTGAATTGATGTATTCTTATCTACTTTCAATATTCTCACAGTCTAATGAAAATATCATGTGGCACCTGGTCTTTGTCATAAACTAATTTTTCTGCAGGTTCCAAAGAAACGGAAATGACATTGGTTCGATATTATTTCACGATATTTAAAAATAGATAGCAGGATAAAAAACCGAGAGATAAAATATGGAAAAGCCATATTAGGACTATGGTTGTCGTAGTACGAACAACAATTTAAAAGAGCAACTCTGCATTAAAATGAAAAAATAAACAAAATAAATGTTTAAAGTAAAAAAAAATATTTTGTTGCAGAGAGTTGAAGTTGACATTATTTGAAACAGAACGCTATGTACTTTTGATATTTCAAGAGAAAGATGATATGTGAATATTATTTATGCTTAAATAAATTTACTTGTAAATAAATAGTGACATTTAAAACAGTTTTACGTCGAGCATGCATCTAAAAATTGTTATTAAATAAAGATATATCTTCTTATAACGAAGATTATGTGTCTGTAATCGAAACTCTGTCTCTAAGTACGTGATGATTTCCTAAGTTTTAACACTTTTATTTCAGATTAATTATTTTGTAAATGATTAAAAATAATGTCTTATATTATTGACTTATCCAGTTTACTTTGTTTCCAATTCAATTAATATATGCAACAAAATCATGATTCACAGAATGAATGGTGCGGTTAATTAGAAACTGATTGAAAAAAAAAACTGATTTGAATAAAGTATTTTCCAGTATTTATGATTTTTAATTTAAATTTTAATACATGTTATAAACAATAAAATAAAACTATAGTTTGTATTAATCTATTTTCTTTAGTTAAAAGTTAAATTCAATAAATATGATTGAAATAATTGTAAGAGTGAAGAAACAGTCTATGAAAAGGATTATTTGTCTATGGTGAATTAAGTTATCGTCTGATTTCAAATAATGGAATTTACCAAATATTACTGAGTCAGATGAGTAGTGTATTATTCTGTTATGAACAAAAATAAATACACAGTTTTAAACCTTATTACTACTTCTATAAATACATATATATTTATTTGAACAAATTGCTTAATTTAAACAATATCTTTTAGATTATTTTTCAGTATTCATATTAATTTTAATTATTTTTATTTTGGTGTAAATGGAAAAAAGGATACTTCTAGAGAATTTTAATCAAACTGTTGTTTTTTTTAACCTAACCCTACACTAACCTTAACCTAATTATAAACTAATGCTAACTTCAGTTTTAGGTTTAGTTCGACAAAAGTCAGTTTAGTTCGGTTCAAATTCTGTAGGAGCACCTTAAAAGATATCCAATAGAGTATTTATTTACTCCTCTCCAGGAGTTAGACACAAGGCCAGTTTTATCTTACTCCCACAAGTAAGATGTGACCAAAGGTCGGGTTGGGAAAGTGAAGTTTGAAAAACCAGCGCCCGAGAGGTGAGCAATCTGGCCATTAAAAATTGTCTGGGCAGCCCCCTCGGCATTCCCCGGCAGGCGCCATAAACTTATTTCTCCCCAAAGAGGGGAGGCGAAGCCTGGGAGGGTGGACCTCCTAGAACTGCACAGGACAGACCCATAGACCGGTGTAAATCAGGCCCCGAAGGCCAAGACAATGCCAGTCTATGGGGTGCAGTATCCATCGGAACAGATACTACACTTTGTAGCACTTGTACAAATAGGTAAAAAGTGTGCGATCTGAAAAATCTTACAAGCTTCCTTCGAAATTTGTATTTAGTGATTTCTTTAAAGTTTTCGCCGATAGCATTCCGAATGAATTTTTTAAAAATCAATGAACATCCACCGAATATTCTGTCTGAGAATATTTTTAGTTTGATTTCCTTAATTTACCGAATGTAAATCTATTTTTCATTCAATAAATTAATTCATTAAGAAATTTAAAGTAAGCCATGAAAGTAGAGGGATACATTTTTTTAAATAGAGCAGTAATAATAATAATCTTGGACCACTATGATCTGGAAAAGCGTTTCTATGTTAGTATACTGTTCATGAAAATCGAACAATATTGCAATGCGAATTCGTTTCATTTCTATTTTTAAAAAAACTACTGTTCATGAAAATCGAACAATATTGCAATGCGAATTCGTTTCATTTCCATTTTTCAAAAACTACTGTTCATGAAAATCGAACAATATTGCAATGCGAATTCGTTTCATTTCCATTTTTCAAAAACTACTGTTCATGAAAATCGAACAATATTTCAATGCGAATTCGTTTCATTTCCATTTTTCAAAAACTACTGTTCATGAAAATCGAACAATATTGCAATGCGAATTCGTTTCATTTCCATTTTTCAAAAACTACTGTTCATGAAAATCGAACAATATTTCAATGCGAATTCGTTTCATTTCCATTTTTCAAAAACTACTGTTCATGAAAATCGAACAATATTGCAATGCGAATTCGTTTCATTTCCATTTTTAAAAAACTACTGTTCATGAAAATCGAACAATATTGCAATGCGAATTCGTTTCATTTCCATTTTTCAAAAACTACTGTTCATGAAAATCGAACAATATTTCAATGCGAATTCGTTTCATTTCTATTTTTCAAAAACTACTGTTCATGAAAATCGAACAATATTGCAATGCGAATTCGTTTCATTTCTATTTTTAAAAAAACTACTGTTCATGAAAATCGAACAATATTGCAATGCGAATTCGTTTCATTTCCATTTTTCAAAAACTACTGTTCATGAAAATCGAACAATATTGCAATGCGAATTCGTTTCATTTCCATTTTTCAAAAACTACTGTTCATGAAAATCGAACAATATTGCAATGCGAATTCGTTTCATTTCCAATTTTCAAAAACTACTGTTCATGAAAATCGAACAATATTGCAATGCGAATTCGTTTCATTTCCATTTTTCAAAAACTACTGTTCATGAAAATCGAACAATATTTCAATGCGAATTCGTTTCATTTCTATTTTTCAAAAACTACTGTTCATGAAAATCGAACAATATTGCAATGCGAATTCGTTTCATTTCCATTTTTAAAAAACTACTGTTCATGAAAATCGAACAATATTGCAATGCGAATTCGTTTCATTTCCATTTTTCAAAAACTACTGTTCATGAAAATCGAACAATATTTCAATGCGAATTCGTTTCATTTCCATTTTTCAAAAACTACTGTTCATGAAAATCGAACAATATTGCAATGCGAATTCGTTTCATTTCCATTTTTCAAAAACTACTGTTCATGAAAATCGAACAATATTGCAATGCGAATTCGTTTCATTTCCATTTTTCAAAAACTACTGTTCATGAAAATCGAACAATATTGCAATGCGAATTCGTTTCATTTCCATTTTTCAAAAACTACTGTTCATGAAAATCGAACAATATTTCAATGCGAATTCGTTTCATTTCTATTTTTCAAAAACTACTGTTCATGAAAATCGAACAATATTTCAATGCGAATTCGTTTCATTTCCATTTTTCAAAAACTACTGTTCATGAAAATCGAACAATATTTCAATGCGAATTCGTTTCATTTCTATTTTTCAAAAACTACTGTTCATGAAAATCGAACAATATTGCAATGCGAATTCGTTTCATTTCCATTTTTCAAAAACTACTGTTCATGAAAATCGAACAATATTGCAATGCGAATTCGTTTCATTTCCATTTTTCAAAAACTACTGTTCATGAAAATCGAACAATATTGCAATGCGAATTCGTTTCATTTCCATTTTTCAAAAACTACTGTTCATGAAAATCGAACAATATTGCAATGCGAATTCGTTTCATTTCCATTTTTCAAAAACTACTGTTCATGAAAATCGAACAATATTTCAATGCGAATTCGTTTCATTTCTATTTTTCAAAAACTACTGTTCATGAAAATCGAACAATATTGCAATGCGAATTCGTTTCATTTCCATTTTTAAAAAACTACTGTTCATGAAAATCGAACAATATTGCAATGTGAATTCGTTTCATTTCCATTTTTCAAAAACTACTGTTCATGAAAATCGAACAATATTGCAATGTGAATTCGTTTCATTTCTATTTTTAAAAAAACTACTGTTCATGAAAATCGAACAATATTGCAATGCGAATTCGTTTCATTTCCATTTTTCAAAAACTACTGTTCATGAAAATCGAACAATATTGCAATGCGAATTCGTTTCATTTCCATTTTTCAAAAACTACTGTTCATGAAAATCGAACAATATTGCAATGCGAATTCGTTTCATTTCCATTTTTCAAAAACTACTGTTCATGAAAATCGAACAATATTTCAATGCGAATTCGTTTCATTTCTATTTTTCAAAAACTACTGTTCATGAAAATCGAACAATATTGCAATGCGAATTCGTTTCATTTCCATTTTTAAAAAACTACTGTTCATGAAAATCGAACAATATTGCAATGTGAATTCGTTTCATTTCCATTTTTCAAAAACTACTGTTCATGAAAATCGAACAATATTGCAATGTGAATTCGTTTCATTTCTATTTTTAAAAAAACTACTGTTCATGAAAATCGAACAATATTGCAATGCGAATTCGTTTCATTTCCATTTTTCAAAAACTACTGTTCATGAAAATCGAACAATATTGCAATGTGAATTCGTTTCATTTCTATTTTTCAAAAACTACTGTTCGTGAAAATCGAACAATATTGCAATGTGAATTCGTTTCATTTCCATTTTTCAAAAACTTTCATAATTTTCAAGACAACCAATAAAAATGTATTCATCAAATACTCTATTTCCCCCAGACTAAACTTACAAATTCAGTGATGCACCAAAACTTAACTCATCTTGCATATAAAAACCTGAACAATTCCCCCCCCCCCACCAAAAAAAAAAAACATCTGGTATTTACTGCGATAAATATTTTTTGGTTTGAATTTATATTTTGTATGAATCATATCTTTCTAAGCGTAACCAATAAAACTATTTGCACTTGCAGCTGCACTGAATCGGAATTACGTTCATGGAATATTATATTGAATTTTTTTTCCACTTAATTCATTATAAGCTAAAGCCGCTATTAATCCAGCTAATAAGTAAAAATTTCTCCAACCGTTTTTCAGCTGCTGGTTATTCAATGATACTGGGTCATCTGGAAAGTTCTGAGCGTTTTCCAAGGATGAAAATCAAACACATTCACATTACAAGAATTTTCACCCATGATTTTCCATGAACAATACAATTTGAAGCTTTCAACACCTGAGATTTCCAAGTGTAAATTTCAGCTTGCCTTCAATGTTTATCATCAAAGGATTGCTATCCAACCCTGAAGATTTCCCAGTGCAAATTGCATCTTCTCAGATGAAATTTCCATGTTTGAATATTGCAAGCAATGTTTGAACCATTAATTCTTCGTCAGCACCATGATCATACGCTTCACATCTCTACAAAATCTTCACTCCTTTTTTTAAAAGGAGAAAAAACCATTACGTGCCGAAAATACAACTTCTTTTTAATCGATTTTTGACCTTGGTAAAAGGTGAGAGAAGTAAAAGATTGTTAGATTGAGACGGGGGAAGTTACTATGGTGCAAATGATGCCAACATATCAGCCATACCAACATTACCCTTTTTTTCACTCTAAGTGAATTCCCTCAAAAGTATTCTAAGTGGAATCGAAAGTACTCGACTTGTAAATAATGTTGATTCTTTTGTTAAAATCCTTAATATAGATATTAAACAAAGAATGGAAAGATTTAATGCAAGGGTCAATGGGCAAAAGTTTAATCAAACTTGCTTGTATATGAAAATACTGCCTAAACACACACAACTCTCTCTCATTTTTCTCTCTCTTAGAGCACTCTTCGGTAGTTGATATTGGTTAAATAAACAATATGATTCCCTTTCTCATGGCCGGTGTAGATTGTGCAGTAGATAGAAGCTTAGACTGTCAAAATTCGATCAGATTTCAATCTCAGCCTGCAGTAATAGCCACACTGAGGAGCTCTGATACAGCGAAACAGTCCGTATGTGGAAATTTTTCTGTACATGTACGCTATGCACTATAACCTCATTAGTTTTACTCAAAAAATAAAGATAAAAGAGAATGGAAAAGAAATCGGAAAAATGATGAATAGTAAATAAATCAATCTAAAAACAAGTTAATACTTTGGGACTTATTTGAAAAGTATGCTACAAAATATGTTTTTAAGTATATATGGACAACTGAAAAAGAGCCACTCCTTTTTTAGAGGAGCTGGGGGGGGCTTCTTTTTACAAATGGGGAGCGTGAGAGGATCCTGCTCAAATTCTCACAGAGAGAGAGAGAGAGAGAGCAACTCCCAACGTAGTGAAATGCATAAAGCCGTGCATAATATTTGTTTTGCTATTTAAGCCCGGGTTAAGTAAAACAAATAAACAAATAAATAAAACAACAGAAAATAAGTGTTCACTTATGAACACATAATTAAGAATTAATATATAAAGCAAAAGTAAACAAATGAAAAGAAATTTTGAATAAGAAATAATAATTGTTTATTAATGATCGAATAATTAAAAAAAAACAGTAAGATTAAAAAATATTAATAAATATATAAATAATTAAAAAATATATATACAAAGGCAGATAACATGTTTAATACCAAATCACACTTCTAATGATCGGTGAAAACCATGAAACTGCAATAATCTAGAGACAGCTGTTTTGCCACATCACAGCTATTTATGGCAAGTGTTTTTCACGCTGAGATTCGGAATCCAATCGCGAGATCACTGGTATCTTACATCTACACTATCACACTAATCCTGCTAGTAAGGTAAATTATACCGTTATGTTTTTTGCTTACATTAAGCTCTCTATTCTAATTGTGAAGAGTAATGATTAATGTTATGTGGAAACCATTATTTCTTCTATTAGAGAGCTCAACCCACACATGAGGTACAAATCTAAGCATCCAGATCCGGCTGTTTCGCCATATCACTTTAGTGTGGCTAGACATGACTAGTGTTTTTCATGCTGAGATTTGAAACTGGATCGCCAGATCACTTGAAGCTAATATGCACAAGAGTATTTGAAGTATCAATTTTGTTTTATTCATTCAGACAGCAAGTTAATTGCAGGTTTAATAATTGGAATATAATTTGTAGCTTACCTTTTTTATAGTCATAAAAATGTGAACATAAATAATCATTGCATCATGATTAAAAAAATCGTTTAATTTTCAAAACCTTATCTATTGTTTGAATTTTACTCTGTACTTACCATTATCAGAAACAACAAATCTATGTATGAGACCAAAAGGCCGCTTATGTAATTGTATGTAGACCTCAGTATAAGACAATGTAATTAAAATAATGTTTGTACCTATTATGATGCTAGACAAATAATTTGAACAAATAAATCTTTTAATATGCATTGTAAGCATGTGTAATTGCTTATGGTAAAGCTGTCATAGAGAAATGTGGATTTTTTTAATATCACGAATGTAAGCAACTGAAGCTGTGAAGGTGATTAGCAAAAAATGGCTCCATCTTATTAAAGTTCCAAGCCAGAATAACTATTATGTGAAAGAAACCGGAGTGAAATACATTTTTTATTGAAAAAGCCCTACAACAACAAAGTTCAAGGAATAAAAATAAAAATAGACTAGTCAGAATCAAATTTTGATTATTCAGATTAATTATTACCGATGAGAAACTTTAAAAAAATCCAACAAGATAACTTATCTATAAAAAATTAGGCATGTTTATATGTTTATATATTTGTATATACAGGATTCACACCTAAACTAATTAACCGACCATTATGAATTTTGAAACACAGCTGCGAGGTGTAAAGGGTCCAAATGTGGGCTATATTTAGTTTAATTTAGTTTTATGCTGGGAGATAAAAAAGTGTGGAAGCCCTTCATGAAAATTAAGGTACTTCTGATTTTTGTGAAATTTTTAAATATTCCTTAAATTTCACTTTGTTTTGAGTATTTTAAAGGGGTTTTAGGGGGCAAAATATGAGCACAACCTCCCATATAAAGATTTAAATATATCAGATTTGCATTAAATTTAATCTATTAGACACTGATCAAGCAAGATTCTCTAAGTTTAAATTTCTTCTTAAGACCCCTTAAGCTTAAGCCTTCAACTTTAGGCATTTTCTAGAATCAACATACTGTAATGGATTTTGATTAAAATTAGGATAAGGATTCTAGACAAGGTTTAGTATCAGTATTTCAGGATTTTAATCTTTGTAAGGGGACATAAAAGTGGTGCAAAACTTCTGTTTGGAGAATTCATTTTACCCATTCTGGGATGTGTATTCTGCTGGTTTACATATTAAAAGAAGCAAAGTTTGTTATGTATAGAATATAATTCCCAAATTTCAGGAGAATTAGTACAGCAGTTTTTTAGAGTTCACTTCAACAACATAAATACAAATGGTGCTTTACTGTATACAGAGCCATTATTAGCAAGGCTGGAAATAGCATAGAAATTGCTAATAATATCAACGTATTTGACTGAGGTGATTGTGAATTGTTCTGTTGGGTTATATAATAAAAAATGCCAACATTAAGAAATATGAAATATCATGATGTCGTGACATTCTTCTGCCTCTTTTTAAAATATGTCTTTTATTTGCTGCGGAGTGTGGCTGAATGCTTGCCATCGTCTACGAAAACTGAATCTTTTCTCAGACCAAAGATTCTAATGATTTTTCTCCTTTTATTCATAGAATAATATCGCTAACTTTTAAGATTTTTTCCTGTTAATTATAAGAAATGTTCGTTTCTTTCTCTATTTATATAAAGTTGGATACATGCTCATATATTTTTATGTACAGGATTTACTCCTAAACTATTTCATTGATTATTATGAATGCTAGGCATAAGTGGTCGTGTTATATCCACATATTTTGCCCCATAAAGCATGAAAAGAAGAATAGGGGACTTGTTGGCACATGTTCTCCTACATAAAAAAAAACATGGTGCAATTCATCAAAAAGGGAACACATTAAAAATTGGGACTGGGTGTAGTCTAGACAGCAAGAGGCCAAGAGCTGTAAAGTCAGTCCACGCAGTTTATGGGGGTGGATGATGGGCAACAAATCAAATTGGAGAAAAGCCTGTTGCTAGGCAGAGGAGAAGGGAAGACGGGAATAAAGCCGGCGAAAGAAAACACAAGGAGTTAGTTCGCGGCAGCAGTGGAGTCAAGACATGTCGGGATTTGCTGCTAGTGGGGCAGTCAAATCGCCGACAATATATATTCTTATTTTATGTTTATAAATTGTGATTCAAATGTGTCCCATTCTTTTTCTACCATGATTACTTGCTGTTCTCCCTTTTATCGTTTTAATGAAAAGTCGTTTTACTACCGCGAGTCTTAACATGTGACCTGCGGACCTGATTAAAACATAAAGGATAGGAGACGCATGGTGAGGGGAGCGAGGGTTTCCAACCTTACACATAATTAACATTCGGTGCTAATTTACACGTTTATAAAATTGGTGCCATGGGATCACGTTGATAAAAGTCGTAATGTGGACTATGATTAGTTTAATTTAGTTTTATGCAAAGGGGGGAAAGGGGCCGGGAAGCCCTTCGTGAAAATTCAGATACCTCTGATTTTTGTGAAATTAAAACAAAAGGCAGTTTGGTTGGAGTATTTTAAAGGGCTTCTAGAGGGCATAACCTCCCATTTGAAAATTCAAATATTTCAGATTTGCATTGGATTTAATACATAGTTTTTAGTTGCCAATTATCAAAGATTCCCTAGATTTTAATTTCTTCTTAAGCTTAAGTCTTAAATTTTAGACATTTTCTAGAATCAAAATCATGTAATGGATTTTGATCAAAATTGGAATAAGGATTCTAGATGCAAGGTTTAGTATCATTATATGTTGATTTTAATCTTTTTAAGGAGACATAAAAGTGGTGCAAAACTGTTTTGTTTGGGGAAATAATTATTCTACTAGTGTATATATATATATATATATATATATATATATATATATATATAAATTAAAGTGATGTGAAGTAGTAGTTATAGGCGCACACTATGGACTTGGCATGACAGGTTCAAGTTCTGCCTCAGCTATTGCACTACTTTCACTAATAGCTGTGGGAAAAGTATGAATCCATTTATCATCTCTCCAGATTAAATAGTAGGGTAGACTAGTCTTGGTTGTGCAACTAGTCTAGAAGAAGGAAAACTCCAAAATAACACTAGTCTTTCTCTGTTTATCCCGGCATTGTTTCCAGTTGTCCTGAACTTCTTGACACTAGACTTTAGCAGTGCCGGTTCAGGAGAGTTGCGGTTGCTGATTGCTCAACCCTTGCTTCGCTATAGACTTCCCACATAGACAAACTTACAGGGGGTATGCATTGTCTCTCAAGACTGAAAGCAGGCCTCCATATAAATATACATATTAGTATTGTTCTATGAAGCTTCATTAACCATAAAGTTGTAGCTTGACAATAGCTCGTTGCTCTACCCTTCTCTCGACTAGTTATTGTGTAACTCTTAGTCTTCAAGATTCTTGGTGGATTCGTCTCAGCTACAATATCGTTTATCTTAGGTGGGTTTGAGTGGAAGACTTCGATCAAGACTGACAGGCAGGCCCCACCCTCTTATAGAGGACTAATCAAAGGCCTGTTAAAAAATAAATCGGATGAAGAAGAAGAAGAAGAAGATTATTATTATTATTATTATGATGATGATGATGATGTTCTTGTTACTACTACTACTACTACTACTACTATTACTACTACTTTTCATTTTAGTAACAAAGCTTTTCCAGGCAGCTGACTTTATAAACCAGTTCTGAGACGGCTACCCCAACTAGTAATAGATTAGTCAAACTCGTGTTGCACAATCTCATATAGTCAAAAGAATTGGACCAATAATCTGACAAGTTTTTTATTTATTCATTGCAAAATATTGTTTTGGAATAAATAAAAATATAAAAAGAATATCTATTTCAGGAGGCGGCTATCTCTTGCCAACTGCAATGATGGGTAAAGCATTACCCCCTCCCCACCAGCGAGACATATTGTAAGAGTCATTCCATTTGCAAAGTTCATCCTTTAATAAAGATGTAATCTCACCAATCATCCAAATGAACAAAGCTGAATGACGGCCTACAACCCTAGAAGTCTCCACTGCATTGGAGCAAAAATAAATCTGTCCACAAGAGAAGAATATTAATTTGTATTTTAATGTTTGCATCTTGAGTGAGAGCCCCTAGTTCAATTGCAAAGCTGAGCAAATTGCTAGTGAAAAACGTATCACCACAAGTCGAATCTCAACGTAAATGAAGTAGAAATAAAGGAAGATTATTGGATACTAGTTGAAATACCCGGGCCCGGACGGTTTCATAATAATGATACACCTAAGACATGTTAATATGTAGTTGAAAAAAAGTCATGTTTCCAAAATGTTTATCTTATGTTTTCTATTGCAACCTCCGGAAAACAATTTCGAATACTATTCTTATATCTATGGTATTGGTCATCATTTTATAGTTCGACGTAGATAGGTAGTGAGGTTGAACGTTAAACGGGAAAATGATAATCTCATCTTCTCATTTTTCATCACCATGGTTGCGGGCTATGGGTTCCATTTGCGAAGTGAATCCCGCAATATCTTGAACACTTATAAACATTTTTGAAGAGAATTGCTTAAAAGTTTGATTTAGTTTGCACAAAGTGAGTTACATTTTGTAAAAATTCTGATCGGCTGGCCTCTGGAACTCCCTCCCTGCTCCCTGTTTCCTTGACAGTACCGACATACAGAGGTTTAAAACTAATGTAAAAAGACATCTCGCTACACTGCTCCCAACTTGGGGTAACACCCAAAATCTACACCCTAATTCTCAGTAACCCCTGACGTCTACAGTGGCGGCCTGCCTTGTTTAGGGTGAAATATGTTAAAAAAACAACAACAAAAAATAACTAAGATTCTTTAAAAAGTATTATCGTCTGATGATTAAAAGACAAGCTCAAATGAGCCATTTAGTGTCCGCCCCGACTGAACTTGATCTGATCGAAGAAATGAATGAGTTTCCAAAAGTAAATGGGAGATAATTGCTAGAAGAGACATAAGCCAAGATGCGAGTGGGAAATTGGAGGGAAAAAGAATGAAAAATGATGCTTTTAACTAATGGAAGTCTATGCGAATTGTATTTGTTTGGACTGAGAGCTTAAATAAGAAACCATTTGGACATATATTCAGAGATCAAGTTATTTGATAATAGAGGATTGTTGGGAACACATTATTTAAATTAGCAAGAATATGCGTCCTCCGAATGCAAATATTTAAGATTTTATGTATGCTCATATGTATATAAAAAATCCAATGAAATTAGAAATATATAGGCCTGTTATTATATAGATTTGGCTGTTTTGGACTTTCAAAAATTCACATTTCGATCAATGAAGTATTTTTGTATTCAATTATTTAAAATATTTTAAAAGAACGTTTTTTTTTTGTTATTTTAGAGGTTACCATTATACGTTCATGATAAAATAGACACTGACATTGTAACTTATCGAGATTCTTCTAATATCAGATTCTTTGATGTCTGTTTATGAAGGCGTAAAGACCTCACACATTTTAATGGATCTAGAAAACACTGGTTATATTTCTAAATATTTTTTACTGCTCAGACTTCAGGAAACACTTCTTGTTATTGCCATTGATAACGACTCTTGTGAACGCTTCTAGTATGTAACAAATATCAGAACAGGAAATAAACCACAATGAAAACTCACAGATAGAAACCGGACACAAGCGAAACAACACATTAACTGTCAGGACCGGCGGGACAGTTATAAAAGTGGGGGGCTCTCCTAAAATAACTTTTTGGGAGAGCCCCCCACTTTTATAACTGTCCCGCCCACATGCATATATAACTTCATTATTGATGACCGTAAAGTGTGTGTGGGGGGGGGTTAAGTCAAAAAGTAGGGGGGGCTTGAGCCACCCCCCCCCCTCCCGGTGCCGCCGTCCATGACTGTAGAAACCAGACCACAGAAACAGAATTTAAAAAACATCAAAAAAAGTAAAATTAAATCGCTGGACTTCACAACTTATACCAACAAAATTTTAAGAATTTCTTTCACAAATTAAATAACTTTGTAATCTCAAATTTGAACTACTAAAATCTTATATATTATTGAATTGTATTCTATTTTCATGCTATTTTCATTCTTAAATAAAATAATAGATTTCACGGTCTAACATATGCAGGTTGAAAGTATTTAACTACATAATTAAAAGAATATATCCATAAATGGTCAACTGTCGAAGAATAAAGAAACAAAAATCGTCCATTGATTTTGCCGGAATTCGTGGGTAGTATAGGGGTCACAGAGTTGATGATGGTGGAGACAGTGATGTTCCTTTGTACCATGAATATAAAAAGTTTTGATCATAATTTTGTAAAGCTAGGAGGTTTTAAAAAATAAAAGTTTAAGACTGAAGATCAAAAAATTAGGATGAAGCAAAGAATTGAATCTTGGATTAACTTGTAATTGTCAAATGATACTCGCTTCTTGGAAATATGTTTTTCTTATATTTGGTAATCATTTTTTGATTGAATTCTCGGCCTGGTGAAACTTAGCCATTTTGGCTCTAGTTGAAACATAGACATGCTTGTTTAAATAAAAAATATACTAAATAAATATATGTGTCTGCGTATGTGTGTGTATTTTAAATATCATCATTGTTGAATTATAGCTTCCACCGGTAAAGTTAATTATAATCAAGTCGATACATTCTTACACAGTCAAAATAGAGTCTACAATTCTGAGCGAGATAATATTGATTTGTAATAAAGTTTATAAACATTTTTTTTACACAATTTGTCTCATCAGTTTCTAAAAAGGCATTGTAATATAGATCTCATTCGTGTATTCAACAAGAAAAAGCGAATCAAATCTTATGGCAGCCATCTTTATGTAAAGAAGCATCAATTACGCGCCACAGCAATAACCTACTTTATATTGAATCATTTGTATCTTAAAAAATCGGGGGCTTTTCAAGAGCTTTGTTAATGATTGATTTTTGCCGAAGCCTTTGATAAATCCAAGGTGATTACAAGGCAATCAAGGCAAGGGAGGATATCCACTAATTTTTGGCTTTTCTCTTATTAGATTCAATTATCTTTTCTTTCATTTTCCTTTGAAAAGACATTCTGTCTGATTTCAGTGATTGCGTCTGTGTTGCAAATTTTACCAGGAATTTGATTAAACCAAGAAATGTGACCAATGAGGAAAATAAACCGATCATATTCTCAACAGATTATTATTGTTACTCACTTGGAGTTCTCCTTACATTAGTCAACATCAGTGATTTCTTGCTGATAAAAACCGGTGGCTTTTCTTGGAGCCAGAGTGATAACAAATCACCCCAGATTTCCAGTTCTCTCTATTCGATTCCACTACCATTGTAATTCTTTTGATGTTCTTGCACTCGCTGTTATTTTTCATTGATGATTTTTCTTGGAATCTGAGTGACAATAAGTCTCCTCACTATTCCAGTATTGTACATTCTTTTCCAGTCGTGGTTTGGATGATGCTCCTTAGTCTTTCAATCCTCCTAGACTTTTGCTGCAATTTTTCACGGTACCAACCGATGTCAGTATCCTTGTTTTTTGTGGATTCTTTTAGGGTGATGCTGATGATTATTATTAGTAGTAGTATTACTGATACTACTACTACAACTACTAATGATAGTAGTAGTAATATTACACGATATGAGAGTTATTTAGTTATATTTCTAATTTAATTTCAGATAAAAAGTATTACTAATCATATCGATGAAGAGTTTCTGCTGCTGTAGGTATCATTTTTTCTGAACTAGTTTTCCGACCTGGCGTTGCCCGTGATCCATTGTGATCAAATTTGCTTCATAAATGTTTCTACGTTCGATAACCATATCTGTTTTTGTTAAGTTGAGTATCTAAGCTAAAATAGCAAATAAAGGAACCCAACTATTTCTAAAAGAAAAAGAGTTATTCCCCTTGCAATATTAAAGAATATCTCCATATTAGGAAATTGCCGAACCAGATTGAGTATGTTTTAGAAATAAATTGTATCGAAGTGTATTAGTTAATTGCCGATAAATTGCTACAAAAATGACAAATGAAATTAGCTAGTCATAATCAAAATCTGATTTTTCAGCTTAAATGCTATTTAGGTCCAACTTAAAAAAAATTCATATTTTAGATAATGATGCCATTCTCATGAATTCAAAGTGTATTCCATGTGTATTCCAGTTTCAACCTGAATGGTTCTTCAGAAAATATGCCCCCCCCCCCCGAATACAATTATCAAAAGTAAAGATAAAAACGCAGAGTAGTGGATCTACAACAAATAAATAAATAAAAAATGCATAAGTGTTTGTCCTTAAGCTGTATTATTACAGATCTGATGGACTGAAGTGCTGATTAGAAGCTAGTGGATAAGACAAATGACGTCCAGGATCGCAAAAATCCTTCGCATACTCTTTGCTCTTCTTAGACAATAGTAATTTCCTGCAAAAAAGGCATCGAGAAGCTGATTATCGTTTCTGTGGTATTAATCGGGATCCGCATACCAAATATAAGGACAAAACAGCAGCACACCATAATTGGACATTCCCAAAATGTACACCCATTTTTGTGGCTTCTTGACTGTTGCAATCGGGTTGTTAGATCAGAAGACATACTCATGTATTGAATACTGTTGAAATAAATACTTAAACAAAAATATATACATAATATATATATATATATATATATATATATATATATATATATATATATATATATATAGTCTAAAGAAGCTTTGAGTAATTTTAAACGAAGAAAATGCAGTTTAAATTCCCAGAGAAACTAACTAAATCTAAGATATCGCAGACTTAGCACTTATATATATATATATATATATATATATATATATATATATATATATATATATGAGGAATTTGTTGATTCTTCTGGGGTTCCCCTCATCTCTGTCATTATGGCTCTTTTGATGCCCCTTCACCTTCAAAATCGGTTCCCCTGGATTTTCTTCTGGGCTTGGGGAAAAGAAAAATAATCACACGGAGCCAGATCAAGTAAATAGGGGGGTTGTTTCAGTATGGTAATGTTCTTTTTATTCATTGCTCTGTGTTCATCGTTCGTTCCCAAGTGCTCATAGCTGAACGACCTGAAAAACGAGGAGGTGTAAAAAAAATCATTTTAGAAAGCTAAGATTACAGTTTAATGTTCCCAAGGTATTATGTGAGATAATAACACTTATCTCTCTTTTGTCCATAGTTCACACCGCACACATGTCACAAAAAAGAATTGCTAAGTTATTTTATAGTTAAATAGACTGGTACTTCAGCTCTCTCCCAATAAATTATCAGAAAGAAATACAATCCGTTTATACATTTTATTTTTGCCGAATTATTTTTAATTTTTTATAACTTATCACCCTGTGTTGATAGGTAGTTCGTCTAGTCTGCGATAAATTAGGCCGGTATGATTATACAAGAATGCAAAGAATGTGTACGTAGATCTCTCAAGATTCCAGATATAAAACAAAGGAGAAATATGTGATCAATAAGCAACAGGAAATGAGATTCCCATAAATAAATCTTCAGATTGTTTTTTGGGTTTTGCCAATTTCATATGAACTGGAACTAAGAAGATATATTTATTGCTTATTGATTCCATCGGCTTTTTTGCAGATTAACTTATGTGATTAATATAGCTTTATGCATTTTGAGCGAATACATTCGCCTTCCAGGTGAAAATATCTAATAGTTTCTCCAGAAGAATTCGGATATATTTCTAAATGTTTCCATGTCTATTAAGTCACAGATGAACTCTAGTGTCTAGACATGAACATTGAATGTAATATTGAGATTGGAAGGCATACAAAGAAGAATGAGAAAACTAATAAAAAGAGTAGAAGATTACACTTACAGGGAGAGATGGGAAAAATTAGGATTAACTACTTTACTAGAACATTTTAAAAATATTTATTTTCAATTTGGAAAGTTATTGTCAGGACATATGACATTTTCTGGCTAATAGAATAATATATTTTAAAACAAGTTGTCACATCACTTAAGAATATCAATAGCATCGAACTTTTTCATATGGGATTTGACTAATTCAGAGATGATGTTAAAACATGGAATTAAGAAGTTATCTTTGTGAATTATCAGGTGAACTATTTAACAGGATTTAATCCGCATATATTTTTTAAAATAGTATAAATGTTCTATGCACTTTTTAATGTGTTAAATTGAGAAGATAGCTAAAAAAAAAGATCTAACTAAAGAAGGTCAGAACAAATAATAAAATAATAATAATGAAAACTGAATTTCGATATTTAAATAAATTTCAAACTACTTTTATGTGCCAAACATCTACAAATACTATTCTCTAACTCCATAAATTTGTACATGAAAATTATTAAAATGAATAAGGAAAATATAATAGACATCTTACGTCTGTATGTCTGTAACCAAAATTACGTCGCAGTTCTCAACAATATTACTTTCTATTCTAACATTTTTAATTTCTGAATATTGAGAAGAACTTAATACTAGCAGATATATGTCACATCTTATGAAGCATCATGCATGTATGAATATTATTATTATGAGAAATTGAAACCAACAATGATGCAATATTAAATGAATAAAATCATTTTATTATTGTTATATTTTTTATATAATGTGCTAAGACTTTCGATATATAAAAATATCATCTTCGGAGCAAGACTTTCTATCTCAACGTCGCTGGAAGTGTTTTTTTTGTTTTTTTACCTGTGGGGGCTCAGAAATACCCGACTAGTATACAGGCGCAGGCTATTTTCCCTTTCCAGTGTGTTTGACCCGTAAGACCTTGTCAGGCCATCTATCTAAGAGAAGGAAATCTCTGATAATAAAACCTTGCTACCAACTACTTACGTCATGGCAACAAACCGTTGGGGAGGGAGGCCTCCTTAGTCCTGCCCAACAACCTTCCTAGAGTTGGAATCTCCAACAAAATATCCGGTTTGCAAACCTACAATTGCTTAAGGCGTAGATAGGCTCTGCCTATCGCCAGCCCTTGCACTCCTTCATTGTCTATTAGCCAGGTGCAGAGGTACCAGCGCTGGGACACCTCAAAACACCCAGTGCCTGGCCTTGTTTCCTTACTAGGATAATGAATGCCGTTTCTCTTTCTCTCTATCTGGGCAACTTGGGGAAAAATTTTTTCGTCATTAAGTCTTACATGACCAGTCTGGGTCGCTCTTGTTCCGACAGGTTGAGGGTACAGGTTTGACAGCTTGTCTGGCTGCTGTTTCTGACTGACAGGACAGGAGCCCAAACTCTTGGGTAGCACTAAGAACGGCTGCTCTATCATCAATTGCATAATACTGTGGGTAGTTGTATGTGCCATGTCACGCATGGAAAGGGACCCTACAGTTATCTCCAGTGGGCTTTTGCAAGGCCACAACCCCCATGGATCAGGTCGCGACTAATGGACTGGCTGTGTGAGCTTATTGGCACCTAACAAGCACCCACCTTGCCCAACCCACTCTATAACAAAACAAACATGTCATTACAAAAAATCAAATCAAACCTAAACCAGACACCCAACAAAAAACACCTTCGCCTCCGCCCTTGAGGCTCGCATTCACAAATATCCGGGGACTTAGAACCAATATCAACGACGTAGAAACCTTTCTCCTGACAAACTCCCCGGATATCCTAGCACTAAGTGAAACAAACCATTACTCAATCTCCTCTCACCACTTTGACATGACTGACTACCTCCCACTCTACCATAAAGCATATGCATGGGCTAGGAGTTTATGTTCGGAACACCCTCCCCTTGACTACAGAACATAGGTTAGAATCAGATGACCAAGACTACATGTGCTTTAGATTGACTTCATATCACAGTGTCAGTTACTTATATTTCTTATACCGTTCCCCTTCGACCCAGGACTGTACCCGGCTAAACTCTATCGCTGAAAGCATAGATAGAGCACTCTCACTTGACTCGAATGCCCAGATACATGTATTTGGGGATTTTAATTCACACCACCGTGACTGGTTGGGATTATCCAGCCTTACTGATGCAGCCGGTAACTCTACGTATAATTTCTCCTTAGCTCACTCCCTCTCAGACTGTCGATTTCCTGACCAGCATCCCCGATCGAGTAGACCAGCAAGCCTCACTTCTAGACCTTTTCTTGACCTCAATGCCTGAGGCTTGTGTGACGAAAGCTCATAGCCCACTCGGGAATGCTGATCACATTGTGCTAATGATTCATATCACCCTAAAAAGTTGTCCAAAAGCTGATAAGCTGTTGCTCAATAAAACAAGATACTATGAGCAGACTGATTTTGAGTCAATCAGAGATCACATCAGCGACGCCCTATGGAGGGAAACCTTCTCACTCCCTGCTGACCAGTGTGCAAATGAGTTAACTGAATGGGTCAAAGCAGGCATTGAAGCCTATGTCCCCATGCGAAAATTCTTTAGCAAGCCCCACTCTCCCCAATGGTTCACCTCGGAATGTGCAGCTGCCATTGCTGAGAGGCAGCAAGCATTCCGTAAATTCTGCCGTCATAAGTCAGCTACTAATAGACAGAAATTTATAGTCAAGAAATAATTGTAAGGCAGTGATAGGTAGGGAAAAGAGAAGGAATACTGAGTTAACAAATAACGCATTCAGTCACAGAAAATCTACAATACAGTGATGAACAATGGTCAATCAACGATTCCCCCAATATCAAACCACAATGATGTCGTTTGCATGACAACTGATAAGGCTGAACTACTTCCCCAGCGTTTTGCCTCAAACTCCACTTTGGACTCAGAAAATCACCCCCTCCCTAAATCCCCATTGTGGCCCGAAGCCACACTTGATAACATGGTCATCATCCCATCCCAGGTCAGAGACATCATAAAAAACCTTGACACCTCTAAAGCTTGTGGGCCTGATCTTATACCTGTAATAGTAATAAAGAAATGCTCTGCTGAACTGGCCCCTGTCCTCTCCAAACTCTAGAATAAATTCGTAGCGGAATCTTGCTTCCTTGATAGCTGGAAAATTGCCTCTGTGGTACCAGTCTACAAGAATTCTGGGAATAGAACTGATCCTCTGAACTACCGCCCATTCTGCCTACTGCCGATTTTTGCTAAAATCTTTGAATCCTTAATCAATCTAGCGATAGTTAATGCTAAACTTCTTTCTGACCGCCAGTATTGATTTAGACAAGCACGATCTACTGCAGACATCCTAACAGTCAACTCTGAACACATGTATCATACACTCGACAAGGCAGGTGAAGCTAGGGCAGTAGCACTTGATATATCCAAGGCCTTTGACAAGGTATGGCATAAAGGGCTTCTCCTGAAAATATGCTCATAAGGTATTACTGGGCAATTACTTAATATAATTAGATCCTTCCTAACCAAAAGAAAGATCTAGGTTGTCCTCGATGGCCGTTCATCTAAGCAACATGACATACATGCTGGTGTACCTCAGGGATCTATCCTTGGACCTGATCTTAATAAACGATCTCCCTGATGACATTGAGTCTGAGATTGGTTTATTTGCTGACGACACCAGGCTTTACTCTCGCCATGTGGGCAAAACGGACGCGATCATATCCGAGGCAATGGCTGAATCCTTAGAAATAAAGGTTGGTAACTTTTAATGCCGCAAAGACAAAGCTCCTTTCCTTTAATAACTATAAGAAACCTCTCCAACCACCGATTTTCATGGCAAATAACACCGTACCTGAGAGTTCAACATTCAAACTCCTCGGCCTAACCTTCACAGGTAACATGAATTGGAACAAATACATTGAAGACATTGCCAAGGCTGCCGCAAAGAAGGTTGGCTCCCTCTACCGTGCTAGTGAACTCCTCACACCTGACATTATCCTGTATCTCTAATAAACCACCATCCGCCCATACATGGAGTATTGTTGCCACATCTGAGCTGAGGCATCATCCACTAGTCTCTCTCTCTTAGACAAGGTCCAAAAAAGAGTTGTCAACTTGATTGGTCCCTCACTATTTACCAAGCTCTAGCCCCCACATCGCCGCAATGTTTCTTTCTTGTGCCTGTTTTACAAGTACTTCAATGGATTGTGCTCTGATGAGCTTGCTGGTCTGGTACCCCGACAACGTAAATTCACTAGACCAACCCAACAATCTGCTAAATTCCATCCATTTACTGTGGAGGTCCTCAGATGCCGAAGAGCTTTCTACTCCAAAAGCTTCTTTCCTCGTGCTGCTGGACTCTGGAACTCCTTCCCTGCTCCCTGTTTTCCTGGTGGTACTGACATGCAGAAATTTAAAACTAATGTAAACAGACATCTTACTGCGCAGCTCCTAATTTAGGTTGACCCCCCCAAAAAAACTCTCACCCTTTTTCTCAGTAGCCCCTTATGTCTACAGTGGTGGCCTGCCTTGTTTGGGTGAACTATGTTAATATATATATATATATATATATATATATATATATATATATTTCCCTATTTCAACGTCTTCGCCGCAGGCATCATATACATTTTTTTTCAAATTGTGCCAGAAATATCACGTTGTGCGTTCTTCTTTTTTCCTATGTTTTGTCATTTTTTCAATAAATTGTAAAATCTTCACTTTTTCTGAACGAAACCGGTAAAATCTCTCGTTTTTTGATGATTTTTTCCTGTTTTTGATTTGTTGTTAAATTTTGTCTTTTTCACACAGCCTGTCTTCACAGCATTTCATTTTTATGATATATCGTGCATTTTATCCTCATATATATATATATATATATATATATATATATATATATATATATATAGTGTGTGTGTGTGTGTTATCCGTGGGCTTCTAATCATAGTGTGCAGCTGATATTGCCATCATGGCCACCATTTAAAGAATCTAATCAGACTAACAATAGAAATGATCACTTATCAAGAATATTTGACAGCTAAATAGCGTGTTTGTTTTTCTGTTCACAATGTGTGCGTATGTATTTATGTGTTTATGTGTGTATGTCTACTGTATAAAAAAGGTTCCCTAAGATTAGATGAGGCAAATCGATGACGGCTTTACAGTGAAAGACCAGAAAAAGAAAAAGATTATTTATTTATTATCGATATTTTATATTCCAAAAAATATCCCCCCCCCCCCAAAAAAAATAAAAAAATTGTACTTGAAGAATATTGACATTGAATGTTCTAATTTAATATCTAAAATGATACAGCTAGCATAATGGATACGACACAGATTATGGAATCATCTTAGATGTGTTGAAATCTATTATCTTCACTTATATTATGCACTAATACCATTGGGAAAGGTATTAACCCACAATTTATCCCTAATTTTAGATAAAATAACAACTTTTGTTCAATATATTGGATACAATGAATTGTTTATAGTGTGCTTTATGACCTACACGCATTTTCTTTAGAAAATTTAGACGCTTTTGACATAAACGATGACCAATAATTTTGTGTTTCTCCATTTCCGTTGAATACTGCTCAGTTTAATAATACTAACCCAGCAGCAAGAATAGCATATACATATACTCTCAATGTTCTTTCATAGAAAAAATAATGCGACTCACAAAATAACTCGAAGTTGTCTCTTACTTCTCTCTTTCTTCTTTTCTTCCCCCCCCCCCCCATAAGTCAGCAGATGTCAGACATTAAATGATCTTAGTCAATTCCTGTTGACCAATGAGAACACAGACAATTCCTGGTTCATACTCTTTTATCAAGATGGACTCGCCCACTTCAGTATAACAACCAGTCGCGCCGTTTCTCATAGGTCGTGAGTTCGATCCTTGCTAGCAACCGCTTTGCTTGACATTTCTCCACTTTTCAAACTACATGCCAAGCAAAGATGGATCCTTTTATGGCGGGGATAAAGCAAGCGCATCCACGCCTCGATCCTGGCTCAGGACCATCACTTTCGCCACACATCCATCATCTTTATGTGACGTCATCCAGTTAATGGATGATATCGTCCTTTAATGATGTAATCCATTGTGCCCAGTTATACCCCATTTTAATGGATGTCATAAAAAGGTACTTGAGTGGTTCAAATTAATAGTAACTTTTTTAGTATATTTTTATTAATTTTAAGTGGATGGAGAAACGGGTTATTGTATATATTATTGATGATTATAGCAATTGTTTCTTTTACAAGTACATTCGTGAATAAGCTTTCTACGCCAAGAGAAGGTTGTTTGCTTTGTAAGATTTGTAACAATTTCTGGCTATTCACTAGGTAGATCCAGACTGATAAGTTCATTCAAGGTCTTTGTTAAGGAATATATAGGAGTAGTAATTTGGGATATGATAGGTCGGACAGGGGAATTAGGTTTATGTATCTGTTCCGTATAAATATCTAGGTTTGTAATCGCCAATTATTTTAGGAAGTTGATAATTATCAATTTGTGCAATGATAAGTCTGTTAACTTACGTTTTTAATATGTTGGTAGGATTGTTGTTAATTCTTTTGAATTTAGTGTGGTCATCAAGAATTGTAGTAATCTTGTAGTAAAAAACAACTCCTCCCCAACCCAAAAACCACTAGAAAGAACCAATGTTATTTATTAGCTTAAACGCCCTTTGAGAGAATATAACTCCCATAATAATAATAAAGGAAATAGCTACATTGGTTTTACAACTACTACCCTATCCTGTCGTCTCACCATGCATCGTGTAACCTCTTGCACAATTTAGCAACATCTACAAAAATATAACTGCCCTCCCTCTGATTTAAGACAAATTCTAGTTAATAACACTAAAATAATACATTACGACATCAATTAAGAAAAATAAAAATTACTGAAAGCTATCTACATAAAAACACAACAACTTACAATTAATAACATCATGTATGAAACCAGTGGCAACATTTTAACGTCTTTTCTGGAACAATGCGAAAACGTTTTTTTTATGTACGCGTTTCTCTGCTGTCTTTTAAAAAATTCTCTTCTTTCTCCAGCTTTTTTGTTTATTTACTTTTGACATTACCAAGAACAAAAAAAAGCAGATTCTACTTTTTTGTGGTGATTACATGTAAGCAGCATGAAACAAATATCTGTTAAAAAGGAATTAAAAAAACACATTTCATATTTTAGACTGCGGGATAACTTTAAAAACAAGTTCTCTTCTTTAAATACGCCATAGTTTACCCAGAACAAAAACAGATTTTACTTTTGGGGGGCGATTACGTGTAAACAGAACGAAAATATATCTGCTAAAAAGAATTTTTTAAAATACAATAGATTTCAGCTTTCATACTGAGGGATCAGTCACTTAAAAAAATATTCTCACTAAAACAAAAAGTTCTCTTATTTAAATACGGCGTAGTTTACCCAGGAAAAAACAAACAGATTTTACATTTTGAGGCCGATTACATATAGACATCATAGAAATATATCTGCTAAAATATAATTTAAAACAATAACATTTCCGATTTTAGACTGGGGATCACTTAAAAAAGTTCTCTTCTTTATATACGGCGTAGTTTACCCAGAAACAAAAATTCTGCATTATTTAGGCGATCGCTGCCGTAGAACAGAACAGTAACGTAAATAGGTCACAGTTATCGTTTCTTTACATAAATTATCTTCTTTAAATATGGCGTACTTTACCAAGAATGAAGAAAAAAAGATTCTAATTTTTTGTGGCGATTACATGTAAATAGCATGAAACAAATATTTGCTAAAAATGAATTACACAAAAAGAGATTATTTAAAAATATCGATTTAAAAATATTTGGGAGAGGGGGTAGCCCCTATTAAAATCTAAAGGAGAGGAAACCTAGCTCTTCCCACTATCCTGCACCCTCCTGAACGATCCTAATTATCGATTACCGAATTGTTCTTTCTTTGTGCAATATTTCCCCTGGGCAACTCCGGGACACGAGTCCTGCTAGTATAGTATATTTTTATATATATCAAGAGAAATATACTTATTGAAAAAGTCTAATCAAAATACAAGAATTAATAATTCTATGAACACCATCCATGTATTTCGTCAGAGGGTAACAGTTACATCAGATGTATTTGCATGTATAACATTTTAAATGTGTGTGAGAGTGTGTCAATATAAGAGAACGTGTCTACCATTCTCTACTATTTCTCTGTATAGAGTTACAGAAACAAACATTTCTTCACCAATATCATTCCTTTATGCAGGTAATGATATTTTCAGAGTCGAATTACAATTATCGCCAATATATGTCGAAGTTTGTTAATCATGAAGCAAGAACTCGTGTATTTATTTACCTCCTCTCCAGGAGGTTAGACATAAGGTCAGACGAGGTTTTGGAAAGCCAGCACACTAGGAAAAATGCACTCTGACCTACAAAACATGCCTGAGCAGCCCTGTCAGAATTCCTCGGCAGTAGTGCTTCAGGAGATTAGTAATAAACTAACCTCTTCCCAAGGTAAAGTCTGGAAGGGTGGATCTCCTAGAACTGAACAGAACCATACCTCAGCCTGACAGAAGCAAGACCACTGTCGCTAAGAACTCATGTAATCAAAGTATATTCTGCCTATAAATATGTAACTACAACTTTCACCAATTCTAATGAGACAATTCCTCAGTATTTATAACACGGATCAATATTAATCATACTATAATGGAGATTTCATATCTGTCTGTGCCTCAATCTTGGAATATTATTTACAAAAACAAAACTGGTGTTAATATAAGATTAAATATTTATAGGTCAGTATGATATTAGCATGGCATCGACATAAATCTCACAGATCAAGGAAAAAAACTGTTTTTGCTAGACCATGACTAAAATATCGACAGAATTTGCAGGTAGAAATAACGAATTCGTAACAATGATGAATATTAAAATCAAACAGAGAAACGAAATATCGTTAGAGAGTCACAACGCATGAGCCACCATTTTTCGGGGAGACAGACATAAACAGAAGCTAAAGAGAGTTAAGTAAAGAGGTCTATTACAAGTCCTCTTTGTTAGCAATTGAAACCGACGGTATCGATGTTGTTCTGATCTTCTGTAATAATTATATATATATATATATATATATATATATATATATATATATATATATATATATATATATTAGCTGTACCTACCCAGCTTTTTCCTTGGATGCTGTGTAGTAATTTTATTTTTAATTCTCATTTGTTTGCACATTTTTTAACTTAAGGTAGACAACTCCATTATATTCTTTAATCTAAAATGAGTTATCGCCCCTTGCTGAATTTTATTTTTAGGTGATTAAAAAGTTTCATATCAGCAGTCGTCTAGACCGAAGTAAGTAATCTTTTAAAGAAATTGTAGCTAAGTAAGTTAATATTTTGCCAATAACACCAAATAAACATTGGCCAGTCAGAAGTAAAGTTTGATTTGTCAGCTTAAATGCTATTTGGCTCTGACTTTCAAAATCCGACAAGATAACTTCATATATATATATATATATATATATATATATATATATATAAGAGAGAGAGAGAGAGAGAGAGAGAGAGAGAGAGAGAGAGAGAGATGTGTGTTTCCTTTCCTTCTGGTTGCCTGCTGCTTGTCTCTGACCATTTCTCATTGAATGCAAAAATATATCTGTGCAAGAATCTATATCTAATGATCTAAACTTGATTGTCACTATTGATTAAGTGATCGTGAAATCAATACTGCTATCAGCCGTGTTGCTCTTGGGCATTTCAAACAGAGATCTACATGAATATCCACATCCGAACTGAGGAAATGGGAGGGAGAGCCAGGGCTGGGGGGGATGGCCTCTTTTTTTCCAAGTGGTTCCTGCCTCATTCTTTCAAGCATCTTGAGGATTGAAACATCGAATTTCAATTAACATGATTCTCTTATGATTTCTGATCTTGATCCCATTTGCAGATTGCATAAAGCAATTCTACATATCTGACTGCACATGATGCATTCCCGTGTGCATGCCTGCATATCATCTCCATCTATATATGCTTTTCATTATTGGTAATTCATAATCGTTTTATAGGTCTGTAGAGCATCTGTATGTGAGATGCGTCCATAGAATAATATCGATATATCTCTGTCAAGGTTCGAAAGAGAAGTAACAGCATTTTCTGTCTATTTGCTTGACAGATTGCCACATTTTCCATGTCATAAGATACACGATCTGTATAGAAAAGAGAGAATACAAGATTTGTATGAAAGTTTTTGATGCAGAACTTTGCCACATTCGTTACATGTCAGTGAATAACGTTTAACTCATGTTGGCAATTATGTTTTATCTTCTTCAAATATGTTTTATCTTCTTCAAATATGTTTTATCTTCTTCAAATATGTTTTATCTCATTCAATTATATTTTATCTTCTTCAAATATGTTTTATCTTCTGCAATTATGTTTTATCTTCTTCAAATAGGTTTTATCTTCTTCAATTATGTTTTATCTTTAAATATGTTTTGAATGTGACATAGATTTTCCTATCAAAGTTAAATAAAGGTGTTTAAATCTACCTTTGTGCCATAAGACATTTTTTAGAGAATCTATTAGACGTTTCTTTCTTTTCAAGGTTTTTTAGACATTTGTTTTGTATTTTTTTATCTAAAAATGTATAAACAAAAAATGTTTATCTAAAAAATGTTTACAAAACCGTCTAACAAATGTCTGGGTCTTATGATTCAAACGTAGGTTTCAACTCGTACCTTGAAGTCTGAATTTATCTTTTGTGTAAACAATTTGTGCATCGTTTAGAACAAGTTTGAAGAATATAAAGAATAATTCGGACATTAGGAGAAAAACATTTGTTTTGTGTGATGGAGAATCGAGTAGCTAAATATGAGAGCAATACAATTAAAACGTGGATATATTTCCACTAGTTGTAAAGTGGGATAAAGGTCGAGCTGATTAACTAATAATTACTGATGGGCATTTTGTATTGAATATTCTTTTTCTGATCGTTTTAGTGGCTTTATCTGAATTCCCACGTTTTGGGTCGCCATCTTGTTTTCTTCTTCTTCTTCATTAGCTCAAATTTGCAATGGTTGGAGACGAATTGATGATTTCGAGGAATGTAGAATAATTATAATAATCAATCATTTAGAAAAGGTAATTATATTTTGGCACGAAATAATCCACAAAAGGCCTTAAAACAGACAACCGAAATTAAACGGAGCGTTGCGGGCAAGTGTTTTCCAAAGAGATATGAAGAAAACAATGCCTTTCAGACATTTTCCGTTTTACTGGCAATTCTATTAATTTGTGTATTTGATTGAAATTGTTTTTCTTTATGCTTTTTCTGATATGTTTCTCTCTGATCACTTTCTTTCCAGTTTTAAACACAAACAATGTATCTTCCACTTTTAGGTAATCAGAACAGACAATAATCATTCCAAACTGTATTCTTTCATATTATTGTTTTTCTTATCCAGTTTTATCTATGACAAAAATGGTGAGGGGCAAAGTCTGTTGATTCAATAACTTATAAACAATTTCACCCTCTTTAGGTAACTCATTAAAATACTAAGGAATCAAAGTTTCAACCCTAGAATATTATTAGAGAATATTCGTAGACTTTATTCCTTTTCTAATATTCTTTACCTTTAACACGACTAACTGAAGTATACAATCATCATCATCATCATCATCATCATCATCATCATCATCATCATCATCATCATCATCATCATCATCATCGGTTTAATGTCCAGTTTACATACTGGCATGTGTTGACAGCTTTTCAAAATTGACTTCCAAACTAACCTATCTCTGGCCAAGTTTTTACTTATCCCTCTTTCTCTCATGTCCACCTGATCACTTCCTTCTGAGGGAAGGTCTAAATGTCTCACAAGTCACAATCAATCAAATACACGGGTTCATAAATATATCTTGTTATCGAATGTAAATCACAGATCGATCTCGCCTTGTGTCGTCCACCTCTCCATGATTGGGACACTTGTAATTAATGTTTCACAACAGCACGAACAATTGAAGAAATCAATTTGAAGAAAGGACCTTTTATTGAGATGTTGGCGTGGCCTTTTCTCCAGCCAGTGGTAGGGGGCGTATTCTGGGCTATGTATCATTTGGGTCCCTTAGTCCTTTAATTTATCGTCGATGTTCAGACATTTGTATGTTGTGTTCGTCACACAAGCTTCCAAGTGACTCTTCCTCTCTTACCCACTCTCTCTTTCAGCCATGTGACGTCACGTTCGTTTCCAGTACACGGCAGGGCGAGATGACATTGAATACACTTACTGATCTGATGACCCGTGTACGTGTCAACGTTGGTCCATGAATCAAAATCACAAGATGAATACTAGCAAACGTACTTACTTAATATTTAACACGCCTGCCAACCGATACACATCTACTAACCCAAGAACTTTGATCCATTCTTTCAACGTGACCATACCAACAAAGTCTTCTATTCTTTACACATCTCTTATATTGACCAGATTTAATCTTTCTCTACGCATCCTAGTTGGGTGTGATGACCTCTCCCCAACTAGAAAACTATATTATACAGAAAGCAGTATGGAAGACCTGTTCGAAAAGGTCAACTCAGCAAATATTTTAGCATACCTAAAAATAGTAAATTTATATAAGAAAATTTAAGGAAATTTAAAGTTACCCAAATATACTTATCCATGTATAAATACAACATTTAATTTCTTAGTTCGATTTTATAAAAAAGGGAGGAAAGGCTAAAAAAGTCTCCCCCCCCCCAATAAAAAAAAACTCCGGCATTAAATGACCACATAGGTTGATATGCCGTAAAACCAACCAATCCAATCCAATCCTTTCTCTACGCTCATAAGAAATGCCATGTTCTATGCAGACTTTTAAGCATACTCTCATGAAGAGCCACTTGAGCTTTCAGTTCATATAACTAAGACTTTACAATTATAAAAAAGGAATTTGAATGAGAAAACAATGTATTGAAGTTAAAAATAGAATGAATATAGAATATAACTATCACATCATCTATTATTATACTAAAGCTGAGTTAACCAAAGTTTGTTTCCTAAAGACTTTTTTTCCCTATATACTTTAATGGCACTAAATATATGCTAAAATATTCCTTAGTTCTAGAATTCAGTTATATTTGAAAAAATTCCATTTTAATTTTCTTCTAATTACCCGTAATTTGTAATTAATTGAACAAGTTACCTATGTCTCACTTAACTATGTATTTCTCTCATCCTCTCTCACTATGTAATGATTCAGCCACTCTCTAATAGTTTTCAATGTATTTAGATCATTTAGAGCAACAGTGACTCACTGTTTTCAGCTATGTTACGTAGTGTGTTTGTACACACCGTAAGCACATGTGTAAATTAGATAGCAAGATATTGCGCCTCTTTACTTCTATGAGGATAAAATAGAAGTAACAATACTTTTGAGTTATGCAAGATTAATTTTGCAACGGATAGATCACAGTTTATGAATTTTCCAATGAAATCAAAGTGGAACAAATAGTGGTGCTGGTCTTTATCCAACAGGCCACAGGTAATCTAATATATATATATATATATATATATATATATATATATATATAAATTTCAGAGGAAACATTTTTTTTAATCAATGAAATGGGCGGGTGGAAAAAAATGAAGAAAATTGCTAACATTTTCCTTAAGGCCTTATCGTCTGACCCTCTAAGAGGAAACGTCAGAATGATAAATTAAAAACTAAGAAAATCGAATGAGATATGAAGGGGAAAAATTGTTTAAGTTGGAGAAAACGATTGAGAGAAAAAAAAAGAAAAAAAAAGTAAATCCCTCAACGTTATGGTGGATTTGAATCATTAAAGATCTCCCACTGATGCTTCAAAATCTTTTGTCTACACAGGCTAGTTCGAAACTTGTTAATAACTAACGCCTCAATAATATTGAGATGGTAGTTCGACCTGTCACTGTGTAAAACAGAAAACCACCCATCAGAATACTTGTCAGAACAACTATTTATACTAACGAGGTGATTACCGATGGCTGATTCCTGCGCCTGGAAGTTCCCGGATGATCTCGAAACCTTGTGTAAACGAATATCATGTGGTATGTGTTGGGATATTCTAATTTCTAATCTTTGGGATGTCTTGCCAACGTAGTCAGCTCCACACTGACACAGGAATTTATAAACAACAGAATGCTCTCATATATATATATATATATATATATATATATATATATATATACTGATTTTTGTTTTGTGTCATTGTTTTTACTGGCGATAGTAGATCAGTGTTTATTATTAGCGTTTTTTTTTTAAGAATATGCAGAGGATTGCATTTTAATTCACCCTTCATCAGACGTGTCATCAATTTTTGTATATATAGATTTTTTAATTAATTCATTTATAAATTCATTTTTGCATGCATAAAAGGATATATATATATATATTTAGTTTGAATTACCTACTAGACACCATCCACGATTGTCTTTGGTCTCTCTGTAAAAGGGTTTGTCAGGAAAACCTGATATGAGGATACTTTACCCTACAAGTAAACCCTGACCAAATGTTCAAAATAACATAGTATTCGAAGCCCAAATAAGATCTCTGTTTGGCTATGCGCCAGCTTATTCGAGGAATGGTGCACCTTCTACTAGTGTTGTTACCTCAAGTAACAGCACTTAGCTGGATACTCCACCAGACTAGATGAATTCTTGTCCTGGAATCCGGTAAGATCAAGAGACCAAAAGAAAGATATACTATGACATAATCAACTGGTCAGTTAGGGGAGAGAATAATTAATGTTCTTAACTTGTTTACTGACTCAATGGTTGAGAGGTAAAGAGTACTTTAATGGAACAGGAATATCTATGTATCTTATATAGAGATCAAGTGAGAACTTCGACTGAAGTTAAATGAAACAATATATATATATATATATATATTAGAGAGAGAGAGCGAGAGAGAGAGAGAGAGAGAGAGAGAGAGAGGGAGCGGGTCATCTTAAAGCCAGAATTCAATTTTTTTTCTCATTACTTATCTATTCCTTTTTCTTTTATATTTTTCATTCAATTCTTCTATTGACACCTTTTTTCTGCTTGAATTTGAAGTGGTCAGTACCTCACAAGTATGTGTGCAAAATTGTGGGAAGAAAGTGAACTCCTATCTTCACACACAAGCTGATGCTAACATGTATTGACTGACAGTGTAAGGGTATACACCAAAATATGAAAGGACACAAAAATAAATCTAAAAAGGAAAGTATAAAAAGCTGAGATCTAGTAGCATCTATTACTGGTCTCTAAGTGCAAATAATTCAGAAGAGAAAAAAATATAATTTAGCAAGAGCTTATGCTCTCATTAGCGTAGGGAGTTGATAATTTCAGACGGTCGCAAGGCGCGAATCCAGTTCATAAAGCCAACCTTGACTTTGCATGCTTCCGCTCTATCCTCTAGGGCATAGGAAATTATCAAGCGATATGGAAGAAATTAAGTTATATTTATGCCAAATACAGTGGGCTATAAACATCAAGACAATCTATAGGACTCAATGAACTTAATCGGAGCCTCGCTTTGTAGCTTAAGTGAATGTCTATTTTTTAATGTCTTATAACAGTGCTAAACTTTTAATTTCTGAAAGGAGTTCATGATAATATTCATAAAAAAATATAAAATTATATGGTACTGATATCGATCCTAAACCAGTTTTCGTGCGGTTCGACTCGAAAGCTGTCCTACGCAAACGCCCGAATGTTGACGAGCCGAATGGTACCAGACGACAATTTTGATACCGTGCTGCATCCTGTGATTGTAAGTTATATTTTCAAGAAATTTTCTAAAAGAAACAACAAAAAAACCAAAACAAGCAAAACATAGCGAAGTTACTGTTATCAAATAAATATTATTTTTTTATTTTGATACGTTGCTGCGTCCTATCATTTTTAGTTATAGTTGCAAGAAATTTTTTAAACAACAAAACAAATAAAACAAGCAAAACAGAACGAAATTACTGTTATCAAATAAATATTTTTAACCCTAACCCTAACGCTAAACCCTAAACTCTAAACCCTAACCCTAACCCTAACAACAAAGAAAACAAAACAAGCAAAACATTATTATCATAGGACGCAGCACCGTATCAAAATTGTCGTCTGGTACAAATCGGCTCGTCAACTCTCGGGCGTTTGCGTAGGACAGCCAAACGCTTCCGAGTCGAACCTCACGAAAACTGGTTCAGGATCGATATCAGCACCAATTATATTTACCTACATACAGCGTCGGGTTCGAGTTCTGTCTCGGATACTGCACCACTTTTACTAATACACTCCTGAAAAGAATGAATCCATACATCCCTCCTCCAGCTATGGACTAAATAGTAGGGTAGACTAGACTTGGTTGTGTAACTAGTGTAAGAGAAAGAAAACTCCGAAAGAAAACTCCGAAAGAAAACTAGTCTTCCTCTTCTTATCTGGACATTGTTTCCAGTTGTTCTGGATTTCTTATTGCCACTGGGCTCATGAGAGGTGCAGCTGGTGACTGCGTAAATCTTGCTTCACTATAGACTCCCTGCACAGGCACTCTTACAAAAGGTATCCAGTGTCTCTCAAAACAGAGGCCTCTTAACATGTTTTGAAAGTAAATTGATGCAATTTCTGACAATACGTAAAGTTTCAACAATAAAACATGCAAAGATGGAATGGAATGTTGTGGATGCTGCACTTTACATTAATTAACTTCATTCCTTTTGAATTTGTGAAATCTAATGCACATGCGCGCGTGTGTGTGTGTAGATTACAATTAATAAGTGGAAAATACAGCGAAACATCAGTAAAGAGCAACGTCCACATATTTTCATTACATTTCTGGCTGTTTTATTTTTTCATATATATATATATATATATATATATATACAGTCATTCACATACAGACTGTTTCGCTGTTTCACAGCTCATCAGTGCGGCTAGACCAGTTAGTGCCTCAAGCTGGGATCGAAACGCAACCGTCGAGCTGACGGTCAGCGCTGCTAACCCCTACGCCATCATGCGACACTGACTGAATGTAAGAATATCTCAATGTAACGAAATGTGAACATTGCAATTGCCGGAGCTCAAAATTAGTTTTACCTAATGAGCATTGCCTTAAAGCTAATGGCCGTTGACGATACCCTTACAAAAATAAGCTCTACACGGAGGGAGCTTTATATAGTCATCCACATACAGACTGTTTCGCTGTTTCACAGCTCATCAGTGCGGCAAATTTATACATATATATTACAAAATATGATCCGCTAGGTCAGCCATTGAGCTTGGGTTAAATTGTTTGAATCTGGAAAAAGTGAGTTTTGAAAATTAGTTAAATATAAAAAAGTACAAAGACAAAATACAAAATTAGACTGTTCTGCTTTCTTATCTCTCTCTCTCTCTCTCTCTTCATCTCTTTATCTCTTTATCTCTTTTCCTCTCCAACTATAGGTTAAATATCATTATTACAGGTTAAATATGTTTTAACTATGTTGATATTCCCATTGTTTATAATGGACTATTCCAACCTTTTTTGTTTCTTTCTTTATTAACTTCGACTGTTAACATACGGAAATTAACTTCGACTGTTAACATACGGAAAGCGTGGGGGAAAGAAAGAGTGATAGATACTGAATAGAATAAGGTGGGGGTGGGGGTGAACACATACATTGAGAGAGGGTAGATAGAAAGCTAGTACGAGATGGATCACTTGATGAGTTAATTGCAAATTACGGCAAATTAGTACCATTAAAATGGAAGATTTTCGAACATAACTCAATCCAAAAACTGAGGAATATTTTAGCATGTATTTTGTGTGACCAAAATATATAAGAAAAAAGCCTTAGGCAAACAAACGTTGATTAACTTTAGTTTAATAATATATATATATATATATATATATATATATATACATATATATATATATATATATATATATATACATATATATATATATATACATATATATATATATATATATATATATACATATATATATATATATATATATATATATATATATATATATATACATATATACATATATATATATATATATATATACATATATACATATATATATATATATATATATATATATATATACATATATATATATATATATATATATACATACATATATATATATATATACATACATATACATACATATACATACATATATATATATATATATATATACATATATATATATACATATATATATATATATATATATATATACATATATATATATATATATATATATATATATATATATATATATATATATATATATATATATATATAACTTTAGTATAATAAATACTAATGATAAGATAGCTTCTTCTCTTCCTGAGTCATCCGACGCCAGTAAACGTAGGTGAATCATTGACAAATTCCGAGCTACAGAACTTTCGATTGGCCATTGCCGACAGCAAATCGGTCCCCCCTCGATGATTGCCTTCAGTGTGACAAATGGACGACCAGTTTTTCTTTTTGCATCCCGAGACCAACGTAGGAGTTTTCCTGCAGGTTCATCATGAAAGGTGACATGTCTTGCAAGCGGATAGTTGGAT
The DNA here is from genome assembly GCA_963556195.1 of Sepiola atlantica. Taxonomy (NCBI): domain Eukaryota; kingdom Metazoa; phylum Mollusca; class Cephalopoda; order Sepiida; family Sepiolidae; genus Sepiola; species Sepiola atlantica. Next base: position 43,594,235 of record OY744519.1, read on the forward strand.
AGTTTTAATAATAGTTTGATATGTTCCTCCTTTTAAGTTTCGGTCTTATCTAGGGGATGGAAATCAGTCCAGCTACAAATTAAATGCTTCATAAGTAGGTGTGAAGTCATTAGGGTCTATCCATACACACACACCCATGTAACTTTAATGCAAACATCCATACATCCACCCATCTAACTTTAGCACAAACATACATACATCCATACACACACACCCATGTAACTTTAATGCAAACATCCATACATCCACCCATCTAACTTTAGCACAAACATACATACATCCATACACACACACCCATGTAACTTTAGCACAAACATACATACATCCATACACACACATACAATCATAAGCTATGCAGTATGCTTAATGTCCTTTCGCATAAATTTAAATAAAAGGAACCTCTACTAATACATTTAAAGTAAATATAAGAATAAACGTCATTTAAGGATATTCTCTATTAGTTAGCTATTTATTTTTACAGAAGAAAAGAAAAGGATTTCTCATTACTTTTGAGGAAAGAAGTATTGGTGTGTTGTTGTAAATATACACTTGTATACAAGAGTCCTACCCTCTCCCCCCACACATGTATACGACATTACAAACTACAATAAACAGGGGAAGAAATAGATTCATTCATTTCAAACATTGTTTTTAGTCTTCCTCTGTAATAAAGTCTGTTCTAAATTGTTTTTCTTAACAATTTTTAAAAGACATTTCGTAATGGGTTCTATCTCTTTTTAAATACATATAGTTTACTATAGGCTTATATCATCGATACCCTCAGGCTTATATCATGGATATACTCAGGCTTATATCATGGATATACTCAGGCTTATATCATGGATATACTCAGGCTTATATCATAAATATACTAAGGCTTATATCATGGATATACTTTGACTTATATCATGGATATACTAAGGCTTATATCATAGATATACTTATGCTTATATTATGGATATACTAAGGCTTATATCATGGATATACTCAGGCTTATACCATGGATATACTTAGGCTTATATCATGGATATACTCAGGCTTATATCATGGATATACTAAGGCTTATATCATGGATATACTTAGACTTATATCATGGATATACTCAGGTTTATATCATGGATATACTAAGGCTTATATTATGGATATATCAAGGCTTATATTATGGATATAGTAAGGCTTATATCATGGATATACTTAGACTTATATCATGGATATACTCAGGCTTATATCATGGATATACTAAGGCTTATATTATGGATATATCAAAGCTTATATTATGGATATATCAAGGCTTATATCATGGATATACTTAGACTTATATCATGGATATATTCAAGCTTATATCATGAATATACTAAGGCTTATATCATGATCATACTAAGGCTTATATCATGGATATACTAATGCTAATATTGGAATTTGGAGGATAGAAAACGACTAAATATTTCTCTCTTCCTAGCATACATAATATAGCCACATTCGATTCAGTATAGTTTGTATTACATTTATATTATCGAACTGGCTGAATAGCCAATCGATAACAATTTTTGTGGTTATTGCTGACAGATTATATCGTATATCAGTGAAAATCAGCAAGTTTTGCTTTATTGAATAGCTTGATTCTGTTTGGTTGCCATTGGTTTCCCCGATTCTGCAATGAAGATTTAAATAGTCAAAAAGGGGTTCCACAATCACTAACTATATTTTCCTGACCTGGCATTGCTTAAATCGAGTTGCAGGAATAAATCCAAGTAAACCAAAATCAATGCTTGGGTTGTACTTAAGAGTTTTGTTTCTTCAAGTTTCCCCAACTATTTCACCTCGAGGGGAGGGGGATAGATAGTTAATATATTTCCCAAAAGTATTAGAGGAAATGACTTAACAGAATCAACAGAGATTAATCAGTGCAGTAAATACAATTAAAAGAAGTAGGAGGCAAGTGGGCAATGTTTCCTGATGTGAACTATAGAATCGACTGAGTTCCAATTCCTTATTAAATCAATTATTAATAATCTTGGGTAAGGTATGAACTTCTAAATTATTTCCAGCTGTAGATGAAATTAAAAAAAAAAACTGTTTTCAACAAATTGTATACAATAAGTGTCGTGTTTCAGCTTAAAATCACCCCAAAAGGGTTTATATGCCATAAAACAGACAAACAAATCCAAATCTACAAGTAAAAGAACCAAACATAAAATGATGAGAAATATGAAATAAGATGATTTTTACCCCCCCCTCCCCCACTGCCCTCAGAAGCCAAAGTTAATAGCAAGCAATTATTTTCCAAATGAATCTAAAGCCATAGAATGTAATGTTATTTCCAATTCTTTATGCTTATTGGAAAATGTTGGTTACAAAAACTGAAACGGCGCTATTACATTTTTGGTTGGTCGAACAGAAAGGACATTACCAGAAGTTTATGTTCGAAGTAATGTCTGAAATGCCTACAATAATATCATGTGACATTATTAAGAAAGTCATTTAGTTTATTTGATCCACCAGAAAGAAATGAAAAGATTTCACATTTATAAAACTTAATTAGATTCTATATGGACATCAAATAAGCTATTGCTGTTGTATTTTGAAAGTTGAGTATAATTGTTAGTTTCTATGCGAATGTCCTTAAAAGCAATTCAAAGATAATGATGTAAAGGATGTCTGGCGGGGTCGGAAGGTTAAATGTGTTAAAAAGCATCTGAATGGAAAAATAGGAAATAAGAGGGGTGTGACTCACATATGATGTGACGTCATTGAAAAGGAAAATATTTTCTCAGAAAGTGAGAAAGCAGCTAGGAAGTAGCCGAAGTGGACATGTGAAAATGGGCTTTTGAAAATGTATAGTTAATGGCCGTCTCTCTTTCTCCCCGTCACTGTGCTTACTGGGGTATAATAAAATATGTTAATATATGATTTATTGAATAAAATTTAATTAAAATTGGATAATTCTATGAATTTTGTGATTAAATAATAACGCTCTATTTTGTTTAGAAAGAGTAGTTTCGCTGTGCCGTGATGCGTATCATAGATTAATCACAATCCCATAGCAAAGACTCTGTTTGCTAGTATGTATACATTCTTAGCTATTACTTCAGGTGTAAATGTCTGTGAGAAGATTGAATAAAAGAAATCTTTCTTAGAAATCATGTCGTCTGATTACCTTTCTTTTAACAGTAAATCATAACAAAAGATGGCATTGATGTAAGTTCTATCACAACAAAAATACTTGGCTCCATTGTTCTTTTTTATTATTTTGTACCAGAATTAATCGTGTTAATGAAGTCAGTATTTCATCACAAGTGCTTGCAAGTGATTTCAATAGTATCTTAAGAAAAGGCCTGATCGCTTACTACTATTTTTGCATAGAAAAAAAAGCAAGTTTTCCAGTCAATTAGAACTTAGAAACGAGCATTTCTGTCTGAGATTTTGAAAAAAGAAATTGTTCTAATTATAGACTGATCACTGAGTTATTTGAACTATTGTTCTTATCTTATATATATATATATATATATATATATAAGAAGAGCACCGTGAAATTGAGAAAAGTTTGTTGTCATTTACGACAAAGCGAGTTCCGCGCAAGCGTTGAATACTGTGGACAGCAATAACGCTTCCCTCCTGCCTCCTCGGTTAAGTGTATCTTAATTTCAATTACTGTCTGTGCTGATTGCCGGTAGCCGTGTTATTTTAAGTGTTAGCCTGAATCTATGAACTGCGTTCGATCCCATGCGACTGTCTGCAACCACCACTTCTGCACTGATCAGGGCAAAAAGCCCGCAACAATATCGTCTGTAGGTAAAAAACACTTTAATATTTAATAAAAAAAATATTTATAGCATATATATATATATATATATATATAATTAATTTACGTATACGTTTGATCCTTACAAGAATCGTCAGTGTAGAGAAGAATCATTCACACCGATTGCCGGACTCAAATCCCGGAAGACAAGTTATATTTCAAACTCAAATTCCAACATCTTAGCCCACACGGCGGTTGTCAACAACTCGGTAAATTAGCGAGAGATTAATCCTATATAAAGGCAGCTGTCGTAAAGTGTTCGACTTTTGAAAGGAACATTGTATTGAAGCCACGATTACGGCTGTGTTGATATTACTAACTACAAAGCGCAGCCTAGTTTAAGGGCGACTAATATATATATATATATATATATATATATATATATATATGAATAAAAATGGGGATAAAATGATCCAACGTAATGGAAAATCAAAAAGGAAAGCCAAAAACTATATTATTTATGTATTCATCAACAGTTCATCAAAATGCAGAAAAATCCTACAGTTAATAATTTTGATTTGCTAAAAATTGTCCAAATTCTGGCATGACTTTGGATGAGAACAAGCAAAAAATGAAAACCACGATTTAGGTTAGTTCGTTATCACTACATATATATATATATATATATATATATATATATATATATATATATATATATATATATATTTGTCGCCCCCAAATGTAGGCTGGGCTCTGTAGTGATAACGAACTAGCCTAAATCGTGGTTTTCATTTTTTGCTTGTTCTCATCCAAAGTCATGCCAGAATTTGGACAATTTTTAGCAAATCAAAATTATTAACTGTAGGATTTTTCTGCATTTTGATGAACTGTTGATGAATACATAAATAATATAGTTTTTGGCTTTCCTTTTTGATTTTCCATTACGTTGGATCATTTTATCCCCATTTTTATTCATATATATATATATATATATATATATATATATATATATATATTAGAAGAGTACCCCTTCCAGGACGGGTAAAATTAGTTCCCCGAACTTGAAGAATACCCATCCCAGGACGGGTATAATTGATTCTTGTAACAGACCAGTTTTGCACCACTTTTATGTCCCCTTATGAAGATATTTTAAGTAGTTCAACTGACAGTGTGAATGTGGCATTATGGTGATTCAGGTGTGAGATTTGAGATGGACATCTGATTATGGTGATAGGTATTGCTATTTTGAATTGGTCACTGAAGGTGCCGAGTTAAGATTAAGATTGTTTTAAAAAGACCAATACCTCCCACCAAAAAAAAAAAAAAAAGTTTAAAATTCGGACTTTGTGTCGAATTATGTATTTTTTCTGAAATTATACCAGTATTCAGAAATAATTGGAATCTTTATAGTTATCTCTTCGCAGTCAGGCCTTCCATGGAAAACAACAAGGCCTGTGTGTATTCTATCCCATTTAGTTGTGGAATAGTAGAATATAAAGTTGAAACACACAGTCTCTTGAAGGTGGAGTAGAAGGTACATAAAAACGCCATAGTCTGAGTGGAGACATTCAAATCCAGGCATTGCAGATGATGTATATTAAGAAAAGAGAGGTCACTAACCTCTGTAGAATGAAGAAAATATAATAGAAAAGGGAGCAACACTGATGACAGAATCAGCACATATGATAGGTTACAGTGGCCTCTTATGTAGTTAAAGTTTAGAGATGAACAGAATATGGAAACCAATAATTAAGAAAGAAAGGACAGATACTCCAAGAATTAGACATAATAATAGTAAAAATGATTAATTAATTAGAATTTAATCATAGAATACGCACTATAAATATAGGTAAATAATTATACATTATCTACAGGAGAGTGTATAAAAATGTTAGTTAAAATCAAATTAGAGAGGATTCTACCTGGCGGTTGTGAATTCTTGTGGAGAAATATAAAAAAAAAATAACTGATATCGAAAAGGGATGGAACACCATGCAGTGTATTGAATGCAAAACATTCATGAGGGTTCAATCCACAAAGAGCGACTCCAACTTCAGCAGCAGAGGATGCAAGGAGATTTTATTCTGGTATACTATATCATCAACAGGAATTTAAATCTACTGTTCAAGGAGTTTTTCACCTAGCGCCAAATCATAGTCTCCGCAAGAACCAACAAAAAATCGTTGCTTTCATCGTTGCTTTCATTTAAATAGAAGAAAGGCAGCATTCTTTGTCCGTATTTCTGCTCTGTGGAACAGCCTGCCAGAGGAGGTTGTGATGATGGCCACCATATTCAGGTTTAAAATGGCTTCGGACAAAAATTC
>OY744519.1:43605300-43610300 GCA_963556195.1 Sepiola atlantica
ATACACGATTGAATTTAAATTTTTATACAAAAAACACATCTGCATTTTAAACTTTTTTATCAGTTAAAATTCTCCATTTAGGCTATGAACCACCTATTAACATAGCATTATTTTAATAACAGACAAATTAAAAGATAAAACTTAAAGATCTTTGCAAATCTTTACTATAATAAGGATTGGGTGTCTGTCTGTAACGAAATCTATGTCACAAGATATAATGTTAAAAAGTAAAGTGGTCGACCATAGTCGAGGGCGACCCGAAGGCTCTCTTTTCATTAGCTACTACACCGAAATGTAGGGGAGGGCGTCACTCCTTTCCCAGGATTACTCCACTTACCCTTGATCTTCATCTTATATTGCTGAGTGTTTAGCAATGAGACATCAGATACCAATTTTTAAGTCTTTGGTATGACTCGACCGAGGATTGAACCCTGTTCTCCTGGCCTATTAGGGAATATTCTTACCATTATGATAAATGTCACAAGATATTATGTCAGTTTGCAAATATAATAGCAGTTGCATATCAACAGTTTTAAATTTTGTATTCTCTGCTTACTTCCTCTGCCGGCTGGTGTATCTCGTCTTCTGAATAATAACGAGGGGACGCTGGTCTAGTTTGAACAGTTTTATTTGACATAAAACAAAAGTCAGACTGCACGAGAGAGAAAGAAGAAAGGAATAACTGGGTTATATTTACTTGAGTCAGTATGGGCTACTGCCCCCCCCCCCCCCACGGGGCTGTCTTGCTAGCAGCAGCGGTCGTTTTTCACACCTGCATCAACCGAGAATCTGGAACCAAGAAAGATCGGAAAAGCCTCCCCCCGACATGACATCACTTCCGACTTCTGCTGCTACTCCTACCCCCTTTTATGGAGTCCTTCTACTCTCTGCACCCCCCACTATCTAACATAAAGAACAAGTTTCACAGGACAAGGAAATTTTTACAGGATTGCTTGCACATATGCAAGCAGCAGCAAAAACGACAATTAGTTCGATTTTCAAAAAGTGACACTTGACCGAATCTCAAATGCTTACGTGTGGAAATGACACATTTGATTATTCAATTCAATAGAGGTGTTGTGCTATACAACTGCAAGCTAGTGGATCCGACGTTACTTATCCTAATTTGGTCCATTGAAGGAAGAAGTAGAATGTTTATGAGACCTGAAACTTTTCATGATCCCACAAAAAAATTGCTTACTGTCCAAGTGCATTTTGATGATGTCAAAATAAAGCAGAATTTATTTTCAAAAGAATTTGAATCTTAATGCAAAAAAGAAAAATATTTCTACAAAATTTGTAAGGCAAAGGTAAAATTTGGTTCTTTACTAATTTATTCAATTTAAACTTAAAATGAACAAATAAAATGATTTTGTTGAAATAATTGTGGAAAACAAAAATATATGATTTACTAGTAGAACTAATGTAGTGTGCAAATAGATTGCTTAGTTGCCGATAATATTATTGGAAACGAATGGGAATAGCCATCACACGACAAATTCAAAGTATTAAGGAACCCTTGGAAGAGGGGAAGGGGTGCTCTTTAATACCTTTAAAAAGTCGGACTCCCCAAATACTTAAAAGCAATCAAAAACATACTATAATAGTGCAAACTGGATCGAATATAGAGCTTACATGACTGAAGTCATGGTCCTTTTAGGGTATTTAAGCAAATTTTGAAAATCAGTATAATCTCAGTAAAATTTGAGAATAATTTTTTTTAATATGGAAAGGGGGGGGGGGTAGTTCATGTTCCCTTATGGAATCTCAGGAGGGTGGAGCCCTAAATATTTCAAGTCAATCAAAAACATATTTCTATGGTAGAGGACTGTTAAAATACAGCTGTTATGATTTTAGTTATGAGCTTAGAAATGTGTTCATTTTGTGCAGATAAGCTCCCATTAGAGAGTTTTAAAAAGATGAAAACTTGCTCCAAATTTGATCATTCCTACTAAATTTCAAGTTTCTGGTCTTTTGAAGGTCTAAAAGTAGTTAACACACACACACACACACACACACACACACACACACACACACACACATGTAGAGATGAAGTTTACCCTTCGGTGCCAAAATGAACTCGTCTCTGCGCAATCGTCTCGACACGCGCGTTTGCTTGAATTGATAAAAACAAATAAAAAGATTCTAAGCCAATCAGATGCATTTCTCTGGATTTATCAAATTTGCCATTTTTATCCACCCGGAATGCATATAAACTACGATTTTTTCTACAACAGAATGTTTAGCCCAAATCCACAACAGAGCTAACATCGACGTTTCTCCAGCCCCATCGCCACTCGGTCGGGCCTTGGGAGAGCTGAGAATGCATTTTCTAAACTCATGCACATATAGCCAAACTGACACCAACGCACACGCATACACAATGCATTAACTCTTTTACTGTCTTACGCATACACACACTAAAGGCGACATGCACACGGCTTGAATCCTCTTCCAATGTCGTCTGTTGATTGAAAACAAATGTATAAACTTAATCACTTTAATACTTAATACATTTCTCACTGAACTTTCTAATATGAAAACAAATGATTATTGACTCTATTTAATAACCTTCAATGAAATGTAATTTATGTAATTGAGTGAGGAAGTTTTGATTACGATTTTTCAGACCCGTGTTCAATTCACAGCCCTTAAATTATCGACTCAGGCTTCCTCGATATCTCAACTAATGAATCCCCCTTGTCCTGCAAGGACACTCAAATATGAACAATTATTCTATGTTTGTAGACTTCCATTTTTAAACATATATAAAATATCTCTTTTGTGAACTTATGCTTTTGTACTCTTTATTTTGTTTGTTTATCATTTTAACATTTCTCTCGCTCTCTCAAATATTTCTTAAAACTGTTTTCTTTAAAATATTTCTATTAAAACTGGTTTTTGCCCCAACTCTTCTCCCCCCAAAAAGGTCCTCCAAACACACACACACACACACACACACACACTTCAGAATTCCGATCAGAATAAAGTAAAATAACTATCCTTGAAACTGCCTTAGGCAACAGATTCATCTGTCTATTCAAAATTGACCTAGTTTTGCAACAGTCCAATCCACCTATGCATGTGTGTGTGAACCAGTCTTGCCAAATTTGGTCCAAATGAGACAAGAAGTTGTAACGTGGGTTCAATATGAAACAACTAATATTTATAGAGTTAGTATTAGTGTAACGTTACGTGGCATTAATAAGCCATTTGTAACGTTACAGGGGGAATCCTTTCGTCCCAATCAATTCCCTGTTGTCTTCTCGTTAACAAAAAACGGCTGTAATCTTATTGACACGTTGTAAGTAATTGGCGCAATGCCTAGTGGCATCTCTCTTTTTCTTTCTCTTCTTTTCCATTGATTTTAAGACGTCATCATAGACATAGTGAAGATATAGCAACAGAAGTTTTTGTCTTCCTCTTTTCTTTTCGTTCTGTAATAAGGTAAGAAAAAACAAAACGCCAGCAACATAGGATGTCATGCTCTATAACGTTTTATTCTTTTACACCAATGTAAAGTTATATATTACAGAAGCATCCCATGATCTGTTCCCCGAAGGGAGGGGGGGGGTGAATGAAAATAGAGCATCGCAAAAGCCGTCCGAATTCAAGCAGCTCATCTACCAAAGAGAAATACATTTCTCTCTTAATTGCTACGCGTCACTTTGGACTTCCTGTCCATGACATCATATTCTGACACGTAGCCCTAATTTTAATCTTTTAACTTCGAATGGAATTTTCCACTTTGTTTTTGCTTAATCTAACCTTACGTGGAAAATACCGTTTTTAACATTATTTTTACACATCTACATTCAATCTGTAGTATAGTATGTATAGTAGACTGTATTCAACGGTATTCGAGTCTATTAGGTTAATCCTATTGGATTACCGGTAGTGCTGTTGTTTTGTACAAGATATACGTTGTAATAAACCATCCTCTTTTAAAGATCTGGTTATTTTTGTTATTATAACACCTAACCAAGTTATATCAAATTGTTACTGTAAGTCAAATTGTGTGCAAGTAATTAGCTTTTTTATTGCTGTTCAATTTGTGGACATTTTCGTTTAATGCCCCAACAATTGTCATCCATCATATCTTTCTAATATATAAAGTAGAGACGATTTTTCCCCTGTACCTTCTCGGAGAATAGGAAAATAACCACATGCATCACAGGCTACTAAACTCACCATTACATTACAGTTATTCACTCGAGCGTGTTTTAGTACATTTGTTATTCTTTTTTCCCAGCTTACACTAAATATTACATTTGGCCCGCCATCCACGACTCTCCTAAAAACCAACTCCATATAGGTGGTAGCAAAAACTTTTCTCTCTAACAATTCTGTACTGTCACTCTACTCATCGACACCGGGAACTAATACACACAGTTTAATTTTCACAAAACACCGGTTCTTATTTATTATTAAGTTAATTGACCTATTTTCACATCTATTTTAATCCGAATGCGTAGTGCAGTCGGTAAGAAGGCAGGATTCATAATCACCTGTTTTAGCGTTCGATCCCATTCTACTCTACCACTTTTTTTTTTTTTTAATTTAAAACATTCGCCAACACAATAGACGGGGGGGGGGGGGGGAATAAATAATTTTCTTTTTTTTATTTGACGTCATGCAATAGGTAGTACTTTCTCCCGTGCAACGCCGGGCGACGGGTTCCGCTAGTTTACTAATAAAATAACTTAGCTTTTTCCATCAAATATTCATAATTATCAATCAATAAAGAGATAGTAAAATAATAAACACAACTAGTTTATACTCGCTCCTTGAGAAATGTTGATCCAACACTTGGCTGCATCCATTTTCATCTTTATAGCTAGTATGAGGAAAAAAATATTTGGGAAATTTTATAGAAAAAATATACTTTTTAATATTTGCACAAGAGAGTAAGTAACTACGATGATTTATTTTGTTTTTATTAGCAAAATTCATTAAAAATTATGTTTTTCAACAAAAATCATTCGCTTTGAACTAATGCT
>OY744519.1:43615300-43617800 GCA_963556195.1 Sepiola atlantica
TGGTTGATTTCCTGAATTTTAATGAATTTTTAAGTGAAGGGGGGGGGGGCAAAATGATTTAATTTTGGGAATCAGCCATTGATTTTACACGTACCTAATATATATATATATATATATATATATATATATATATATATATATATATATATATATATATATATATATGTGTGTGTGTGTGTCATATTCAACAGTCGGCCTTCGTCGCAGTTTGCTTTATCTGTGTTATTTAATAGACTTTCTTGTATGTGGTGTAGTGGCTCAGTACTCGTTAGGTATGTTTATATATTGATATATTTGTATGTACAAAAACTAATTAACCGATCATAATGTATTTTGGAACACAGCTGTTCGGCGTAAGAGATCCAAATGTGGGCTATATTTAGTTTTATGCAAAAGGAGTAAGAAGGGGTGGTAGCCCTTCATGGAAATTCAGATTCAGATGACTCCGATTTTTGTGAAATTTTAGCAACAGGTATTTGCCACCAATTAGTATTCCCTACATTTCAGTTTCTTTGGAGTATTTTAAAAGGTTTTTAGGGGGCATAATATGGACACGACCCCGCCCCCATACAAAAATTAAAACTGCATGTTGCAGTAACGAAATTCGAATATTTAAATTAATTTCCATTCTCGAAATTCCTAAAAGACCGGTCAAAAATAATAATAGAGAATCATTTTATGTGAAACTTTGTATAAAATGCACATTTCTGCTTAAAACTGAATAAGTAATGTCTTCAAAAAATGTTTTTATTATCTGAAAATGTGGTTCTTAAATCGATAATTTCAAGGAGAGACGTGTTAGAGAGGAGAGGCGTGTTGGGTTGGGGGAAACATGTTAGAGGGGAGTGATATGTTAGAGGGGAGGGACGTGTTATATATGCCCACCAAAAATCGACTTGTAAGAACGAACGAATGGGTGAAACCCTGCACATCTATTACATAGAAAAAATGATTTTTTTTTCAGAAATAATCTGAGAATTTGGCTTTAAATCCGAAGATTTCTTTAACACTTTTAGATTGTGATGAAGAGATCATAATGAAACATCAACTCCGAGTTGTCATTTTACGTTAAATTTACATTGTTAACTGAAAATTGAAAAAGTCGGTTTAAAAAATTAATGATTTTGATCTGAAAATAATGATGATTGATAATAAAGATTAATAAAGAAAAAGAAATGTGTAGATCAGATCTGTTTAGTCACAAGTGAATTAAAATGACAAACTCTTCGTCTAACATTTTTTATATCAGTTTTATTTCACATCAACAACAGAAATTCTCTAATAATGTATCAATTTAGACGTTCCAAGGGAAGTTATATTGCAACGACTAAAATAAGAGTTATTTCCCTTGGTAAAATCAGGATTTTAGTGAAAAGTGAAAAACTGCTATTGCGATTCTTGTCTCTTCTTCTTCTTCTTCTTCTTCTTCTTCTTCTTCTTCTTCTTCTTCTTCTTCTTCTTCTTCTTCTTCTTCTTCTTCTTCTTACTACTACTACTACTACTACTACTACTACTACTACTACTACTACTACTACTACTACTACTACTACTACAACAACAACAACAACAACAATTTTAAATACTATCTATCTATTAATTTATCTGTTTCTCCCACAGACAATTCTGACCGAATGTGTATGCTTTCTTTTGTATTTACATTTGTACTTCCCTCTTTGAACACTATAAAAGAATTACTCGCCTTTAATCCTTGGTAACCATTTGTAATAATATCATGGAATTTTCATAGCTTCTTTAAATCTATAAAGCTAAAAGTAAATTCCATTTATTTTATATCAAAAGTTTGTTCCATTATTTTATTTCATTAATTTTCTTAATTTTTTTTTAAGTGTAAGACATATTTAAATGTGTCCCCTCATCATTTGTGTATTAACTAAATATTTAGAAAGGAGACAAGATTTCTCAATGTATTTAGATTTTAATAAATAAAATTAGATTCGATTTTTAATTCGTCCAAGGGAAATAACTCCTATTTATTCGTTTAAAATGTATCTAATAAATACATATAATAATAATAATAATAATAATAATAATAATAATAATAATAATAATAATAATAATAATAATAATGATGATGATGATGATGATGTTATCTTTATTTAAGTTTCTTGTTTTATTTATGCTGAAATCTGCCCGTCCCAGGAAATGTTCATAATACTGAGATTCCCTCTGATAAGTGTAAATTCCAAAATACTTTGAAGCAATAAGACACGTGCTGGTATGGCACAGATCGGATGAAAATAGAGTTTATACAACTGAAGTGTCACACGATTAGAACATTAAAAAAAAAAAAAATTAATGGTACTGATATCGATCCTGAACCAGTTTTCGTGAGGTTCGACTCGGAAGCGTTCGGCTGTCCTACGCAAACGCCCGAGTGTTGACGAGCCGAATGGTACCAGACGACAATTTTTATACGGTGCTGCGTCCTGTGATTGTAAGTTATATTTTCAAGAAATTTTCTAAAAGAAACAACAACAAA
>OY744519.1:43620300-43667800 GCA_963556195.1 Sepiola atlantica
CATTAGAACCTTAAAAATAAATAAATATGCAAATGAGAGGCTGAGAGGATGATATAATGATGAACGAACTATATACACTGACCCCCCCCCCCCCCAAAGGAGGGGTTAATGCCTGGGAGGATGATATCATGACAACAGAATAGATAGTAAACTAATTCCCCCACACATAAAACTGGTAATCCTGAGGAAATGGTATCGTGAGTAACGAATGTATACTGTACGGCCTTCCCCCGAAGAGGAGGTAATGCCTGGAAGGAATGTATCATGACAAATGAAAATATACTACAGAGAATTAAATAAGCATAAACCGTTTTAATGTCAATATAGTTAGAATAGGTGGAAAACAATTTTGCATTTATTTATTTAGTTAACATTAAACACCATGGCAATTTTCATTGTCCACGTGAAACGCCTAAATGAAAATTGGCTGGCAAAAATATAGTCGCCATCTTTATAAACAAAGATGAATATGCTGGCTAAGGAAAACGATAACTTTCATAATTTTCTTGTTAAAATAACATGTTTATTATAAACTTGAGTTATCGTTCTTCCTTACCTAGTATTATGGTGAACGAACATATACTACACTGACCCTCGACGGACGATAATATCATGATGAACGAACACGACTTCCCTCCACCCAAAAGGAGGAAATCATTCTTACATGGACGGTCTTATAAGAACAGAACCGATACTACACTACCTTCCCCCCCCCCCCCCCCCCGTTAAAAGATATTCTGACTAAATCGAGTCTTGGGGATTTTTGATTCTAGGTTAATTTCCCCCTACACACCCTTAAAAACGGAGGAGGTAATTCCTGGGAGGTCAGTCTTATGACAACAGAACCGATACTACACTACACCGGTCATTAAAAAATATTCCAATTTAATCAATTTTCCTTTTTTAATTTAAAAATGCCTAGTCATAAAAAAATATTTTTATGGTTTCGTGGCCTTTTGGCTAAGATCAAAGTGTAGTATCTGTTCGACATCTCAGCGATATTTTGACACTTTACTAAAGCCGGAAGTAAGTTATCTCCCTTGAAAATGAAATTCGAAATAAGTTTTTAAACTCTAGCATTTAAAAAAAAAAAAAATCTCTATATCTTATTTTATTTATAATTATGATTATAGTACTATCGATAAAACGATTGCGTATGTAGAAGAAAATTTGACAATACAAAGTAGAAAGGTATATTACAGAATATTAATTTATTAAAAATTAAGAATATAAATAAATATGCAAATAAGCAAAATCGAGATTTGTTTGAGTGAGTAGGAGATGCCTATATATAGGATATTTCAATATATTCTTATATCATTAGAATTAAATAATCCTTGTGTGTTTTAATGGTGACAAGGGAGGCGCCAGAGGGTTCAGTCCTAAATAGACTCCATGAATGGCCTATGCTGGAAATCTCATTTCTTTGATCATTCATAACTCAAAAACCAATAAACCAAATTAGTTAAAACTTTGCACAAAATTTTTATTTGATAGGTTCTATAAGTGTGTAAAATTTCAGCATCATTAATCAAGGCAACCCAGAGATCCAGAAAGTTCAATCATGAAATCATGTTATCATTGTGTACGTACGTATGTGCCACTCTGTATCTCATCAACTATTTGATGGATTCAGCTGATTTTTGGCAAAGATAGAGGTTCTAGGGTCTAGTTGATGGCATTTTAATTTCAGTTTACCATATACCTTAGTTTTCCAGAAAATTCCAAAAATGACCATTGAATTGAGGCATAGCCTTTACAAAAGTAGTGACATTCCATGTAAAATGCCAGTATACTGAAATCATATGCCCTTAATGAGGTTAAGATGAAAATTCATATACACTAAATGTACAAAAGCAAGGAAATTCCCAAATCTTTACACTTTTATTGTCATTAAGGGTATGCGAGCACAACAGGGCTATGTATTTTACTGGTAGGAATTTTTCTTCAGCGCACCTCACACACTAATCCACTCATGCATAGAGATTTATACTGTAGTGATGTGATACTGAAATGGTTTGGTTGATATGTAGTCATGCCCTTAATGACAATAAAAATGTAAAAATATTTTTAAATCTCCGAAACATTTACATGGTAAACAGCGGATGATTCCTTTTTCCATTTCACGTTTTAAAGTTCAGATCCCCTGCTTATGTTTCACGCCTGATATAGATGAATCCTCTTTTGTATTTTGTGAATTTTCCAGCAGTGAAAGTTGGCTTATAAGTTCTAAGTTTGCAATATGTGGATTTAATTAGTACCCCAAGGATTCAAACCCCTTTGAGAATGTGGATTAGTGTTAGGATAGTACCACTGTCACTAGGAATACAGAAGAGGGAAATGGTTCTGTAATGTTAGCAGTAGGGGCTGTTCTTGTGGATGGCCTATATAAATTTAGGTTTTGGGGTTGTATTATATTATTAATGTTGAATACATATTTCTTAAAGCCATCCAACACATGCCAATATGTAAAACGGACGTTAAACCGAATATGATGATGATAGCATATATTGTGTTTTATTTCTCTATGTATAAATGACTCAAAGTTTGTTTTTTTATGAATACACACACATACACACACACATTTTTTATCTTATTTTCTTTTTTCTTTTTATTTTCTATTTTATTTTTATTTAAAAAATTTTTTTTTTCTTATCCTTTTATTTTATTTTTCCTTTATATATTCTATCATTATTTTTTATATCTTTTTATATTTTATATTATATTTTATTTTATTCTTTATTTTTTGTTCTTATTTTTATTTTTATTTTATTTTCATTTTATCCTTATAATTTTTATAATGTTTAAAATGTTTTATTATTATTATTATCAGTTTATCTTTATATTTTTATTTTATATTTGTAACTTATTCTTTTCTCTAATATTTGTCTCTGTGTCCCCTTCTGTCAATAGATGTTCCTCTACGACGAACTTGTTATTTTTTCCTTGAATTTCTGTAAGATGTGGTGCTAAAGGTGCTGATGAAGACGTTTTGGAGTGGCTTCGTTAATTTAAAAAAAAAATTTAAAAATAAAATAAATTATTTCCAGAATGTTTTGGAAACGACTGTACACCATACTAGACTTGATGTTCTAATTCTTTGAACAATTGGAATGTTCTAATTCATTAAATCCTCTTATATATATATATATATATATATATATATATATATATATATATAAACACTCATGAAACCATTCCTCTATATCTTCCCTGGACATATATATAGCTCTCACCTGGTGATCAACAGACTGTAAGACCTTAACCTCGATTATGCTCACATAAAATATCCTTTTAATCGAGACGTAGTTTCTTTCTACACCGATTCCCACCAGTCCCAGTTGTTGACATAATAATCGACCACCTCAGTGCTTCTGACAATCTCAATTGCTTCAGCCTCTGAGATCGACAAGTTGCTAATCATTATCACGTGCAACACATATTTCCAGTTGGATGGCTTCGTATACAAACAAATCTCCGGACTGCCCACGGGATCAAGCCTCTCAATTTTGTTAGCCATCATATACATGAACTACTTCAGAGTATTTCACTACATGCTACACTTTCTTTTTCATTTTCCCCCACCAGATATGTGCTATTTATATCCGCCATGGCCTCCAGGCAGGACCTGAACCTGGACCACATGGCCTTCACGACGTCCTTCGAGAGACACTTGTGCACCAGTTTGATCCTGACAATCATCTTGTCCTTGGTGTTGCAGGTGGTACAGTTGGTGTCTTTCTCAAATATGCTCCACACATAATAGTCTAAAAAGTGAGTTGCACGGCCAGATGTTGAGACTGGTGAAATCGTGGAAGTTCTCAAAACATTTTTCCCGGAGGTGTGACACAGAGATGAGTCATGGTGCCACATGTATGGCCTTCCTGCAGCAACTCTCTCCACCCAGGGTTTGAAAACAGTAGACAGCAACCCAATATAGCCATCTAAATTGAATCTGAGTCATTTTTTGATGTGTGGCGGCATAACGTATCCTTTGCTGGAAGCACTGAAAAAGCATCAAAGTTTGAGGGGACTCGGTCTTTCATAAAGGGCTTTAGCAGTGAGTAGTTGGCCCTTGCGACTCTTCTATGAAGAGGAGTAAAAATCATCATTCAACATTTTCTTCATAGTCGCCACTCCGACGCCCATCTCTCTCGACAAGGTTTGCATTGCATTGCCTGGATCTTGCCATACCTTTTTTTGCAGCTTTGATGAATTTCATACGGACAGTCAGAACACCTGCTATGATCATTCCTGCTAGCCACTGCTTCCCCATCTCCATTGTAATTCTCCAGCTAACATTTCATTGCCTTCAAGGTATTTAAGTATCAATTATTTTAGAAACTCTGTATAGAGTAAATGCTCAATTCAGGTGTTTGAGGAAAATTTGATCCGATTGCAAGAATTAAAAATTAAATAATAACGGTGCTACAAATATGTCTTATTAAATTTTTTTCAATTTCTTGAGTGGCAGGAGAAGGATTTATACTGTAGGAGGGTTAGCTACTCCACTTCCTTTATAGTATTATGAATCAAAATAAAATCTATCGATCGGATTAAATATTAAAATCGATAAAATAAATTGAAAATAACATTTTTATTTTTAAAAACACTAAATGACGAGATGAACAGATTTAAGTATATATTAATTATATATTAATTATATGTTAAGTATATGTTAATTATATGTTAAGTATATATTAATTATATATTAATTGTATGTTAATTTTTGTTAAGTATATATTAATTATATATTAATTATATGTTAAGTATATATTAATTATATATTAATTATATGTTAAGTATATATTAATTATATATTAATTATATGTTAAGTATATATTAATTATAGTTTAAGTATATATTAATTATATGTTAATTTTTGTTAAGTATATATTAATTATATGTTAATTTTTGTTAAGTATATTTTAATTATATATTAATTATATGTTAAGTATATATTAATTATATATTAATTATATGTTAATTATATGTTAAGTATATATAAATTATATATTAATTATATGTTAAGTATATATTAATTATATATTAATTATATATTAATTATATGTTAAGTATATGTTAATTATATATTAATTATATGTTAATTATATGTGAAGTATATATTAATTATATGTTAAGTATATATTAATTATGTATTAATTATATATTAATTATATGTTAATTATATGTTAATTATATATTAATTATATATTAATTATATATTAATTATATATTAATTATATGTTAAGTATATGTTAATTATATATTAATTATATATTAATTATATATTAATTATATGTTAAGTATATATTAATTATATATTAATTATATGTTAAGTATATATTAATTATATATTAATTATATGTTAAGTATATATTAATTATAGTTTAAGTATATATTAATTATATGTTAATTTTTGTTAAGTATATATTAATTATATGTTAATTTTTGTTAAGTATATTTTAATTATATATTAATTATATGTTAAGTATATATTAATTATATATTAATTATATGTTAATTATATGTTAAGTATATATAAATTATATGTTAATTATATGTTAAGTATATATAAATTATATATTAATTATATGTTAAGTATATATTAATTATATATTAATTATATATTAATTATATGTTAAGTATATGTTAATTATATATTAATTATATGTTAATTATATGTGAAGTATATATTAATTATATGTTAAGTATATATTAATTATGTATTAATTATATATTAATTATATGTTAATTATATGTTAATTATATATTAATTATATATTAATTATATATTAATTATATATTAATTATATGTTAAGTATATGTTAATTATATATTAATTATATATTAATTATATATTAATTATATGTTAAGTATATATTAATTATATATTAATTATGTATTAATTATATATTAATTATATGTTAATTATATGTTAATTATATGTTAAGTATATATTAATTATATGTTAATTATATATTAATTATATGTTAATTATATATTAATTATATATTAATTATATATTAATTATATGTTAATTATATATTAATTATATGTTAAGTATATATTAATTATATATTAATTATATGTTAAGTATATATAAATTATATATTAATTATATGTTAATTATATGTTAAGTATATATTAATTATATGTTAAGTATATATTAATTATATATTAATTATATATTAATTATATGTTAAGTATATATTAATTATATGTTAAGTATATATTAATTATATGTTAAGTATATATTAATTATATATTAATTATATATTAATTATATGTTAAGTATATATTAATTATATGTTAATTATATATTAATTATATATTAATTATATGTTAATTATATATTAATTATATATTAATTATATGTTAATTATATGTTAAGTATATATTAATTATATGTTAATTATATGTTAATTATATGTTAAGTATATATTAATTATATATTAATTATATGTTAATTATATGTTAAGTATATATTAATTATATACCTTGCATTAAAAAAGCTTTTAACACCTAAAGAAATTGTGAAAAGACAGCTTCTACTTTATATATACGATTGAAATATGTCATAAAATAACGAATGTATATTTGGTTTTCAGTCAGATACAACTGCTTTATTAGATATTAAATTATGTCTTCAAATACACAACGTGCCTGACAAAATGGATATATATATATATATATATATATATATATATATATATATATATATATATATATATGTATATATATGATTCGACGAAGAATCGAAAACGTTCGTGATAATTATGCAACATTTATTAATATTTTTGAGTTTAATACAAAAAAGACCATCGGAAAAGTAAAATTTGAAAAAAAACGCATAATTAAACAGACAAATTCTGTTATTTGTAACAACGTTTGCATATATATATATATATATATATATATATATACATGTTGAGAGATTTTTTTTTCTCAATTGTTTTCTCAAACTGAAACAAATTTCTCTTTATATCTCATTCGATCTTCTTAGTTTTTAATTTATCATTCTGACGTTTCCTCTTAGAGGGTCAGACAATAAGGCCTTAAGGAAAATTTTAGCAATTTTCTTTTTTTTTTCTCCATTTGCCCGTTTCATTGATTAAAATAATGTTTCCTCTGAAATGTATCTTACCATTTTGTTATACTCGAAATCTACTGATATATATATATATATACATATATATATATATATATATATATATATATATATATATATATACATATATATATATATATTAATATTAGATGCTTAAGGTCTCCTGTTTTTGTTAAGTTCTTAACCTCCCCCCCCTTTTTTAAAATTATATTTACTTATTTTTTAATTTTTTTTATTTAATAATTTTTCTAACGAATGTTAAGTCTGCAATATTTTTGATTTAGTTAGTTTCTCTGGGAATTTAAACTGCATTTTACTTTTTTTTTGTTGTTAAAATGACTTAAAGCTTCTTTAGACTATATATATATATATATATATATATATATATATATATATATATATATATATATATATATATAAAATAGACATATATATATAAAAATAGACATATATATAAATAGACATCTATGTATATTTAAACATCTCATACTTTAATCTGTTGTGGTGGGATACCTGACTCCCCTCAAGGCTGATAAGTGTACTAGCCTGTAGTATGTATATATATATATATATATATATATATATATATATATATATACTACAAACAGTAGTATGTATGTGGACTGTATTCGACGGTATTCAAGTGTATTAGGTTAATCCTATTGGATTACCGGTAGTGCTATTGTTTTGTACAAGATATACATTATAATAAACCATCCTCTTTTAAAGGCTTTACACTTTGGTTATTTTTGTTATTATAACTTCTAACCAAGTTATATCAGCTGGCGGCGAGAATTTCGAAAACAACCCATAAGAGATATGGTAACGTCAACTATATGAACTGGCAAAGAAGGATTCGAAACAAAACCAAATTTCGGAATATATGCAGTCACGCGCGTGCTTTGTTTTATTCAGTAAATAGATGCAAGTCACATTGTAAACGAAATAATCCGACTGATGTTAATTTAAAGATATCAACTGCAAACGAGGGATTTACCTCTACAAGGTACAAAAAAAACATCCAACAATTTTTATCATCGGACGTACATGTGCGCTAACGAACAAGGATTACTGTGGATTTGGTTTTTTTTCAGTATAACTAAAAGACATCTTTAAAGAAAAGGCGTGTCAAAGAGGAAAACCTTTTGTAAAAAAGTAAGAATACTTTTATTGTTCGATTTAAAAAAAAAAAATGCATGATGGACCGTGACTCAAATGCTAACTCGGACCATTAACATTACGAACTATACGAGATAACAGTTCAATACTTTTTAATAACTATTACTTTTTCTAAACAAAAATTTTTTGTTTGTTTGTGTCGAGTTCTCCTGATTAATTTTCAATATGGAACAATTAGTCGAAATGATTAAAATGCTGTGTACGAGCATGCAACAACAACGACATTCAATATCAAGAGTTGCAACAACAAATACTGCAACAGCAGAAAAGTTTCGAAAAAATTCTTAAACAGGTGAAAGAAAAAACAGTTTTTTTTTTGCTGAAAGAAGTGCAAATTCTTCATCTGAATTTGTATACAAGCCTGATTCTGGCGTTACATTTCCAGCATATCTCAGACGATTTGAAACGATATTTATTAAAAGGTGCTTAGATTGGTCAGATGAAGAACGGGTAACCCTGTTATTACAGAAACTGGGAACAAAGGACAATACTAAATATACCAACTTGATATTGCCCAGAAAATCTGAGGAAGTTTCATTCGATGAAACTATAAATATACTGTCGAAGATATTCGACGAAAGAAATAGTCTATTCCACACGTGATACAAATTGTGAAAACGGATAACGAGGATTTTTTTGGCATACTCAGGAACAGTAAACTCTTTGGTTGAGCAATTCAAGATAGATGAAATCCACAAAGATTTATTCAAATGCCTAATCTTTATTCAAGGACTAACAGCCCCTAAGTACAAAGAAATAAGGTCTAGAATCTTAACAATGGTGGAGCATAACACGAAAATCACGTTACAAAAAGTGACGGAAGAATGTCAGCGTCTCATTAATGTTAAAAGGGATAATATCCAAATTGAGCAAAAAAAGTGTTGCTAAAGTAGAACGCATAAAAAACGAAAAAAACTCCTGAATTCAAAAAGACGGGAAAATGTGAGATGTGCGGAAATACTAAGCATACTAAAAATGTATGTTGGTATAAGAACAAATTCTGTTACTCTCGCAGAATTAAGGGTCATGAATCGGCTGTTTGCCGCAAGAATAAGAAAAAGAATTTTGAAAAAGTAAATGTTGTGTTGTCAAAAACAGAAATCCAGAACAGTGAAAATCGAAAATACGTAGATGTACGCATAAATGGTTGTAAAGTCACTTTTTTTACTGGATTCTGGCTCAGAACAAACATGGAGAAAAATTGGAAAACCCAAATTATCTGAAACCAAGAAAATTGCCAAAGGTGTGTCTAGGAAAAGAATTAAACTTTAAAGGAGAATTAAAGTGCAATATTTCTTTCTGTGGCAAAACTGCAAACAGAAAAGTATATGTGATTCAAAAGAATAATTCATGTCTTTTCTATATAGACTGGATAGTACTGTTCAATTTATTCGAACTGCCAATGAACTCTTTTTGCAACGAAATAAACAGTGCAGAAAAGAAAAAAAATGTTTTAAAAATGAAAAATTCATGAATGAATTGAAAGAAGAATATCCCAGTTTTCTCTGAGGGTTTGGGTTTATGTACAAAGACTGAAGTCAAGTTTGAACTTAAGGAAAATGTCACTCCAATTTTTAAACCAAAGAGAAACGCCCCTTTTTTTCTCCTTAGACACAATTAACAAGGAACTGGAAAGATTAGAAAAAATGGGAGTTATATCTAAGTAGACTATGCGGACTGGGCGTCGCCCATCGTCTACGTCAAAAACAAAAACAAAAATAAGAGTGTGCGCCGATTTTTCAACAGGCTTAAACGATTGCCTGAAGGATCATAATTATCCACTTCCATCGCCAGAAGACATTTTTTCGAAGTTAATATTTTTTCAAAAATCGATCTATCTGACCCATACTTGTAGGTTAAAGTGAACAAGGAATGCTCAAAATATTTGTGCATAAATACACATAAGGGAATCTTCAAACTAAATAGGTTCCCTTTCGGCTTAAAGGTCGCCCCAGCTTTGTTCCAGAAGAGTATGGACACTATGTTGGCGGGTCTTGAGTTTGCTATCACCTATTTAGACGATATTCTAGTCAAAAGTAAGAACGTTCACGAACACAAAAAACACATCAAAGCTATGTTCAAACAACTAGAAGAATTCAGTTTCAAATTAAGTCCCAAGAAGTGTCAATTCTTTATGGAAAGAATTAAATACCTCGGACAAGTGATAGACAGTGAAGGAAGGAAACCGGATCCACAGAGGACCGATGCAATTAAAAATATGCCTGCAAAATTACAATCGTTTCTTGGGTTGGCCCAATATTATGCGATCTACATTCCAAAAGGTACGATTTAAGAGCCCCCTTTACGAATTATTAAGGAAAGACAAAAAATGAATATGGTCAAAAGATGGCAAAACGGCTTTCCAGAAAATAAGAAAAAGTTTACTCTCAGATCTAGCTTTAGCTCATGATGATCCTGTGAAAGAAATCATCCTTACGACTGATGCTAGTGAATACGGAGTAGATGCTGCACTGCTACACAAATATGAAGATGGTACTATTAAACCCGATCATGCATGCTTCAGGGACTCTTCTACCAGCTGAGAAAAATTATAGTCAGATCGAGAAAGAGGCCTTATCGATTGTATTCGGAGTTAAAAAATACCATCGCTTTTTACATGGTAGATAATTTATACTTCAAATAGACTATAAACCGTTGGTAACTATATTAGGATAAAAAAAGGCATTCCAATCCACACTGCTAATCGTTTACAGCGATGGGGTGTAAGCCTACTGAACTATCATTTTAAGATGGAATGCATCGCATCCAAAAAACATGGGCATGCAGATGAACTGTCAAGAATAATCCCAAAAATGAAGAAATTTTAGAAGAGACGGTTATAGCAGCACTAAAAGAGGAAAAAGAAATGTCAGGTCTGTTGTTAAACACTATCAGAGAATTACCTGTAACATTGAAACAAATAAAAAAGAAAGCTGAAAAAGATGATTTTATATTAAAAATAAAGGACCAGACGAGATTGAACGAAAGAAAAAAAAAAGGGAACCCAGATTTCACCTTTCTTAATATGCGACAACACTTTAATGTACACAGATAGAATTGTAATACCTCAATCTCTACATAAAGTTATGCTGAAAGAATTTCATACCGGTCATCCTGGCATGTCCCGGATGAAATCACTCATGCGATGCTACGTATACTGGCCAGGAATGGACAAGGACATAGAACGTTTTGTAAAACTATGCCGAGGTTGTCAATTGGCTGCAAGGGTTCCTACGGTCAAAACAAATCCTTGGCCAAAAACGGATTTTCCGTCAGCACGTCTACATATAGACTATGCTGGACCGATTAATGGATATTATTACTTGATCTTGGCGGACTCTTTCTCGAAATGGCCTGAGGTATTCAAGTATAAGCATGCTACATCTAGGAACACCATCAGTGCATTAGATTTAATTTTCAGTCGTTCCGGGGCCCCCCGGACACCGGTCAGCGACAATGGGTCGGCGTTCACAGGAAAGAAATTACAAATTTTTTGTACTTCCTTGGACATTGAGCACATTACTACACCAGTATATCATCGTAGATCGAACGACGTGCCTGACATTTAAGCGTGCTTTACAAAGAAAATAAATATATGGACACGGAAGAAAAACGATCCAGAAATTTTTAGCAATTTATAGGGTGACTCCTAATGGAAACAATGACTCGAAGTTGTCCCCTGTGGAGCTTATGTTCGCAAGGAACATACGATCAATTTTCGATAGCTCTATACCATATCCAAAGAAAAAAGTTGCTAAAAAAGAAGATGTAAACATAATAAGAAAATTTCGAATGTGGAAAAAGTTATTGGATGGATGGTATAATTCAGTGGCAAAGTGGTCTACACCATAAAAAGTCAAATATTCGTGTATAAAAGACACATTAACCAAATTATACCACGATATGCTGAAAATAATTAAGAAAGCAAGGAAGAAGTCTCAATGCAGATTCTATGTGATGCTTTTGACATGCCACTACCAAATATCGTACACGAACCTATGTATAAATCTACTGGACCAGCCTTACGAGCTGAACAAAATTTGTCTTCCCCCCAAACTGGAAAGGATCCAATTCCATTAGTTCGGAATTAAAGAAAGAGCACATGTGAAAGAAACCCAGTGGAGCACTTCAGCCCGGATCCTAAAAGGAAGAAATATTAGAAGCAGCAAATTCAAGGGAGAATTTTCAGCTTTGTTGTGATGGGATACCTGATTCCCTTCCATGCTGATAAGTGTACTAGTCTGTAGTATATATACACTACAAACAGTAATATGTATTATGACTATATTCGACGATATACAAGTGTATTAGATTAATCCTATTGGATTACCAGTAGTGCTATTTTTTTGTACAAGATATACGTTGTAATAAACCATCCTCTGGTTATTTTTGTTATTATAACTTCTAACCAAGTTATATCATAATCAATGTCAACATTTTTAATTAAAAATAAAATATATATGCATAGATCAAATTTTCCCAAATAATTCATCAGATAGATCCCAAAAGTGTTCTTTCAAATGCATTCTTTTACCCTCACGTCTGAATTCATTCGGTTTAATCTTACAAATTGGAATGAACACCACAACAACACAGGAAATACATTAAAACATCCCTCATGTTCTTACACTATATAAGATTAATTTATATATAATGAACTGGTTCTAACGACTTTTGTAATCATTGTAGCTAGTTGGTGAGAATCTTTTTTGCCATTATCATTTTGACTATTTTTTCTTTTCCTTTGGGATAAAATATAGAAAGGCAACATCAACAAAGAAAATAAACTACCCCCTCCGGCCCCGTTTCGAAATAAACTAAGAGGAAGCAAAACAAAAAAGAAATATAAATAAAATTTAAAAAAACAGAATAAAAATGTACATGTTTACCCTTTTGTTTTTCTTTTTATCCCTAACTGAGTTGAATTGTCATTGCCAAGAAATCATTACACATTATTCTCAGCTCTTTTTTTATGGCAACCTTTATTTGACCATTATGCTATTCCTTAGCCGTTTTTTTTAACCTTCTCTGTTGAGACTGTGAATGGATTAGCTGTAAAATAATCAATACTGTGTAACAGAATGAGACTTTCAGATGTTCAGGCCTTTTCTTTTGCTTAAGATTTTTTAATGCGTTTTGTATTCACGATCAAGTTATCTCCCTTTCTTTTATTGGGAGAAAAGGACAGTCCCTTGCTATTCCAAACCTGAGCATTACAATGATCAAACCTGTTTAATTAAAATATTTTACTAGAGGTTTCGCTTTTTCATTTGCAGAAATATGTTTTAAAGTGAAGAACTGGGATTTGAGATTTGAAGATAATGTTTTTTGAACTGGATTGTATTTGAACTGGATTTCAGACTGAAAAGGGGAAAAGAACAGTAATAACTTTTTGTTTTATAAAATTGCCTCTGCTTTCTCTTAGGGCTAAATCATGGTTTAGTGAATACAACACGTTGGATTATAGATATTCTAAAGCGAATTCTACAGAGAAGTTGTAAGTTCAATCCTTGGTAAAGGGGTTGTATATTGAGGGGCAGAAGGACACATGGCTTCTTGCATTTCTGTGGCATCACATGGCGAGAGAGTGAGCAATCTCGTTCTTTCTTTTGCCTGCTTGACTTAAAGTTAACCAGACGTTTATATGAGTGCTATTAAGTACCTCCGACCCCCGCGACTCGAAGGGTACATCATTTAACTGGAGTGATTAATACCATGGTTCATGTGATGTTTTCTATGTTCAGAAAAAAATAATAAAACACTTGGAAGCATATAACTTGTTTGTGTGAGAGAACAAAGAAGACAACAAAGTCACATGTATCGATTTGGTGACATAACTAATATGCCGATTGATGGACAATTGAACTTGCGTATCAGAAGGAGGAAAAAACACATGGACTCCAAGAGAAAAAGACGACCCCCCCAGAAAAACAGAAAACAGAGAATACAAAGCACGAAAAAAACATCTATTCTGTTACATTGTAAATACAACTCTGATGATACATTTTAAGAAGAAACGTTATATTTGGAATAGAGAGAAAAAATTAAGGACAATATTGCATGAAAATCTTTTAAATTATCAATCTATAATTCAAGACATTTGTTTAATTAATATTTTGTGGTATCATATAAAAATATTTAAAAAGATTAAATTTAGATTTCCATAATATCAGGAAATTATTTATTCCATATTTTTTTAAAATGTAATTATAAAGCTTATTTATTTAAAATAATTTTTTAAAAATCACATCTAAGCAACAAATGTATACATTTCATGAGAAGAAAAATAATAATTGTTTTTTCTATGAATTCAAAAAATATAAAATAATTGCCCAGTTCTATGGATTTCAAATGTTATTTTTAAAATTTTTTTATACTTTTAAATATTTTAAGAAAAACGTTTAAAAAAATAAGCTTTCATGCATATAAACAACAGTTTTTGTATACATTTTATTAGCAGCTTTTTATAAAAATTCACAAAATATTCACTATTTTCATCTAGAGGACGCATCTGTTTGCCAGTTCTATTGTGAAACTATTGTCCAGGCCCGGCGCCACAAAATACTGAAAGTAACATGGTGCATGTGCGGGGTACATTTATTATTAGTAATAATTATACATTTAATTATAATTATACATTTATTATTATACATTATACATTATACATTTATTATTATACATTATACATTTATTATACATTTATTATATATTTTACTAATACTAATTTCAATTTATTGAAATTATATATTTTACTAATTATAATTAATTAACTGTAATTTAATTATGTAAAATAATTATAGATTATGTAATTTAATTATTGTAAATTAATTAATCTGTAATTTAATTATAACTAATTAACTGAAATTATATATTTTACTAATACTAATTTCAATTTATTGAGAATTTAATAAATTATTATACATTTATTATTATACATTAATAATTATACATTTATTATTATTTTATATGTAGATATTAGATAACTAATACTGGGAGTCACATGGTGCATGTGCGGGGTACGAAAATCACAATCGTTCTAACCAGTTCTATGTCGATAGTTTGGTGATCACACTGTGAATCATATTCACAAAACTCTTATTTTGTCATCACTGGTTCGAACGTTTTGAAGTGTCTGTTCAGTACTTCTCTGTTAGATAAGAATGTGATCTTTATTTCAGGGACGGATGATGGTTGCATTCTGCAAACTGCAATGGAATGGCTTGAATAAAAATAAGGCATTTTTGCCTTTTCTTTATAAAATATACTTCTTTAAGTTTCATTATTTGATTTTTAATTCATCAGTCACTGCTCATTGTAGAAGCCGAAAGAGAACAGGCTGCTTCTCTTACCATTTCTTCTAGAACTGATTCTCTCTCTCCCTAACAAAAGGAAAGAAGCTGTCAGTCAAAGGAAATCCCCTCTGTCACCATTCCCTCCCACAGACGCAAAGTGTCACGTAGTTGTACCTGATGGGTCTGTCCGCTGACTTATTTGCACTCTGTGTGTAAACGTAGGAGTTTCACATGTTGGCCGTTCATAATTCAGGAAGGGGACATTTTGTATTCAGCACCGTCCTCTTCCGGAAGACATGCGCACGGGGTAACTGTCGTGCCTCTACACCGCCTACTTGCCCAGAGGCGGTCTTTTCGAATCAGTCAACATGGGAGTCGGACGTTTGTTCCGCTTGTGATAGACGTTGGCTCTGGGGCAAGCAGCTTGGCAAAAATAGAGTTTTACGGCGAAAAAATGTTATAGTTCAGCGTTGGCTACGTGCGCGCAAATAAATACATATTCATCAGTATAATTCTTGTCCGAGATTGTGCTCCAGTTTGCTTGCTGTTACACTGTGATTCTCACTGTGATTCTCAGTGTGATTCTCAGCGTTATTTCAACATAAATTAACTGAGTCAAGCTCGTGCGATATTTAATGAGAGCAGTCTGGTAATATTTGATATCTAGAAAACAACTTGCAACAGTACTTTTTCAAGTTTGATATCAGGCCGTATGAACAATATAGCTCAGACATTCTTTATCTGTTCTGATGGATACTGCACGCCTGTCCTGTGCAGTTCTAGGAGGTCCACCCTCCCAGGCTTCGCCTCCCCTCTTTGGGGAGGAGTAAGTTTATTGCTTACTGTCTGAGGCGCCCCTACCGGGGAATGCCGACGGGGCTGCCCAGGCAATTTTTAAATGGCCAGAGTGCTCACCTCTCGAGCGCTGGCTTTTAACCCCACTTGCTCGACCCGATCTTGGGTCACATCTTACTTGTGGGAGTAAGATAAAACTGGCCTTGTGCCTAACTCCGCGAGGAGTAAATAAACATTCTTTATGCCACACTATAGGTAGAGAATATACTTGTTAGTAGCGAGTTGTCGACTTATGAATTCAATTAGTAAGGCCCTTTTTGAACAATCGACACATACAGACTGATCTCATAATTCTTTCAAAATCTGCCTCTGTCCGTTGACTTATTTGCACTCTGTGATTCTCAGCGTTATATCAGCACAACTTAACTGACAGTCAAGCTTGTGGGATATTTAATGATGACAGTCTGGCAATATTTGAAATCTAGAAAACAAATTGCAACAGCACTTTGCCAAGTTTGATATCAGGCCGTATGAACAATGTAGCTCGGACACTCTTTATGCCATCGACTTATGACTTCAATTAGTAACAAGCGACACATGCAGACTGGTCTCATCATTCTTTCAAGACCTGCCTCAATCGAAAGCCAGATTTTTATATCTGACGTTTTGCCTGTTCTTAACCTTACAATTAAAGTTGAGTCCAACCGACTGGAATGGTTTGTTTCGATTCTATATCGATGTGCCATAATAATGGAAAGGAAGAGAAGGGGAAAATAAATAAAATGGTTCTGCGTTGGTAAAGAAACGCTCTGTTGAGTTCTGAAAGCAATTATCCAATCTATACATCAAAGACGTAAAGAACCCATTAAAAGAATCGTGACCTGAACAGCAGCTGACACACAGCCAATAGAGAAAGCAGTCCATGGTGTCTCTTCCTGTAAACCAGTTATAATATGTCAGAAAATATGATTGGCCAAGGCAGTAAGAATATCAATTCACAATCAATTATTGCATCAATTATAAAGAATGAAAGTTATTTCTATATATATATATGTCTATGTATCTATCTGTATGTATGTCAATTGATCTATCTATCTATCTATATATATATATATATATATATAACTTATTATGTTTAGTTCTATCTACAATACAAATTCATTTTTTTGCAAATAACTTTTATATTTCTCGTTGAAAATTGTTTCAATTTTGACAGTTTATTCTGAACCATAGATCAATCCGATATGTTGGAATAATCTGGTAGTATTCACTGACAAACCCGGTTTTCTTTGAAATGTGGCATCTTTGAAATTTGAAGATAATTATCATATATCTACTAAGAAAAAGACAAAAATCTGTCTTCCGTATCAAGAAAAAGTGTTTATTAATGAACTTTTGAAGAACTTAATACTTTGTTGTGGAATCTTTTGTATCTACTATTTCTTTAATCCGTTCTCGTAACAAAACAATTCAATCACACGGATTTTCTGATGACACGGATGACACGACGACACCTAAGTAATGACTCGCTTCGATTCTTCAGGAGTTGATGGATAGTATCTTCTTAATCCGCTATTGAGGATTCGCATAGCTTTTCTCCCTGAACAATTCTCGTGTAGATTTGAGGCCATGCTGAAAGAGTAATTCATTGTTTCCCAAACATGGCCTCAAAGTATGGGATAGGGGAATAATCTCGGACATTCTGATAGACAGGGGACTTAATCGATCTTTGCAATTACAATCTTTACGACACCAGTGGTGTAATGCAACCCTAAACAATTACAGCTTGATGGAATTTTATGCTTTTTCTCCATGCATTTAGACTTTTATATCACTCAATGACTTTCTTCAGATGCAGGGCTATGACCAGTGAAGAAAATATTGAACGCTTTTGTTTCTGTTCAAATGTTAGCAGTGGCTTCAAAATCGGCATCTGACTGTCATAAGATAAATAACAACACTAGCATTATTCCAGGCTTTTGAAATTTCAGAGAAATTGACAACAGATCAATTGGATATTCTGTTCGTTCACCTGACGTCCATCTTGTTTTCAAGATAGCAGAGTGAAAGCATCCCTACTGAACAGTTATCCCTTTCAGTTAAAACTTCCATTTTAAACGCCTACTGCAACGCCATGCAGAGGGGTACCCCCCCCCCCTAAAAAAAACAAAAACGGACCCACCTTTCACTTTGACCCTTACTTCGGCTAGACGGTAGGTCGGAGACGTCTGATCAGATCAATCGGCTGGTGGCTAGTATCTATAGGTTCATCCACAACCGTATTATTCAATCTGATTCTTAAAAAAATAAAAACCTTATTTCTTCATTTTCTTTTGTTCCAAATAGATACTAGAAGCAATGGCTGAAGGCCAATCATGCTGAGAACAAAGAAGATTAGCAATGCCAAGGAGTATTTTTTATAGAGTAATGTTTTTAAAGAGGAATATTTTCTAAGAGTAATCTTTTTTACAAGTAATATTTTCTAAGAGTAATGTTCTCTAAGAGTAATATTTTCTAAGAGTAATGTTTTTTACGAGTAATATTTTCTAAGAGTAATGTTTTTTACGAGTAATATTTTCTAAGAGTAATATTTTCTAAGAGTAATGTTTTTTACGAGTAATATTTTCTAAGAGTAATGTTTTTTACGAGTAATATTTTCTAAGAGTAATGTTTTTTACGAGTAATATTTTCTAAGAGTAATGTTTTTTACGAGTAATATTTTCTAAGAGTAATGTTTTTTACGAGTAATATTTTCTAAGAGTAATGTTTTTTACGAGTAATATTTTCTAAGAGTAATGTTTTTTACGAGTAATATTTTCTAAGAGTAATGTTCTCTAAGAGTAATATTTTCTAAGAGTAATGTTTTTTTACGAGTAATATTTTCTAAGAGTAATGTTTTTTTACGAGTAATATTTTCTAAGAGTAATGTTCTCTAAGAGAAATATTTTCTAAGAGTAATGTTTTTTTACGAGTAATATTTTCTAAGAGTAATGTTCTCTAAGAGTAATATTTTCTAAGAGTAATGTTTTTTTACGAGTAATATTTTCTAAGAGTAATCTTTTTTACAAGTAATATTTTCTAAGAGTAATGTTCTCTAAGAGTAATATTTTCTAAGAGTAATGTTTTTTACGAGTAATATTTTCTAAGAGTAGTGCAATGTATTTTGAGAGTAATGTATTCTAGGAATATAAATAATCATCCTAATCTATAGAATTGTATTTGACAACTTTAGTCGGTATTAAATAACCCATAGATAGTTGATATGCCGTAAAACAAACTAGTGATGGGACGATTCCAAAATTTTTCCTGATTCCGATACAATTACCGATTCCGATTCTTTTTAAATTTCTAAATATTTAATTAGAGATTTGTTGCTTTTTAAAATTTATTTTCGAATTACTGTAACCGTGTAATGTCGGCATATATTTTCGCAAACATAAAACATACACTTGTGGCCGTATATTACACGTCTAGTTCTTTCTAAATATTTTTTTCTCAAATGTTTTCCCCGTAATTGATTGAAAACTATTCTTAACACGAGAAGGGCGGGGGCAGGGATCCTTTGTTAACTATTATGTACCTTCCCATTACCAAATAATATTCATGTTTTTACTCTAATTATAAAAATTTGGTCGGTTAATCCTATTGTCAATATAATAGATATGTCGTAGATTGATTTGTTTAACTGTAAAAATAAAAATAAAATAATAATAATAATAATGATGATGATGATGATGATGATGATGATGATGATGATGATGATGACAAATTTGTAGATTAACGCAATCAGCTACCCCCCAAATAACATTCTACCTTTTTTTTAGATGATTACGTGTGAACACCTTGAAACACTTGGCGAATAAAAAAATATTTTAGAATTTAAAGTGGGAGATCAGTTTCGTATATAAATTTAACGTAAAATGATCATCATTTCCGGGTCATTCGAACTTTTTAGTGATGTTCACGAAATATCTTTACCACTAACCCTAAGTCCGACTGGCAAGGTCGTAAAACTATGCGTAATCACCTAAAAAATTAACATCGCCTCCAAAACATAAACGCACAGAATTTATCTCCCAGAGCAAAATAACATGTTTTGGGTAACTGCTTTAAAATGCTAGAATGTCTCGGAAATAGGAACTCTTTTAACGTTAAATTTATATGTGAAACTGATCCCCCACTCTAAATTCTGAAATAATTGATTTTTTCTTTCCCTTTAGTTTTTCAGGCTCGCCTAAAAATGTAGAATCTCATGTTTGTTTGGAGGGGTGATTAAGCTGATGGTGTTAATCTACAATAATAATATTTATAAGTAGTAGTAAAATAGTAAAATAATCTATTTAATTTCTATAACGATACATTAACATATAAGTTTAAATATTAAACAAAAATTAACAAGCCGCGCATGCGTGGTCCCCCTCTGTATGTGACGAGTGTAAAATGCAATAAATTTGGGCAATTTGGGGCATTTTTTTACCTCCCAGGGGCGCGAACCAGAATTTTTCTGATGTCAAGGATACTCATTTTATATCCAGAACAGTTGCCTCTACATTTTGGCCAAGTTTCAGAAAAATTGAATGGATGGATCAAACGTTATGGGAGAAAAGGGTCATTTTTTGCCATTTATGGGGGCTTTTACCCCCTGGGGGCGCGAACCGGATATTTTCCAAGGTCAGCGATACTTAGTTTCTATTAGGAACAATTGCCTGCACATTTTGGTCAAGTTTCAGAGAAATTAAATGGATGGATGGAAAGTTATGGGGCAGAAAATGTCATTATCGGCCATTTCGGGGCCTTTTGACCCCCTGGGGGATAACAAGATTTTTTTTCAAAAATCGGAGAATGTCACTTCCTAACCTGACAAAAGTTACAACTTCATGCAAAATTTCAGAGAAATTCAATGGATGGTTGCGGAGAAAAATCCGGACGGACACACACACGGACGGAAATGCCTCAAAACATAGGTCTCCCAATTTTTTAAATCGGGGGACCAATATAAACATGTTAGTAATTTATTGTTTTTACAAAACACATTTTAAATGTGTCTAAAATAGTCTAAAAAATATACTTACATTTTAATGCTGGAAATTTTTCACTGTCTTTAATGTGTCTTGTATGTGGAAGAGAAATGTATAACTAAACTGCCAAATGGTTAATAACCAAGAATCATTTTTATTACTAGTCTTTCATTTTATTGCCTTCTATTCTTAGCCACCTTATTTAGAACTTTGTTTTAAAACCAGACATGGAAAATCAAAATGAAATAAGAACTGACGCCAAAGTGTTCTCACACATATAGTTTTTGGCTTTCCTGTTTCATTTTCCACTATATATATATATATATATATATAATTAAAATTGAAAATCGAAGCCTTTATCAATGCAAGATTAATTTATTTTTATTTTTTATTTAATCTTATTAATTTCGGAATAAAATTCCATCATCAAGGTTGACCAGTATTGTGTAATTTTTCAAAAATATAAACAAACTTTTTGTTTTTGTTTTTTGATATAACGTCCTTGTAATCGGTGTTATCCGCGGTGTTGGCTTGGCGGTTATGAATTCAAATTCTGGTTGTCGAACGAAAAAGCATGGGGCATGCTGGTATTTTAGAAATATAGGTCGTTCATTTAAAAACATTGGTGGGTCAAAATTATTTAAAATTGAAAATCGAAGCCTTTATCACGATTAAAATGAAAAATAAAAATAAATTAATCTTGCATTGATAAAGACTTCGATTTTCAATTTTAATAATTCTGACTCACCAATGCTTTTAAATGAACTACCTATCGCTCTTTCTCTCTCTCTCTCTCTCTCTCTCTCTATATATATATATATATATATATATATAAAGTTAAATGGACGAAGAGTGATAAACATGCACGAATGTCCAAATTTATTTCAAACTTCAAATGTTCAAAGCAAGGTATATTCTGTAATAAAATTATGTTTATTGTTCTTTCCTTAAGCCAAGGCTTTTTAAAGATCGAAATCTTATCATCAGAGGAATTATACAGATAGATAAGTTGGCAATAGAAAAGCCAAAGTTCAACATTTGAAAAAATATTTAGAAAAAGATGGGTGAGAAAAAAAGTTCGAGTAAAAAGATATTGGGTTTGTCCGGGTGGTAATTGTCCGCCGATAAGGTGTCCAATGGAAGAGGGTTTCAATGTAGAAGAAAAAGTTTCGTAGAGGCATCATAGGAAGGCGTTCACAAATAAGTAAATCCAATGGTGAAAATTGAGTTCAAAGTCGTAGATAGAGCGTACTTAAACGGAATTAAAATGAAGATATCTGGCCATTTAGAGAAAGCTTCCAAGGCCGAAGAAAATTCCAAGTGAATGATGTAGCGATGGAGAATTGAAGTAGTTCTGAAAAAAGCCCTAAGTTAAAATCAAGGTCAAATTAGGAGGTAGGAAAGAAAGATTAAGTTGGAGCAAATGGTAGGAGGGTTAGATGAACAGAGCATGACAGCTGATGGAAAAGGGAGTGAGGTGGGAGTGGGAGGGGGTTCTGGTGATAAAGTTATTTTTGGCATATGCTACGTCCTGTCAGTGGGGATTGGCCGTGGTTGAGATTAGGTCGATTTAGGTCAATTGAGAGTAAAATTATTATTTGGAAAGGAAGAAAAAAAAGGGGGGGCGTAATTTAAAGACGGATTTAGGGAGAAAGGCAATGATGATTTTGAAATTGAAGTCGTGTCCGGTGGGAGAGATCAGGGTTTTTCAGAGAATAGGACTCAGTAATTTAAATTATGAAAAAGTGCTAAGCCGGGCAGAGATATAGTGTTATATATTTAAAAGATTTAAAAGTGCTACAGAATTTAAAAGGTATTTCCAGTTGGTTAAGAGAATGATTAAATAAACCAGCCCAAAAGTAAAGTTGGAAAATTAAATAAAAAATCAGATAAAAAACTAAAAAACTAAAAATGTGAGACAAGCTCAATGTAAAGTTAGACATTTATTCTGTCTCACTTAAACAAATTTAAAATTTAGGGTTGGGGATCAATTTGGGGAAAGAAAACTTTAGATCACATCATCATATTTTATATATGTATGAATATGCAATCATGAAAGCCATTTGCTATTCGTTTAATGCATAAAAGTACCTTTATGTCCCCAAAATGATATTCGTCTGTCACAGGAAATACTTCACCAATCTGTGAAGCCCTTGCAATTGCTGACCACCTCACACAGACAATGTGTTTGATTCATGCCAGTTGAGCAAGTTAGATAATGTGTTGACCAATTCTAGAGTTGCTGCCTCTCGGAAGCACCTGTCATTCCGGCGAAACAAGATTCACTAAGTTAATCAATAAACGTAAACGTTGAATGGCAGATCAGGTTATCAAATAGATAGAGATAGATAGATAGATAGATAGATAGAGAGAGAGAGAGAGAGAGAGAGAGAGAGAGAGTCAATCACGAAATTCGTGTTCATGTTTGCGTGCTTTGATTTGAAGGAATAAAGTGCATGTGATGCCGAGTTAGGTTTTTGGTTTCTGAAACTGTCAAATGCGGAAGAATACGTTGACAAGAATATAAAAGATTATTCGGAAAGAAACATCGATTAACATTAACAGAATTATTTATTAAACTTCTTTAACAAAACGTAGTTATTATTCTACTTTGCAAACGATATTCATAAACTTATTTGAAAGTGTAGTATTTATTACATTTATTTAATATCAAATATTTATTAAACATTTTCTGAAAAAGTATTTATTAAATTTCTATAAGGGAAGTTGTAACAATACATATTTATTAATTTACTAGCAAATATATGCTCCCTCCGGTCACATATTTTTGCTAGTTATTTTAAGTTACATATTACATACATTACATTTTAAACTAAGTAAAAGAAAACCGAAAGTATTTAAAAAATAAAATCTTTAAATTCTCTTCGATAAAAAGAAGAAAGTTGTTAACTGGAAGTTATTTTATTGTTTCAGAAGACGGCTTAACAAAATTTATATTTGGCGGATTTATAGATGACCCACCCTCTAGTCTAAAATCTTCAATTTAATTGGACAAAAATAAATTAAAACAAATAATTAGATATTAAATCTGATCAAATATAATTTTTAATTTTATTTTCGCTAAAAAAAATAATATCCATGATGGAACCATTTATCTTTCTGGAATTTAAATCATGTAAGTTTGCACTTAAGGATAATTCTGCGAGCCTATTGTTTACATTAGTTAGCATTTTAAACTAAACGTATTTTCCTATTAAACTTTTATATGAATTTGAAAATTTTCTAATTCATTATTTTTTAAATTAAACAATTTGATTCAATAAATTTGTGCTTTAAAACATAATTTCTAATAAGATTAAAAAAACAAAAAATGTTTTAATAAAAAATCAAAGTAAATATATCATTTTTGAGTGACTCGTATGATAAATCTCAGAGAATGTGTTGTTTACATGTTATTAATCAAATAACACACCACTGTCCTGTGTCTATCTCTTTCTCTTTCTCTCTCTTTTTCTCTCTATCTTTTTATCTCTTTCTCTCTCTAATCTGACGTCATGTTAACACCTGTGGATTTCTTGAAATAGAACTTTCTGTGCGTTCGAAATAGAACGTTATACTTAATAATCAGAAGGCGGGTAACCAAATGTTGGAGTGGATGCCGGCTGTTCCATCATATTACATTACAATCTAATTTAATTACGTAACTCGATTATATAGAATTAAAAAAAACAATGTCTTTAATTAATTCTATTTATAATTTTGATTAAGATTATGATCGAGGAAAATATTTTAAATACATCTGGAAATCTGAAAAAACAAAAACCCAATCATGAGTGCATATTTGCGAATATTAATTCATTAGAAGCTTTAAAACAAATTAATTATGTAAATTTGAAAGACGTGTGATGTTTGGGGAAGTTTTGGAATGGGTATATATATAGGAGATGATAAGTAGATATAAAAAGAGAGCGATCAAAACTAATAATATAGTTTCGGCTTCAGACAGACAGACAGACAGATGCATAATCTCCATTATTAATAGATTTAGAATTAATTATCTATTAAACATCATTGGAAATAAGATTATATTCATCTTCGTAGGCAAGATATATTTAACTACTTTATGTATTTATTATATATTTAGAAAGGATTATTTATTACATTTGACTATCATTTATGGCATTCTATAACATAGAATGCCATGCAAGCACTATAAAGTCCTTTAACAAAAGGTATTTAAGTTATAAATGTAAATGGTCTTTATTATTAGAACTTCTTTAAAAAGTATTTATTTAACTTATACAAACAAATTTTAGCCGAAAAACACTTCTTAAAACTTACAAAAACTAAAGTATTGTTTTTTACACTGTTTTGAGTTTTTTAAGCAAAAATAATGTTTTCTAAATGAGGGTACGTTCCTTAGGGCTAATACAGCTCATGCTTGCTTCGGAAGGGGTCCTTTACTTATTCTAAAAAAAAAAAATTAAAAAAATCAATAAATAAAAAAGTTATGAATTTTTAAAAATAAGACCCTTATTTTTGCCCACCCTGTATAGTATGAGTTACTAAGATTCTTTAGCAATAACTAGTTATTAGACTTCTTTAAAAGGAAATATTTATTAAACTTCACTAGCAATTGGCATTTACTCAACTCTTTTGATAAGATGTATTTAACTGCTTAAACTTGTTTAATTTTAATTTAAAATTATTCTTTTAACAACAAATATCTTTTCTTTAACAAGATGAGTTTTATTTAATACTTTTAGCAATATGTATTTATTAAGATTATTTAGCATTAATAAATAATTAAGTTTCTTATGAGGAGGTTTTTAACTTCTTAAGCTACCGATCTTTATAAAACTTCTTTTGAAAAAGTATTTATTACATTTCTATAGATGAAGGGTGTATCAAACTCTTTAAAAAAATATTTATTAGATTTCTTTAC
Source organism: Sepiola atlantica (assembly GCA_963556195.1). Lineage (NCBI taxonomy): Eukaryota > Metazoa > Mollusca > Cephalopoda > Sepiida > Sepiolidae > Sepiola > Sepiola atlantica. The sequence continues at coordinate 43,646,602 of OY744519.1, forward strand.
AAGGAAATATTTATAGGAGTTCACTATCAATATCTGTTAAACTTATTAATTCTTTATTAAACTCATTTTGAAAAAAAGTCTTATTAAACTTCTATACTAACATTTTTAATAAACTTCTTTAGTAATAGCTATTTATTAAGTCACATAAAATATTTTTCAGGAAAAGTTTTATTATTAAATATCATGGACACCTTTAGTTTCCTTTTTTATTATCAAATTTGAACTTTGACATCAGCTTTTAATAACTTTTAGTATTGATTACATGTAGAACGGTTCAATTGAAAAGTTTTATAGTTAAAATGTATTACAATTTACTGGAATATTTTTTATAAATGAAAATTAAATATCAATTAAAAATGGAATTTATACTTGATTACTGAAAACAAACAAATAATTCGAATAAACCATCTAAATTACACTTTGAACGTTGTTTATAGCCGTTGACCACGAATTCGAAATAGGGGTTTGTGAACAAGGCCAGAAATTGGGGACTGCATAATGTCTTCTATGTAACCTCTGACCTTCTTCAGGTGCGTTTTGTCGGGAATCTGCATGGAATTTCGAACTGAACCCTTTATTTAATTCACATGGACACATGGCGCAACGGATAAAGTGCTAAGTATAATCAGTTTTGAGTTTTGAGGTTGAAGATTCAATTCTCAGTACAAGAATTTATTTAAGACTTTTACACGGTTATGATTTCTTCTTTCGTGTGAATCAGATGATTCTGGTGTTGGCATTAGTTTCCCCGGTGTTTTTCTAGTTGGAAATCTTTCTGGAAAGACATCAGGTACTTACGGGAAGGACCACGAGAACATTGCCAACATCCCTAAGTGAAAGTGGTACTGTGGAACCGACTGGATTCGAACTTGGAACACCCAGGTTTTCAGTCCGTGTCGTTATCCACTTAACCACCGTCACCTCCCACGGTTATGACTGCCAGTACGAAAAAAACCTACAGTAGGCATACTCATGTTGACATACTGGTTCCCATTAGAACACCGAAGTTAAGCAACGTTAAGCCTGTTCAGTACTAAATAGGTGACTATTTGGGAATACAAGGTGCTGTATGTGCTCATCCACTTATTGTTTCCAGTCGTGCAGGACTTCTCCTTGCCACTGAAATCAAGCAAACCTGATAACTTTTTATCTACCTGGAAAGCTGCTCAATTGCCTTCTGCATAGCTGTGAGCATGGTATCTAGGGCCGAGTTAGTGCAAAACGAAGAGATCACTGCTAGAGTAGTAGAATCACCATTGGGGAAAGGGACCTTTCATCTGCTGAGGATACCAATTGCTCAACCATCCTAGTTTCCAGAAAATTCCGACATAATATACTGGTACATGCGAAAATCTCCAATTAAAATGTCTCTCCCAAACGGGATCAACAGCACCAAATCAAAATAAACAGTTTGTAGTGGAAATCGGTTCATAAATGGATGGTAACATTTAATGCTGCTAAGACAAAGCTCTTTTCTTTCAACAACTACAAGAAACCTCTTCAACCACCGATTGCCATGGCAAATAACACCTGACCTGAGAGTCCAACATCAAACTTCTCAGCCGAACATTCACAGGTAGCATGAATTGGAACAAATACATAGAAGACATTGGCAAGGTTGCTGCAGAGAACGTGAGATCCCTCTACCGTGCTAGAAAACGTCTCACACTTGACAGTATCCTATATCTCTACAAAGCCATCATCTGCCCTTGCATGGAGTATTCTTGTCACATCTGGTCTGGTGTACCATCCACCAGTCTCTCCCTCTAAGACAAGGTTACAAAAAAGAGTATCTAATCTAATAGGTCTCTTATTATCCACCGAGCTCCAGCCCCTGTCCCATCGCCACAATGTTGCATCCTTGTGCTTGTTTTACAAGTACTTCAATGGAATGTGCTCTGATGAACTTGCTCACTGTGGAGGTCCAATAGCTTCTTTCCTCGTGCAGCCGGCCTTTGGAACTCCCTCCCTGCTCCCTGTTTCCCTGACTGTACCGACATGCAGAAATTTAAAACTAATGTGAACAAACATCTCGCTGCACAGCTCCCAATTTAGGATGACCCCCAAAACTTTCACCCTAATTCTCAGTAGCCCCTTACGTATACAGTGTCAACTTGCCGTGTTTGGGGTGAACTAAGTTAAAATTAAAAAAAAAAAACGAAAGAAAAAAAATATTACTCACATTTTTATGCCAAAAAGTTCTGTAATTTGGCCAATGCTAACGCGTTTTTTCTACTATATTTATTTCCTCCAATTAAAAAAAAATGTTTTTAATGTATTTTGTGTATTTACGTCTCAAAATACATGAAAACAGGCAATGGGTGCATTTGCTTTTTAACAGTCCCTGATTTTTCATGTGGGTGTTGTCTACAAGGCGATAATAAATTCGAATCGTGTGCAGTAAAAGATAACGCCATTGTTAGCAGAGGTTGACTAATACCGAGTCAATATTATACTTGCACAACTATTCAAAAGAATGGTCGAACGTTGAGGAAGCCATTCATTATAAGAGTTTTTTTTTTTTCTTTCAGCGTGTTCACATTATATCGTGATCGCCATTTGTTATATAATGGTATTATCGGTCGGAAAGGGCATCTTCAAAGGAATCAACCAAAGCTAGATTTCCAAGAGTGAACAAGATTTTGCTGACTCCATCTTTGTAAGATGTTGAAGAAAAATCTTTCTGGAAGGAAATAGAAATCCCAGAAAGAATTTTTTTGGGGTTCCATAACGAAACCTTTAGTATGTCAGAACTAGAACAGAGTAAAATACAATGAAATAATTGTTACAAAAAAGGTGACGTCAAACGTTCGAATAAGTTCCATTTTGCTTGTGAGTTGAAAGAGGATGAGGATGCGTCTCTTCCTCGTTATGGTAAATCTTCGACTAACTTTTTTGTGGGAACACCGAACAAGTAATCCTATGTATTCCTACACAAAGTGATTTCATTAGTCGATAAGCCAATCACTCAGCATAGGTTTATTTGTTTACATCACAAAATGTAACTGCTAAACAAATACAGAGTATTGATTTACTCCTCTCCAGGAGTTAGGCACAAGGCCAGTTTTTATCTTACTCCCACAAGTAAGATGTGACCCAAGGTCGGGTCGGGAAAGTGGGGTTTAAAAATTGCCTGGGCAGCCCCGTCGGCATTCCCCGGTAAGGGCGCCTCAGGCAGTAAGCAATAAACTTACTCCTCCCCAAAGAGGGGAGGCAAAGCCTTGGAGGGTGGACCTCCTAGAACTGCACAGGACAGACCAATAGACCGGCGTAAATCAAGCCCGAAGACTAAGACAATACTAGTCTATGGGGTGCAGTATCCATCGGAACAGATACTACACTTTGATCTTAGCCAAAAGGCCAAGAACAAATACAGAGTAACTGAATCGATCATGTAAATTTTATCACTTATTTAAATTTACTGGTAAATTTTACTTGAATCTATTCAAAAGAAAACATTTTACGCGCACAGTAATACTTAAATTATTGCAGCTACACCAATCTAATTTAAGAATAACAATAATTAAGACTAACATGGTTTGTCATGGGTACACTATGTAATAAGTAATGCCATAAACTACTTCCCCTGTTGAAGATTATCTCCCTTGAATAAGAACTCTCTAATATATAGATAACTCTATAAATAGATATTGTAAACTGAATAAAGCTTTAAATGTTTAGATATGTTAGAGAGTGTATAGGTAAAGGAGTTATCTACTCTTGTGTTGAGAGAGTAAATGGAAGTTATCTGCCCATGATACAGGAAGTACCAGGAGTTATCTGCCCATGGTACAGGAAGTACCAGGAGTTATCTGCCCCTTATTATTATATAAGAAACTGTGGGGGCGGCCATTTGCTTTTTAGTAGTGAACAGTGACAGACGTTGGGAGTGATGTCTTCCATACTTTACAAAGAGATGTGATTGTTTAGTGCTCGTACAATGGAAGACCAATGCAATTGCGTTTTTCTGATGACATAATTAATTGGGACACCAAATAGAACCAGCTAAGGTATGTTTAGTCAATTGATAAAAAACCTCCACCCACCAGCCTCGTTGTGAATTATTTATGAAAAAAATAATGATTAAATCTTCATAAGCTATATTGTGCTCTCATGTTTTTATTACACACTAGTTTATAATGTTTACTGCAAACTTGATTTTGACTTGTATTATATGACAACTCACTAAAATATATAAGTTTTATGCATTTTGGTATAATCGACTTTGAATACTTTTTACTTCTTCAACTTTTTGTTGATTTCTCTTATTTTTCTTTTATAATAAAAAAGTTTATTGCTGAGATCTGAAGTAGAAATGCAAAATAAATGGAAATAAGCAATTTCGAAATTTTCTTTTATAAAAAAAATCGAATTGTGGTTTAAAATGTTTTCTTATTCGTATTATTTATATAATTTAGTTCTTAGTTTTCAAATAGATTTTTTACTTATATCTACTTAGTCCAAAGCGTGTGGAAGAAATTCTGTTTTTATATTTAATAAAACATTTTTTGATGTTTTTAATCTCATACATTAGTTGAATGCCACGTAATCTGAAATATATGCAAATCCAATTGTGCAAAAGGTTTCTTTTTTTCCCCCTCTCTTTGTATTCATTGCCTGCGTACACCTGACAAGGTCTTTTCCGCCATTTTCTTTGAAAACAAAAGAAAAATATAATTGATTTAAGTTTTCTTTTAAGACATTTTAAAAACCTAATCCTGATCTAGAGTTTCCACCCACAGGAAGAATTTCATTTTAGAAAACAAATAACCTAAAACATTTCTTCTCTTCCTCATACCAGTAAAACTCTTAAGAAGACATGCAACAGTGAGTATTTGCAACAAAAAAGAAGGAAAATTTGTGCACAATGCAAAAAGGGTTAGTAAACCTAGTTGTTTTCCTTTAACCAGCAGATAGATTTTTTTTAAGCCCCTATCGCCACCTTGAAAACAGATGTTAGTTGTGTTGCCAGGTAAACCTCATTCTTATCTATTCGACATTGTCAAGATTAAATGTGAGATAAACGTGCAATAGTTATGTTTCAACATTAATTAACACAAAAGGGGTTGATATGCCATAAAACAGACAAAAGAAAGTGATCAGTGAATCGTTTACAATATGTTTTGTGTTTGAGCATTAAATCTGATGGAACTTTAAAACGGCTAGGGCCTGAATTCCCACAACAGACACGAAAACTGAACCATTGCAAACGCCAACAGGCAACAAAGCAACAAACAGGAAGAACAATGAATAAATAAATAACGCTAGTGCGCGCTTACCTGCTTTTCAAAGTTGCGACGTTGCTTCTTTAGCGTCGCGGCTCGTTGTGCCTGGTAACATTTATATATTATAGTATGAAAATGAGACCCTTTCATAGGCCCAAGGGAACAAATAAAGTGTTCTCCTAAAATAAGTATGGTTGGAGAAATACCTCTCGGTGGGAGAAAAAAAAAACACTGTCTTACCTGGACAGAATGCCCAGCCAAACGTACACAACGTAAAATAAAATAAAATAAATCTCGGCCGAGATTCACTGGTAGGTAATTAGAGAAATTAGTATCTTAGGCCTACCCAAAATTAATTTCAACGTTAGTTACGTTAAAACAAATTGGTAACTTATTAGGTAGGCCTGGGAAAAGCAGGGAAGAGATAGGGGGACGCACTCAAAATCGTAACTTGTCCACTTGTTTGGTCTTCAGACACACCCCAACCCCTCCCAACTGAGCCATTAAATACCCAACCTCTCCATCTCTTTGCTAACGTGATTCACGTATGCTAATTAACCCCTCTTCAAAGAAAGATAGGTAATCCTAACACCCCTCAGAATTGAGGTAAGAAATTCTTTCAAATCATCCCCAAAGAGTTGATATGCCGTTAAACAAACGAACCAATTATAATTCGTTGCTGGAACTTAGCCTTATTGCATTGCATTATTGATATGCAAAAAATGCATTCAGCTTAGAATCGGTTTTGTTTAATACACCACTGTAGACTACTAAAACGCTTAAAATACTATCAGCCAAGCATGGATAATTAAATGCTTAAGGATGTACAAAATAGACTGGAACCTACAACCGGAAGACAACACATGAGAGATCAAAATATAGAAAGGCATTTTCCAGTGAGACTCTCTATCTCCACTACTGTTTGTCATAGCCATGATGCTACTCACCAACATAATTTATGCTATGCAGGATACAGATTTACTGTGAAAAAAAAGTGAATGGTTGTGCCTTCTGATGGGAGTTGATGCATTCGGGGGTGGGAGGTGGAATGTTACCACCAGGAGCAAAGTGGACGAGTCGGAAATAGAGTGACACAGGTTGTTACTACCCTATAAATTTAGGTTCTGCATTCACTTGCGGAGGTCCTTTTTAGCTTAGTTGATGGCGAACCGTGCACCTTTGCTCCAGCTGCGAACTCTGTTCTCCGCATAGATATATTATTACCGGACCCTGTTGGGTGGGTCGCTAAAGCGCATTTCTTCTAAGCAACCTTTCTCCTCCCGACTGTTGCCTCGGCCCCCTTCAGGGTACAGTCAGGAAAAGATACTTTATGTTTGAAATATTTCACATATATTTCATATATATTTTATATTTTTCCCAACATTACAGAGGCAAAGGAAAACATAAACCACCTCATATATATGAATGGTCTTAAGCTTTTTGCAAAAGACAGAAAGGAGCTGGAAACACTTATAAACATGATTAGGATCTTTAACCAGGATATAGGAACGCAGTTAGGAATCTAAAAAAATATGCACTGCTTGAGATGAGGAAAATTGAAAGCAACAGGAGGTATAGAATTGCCCAATTTAGATGTTATGGAAGCACTTGGTGAACATGAGACTTATAAATACCTAGGCATCCTGGAAGCAGACACCATCAAGTCAATAAAGATAAAAGAGATGGTTAACAAAGAATATCTGAGAAGAACAAAAAAGCTTCTGGAGACAAAATTATATAACAGAAATCTAATGAAAGGAATAAATACTTGAACAGTATCTCTAGTAAGACACTTTGGACCCTTCATAAACTGGGCGAAAGTAGAGCTCAGCTATCTGGATCAAAGAACTAAGAAAACTAATGAGCATAAACAACTCTCTGCAGTCAAAAAATGATACTGACTGACTCTATATAAAAGGAAAAGAACTAGTAAGTATTCAACAGTAGGTAATAATACAACAAAAGGACTGGAAAAATACACTCGACAAAGTACAGAGAGGTTGATTACCACCGCCAAAGTGAATAATGTTGAGAGCAGCGAAACGGGAAGCAAGCACGCAAGAAAGAAAAAAATGTCTGAAGAAGCGGCTGTAATGGATGTAAGTTGAAATAGAAAAGAACAACAAACAACAAGAGAATCGAATCTGACCGAAATTTCATAATCTGACATAAGCGCCCCCACCTTCGAAAAAAAAAGTGGTAACAACAGCCAGCGTCGGTTGGTATCACACAAAATGTTTTTGAAGAGTCAAAGAGGATGGAAAACCCGAGGAGGGAAAGCATCAGCCAAAACTCTACTGCAAGAGTATGGAAAGTACCGTCATCCTGAGGAGGCTTATTGCCATTAAAATTCAAGAGAAGACCAACGGCCATTGCCTGCAAGAAATAAATTGTAAACGGCTGTTGCGAAAACACAAAGAGATTTGCAATGGGTATCGAAAGAAGCAGAGAGTGCTGGGGAGAGTATTTGTCACCAAGACTCTAGAGAACCGTACCTGTTGTTTTCAGTGAGCGATTACTGCTAATGCCCTTAGTAATAACTGCTAATGACCCTAGTAATAACTGCTAATGAGTAACTGCTAGTGAGTAAATCATTCTAATAATGCTATTATTTCACAATTACTGACGACTAATTTCATTCTCTTCTAACTTTGCTACTCATACCAATGACATCAGTGGGAGTAGGGCTGAACAAACAGGATTACATTTATGTATGTACATTAAATTAATCACTTATATTTATGTACATTAAATTAATCACTTATATTTATGTACATAAAATTAATCACTTATATTTATGTACATTACTTATGAAGAGAATGATTACCATTTGTAGTTTATTGCATTCTGTACTTTAAAAAAATCAACGTCATTTTTCTTAGAAAAATATTTTCAAATGTTAACTTCCAAACCCTTTGCTCTAAAATTAGAAGACTTGGCCAAGTGGTTGCAAATTACATGTTTGCCCCCCCCCCCTCCCCCACCCAGTAGACGTGCATTTTAAGGCTTTGTTTATGGATATAATCTTTCAGTATGCTTAAAAATGATGTAAGAAGTTTTTGTTTTGACTGTAGCCATAATAAAACTTATTATATCTGATATCACACTTTCTCACAAATCAGTTCAGAGTAAACACAGACTCAAGATAAACATTTCACTTGTTTAGTTGGGATAATCTCACTTTTATTTTCAGCTGTTTGGCTTTATGAGAAAACAATAACTATAAAAGCATACCCACTGATATTCTCGTCCCAAAGTGAAATAGAGAATAAGATTCTATCATACATTATAATCAATGTATAATTAAAGACTGTTCCATTCTAACATTTTATATTATACTTTATTCGGTCATCTTTGTTAAACATGTAATAATAGACAAGGAGTTAGTAAAAAAAATGGTTATTATAAGTTCATGAGTCTGGACGAGGAAAATGGTACTGGGTGTCAACGATATGAGAAAGTTATTCCAAAGTCTGTACGTACGAATAAACGTAAGGGTTAGTTTAAAGGCTGGTAGAGTTCGTATGTTATTTGGAAGTAAGTTTCTGTGTCGAAATGATATTGAGAGTAAGTCCACATGCTGACAGGTCGCCATCTTGGAAAGTAAAGTCTTAGTCTCGACGCTGATAGCTCATGGCTAAAGGCGGGCTTGGTTTGCGCATCAAGAGAGAAGTTTGATGTTTGAACTGAGTTACGTGAGTTGGTTACACAGCTGATCTTTCTTGCAACTAAAGAGAGCAAACAGTGCCTGTGCACTCCCTAAAATAACCTTCTTTAACCTTCTAATATATAAATAACCAGTGCTATGCTCGCATGAGAGATGGTTTCTGATTGGCTAAATCCCAATCGAAATTAAATGTTTGCTTCAATCAGCACCAAGCTTACAAGTCAAGCAAATATTTCAGGCATTGTTATGGCGGTGGCTTCTGCTGCTGCTTTTGCCGTTGTAGCAACTACTGCTACATCTATGCTATACCGTCCTGTCAACGGTGGCACGAATTCGCCGACTGCAACTTCATGCAGAGGGGTACCCCCCCCCCCCCCGAAAATGAAGCCACCTGTAGGCCATGGGTGGCAACCCATGGAGCCTGAGGATGGGATCCTGGTGGCTGAGCAATCCATGGCCTGGTTGTATAAATGGTCACATGACTTGCAACATTCCACCTCAGCCCTTACATTGGCAAGACAGGTGGTCAGAGAGGCCTGATCTTATGAAACGGCTTGTCACATCATGCCCTAGTATCTATAAGTTAATCCCCAACCGTATTATTCAATCTGATTCTTCTAAAAATCAAAACCTTATTTCTCCTTTTTATTTTCTCCCCAAATAGATATTAGAAGTGACGGTCAAATATGTTTAGAACAAAGAAAATTACCACTGCCGAAGAGTAATGTTTTCTAGGAGTAATGTTCCCACTCTTACTGAAAAATTACCCTTCTAAGAGTGATGTTTTCTAAGAATATAAAATAGTTAGCCTCTATTTGACAACTTTATTCGGCATTAAATAACTCACAGATGGTTGCTATTCCGTAAAACAAACCAAACCATTTATACTATAATTGAGTTTGTGTGTGTTGGTCATTTATAGGCTTCAAAACTACTCAACAAAATTGCACCAAATTTGGCATGAGATATCCTTGAAATGCCAAGTATGTCATAGGGGGTTAAAAATGTAAATCATACTGCTGCTGCTTATAACAAAAAGAATAAACACTGCAGGCTCCCAAGCTATTCAACATAATTCCATCAAATTGGCATGAAGCATCCTCCTCCTCCTGCTCCTACTTCTACTATTACTACTGAAACGCTTATGGGTTCAGAGTATTGTTCAAGATTCCACCAAATAAAGTCCTAACAGGTTTTTAGGCTAGTAAAATAAACAAAATAATCTTTCCAGGAAATCCAAAGAAAATATAATAAAAAATATGAAAACAAATAATGGTCTGACTCCGTATGTTTTAAACCACTACAAAAAAGGCTAATTCGAAATAACAGATCGTTTGAAAAACTAGAACGGATCCACTGTTCTCATCTTGGATGTTATTCTCACAAATGTTGTAAAACTAACATCCAAGATGAGAAGAGTAGTCTGAATGATCCCAATAATCCAAATTATAAATCCTCATCTCAAAAATTCCGAAAACATAGAACAGATTGATTCTTAAAGTGCATTCATTCAATCTGCGTATTTCCCGATGAAAATTCTATTTCAAACTGATCGACTGACCAACCGACCGACCGACCGAGCCTCTTATCGAGATGCATGAACACATCTAAAAAACTTATGAAAAAAAAAAAATCGCAATCTTTTTGCAATTCGCTATTTTTTAAAATATGAACTAATCTAAAATTTCCGATCACTATTTTTTACTTATTTGTTTGAAATTATTTAATATTTATTTTCAATGAAATCTAAATGTATGTTTTTTTGTTTTTTTTCAGGTAAGTGAATATTTCTGTATGAACCGATTCTGGTAAGCTCTCTCATTAATTAAAACCTTTTGCCTAGCAACATTCCAATGTGGTAACACAATATAACAGACTAATTTGTGAAGCAAATCTTTATTCATTTTTCAGGTTCTTTGATTTTGTGAACAAAATTTCGAACTTAGAACACTTGAGCAATTTTTAATGCGACCTGATATGCCACTGATCCTAACACGAAATACATTTTATTTTCAAACATTTGAAAACAATTTTTAACTCTTCAATCCATATTCATTTGAAATAATTTTTTTCATTCATTATTCTTTCTAATCGAAATGGCATTTTAGAATTTTGAGAATAAAGTCACTTATTTTATATACCAGCAAAATAGGACCTCTCGGTTGCATATTTTTCTTGTAAATCTGATACTTACTGTATAAATGAATAAATGCATTAAATGAATAATAAATCGTTTTTCTCAAAAGAACTATGAAAAATTTTTAAATTGCAAACTAATTTGATAATAGCCTAAGTAGGACGGCCCTTAGAGCAAATGTGATATTGTGGTGACTGAGATGATTCTAGTTAAGAGTAGGATAAACATTTTTATTACTTTAGACCAAGAATGACCAACAACACCCAACTTCCCCCACACTTTTGATGGCCTTGTGCCTAATTTGTTTTTAATGTAAATCTTTTATATTTTCTGCAAATAAATAATTCAAAGTGTAGTATCTGTTCCGATGGATGCTACACCCTGTAGACTGGTACCGTCTTGGCCTTCGGGCCTTGATTCCGGTCTTAGGGATTGTCCTGAGCATTTCTAGGAGGTCCATTCTCCCAGGATTTGCCTTCTCACCCTTTGAGAAGGGGTTAGTTTATTACTAATCGCCTGAGGTACCCCTACCGGGGAATGCTGATGGGACTGCCCGGGCATTTTTTGTAGGCCAGAGTGCTCTTCCTCTAGGGCACTGGCTTTTCCGACCTTGTGTCACATCTTACCGCTGTGGGAGGGAGATAAATACAAAAAAAAAAATAATAAATCGGCATTCAGAAAATCAAACTGAGAAAAACCCAAGGATAAAATGTTCGGCGGATGATCACTGAATATTGTTTTGTTTTAACTCTACTATTGATTAAATTCGACATTTTAACAACATATTTTTTTAATTACTTACTTTTAGCAGAGGCAGTTTACTATCTAAGTTTAATGCAAACTGATTTGTCCAAAACGTGTCGGCATTAAACCGATGATGATGATGATGATGAGAAATACAACTCAAGCAATACTTACAGAAACGGAACGATTCAACCACATTCTCGATTTTCAGCCATGTCATGATCGTTCTGGACATATTTTTTATCTTTTGTTTATTTATTCTATTTTTTCCTTTTTTTTATGAACAATGAGTTAATTATCTGTACTAGTTAGTCACCTGTACTAGTTGGTCACATGTACTAGTTGGTCACCTGTACTAGTGCACTCAGTTATTTATTAGTTTTTCATTTATTCTGTGAATTTTCTTTACATTTAGTTACAAATGGCAGCTCACATTATTATTTTACAGTTTATATGTTGAGCTGTTTATGTCTTTAGGGTATTTAGCATTGCCACCATGAAAACATAGCGAGGCAACAATTGGTCAGCCATGTTTTTTACTACACCCTTTATTAAGGGATGCAACAAAGTTTCCGAAGAGTTATATAAGGGAGATAACTCCAAACTATAACAAGAGTCATATTTCTGTAGCATCAAAACTGCAGCATTACATTTCGTCAGTGATCAAACTATATGCTGATACTCGTACACACAAAGAAAATGATCGCAGAATTTCCAAGAATAGAACATTATTTGTTAACTATTTCCTTACAGCATCCTCGCTAGTTGTCAGCATTAACTAAACTTCCTTAACCTTCTGGAAAAAAAAATCCTTTACACTTCCAACTGTCTCGAAACCTCATTCTCTCCGATCAGAACAATTTCTTTTTCCTGATTGAACCATCTCAAAGCATCCCCCCACCTACAAAACAACACATGATATGACCTCCAGCAATCATCTATTGTTTCTATAATTTTAAAGAGAATGGAGTGACACAATACATCCATCGTCTGAAATGTCCGAATCAACGATGATATCAAGAATGTTGACTGATTTAATATCTCATTTATTATTTGATATCACATCTATTATTTGATATCACATAAGCTAAAAATTCGTCTTACAGACAGTGTTAGATTATTAATAAAAACATTAAACAATTTAGTAATGTGTGTTTTAGATAAATTAACAAATTAAATCCAACAGATTATTCTTATTAATTTAAATAATTTTCTAATAAATCTTTATTCTTACTTATTTTAATAATTTAACAATAAGTAATATTGTTACCTGAATTCTGTAGAATTTTTGTTTTCATTTATTCTCAACGAATAGTTTGTAATAAGAAACAAATGGTTGCCAATGTATGGGGCTAAAAATAAAAATAAGAACTCTTTTATAAAAATCTATCGAAATTTACGATTTTTATTTATCGAATTTCAATTAAATTTATTTATTCAATTAATTTATTAAATATATTTTACCAAGAATACCAGTTTGCAAATTTAACATTAAAGTATAAAGAACTTCTCTGGTCGAACAGTTGGTTTGGTTTTGAGCGGGTAGTGATTCTTCATGGTGTCCTCTTTCTATTGCCGAATCGTCATTAATTACAACTAATGAAACAACTTGGAGACGATTTTTTAAAAGACCACTTGTTCTTTAATACATTTTTGTTCGAATATAGATAGAGAGGAAGAGAAAGAGTGTCTAACACTGGCTATTATTATCCGTGTTAGATCTCTTGAACTCTTGACAGTTACTCCCTGTCTCAGTTCTATTCAAGACCACTTAATATAGAACACAAAAGTCGTTTTAGAGGTCAATTTCATTTCTCTTATAACATCAGCTGTTCAAGGTCATCGACTATACCACACTTGGCTTCAAAACATCATTGCAAAACAGGGGGGTTGCTTTTAAGCTTAACTTAGACTTCAAATAAGATAAAATAAAAATAAGTTTAGTTTGTTATTTCTCTTTTATGACAAATCAACACTTTTGAGGTTATTTAATGCCTAACACAAAATAACTATTGTAAACCATCCATTGTATACAATTAATTAAAGTTGCTATTTAGCCATAGCTGATTCATATGTTTTCCAATAGAGACATCAAGTCTGCTTTGATTTTAGAACCCGGAATGGCCGATTCCATAAGCAATAATGGTATCCATTAGACTAATCATGCACAATGGAAAAAAAAACAAAAGTTAAAATTCAGCTTTCAAATAATTGTTAGTTAAAGAAACATTCAGAACGAAAATAATAATGGTGAAGAAAATGGTGAAGAAAATGGTGAAGAAAATACCCTGAAAACAAAGTCTAATTCACCGGAGATGACTCTTGAATAATAATAATATCATATACAATTTGTATATGTAACTGTTTTGTTCGTGATAACGTAATGGGGGGAAAAGCATTGGATGAAAAAATCTCACCTCCTCCCCAAAATGCATTGTTTTAAACTGTGGAATTCTATTGATCTTTCTTTCTGTTTGTTTCTTTGTTACGCCCACCTCTCACAGCAATGAAATAAAAGAACAAACTAAAATAAAAAACTGTTTATATTCTCTTTTGAAGTTATTTTCTTAGAAAAACCGAAGGAAACAATTTATGCCTCTATTTTGTCTGTTTCTTACCTTTCAGGTTTTGTTGAAACAAGAACAAAAACAAAAACGTGTATTTTTAAGATGTGTTCATTCAATTTGAATATTTAACAATGAAAATACTATTTCGAAACGAAGCATGGCATATTTAGGAAAATTCTATTTCAAAACGAAGCATGGCATACTTAGGAAAATTCTATTTCAAAACGAAGCATGGCATACTTAGGAAAATTCTATTTCAAAACGAAGCATGGCATACTTAGGAAAATTCTATTTCAAAACGAAGCATGGCATACTTAGGAAAATTCTATTTCAAAACGAAGCATGGCATACTTAGGAAAATTCTATTTCAAAACGAAGCATGGCATACTTAGGAAAATTCTATTTCAAAACGAAGCATGCCATACTTAGGAAAATTCTATTTCAAAACGAAGCATGGCATACTTAGGAAAATTCTATTTCAAAACGAAGCATGGCATACTTAGGAAAATTCTATTTCAAAACGAAGCATGGAATACTTAGGAAAATTCTATTTCAAAACGAAGCATGGCATACTTAGGAAAATTCTATTTCAAAACGAAGCATGGCATACTTAGGAAAATTCTATTTCAAAACGAAGCATGGCATACTTAGGAAAATTCTATTTCTAAACGAAGCATGAAATACTAAGGAAAATTCTATTTCAAACCGACGAAAATGCTATTTAAAAATAAAACATGACAAACTGACTGGCAGTGATTCAAAGAGATGTGTGGACGTATTTAAAACTTAGTGATGAGTGAATAACCTGTAAGTGTCAAATATTCTTGATGGGTTCGATGCTCTTTGTCCATGATTGAAAGGCCGTTTTTGATTATATTTTCTTCAGATAGGTCGGCATATTCATATAGAAAACAATCATGGTTTTAACATGAACTATATATTATTTACTTAACTAATGAATATACGTCCTTAACTAGAAGTTGATTCTGACCGGATCATCCCCATAAATAGTCTAAACATTCCCATTTATCGAGACCTTATATTACATCTGCTTATGCTAACATTCTGGTTTCAAACTTCAAATATTCCCTATGTCACGTTAAACTCACCCACAAACATTATAGCATTAATATGGGACTTATGGGTTGTAATTTAATGTAATAAAAGTAGGATTAATAAGTAGATGACGAAACGAAAGGCCGCTTGAAGACAACATTATAATTATGTGTTATAAGTCAAATTACTTTACCTACGTATATAATATTCCAGTAACTCAAAAAATAAGTAGGCTAATATTTATTTGAAAAAAATATAGATGTTTATCTGAAATAGGACATAGAGAGAACCATGTAGACATTTCTGTTTATGAACTTCGTAAGCGGCTGGCAGTGTTCATTTCATGAATGGAAAATGCCACAAGTCTAACAATTATTCTAGCGGGAATAAGTACGTTTTAAAAGATACGGAAGCAAAAAACACTTTTCTTGAAAAGAACACCGTAGAAGGAAGAAGACAAATTGGCTAGTTAGAATCAAATATCGATTTTTCAGATACAATGCTATTTAAGTCTAAGTTAAAACATCAGACTGACTTTTCTTCATATATATATATATATGTGTGTGTGTGTGTATGTATGTATACATATAATAAATAGGCTTGCAATCTTTGTATATGTATCATACAGATGAAGAATGCTGTCAAATATTGGCTGAAATATAGAAATGACAATAACATTGCATCCTTCCTAAAGTTGAAACAAGAACACGAAAAACAGATTTCTTCTACTTCTGCCAACCATACCTCGAAATGATATGACGATGTCAAATTGTATTGTCTAAGTATCAGAAGAATTACCCAAGCATAGAGCAAGAGAACATGATTCCAGGCCTTAAGGCACAGCAAGTACCATTCTCAATTTCTTGCTGTTGTCATCATTCTTATTTTTAACAGTTCCTTGCAGACTTACCAGCAATCAAGTCTGATTGGAATGACTGAACTGATTATAGGTTATCACAATTTGGCTAGTGCCACAAGTCTGCTAAAGGTTACGATTCGTTTTTACTGCTTTGATGAACTACCAAAATATACTTATTTGTCAGCAATGGAAACGATCTCATCACATGCGAGTTGCAAGCAAATATCAGTCTTTCAGAAAATATTTAATATGCTTAGTTTAGTTTGGCATGAGGATGAAGAAAAGTATAAGGAAGAGCACTCGGAAAATACAGACCTCCACTAAGGCCCCTAAAATATGATTTAACAACCTACAAGAGCTTTATTATATGAATCTGCACTGACTTTAAAGTTTGCTCCTGCAGAGTTCAACTAGGGCCCACATAACAAATTTTTTTAATCATAATAAAAAACAAGATCATAAGTCAATCGTGAAACTGCATATCTCCACTTTACAACGTGAGGATAAGACAAAGTGTTATCTGGGCCTTACAAATTTGGAAAAATCTGAAGTTAAAATTCCATTAAAATTTCAACTATGACCAAACTTTTCAAGTTCAAGGTCAACTTTCAAGGTTATATAATATGCAGGATTTTATTGGCTACAATATGGGCCGAGTAGCGAGTCTTTACGATGAACAGAACCGAAGTTATGACCAAAAGTGTGACGTTCATCTTTTCTGTGACCTCGATCTTTGAACTAGATATCCTAAAAGTAAATCACTTCAAAGTTAGGCCATGAACGATATTTTGACCAAGTTTGGTGACGATTGGTCAAGCGAGTGGACGCGAGGCTATACACAAACAAACATGGTGACTACAAATTCGACCCAAAACATAACCTCCTTCGCGGAGGTAAAAATAAATGAGTAAACCATTTATTAGTAACTTTTCCATTAATATTTTATCAGTGTGATTTATGTAAAGTTGTGTTGAGATTTTTATTATTGATACCAGAAGACAAAATAAATTGTAAAAGGCTGGAAAAAGCAATATGAACTTATGAGCAACAAGGGCTCATTGGTCGCTAAAAATAAACTGCACTTCTCACAACCTCTACTAGGGATATAAACTAAATAGCAGAGACATAGAATACACTCAGCAACCCCAAACAATACAATAGAAAGGAAAGGAACAAGTGAAGGAAGTACACATCACTTCCTTAAATAAAGTCGGTGATCACATGACACTTTTGGCATGTGATCACTGATCACAGGTTAGTAGTAATATCTTTAGGTTAGTATGGCATAACAAGGTAAGTATAGAAGAACATTTGGAGAACACATACCCCCACCAAAATAATTATATCATCACACATTATTTAAAAAAGTATAACATATGCAGAACAAGCTAAAATCTGCACTTTGTGAATACTTTGATAAACATTGGAACAATGAAAGAATTCTCACTGAATGAATTTGTCATGAAATCTATTTTCTGATGGTGATATTTTTTTCCATATGTTCGAGTAATCATTTCTTATTCCGAGGAGAAAATGGTAAAGTAATCATTGTTTAGGCTTGGAATTTTCCTCAACCAATTAGAAAAAATGTCATTCAGTCGATGTGTGCTCGGCCAGACTTATTTTGCACACTTGTCAATTCAGGGGGGATTTTGCTTCTCTTTTTTTTATTTCAGTTGTTTTCATTGGTCGGCCATGGTGCGGAATAATAATGCAACTTTGCTTTCAATTGATTCATGAAATTGATCTGTTTATCACCTATAAAAGTATTCTCTCTCTCTCTTTATATATATATATATATATATATATATATATATATATATATATATATATATATATATATAGAATCAAGGGAGGCGCGAAAGTGCTCTATCCCCTAATAGACTTCACGAATGACCTATGCTGGAAATCTCATTTCTTTGATCAATCATAACTCCTAAACCAAATTAGTTAGAACTTTGCACACAATTTTTATTTGATAGGTTCTATAAGTGTGTACTATTTCAGCATCATTAGTCAAGGCAACCCAGAGATCCAGAAAGTTCAATCATGAAATCATGTTATCTGTGTATACATACGTACGTACGTGCCACCCTGTATCTCATCAACTCAATGTCAATGTAATTAATTAAGGGTATGATAACATATCAACCAAACCATTTCATTATCACATCACTACAGTATACATCTCTATGCATGAGTTGATGAAGTGTGTGAGGTGCGCTGAAGAAAAATTCCTACCAGTAAAATACATAGCCCTGTTGTGCTCGCATACCCTTAATGACAATAAAAGTGTACAAATTTGGGAATTTCCTTGCTTTTGTACATTTAGTGTATATGAATTTTCATCTTAACCCTATTAAGGGCATATGATTTCAGTATACTGGAATTTTTCATAGAATTATTAGTAGGTTTGGTATATATCCGACTCAATAATGCTCGGTAATAAAATAGTCACTAGAGCTGGTACCTATATCATTTGTTTGGCTTACACCTACATGTTTAAACTTCGGTCCTTGCGATCTCTTCAGAGTCTATCAGTTCAGTATTGGATATGCTTTGAGAAGGTCGCAAACACCTTGACTATATATATATATATATATATATATATATATATATATATATATATAATCAGTCCTGACCCGGCGTTGATCGGGAGAATTTGTAGTTACAGTTTTGTCTTGCAACAAAATATTATTAAAGATTAAAAAAAACAAAACATTTTAGACTTTAGAATGGGAAATAACTTATATAGCATATAAATTTAACCTTCAATGATCACCCACTTCCGGACCAGCGAGCGATAATGATCACCAATTTCTAGTTCTTTTTATCATTAAAAATATCCCACTCTCGACTCACAAATCTGAAATTGATATCCAAGAAATTAGGTAAATGGCCAAAAAAGAGAGAAGAAAAATATTGGTTAGATGTCCTTACACACGCTATATGGAATGATGAAAAAAGGGCGTGCGACGTGGGTGTAATGAGATTGGTAAAAGTCAGTTTATAGTCTACGGTACAATCCAAATTCATTCCATCTTCCAAATAAGTAATTATTTAATTAATGTATATTTTTAGCAAGGTAAAAAAAAAGGAGGAATTCCCCCACCCCTAACACATACACCACCAATTGATCTACAATAAAGTTAGGACTTGGCCAACAGTAAAAGAAAAGAAAATCTGGTTATATTTCCTTAAAAACGCTATCTAGTTCACGAGTGGGTTATCATGTTATCTTAAATTTAAATATGAAACTGATCGCGAATTGCAAAGTCTACATGCTGCATAACATATGTTCATGTTAAAAAAGTAAGGTTTTTATTTCTCAAATGGTCCACCATATATTTCCGGTAAGTTTGCGAGTATGTTCCTAACAATATAATCTTTCATTTAATGGGTACAGAACAGGAGACTTTCATGATATGGCCATGTTGAAAGAATAGATGAGAGTTCTTGGGTTAATAGATGTAGAGCAGTTGAGGTAGCAGGTCCAGTTCACAGGGGAAGGCCAAGGAAAACATGGGAGGAAGTAATAAAAATGGACTTGAGAGAAAGAGGGATGAATAAAGATCTGGTTAGTTTGGAAGTAAATTTCTTTAAGCCGTCCCACACATAGCAGCATGTGAAACGGATATTAAACCGAATATGATGATGATGAATTAAATCTTCTTTCCTGCAGAAATTGAATGTGTGTTTGTTTTACAAGACAGTCACTGAATGATTACGAATAGAGTAATATGTAAGTAAATGTTCTACAAAATAATAATCTGTCTTTTTATAGCGCTCTCTACTGTTCTGAGAGTTTTAACACTTTCATGAACTAAAATCAAAGTGTAGTATCTGTTCCGATGGATACTGCACCCCATCAACTGGTATCGTCTTGGCCTTCGGGGCTTGATTTACGCCGGTCTATGGGTCTGTCCTGTGCAGTTCTAGGAGGTCCACCCTCCCAGGCTTCACCTCCCCTCTTTGGGGAGGAGTAAGTTTATTACTTACTGCCTGAGGCACCCCTACCGGGGAATGCCGACGGGGCTACCCAGGCAATTTTTAAACCCTACTTTCCCGACCCGACCTTGGGTCACATCTTACTTGTGGGAGTAAGATAAAAACTGGCCTTGTGCCTAACTCCTGGAGATGAGTAAATAAATACTGTTCTGAGACATAAGTTTCACAAAACACTTATTTAAAAATCTACAAAAGTAATTACAACTGTTAAACTGTTCTATGACTGCGGTATGGCAGCTTCGTATTAGGGAAAATATTGAGAAGGGGCCATATTATATAGGCAATTTTTTTTTTTTGTATTTTTTGTTTTTGTTTTCATTATGTAAGAACTCCAGTACGTCATTAATTATATTTTTAAGGATATTTAGGGGGATAATACTTAGGCCAATTTTGATTCATATTTTTGGGGTTTGTCACTTCTCCTGGGCAACACCGGCACACATATAACGTCACCATTAAATATGTGTAATAAGTAGCGAAAAAGATTGTAAATTTTAAATGATGCGAAATTTATGATAAAGTCCTACCTGGACATTCTTGCAATTTAGTTTATCAAAAGAATTATCGGTCTGGATAAAATATGTATTCGATGAAGGTTTGAATTTCCTTATTATGTGAATACGTATTTCACTCCCTAGACACAATCAGATATTGGTTTGGCTAATTCAATGCTATTTAGGCTTGTTAGTGAGATATTCGACTGCCTTTTTTTTTTTATAGATATGTCATTAATAAATAATAATAAAATCTATTTTACTGCCTTTTCATAACATTACGGATAATCAGAAGTGTTTATCATTGGCATCAATTGAAAAGCAAACAGCAAGAATTAACAGTAATTAGACATGTAATGTCGCATTTCGCACCTTTTCAATAGTGGCATATTTTTCTTTTACAGTTTTTGTTATTTAATCGTGACTTAAAAAAAACAAATAG
>OY744519.1:43677800-43697800 GCA_963556195.1 Sepiola atlantica
TTTTCTGTACATTGACTTATGATTTGGCTTGGCTTGCAGTTGTAATTGATTTGTATTATACGATTATATTGATTGCAATTATGCCTGCTCTTTCAACGTTAACAATGGCTAAAAATGCTTTATCATAATAATATTACAATATATTTAAACTTATATTAGATATTGAAATTCTATCATATAAATTGAATGAATTTGATATCCAGGCAATTTGGGGTATTCTTAATAGAATAGTGGATCCGTTCTTAAGATGCACCAATTTAATCTGAACGTTTAGTAATAAAAATGTTATTTCAAACTTAAGTCTGACAGACCAATGAAAATTATATTTCAAACTTATGTCTGACAGACCAATGAAAATTATATTTCAAACTTATGTCTGACAGACCAATGAAAATTATATTTCCAACTTATGTCTGACAGACCAATGGAAATACGATCTCGAACATAAGTGCGATAGACTAACGAATATGCATTTAAAATTAACGGTGTTATACTGACGAAAATGTCATTTCAAATTTAGACATGACAGATCAACGAAAATGTTATTTCAATCTGAACAATAGCTGGATGACTTATAAAGCCTCTAAGAAATAGTAACTCCCAATCCGCCATTCCAAATAAACATGTTGAAGTATCTTTAAGCAAACACTGGTTGTACAATGTTACAAAAGCCCAAAACAGAAATCGACCAAAGAAATGGTGCGTACTTCTACTGGTGGCGCGTGAAAGTACATCAATTATCAATAAATATTATAAGAAGACAACAATCAGTTAGAGTGAACAGGAAAGAACAATACACATTCAGTTCTTATTATTGAGTTAGTGGCCTTGGAGGTTTAATGTCAGTTTTCTGTTAATGAATCAATATTTAGAACCGTTTGTCTCAAAGTCAGTTTATCCATAAAGAGTTTAGAATCGCCTTCTCAAAGAAAGAAATGAAACAGTATGACTTTAGATGCTGTCATACAGAAATAAGGATTTCAAGATTGTTTTTTATTCATGCTAAATATGACCAAAGGTCGTTTTAATGTGGGAATCCCAACTGCCCCCAAAAAGGGGCACTCTGGAAAGGGATCAAAATTAGCCTGGTCAGACTCAATAGCATTGCTGCCTCTCAAAGAAAAAGAAAAAGGTAATGCCTGGTAGGATGACCTCCTGCCCTCTAACAGAACAGATATTCACTTTGAGCTAAGCTTGAAATCGAGCTGTTGAAAGTGAAGAACATTCGCCTAGGCTGGATGTGACCCCAAATCGTTTTAATGTAGGAAGTTCAGCTCCCCCCCAAAATGGAATTCTGGACCCGTTCGCATTTCGGGTAAGGCCCCCTCATGTGACAGGAAATAACACCACCTCACTCCTAAAAGAAGAGATGGAAATTAATAAACCTTTCATTACTGCCAAAAGGAGGAAATAATAATGTCGGGGGGAGGGGGGGAATGACATTTTCAGAATGAATATTGTGAGTACAGCACAAGTGTTGAGCAGTTGAAAGTGAATAATATTACCCTGTCTCCACACAAAGGCTTGATGTGATCCAAGATCGTTTTAATTTAAAAAGTCCAACTCCATCAAAAAAGGAGGAACTCTGGACTGGGAGAAAAAATAACCAGGTCGGACATTTCAGCATTCTTGAGTAAAGATGCTTCAGGGGATGAGTACTTAACCCATTTCTCTTTCTAAACCCAATGAATTCTTTGCCACAGCAGAAAGGAGACGATAATGCCTTCTAATACCAAAGTGCTGTTTTTAACAGAGGATACAACTGTTGGAACAAGTATAACTATTGCAATAAATTGATAAAAAAGTATTCTAGTTATAATATTGCTGGATTCATAAAGTGGTGCTCGGAGCAGATCAGCCCATCTGCACTGCCTCATTATGCCAGTAGTGGTTTCATTTTATTTTCATTTTAACCATTTCAGTGACAATATCAATAACTTTACATATTTACTAGCAAGACTACCCGGCATCGTCTGGGGGGGGGGGGGGTCCTGATTTCCAAAACAGGAAGAAGTAAAAGTTAAGCTGAACAATCCGCTTAATATTTTGATATTATTTTGCATGTAAATATATTTTGCAGGTAAATATATAAATAAAACTCCAGTTGGATTAATTTTTATATCAATTGAATTAGTTGCATCATTGAAGATAACAAAAACATAGGGACGTCGTCGGGGAGTCTGGCAGATATTTATCATAACTTTTCTGTGGGCATGATAGAACCTGGTAGAGCCCATGTCCTTTCCAGGCCACATACAGCACCTGGTATTCCCAAATAGTTACCCATTTAGTACTGGTCCGGCAAAACATGTAGTTATTATTATTAACAGATTATTTCATGTTGAAAAAGAATATAAATTAAAAAAAAACTCTATCTTTCTCTCTCTCTCTCTCTCTCTCTCTCTCTCTATATATATATATATATATATATATATATATATATATATATATACAAGTATCATTAAAAATAACGGACATCTTGTCTGGATATTTTTTCTATGATCCTTTCCGTTTTTCTGATTAGGTTCTTAGTTTCAGACGGAAACTGGCTGATAAAATTGCCAAAGCTTCCCAAAGCGCTTTCGGACCCTTAAACTCCACATACCCGAAGCCCTATACATTAAAACAGAAAAACCAGCTATTAGTACTAATATACTCAAATGCCTATAAATATAAATTTAAATTAAACAAAGTCCTTTATTTTTCCCGCCTAAATAGAATATATATTCACTCCTAGGTCTATGCCTGGTTAACATTACTCCACTGACGATGGACCTGGAAGGGTCCAAAAGCGCTTTGGGAAGCTTTGGCAATTTTATCAGCCAGTTTCCGTCTGAAACTAAGAACCTAATCAGAAAAACGGAAAGGATCATAGAAAAAATATCCAGACACAAGATGTCCGTTATTTTTAATGATACTTGTATAAAAGAAAAGATGCTGCCAAGATACACACACACACACACACAGACACATATATATATATATATCAAACCCGATTTCATTTGACTGCAACTGTGATGATGAAACCGAACCAGGCTGCTGTATTTTTTATCTATATAATAAAGTGATGTCAGTTGGATTCTCAAAGTTTTGCCATCGATACATTCTCTTCTACACTATAAATATTTCCTTCTGAATAGCCAGTCAATTACAGAAATTACCATTGTTTTTTACAAGAAACGTCTACATTTTAATCAATCTTCCTAGCCACAATAAGTATTTTATTGAAAAAAAAGTGAAGCGAAATACATTTTCTTTTAAAGAACCTCTAAAAGGAAGAAAAAGACAAATTGACTTGGTAGAATCAAATATCTATTTGTTAAATTCAAGGTTATTGCTGAAAACCTTTGAGACTCTGACAGACTTTACTTTATTATATCGAATATATCAAATTCGATAAATGTTATGTTTTTTTATGGAAAAAATATAATTATCGCAAAGATAGAAGATGCCTATTGGCTTTAGTCTTGAAAAGACCAAGGTTATAGGTTAGAGTAAAACAGTCAGCAGGAAGAGAGTTCCACAAACCTGCTACAAAATAATATCAGATTGAAATCTACTGATTTTCGTCTTATTGTATTTCATCCATTGTATAATGGAAGCTCACATATAAAAATTCAGCCCTACTCTATTTTCTGCTGGTAAAGACACAATCGAAAGACACAAAAAAAGACATAGAAAATGACTATACTTTTTATTTGCATGAAATGTGATGACTACTTTTCTGCAAACCTTATTAAAATAACGAACGTAAAATGACAAATTAAAAAAAAGTTGTACAATTTTTTAAGATTTGTAAAACATTTTTTTCTCTCTTATGCGGTCCTTGATTGCGTTTTACGAATCTAATAACGGCTGAATTTGCACACATATTTGGGGCCCTTAAAGGAGCAAAGATGGGTTTTTGTTGAGAGAGAAAAATGAAAACCGGACTCACCGGTTTTGTACATGGAGTGGACACTCAGGAAAGAAAATGAACATGGCAACGTATTGCTAGCTGAGAAGATCTTCTCGTATAATTGGTCCTTTTTATGAAAGGAAAGTAAAAACAAAATGATATCTGAGTACACTACAAAAATTTATTCATGAAAATTAGCCTCTTTTTTTTGATTAACATAATAGGTCATAATAATCTAGATTGTTGTATGATCATCTAGATCTCCTGAACACTAACCCAGTCTAATAATGTGAAACCAACAGTAAAAATGCCATACTTGTCTACGGTCACTTTCCTATAAAAGTCTTTTTTATCTTCGTTCCTTTTCAGACTGTTTTTCCCTTCGTTCCTTCTTCTGCAGCAAGCTTTTTCTCAACATTCACTCATTTCAAAAAGAAAAGAAACAACTTAGGGAAAAAGAAAAAAGAAATCCTGTTTTCAAAAATATTTCTTATATGAATTATGTGTTCTTTTATTTTCATTTCTTATTTTTTATAATAAATTCATTATTTAGCTTTGTTAAAAACATATAATTCTGCACCAAATATCCACCTGATATCTGTCTATACTTCTACTCCCATTCTGATACTTCTTTGTATTTTTCTAGTTACAAGAACTAAAATAGCGAATTTTCACAAAAGTGACGAATAAAAGTAGCAGAAAAACAGCCCTGGGTTCACCCAGATTCCATTAGTGGACATTCTGTGTGAGCAAAATAAATATGTTGAAACTAAAATATCAACACCAAAATGACACTCTTAAGATTAGAAAAAGTTTCTTAGTCATAGATATTTCCAAAGTTTTGAAATATTCTTGAAAGTGTTAAATCTTGGTTAATTTCTTGTCAAAATATAAAATTACCCCCATCATCATCATCATCATCATCATCGGTTTAACGTCTGTTTTACATGCTGGCATGTGGCGGACAGCTTTAAGAAATTGACTTCTAAACTAACCTATCTCTGGCCAGGTCTTTCTTTATCCCTCTTTTTCCCAGGTCCATTTTTATCACTTCCTCCCATGTTTTCCTTGGCCTTCCGCTGTGAACTGAACCTGCTACCTCAACTGTTCTACATTTACTAACCCAAGAACTATCATCAATTCTTTTACCATGGTCATACCATTGGTCTTCTGTTCTGCACCATCTCCCTATACTGTCAAAATGTAATCTTCCTCTGAGGTCATCAGAACTAAGCCTATCTTCGAGACTCACATTACACATCTATCGTATCATTTTCATATCATTTCTCTTCATGAAAGGCATGTCCTCAACCCACACTGGTCAGGTTTCACTTCTATACATCATCACACTGCATACACATG
Organism: Sepiola atlantica; assembly: GCA_963556195.1. NCBI lineage: Eukaryota > Metazoa > Mollusca > Cephalopoda > Sepiida > Sepiolidae > Sepiola > Sepiola atlantica. The sequence goes on from OY744519.1 coordinate 43,683,061, forward strand.
TCTGATAGATTCTTCCCTTTGTTGACATTGATAACTCTCTGCTGGTTAGTAAACTCACTCCATCCACTCCCAATACTTGCAATCACACTAGCACCTGCTCTACCCTGTGCTCCAATGTTATCACCAACGTAACAAAACTCTTCAATAACCTCAATAGATATACTTTATTTACATCTAAGTTCTCATCAATCTCCATTGTCTTACACTTCTTGCACACAAACTGGTTATCCTCTCTCAAACTACCACTAATTCCACTGCACTTCTTATGTACCCAATGTTTACAGTTACCACAACACTACAACCACTGATCATCACTTTTGTCTTAGTAACATTCACTCTCAGACCTTTACTTTCCATAGTATTCCTCCAAGTCTTTAACTTAATAAGTAAGTCTTCCATTGTTTCGCAGGCATATACTCAATCATCAGCATACATCATCTCTTCCGGACAACATAATACCCTTAGTTTTAAAGAACTTGGAAAAATGACTAGAAAAGATTGGAATCAAAAGAAAATATTGACTTCATGCAAACCACGGCACTGATGAAAACAGCCGAAGTATTTAAAAAAAATCTTTGAGTGTGGAAGCCAACTCCCATGATTTAAGTAAGCCTCATGATGCTGATCAACCTAATCAAGTAAACTAAAATTAAATAGCACTTGGTAAGCAGAACTAGAAGTATAGAAAATAGAAAACAAGTAATGATTTTCATGTTAGTTGAAAGTTTATTGAGTGCAAACTAATGGTGTGGTATGTGGCATCAAGTACGGACTTCAGTCCAATATAAAACTTTTAATCAATTGTCAAGAAAAGGTTTCACATAGAAAAGAAACGATATAACAGTAAAGCATAACTCTGACGGGGGGGGGGGTTAGCTGTCACAACTACCATCGCAACAATCTCCTCTAAGAAATGAGAAAATGAGCAAAGTCAATGGATGACAGATTAATGTATTTGATTGACATGAAAAGCTGCCACATTAATATGTAAATTGTATATATTATGCATTATAGTTTTGACTGTTGAAGAATTCATTGAGATTTTGGGGAATTATATTTAACTAAGTTAAAGATTTAGTTGCAAAAGTGAGACTAACTTTGTATTTAGTAATTGTGAAAGAACAGGTTTGTAGTTGGTGAGAAGAACCGTGTGTTGGGCAGACAAAGGAAAAGGTTTAATTGGTCATTGGGCAGGTGAAGGCTGGGGCTTCTCTTGTGCCCTGGATGTAGTTGTTCTTCCTGACACAGACTAACACTATTTTATGGTTTCAGGTCACGTTTCCAGAAGTTTCTGATTTCTACTGTTTCTGATTTCGAATCGTGTTTTGAGCGCTTCCAGATTTGCTAAAATGTGGGAGTGCTGACAACGAAAAAAAAACAAAACATTGGCTGCAAAAAATCAAAACAGTATTTTTCCCTTTTTTTTTGCAACAAGGTTAGAAACATAAATGTTGTTTCTCCATTTTACATCTGCTGTGACTGCTTCCCATGATTCATCTTCTTTCGTGTGTGAGTCTAATCGTTTCATGTAAATATTAAATATTATCGTTCTCAGTTAACAGATGTGCGAGTGAAATAAAAACTGACAGACATATTTACACCAATTTTCCTTTCTTTCGATTGGATTTCAATTGTCTGATTTTCAAGTCAACCTTTTTTTTGTTATTTCATATCGAGCTACAATACTCATTGTAATCGATTCATTGTATACAATTAATTGAACATAAGTTGCTATCTTTATCATGGGGGGGTATGCATTAATACCGTATTTATCAAACCCAGTTTGCAACAAGTAAGTTCTATTTGAATAATGCTTCAATACATTTGAGATTTTAAAGGTGGGAGTTCTTATTTACTTGCCTCCCTACAAGGGCGGAGTTAGACACTAGGTCGGTTTTTAAGGGGAAAATCAAGTTTCAGAAAAAGGGGCATTCTAGATTGGGACAAAAATAAAAATTGTCCAAGCTTAGAAGAACCTCTCCTTCACTGACTGAGGACAGAATAGATGAAGTGTAGCATCAGAAAATATACTACACTTTGATCTCAGCCGAACGTGGGGAGTTAACCGCTTCCGCAAATCCATTTTACATGAAGAATCCACAAAAGACTGAATTGCAAAGGAGAGAATTCAATCAATTCGACAATTATTACTTTTCGATTGTGAAGTGGAACTGTACCACATCACACCCAACGGTATTAATGCGTCGTTGAACACAATACATAGAATTTGAACTCTGCTTAGCCGATTTCATAGTCTATGATCATACCCATTAGACCAATAGTTCATAAGCTTTATTTTTATCATTGCCTCCTTTCTAAATTAAGATATGTGATGGCTTCTCATATCCCTCATTAAAATCGTATAAAATCGTAAATGAACGCAAAAGACGTAACTCGTTTTGTATTTATGCAACTTTTTCCTTTATTTCTCTACCTGACATAGTTCATAACACTTGTTGAGATACCCAACCAGTGGTATGGACAGATGCCCTGGTGATGACCGAGGCCAACTACTTAATTGTATGCGTCAAACACTCAAGTATAAGTCCTAGTACTGAGAAATATTATGAGAAAGGAAGTTTGAATTTGAATGCTTAGGGCCGCTGCCCCATCATGCCACAGTACCCAACACAATCCATAAGTAATGTCTGTTAGATATCTATATATCTCTCTCTCTCTCTATCTCTCTCTCTCTATCTCTCTCTCTCTCTCTCTATCTATCTCTCTCTATCTCTATCTCTCTCTATCTCTCTCTCTCTATCTCTATCTCTCTCTATCTCTCTCTCTCTATCTCTATCTCTCTCTATCTCTCTCTATCTCTCTCTATCTCTCTATCTCTCTATCTCTCTATCTCTCTATCTTTCTCTCTATCTCTCTCTCTCTTTCTCTTTCTCTCTTTCTCTCTTTCTCTCTTTCTCTCTCTCTCTCTCTCTCTCTCTCTCTCTCTCTATATATATATATATATATATATATATATATATATATATATATATATAAACCTACTGTCTCTTTGAGAGGCACCATCTTTTGGAGTATAACCATTCACACTGAGAATCATTGTATTAAACCAATCATGTACACCCTGCCATGCTTTGGAAATCTATTCATAAAGAGTTTCTTAGTCTCAAATTCCAAACTTCAGAATAATCCTTGAAATGGCTGGATGGCAACAGATAAAGAAAAGCTGAATCTTGGTTAATCTCTTGTCAAAATATTAAATCGCCTCATGCCCCCCCCCCCTCCCCCTGTCAAACTATTATTTCCTTTCTTAGTGACAATTTAATTAAATTACACATATAAAATGGAAACTGGCTATAAAATGATTTCGAAAATGTAAATTTTCTGTCCCAGACTGTCAGTATATTTAATCCATTTCCATTACTTTGGCTGACAGTTTATAAATTTGGTGTCAAAAAAATGAAGTTCTTCATTTAATGTCAAATTCTTATATAAAAAAAAATCTTTTTTACTTATTGAAATATTTAGTCTGTAATTCCATTTTGTCCGTACAAGTTAACGCAAGTCATTATCTATTATAAAAAAATCCGGTGGTGCAACTCCAATTTAGTCATTTTGCAGAGTGTGGATTAACTAGTTACCATTTTTTCCAGACCTAATATACTAGAAGTGTCAATATTTATTAATATTTCATCCATGGATTAAATAGAATCGATCCTGGTTATAACTATATGGTTATTTCTATAGAAGAATACGTGGGGACATGATTGAGTGCTATAAATTGCTATCTGGAAGCAGGGGACACAGAAACGGTCACGTTTGAACCTGAAAAAATATTCATTCAGCCATGTTGATTTGTGGAATAGATTGCCATCAAATGTAATTGAAGCCGAAACTGTAAAGACATTTGAGAAGCGGTTGGATAAGTTCTGGATTGACCAATAAATCAAATTCAACTATAAGGCTGCTGTCGTCACCGGACGCATACAAAGATGAAGACAAGGAGCTGGTGCCATAGGACGACCCATATCGTTCTACCAGAATTCATCTATGTTTCTATATTTCTATAACACGAAACTGTACATACCATGAATACTATAAAGAAATATTTAAAACTATTAAGAAGTTGAAGCATCAAAATGACTGGATTCGGCATTAAATAACCCGAGAAAGTATAAACAAAACAAACACAATATTATAAACAAGTTTATTAAATGTAAAACTCATTCGCTGCTTCCAGTTGCGAAAAAGAAAAATATAATCTTATGTTTTCTTGTCCTTATAGAAAAGACTTAATTTTGAAAAGAGATATAATCAGCACACTTTAATGGAGCGCCTGTCTTCCAGCAATTTAGAGGAATGAGAGTAAGAAATGGCTTGTTTTGTTTAATCCTGTTAAAACTCTTCCAATCGTATGCATGACCCTTTTCATGGATGGCTCTGTCCTTGAGAAACTGAAACTTCTTGGCCTTTCTTCTGCATCAAATCTTTCTTGGAGTTCATACATTAGATGCATTGCTCTTTCTGCTTTTCGTAAAGTTAATTCTCTTCATCGCTCCAGACACTTTCGCACAACTAAGGCTATTCTCAATCTCTACACATCTACTATCAGATCTTGTATGGAGTACTATTGCCATATTTGGGCTGGTGAATCTTTGTTCCATTTGAGAGTTCTTGATGAGGTTCAGAAGCGTCTCTTCTATAAGTACTATTATGGCATGTGTTCTTCAAAATTGTTTGATTTATTCCTTGCTTCCTTTGTTACAGCTCGTTTGACTTGTTGGTCTAGTGGTCTTCATCAATTCGCTGTTTAGATATTGCATTGTAATACATCTTCACCTTCTAGTAGCTTCTTTCCAAGAACTGCAAACTTGTGAAACTCTCTTCCTGTTCACTGTTTTCCTCTTATCTATATACTTAATCTTTCCAAGACTAAGGTCAATAGGCATCTCGTGCCTATGTGTTAATCTTCTTCTGTTCTTTTTAGCTCCTTACGTCAAGTGGCTTCATGCATTGTCTGGAGCAATTTTCATAAACAAAAGATTAAATTCGAGTGGCAGAAAATATATTTTAATTCTGTTTTATAATTTTCGGTTAAAATAGAATAAGAAATGTATTTGCACTACTGTAGATCAAGCTCTAATTATAATTAGCACCAACCAACTTTGCGTCTATCATTTGTCACACTAGGCGTCAAATAGGTAATTAGGTAGATAGTTAAATGAATGACAAAAATGGAATTTGATTAGAACATTGATGTTGATGAGACTAAATAATCCTAATAAGAGTCACATTGTTTGGTTTTCATTAAAAATCCGACTAAGTGAGGAAATGTGTGAGAGAGAGAGAGAGAGAGAGAGAGAGAGAGAGAGAGAGAGAGAGAGAGAGAGAGAGAGTCAGTCAGAGAGTTGCAAGTTTCTCAAGTTTCCTTGACCGCCGTATAAACACATACTTCGTTATTACACAGCATTAGAAGAGGGTCTGAAAGACTGTTTATTAATCGAGAATTAGCGCTGATCCTGTGACCAAGACAAACCATCTCTATTTGTAGTGCCAGATTAATAGGGATGACTGTTGCCATGCAACCAGTAAGAGAAACAAACATGAAAGAAAAATCGGCAAACTCATACGGAATTCTCATTCCTCCCAATTTTCCACTAAATTTCTATCATTTATTATTTAGAAAAAAAATATGATTATTATCAACTGAACACCAAATTTTTGAATTAAAAAAAAACAACAAAGTATTTTAGTGTGTGGGAGAAGAGGAGCAGTTTCTAAGTAAATTTAATATACAATAATGGTCTCTCTGAGAATTTCGAACGGGGGGATGGGGCGGCATTGTATGCTAAACATAGCAAACTCTAACAATTGCAAAAGCCAGTTTATAAAAGCATTTTATATAATGTGACCATTTGATTAAAAAAAAGACAATATTAATAAAAACGTCTAAAGTGGAACATGTTATCATTCCACATTCTAAATTAGGGGGCAAATGATAAGGCAGCATCTGATTAGAATAATGCAGGATCTCTTGCACATTTAATTGGTGAGATCTTGATGTGGAGTAAGCTAGTACCCCTTCCTGAGGTTGGACAATGAGATGCTCCAAGGGCATAAAAGAGAGGAGATGTTATCCAAGTCACTGTTTGGACTGTGTACGACTCTCGATATATTTCTATCATATGTTACCCGACCTTTTCCCAAAAGAGGTCTAATCAACATCATAATATATCTCTTCCAAAAAGCAACTTTCATCTTAATAACATGAAAACGAAAATAACATTCTCCTTTCAGACAAAACTACTTTTCGTCACTTGAAACGTTCTAAGACTCTCTGGACTTTTGTATTCTACTTACTCTTTATCTTTTGTGGTCTTAACAAGTTGTCAAACAAAATTATTATTGTATGGATAGACTTTGCCATTCTTTCTGATATTGCTTTATATTAGGTTCACATTTGCGTATCATAAGCAGCGCTTTTTAAGAGAGGCCCAGAGACACTTTTTAGATTTAACATGAGAGAACTTGTTTACGATATGAGTAATGTCAATCTCACACTAAAGTCACGTATTCAATTCTGATTAATGTTTAATTCTTTCGTCTGTCTTGTCCCATGATGTTTCTCTGTTCATTATTGATTCTCTTAAACGTTGAAATAGATCTTTCCCCACTACAATTGGTCACCATGATTGGGAGATAGGGGCATAGAAATAGTTCTACATTTGGAAAAATTGACTACATTGCATTTCTAAGGCTTCTTTCGTGGGATATATGAGAGATAAAATGTTATTTTTATGTAATGCTCAGAGGTGAAACAAAATCTTCATCAAGACATTCTTTAAAATATCAGGATATATCCGGATGTTTTGTTTTCTTGATGGCTTCTGAAACATAAGGCCTATGGCAATCGTGACATCCACCACTCTTATAAATCAGTGATGAAGTAAAACTCTCATTTAACAACGCTTTCAAAGCTGCACTAAATGAAAGCCAATATGTTTTATATGAATAATTATGCTACCTTGAGACGACTGAACCTCGTTTCTCTTAAATTGTTCCGACTGATTGTAATGAATAACACCATAGAGAATGAGATAGTGCAGCTATAAAAACTTCTAGTATAGTTAGAAAATGTTTGCAAGCAGACGCCTATATACATATAGTAACTGCATGTACGCCTATATACATATAGTAACTGCATGTATGCATATATACATATAGTTACTGCATGTACGTATATATATACATACATACAGTAACTGCATGTACATATATATATACATATAGTAACTGCATGTACTCTTTTATACATATAGTTACTGCATGTACTCCTATATAAATATAGTAACTGCATGTACATATATATATACATATAGTTACTGCATGTACGCCTATATACATATAGTTACTGCATGTATGCCAATATACATATATGTACTGCATGTACGCCTATATACATATAGTTACTGCATGTATGCCTATATACATATAGTTACTGCATGTATGCCAATATACATATAGTTACTGCATGTACGCCTATATACACATAGTTACTGCATGTATGCCTATATACACATAGTAACTGCATGTATGCCTATATACATATAGTACTGCATGTACACCTATATACATATAGTTACTGCATGTATACCTATATACATATAGTTACTGCATGTATACCTATATACATATAGTTACTGCATGTACGCCTATATACATATAGTAACTGCATGTACGCCTATATACATATAGTAACTGCATGTACGCCTATATACATATAGTAACTGCATGTACGCCTATATACATATAGTAACTGCATGTACGCCTATGTACATATAGTAACTGCATGTACGCCTATATACATATAATAACTGCATGTACGCCTATATACATATAATAACTGCATGTACGACTATATCCATATAAATACTGCACGTATGCCTATATACATATAAATACTGCACGTATGCCTATATACATATAGTAACTGTATGTACGCCTATATACATATAGTAACTGCATGTACGCCTATATACATATAGTAACTGTATGTACGCCTATATACATATAGTAACTGCATGTACGCCTATATACATATAGTAACTGCATGTACGCCTATGTACATATAGTAACTGCATGTACGCCTATGTACATATAGTAACTGTATGTACGCTTATATACATATAGTAACTGTATGTACGCCTATATACATATAGTAACTGTATGTACGCCTATATACATATAGTAACTACATGTACGCCTATATACATATAGTAACTGTATGTACGCCTATATACATATAGTAACTATATATTTTCTTTTGTTATTAACTTTACTAATACTTAACCATTTCGTCTATTTCATGTTTCATGTGTTATTCAAAAGTGAAAATCGTATATTATTATTTGATAAGCATCTTGATATAAATTTCATTTAATTTTCATTTGTATTTCAAATATATGTTATATCTACATGTTACATGTCCATGTGAGATTTTTCATGTTAAAGTAAAATGATGTAGTGTCTTATGGTTGCCCCTGTAAGTATTTAGAGTTATATTAATTATAGCAAAGGGAAGTAATTAGGCAGTATTTAATACCAGCCTTATTTTTAGACAAAAATCTAATAGCGCATTATCGATTACGCACTAATTTTTTGAAGATTATTGCAAAAGACTTTCACAGTTTATTAAATAAATTATCGGGAAATACCAACTCCAGAATAATTTTATGTTAAATTTACATAGCAAATTTAATGTAAATGCTAACAATTGAACAAGCATTTAAGAAAATGTTTAGTTTTTTTATATAATCCGTGATAGTATTTCGACGAATTATGAAAAAAATCAGTAAAAAATATTTTTGAACATGTATTCGTTAATCTACATTACTAGTTCATTCATTGTAGTCATCCTTCACTATATATTAAAGAGCAATTTGTATGTATTCGTATATATATATATATATATATATATATATATATATATATATATAAACATTGTTAAAAATAACAGAATTCGTCTGTTTAATTATATCTTTTTTTACTTTTAAAATCTTTCTGATGGTCTTTTTTGTATTAAAATAAAAAAAAATAATAAATGTTCCATAAGTTTCACAGGTTTCACGAACGTTTTCAATTCTTCGTCGAATCATCCTTAAGTATCAAAACCAAATGAACAAAAAAGCTGGAGAAAGAAGAGAATTTTAAAAAGACGGTGCAGAAACGTTGACGATTTAAATTCAGCCATGCTGGATGGCATCACAGAACAAAATCGCATTACGTTAAGCATTTTAAAATGGTACCACTGGTTTCATATGTGATTTTATTCATTTTAGGTTGTTGTGTTTTTATGTAGATAGCTTCCAGTATTTTTTTTTTTTTTAAATTGGTTTTGGAATGTATAATTTTAGTGTTATTTACTAGAATTTGTCTTAAATCAGAAGGAAGGGCAGTGATTTATGTTTTTGTAGATGTAGATGTTAATTGAGCTAGAGTTTACAAGATGCATGGTGAGGCGGTGGGATAGGGTAGTATTTGTAAAACCATATATATTTCCTGTTTAGTGAGTAAAAATACTGTTGACCGAATCCATTTCAAATATTTATGGGAATTGAGAAACTAAATAGCAAGTCTATAAGACGTTTTATTTTTTCTTCTTTCTGCTTTCTATACCGATTTATACGTTTTTCCTTTCCTTCTTTCCTTTTTAAACTTTCCAGTTTGAGACGTTTTCTTTCTTTCTTACTTATTTTTGAACTTCACTGATTCAAACGGCATTTTATATGAATATGAATATTATTAGTGGGAAAATTAATGAGAGATAATTTTTTTCCATCATTTTTGGTGGAGAGTGTACACTCGTAAGAGATATTAACACTCGACCTTTTCACATGTTATTCTTTTCACATGTTATTCTTGTCACATGTTATTCTTGTCACATGGTATTCTTGTCACATGGTATTCTTACCACATGGTATTCTTATCACATGTTATTTTTTCTCACGTGTTATTTCTTGTCACATGTTATTTCTCAGTATATTAACTTTATCTTATTACTATACTATGCTTTTTTTGGTCTTTGCTTCTTAGATTGTTCACAAAACCAATAGAAGTTCAGCAAATTTATTTTTTGCTGTTATACTCTTAACGCTGCACATCTAATAAGAAAAACATATGAAAAAAAAAATTAAAAAAATCCACACTTTCCCTAAATACTCTCGATGCTACCATTTCGCTACCCATAATATAGAAATGTCTGTTTAATTTGCATGCAATGTCTTTTGTCGATGTGAAATTGAATTTACTTACGGTTGTAATGTTTAGTCCTTTCTTTCTCTTTTCTTCTGTACTTTAGCTATTTTTTTGTCATTTTAGCCATTTTTCCATGGTCACATTTTTTCTTCTGCTTTCGGCTGTGACTTCCACCTATAAATTCTTTTATAAATTCTTGCTTTCTCATGGCGAAGCAAATTTCTTGCAGTTATTACATAATTTTATGGAACATTTTGCCGTTTTATTTTCTTTATGCAACTTAACAGGTGTAGAGTAAGACATCTGTGTGGTCAGCTTTTAGTCCCGTCTCTCACTGACTCCTTTATGCTATGTCACCTGGTTAAAGTCAGCCAATCAAGACCTCTTTATCTAGGTATCCCTAGTGACCTTTTACTCCCTCACATTGTTCTATGTAATATTTTCTTTACTCTATTATAACTTGGTTTGCTTGTTTTTATTTGTTTTTTTTTATGGAAATCGCCACAGACAAGGCATGAAGCCACTTGATGTAAGGAGCTAAAAAATACTACTTTAAGGTCAAAAACTAGCCAACGATAAGTGTTAGATAGATTCCGCCCCAGAAAACAGCAATTCTTCCCCCTACATCAGAAACATCGCTTATGGAATGTGAGGACTAAAGGACAAAATAAGGGAAGCGAGAGTTACGAGGCCGTCGAAAGTAAACCCAAGGTCCACTTTCTACTCTTTGTTTTACAGCATATCAAGCCCTTTTGGGGTTATTTAATGGCAAAACACAATTCACCTGTATTAATGTAAATTATCTACTCTAATTCTATCGGTTTATCTATTTTGTGGCATATCAACCCTTTCAGGAATATTTAAAAGTTGATCTACTGTAAAATAGAAAAACCAAAAGAAATCCGTGAATCATTTTTAATAGGTTTTGTTGTTTAGCATTTAATAACAAAAAAAGAATTGTTATGCCATAAAACCAACAAAGCAATCAGTTGTCTATAAAGCAAAGTAAAATACTTTTGAGACACATTAATTGGTACATTTTTGCTTTCGTTTACAATATCAGAATTTATAATGTTAGATCGCCTCCGAGACCAATGTCTGCTGTTAAAATGGATAGGAATCTGAGAGGTGATGGTTATTGTACTCACATATGCTCAATACTTGACTAAAAGGTCACGTGTTAAAAGTAGTTAACCTTTTGTAGACATCGTTTCGCCTCTTAGTTGTTGTACACAGAAAGACATAGATGCTGACCTCCATGAAGGTTATCTTCCATTATAATAAAAAGCTGAAAGGTTTTCTCATTGCTTCAAGGATTATTGCTGAATGTATTCAACTGAATAGTTTAATACTTTACAATGTATTTCTATGTTATGTGCATTTCCGGTTTGATTAGAAGACATTTTTTTAAATATTTCACTTGGGGGATCAAACATGTTATTGCCAATATAATAAAGCACTTCACTACGATTTATTTGTTTTGCTAAAGAGTCACCACTTATCAAGGTCCAAAAAGCCACTCGAGGATAAGGGTTAATGAGTTTGTCAGATGGACGGTGAGACATTACTGTGATTGGTAATCATGATGAAAGTTTGGCACAATTTTATTATTTAGGAGGACAGATTAACAAGAATTTGTTTACATTGGACTTGGAAAGTTATTGTAGTCAGATGGGAAGCAGCCCCACAGTATTAAGTTCCACAGACAGGTAGTTCTTTGAAAAAAAACTTTGCTTATGAAAGTTACGTTTAGTTTTAGGCACAGAGAGGGAGAAAGGGAAATTATTGACAGTGGTTGTAGTTAGACGAGTTTTTGTTGTGAATGTTTTACAGGGGGGGGGGGGCATAGATTGAAGGTCAGCCGAGCACCTACCATGAAAATAACGATAGAGCAGAGAAAGACTAGCAACGTCTCCTATGAGAAAGAGATAGTAGGGAGGGGAAAACAACATCGCCCACTAGATTTCGAAGTCGGTTTTGTACTCTGCCAAAACAAGAAAGGGTGCTCTGAGCAGCACCTCAAGAGATGTGGCAACAATACTCCATCTTAGGGCGTATTTGACTCTTGTACAGGTAGAGGATTGCGTCAGGAGTGAGATACCTTCTGGAGCGGTAGAATGATCTGACCATTTTTCCAGCAGTCCGGCCCGGATGGCTAGTAACCTGAAACATTTTTAGATGATCACCTAAAAATAAAAATAAACTGACGTCAGTAATAAAACAAATTTAATAGACTTTCAATAGATTTCAGATTTTTCTTTATACTTTTTTCACAAAAATGGTGAATACTTCTTTTTCTTTAACACAGCATTGCAAATCGGGAAATTTGGACTGGAAAAAAATAGATAGGATCTGAAAACTTTAAAATTGTGATGTTGAAAAAAGTCATGTGACGCATCATTCGTAAATGGTGTCTTCAACACATAAGTATAACGCAAATAATGTAAAGGGCGATAACTCATATTTTAAATTAAAGATTATGATAGGAATTGTGTACCTTCCAACTAAAATTGTATTTTTTTTCTCTATAAGTTTTAAAATGTACAATCAAATAAAAATTAAAAGCAAAAAGGACTTTATTACGCCCGGATAACGCCAGTTAGGTACACATAGTACATATATATATTTTATTTCAATTTTATTAACTTTCCATGCAATACTTTAAACTTGAACGAAAAACACACACATTACTCGACAGCGAGCCAACGCATCCCTCGTTCGACACCGGTTTTGAATCCTACCCGCCATTTCATAACATCAAGGCGATGACGTCGTACCATCAAAGACGTTTATCAAATTAACAAAGAAATAAGTTTCTTTATTCTTGTTTTTTGATAAGAAAAAAAATATTTAAAAAATGACTCAATACTGGTCACCCCTGAAGAAGGAATTTTATTCCGTAATCGATAGGATTAATGTAAGAAAAAAAAAAAATTAATCTTGTATTGCTAATTTGGCTTTTATTTCAATTTTATTAACTTTCCATGCAATACTTTAAACTTGAACGAAAACACACACACACACACACACATATATATATATATATATATATATATATATATATATATATATATATATATATATATATATATATATATATATATATGTATATATATATAATATGAAACTAAAAGAATACTTTTAGTATATAGAACCTGTAGTGAAATGGGCTAAGCTTAATATACGAGATAGACTGAACTTTCTGAATTATATATAAGTTCGTTTAAAAATCCGTTTTAATTACGGGACCCCCCCCCTCCTTTCAGAAATATTACTTATTGATCTGAATTCACTTCTGTTTTTAGCTTATGGTAACCGCACCCCAATTCACACCGGTTTTATTGCTTAGTAGCAATAAGCAGTAACCAAACAATCCCTTCCCCTTCTCTTCTCCCAGCATCAGCCATAGTTCATTTAACTAACCCTATCACCCACCTTCTTTATCTTTTATCTTTATCCCTTCCTCCACTTCCTCATTTGGCCTTGTCTCCAACCAAAGCTGTCGCTTTTCTTAGACTACTTAAATTCCCGACTGCCTGCATTTAATATACACAGTTCAATCCCAACTTCTGAAAAACTACTCTCATTCTCGGTCCACGGAAGTATTTTAAAATGGCCCGAATTCTCAAAATAACTTCCGAATAAGTGCGTTCCACTTACGATTGAACTAAACATCTTTCTATTGGATTTACTTCATTTTTGGACATTTTCAACGCTGTCGTCACGAAACCCCTTTTTTCCATCATTAAATCTCCTTTCACCGGACACCTTATCAACGGACATTCACCAACTGGACAGACCCCATATCTTTTTACACGCACACTCCCATTCTCCATTACTTAATATTTTTTCAAATTTTGAATTTTGGTTTTTCCACTGCCAATTTATCCATCTATGTAATTCCTCTGATGATGAGATTTTAATCTTTGAAAAGCCTTGGCTTAAGGAAAGAATAATAAACATGTTTTTACCGAGTACACCTTGCATTGAACAATCGAAGTTGAAATAGATTTGTCATTCATACATGTTTATCCCTCTTCTTTCATTTATCTTATATATATATATATATATATATATATATATATATATATATATATATATATATATATATATATGTTTGTGCCTCATGAACGCCTGAAATTATGACTTCTCTAAACTGAAGAGAGCAATAAATTCAAAACGACGTCGGCTGGCTGAAGGTAAAATTAAAATTTAATATTTTTTTATAAATATTATTATTATATATATATATATATATATATATATATATATATATATATATATATATATAGTTGTATGTACATGATTTTACTTTCTTTTGAATATTGTATTTGTTTTATTTAATTTTTTCTCATTAAAACAGTGTTTGTTTGTTCCTTTGCCTGACTTTTAACCTGTAGAAAATGGTACAATATCAAATCTGATTAAAAGTAAATATTTGAAAGTGAATGTCAGTTAACCCGGTTGTTGTGACACAAAACAATTTCCTTCAACATGATTTCGATTTGGTGTTTTGTCTGCCTGGAAC